>JANAVB010008400.1:28494596-28797096 GCA_029216955.1 Iris pallida | reverse complement strand
CCTAATGTGCTATATGAACACTATAACCATTCTGAATTCTTTCCTTCACAACTAGAAACTTTATGTCAATATCCTTTGACTTATACAAGTTTCTGTTGTTATTGGAATACAGTACTGCTGATTTATTGTCACACCATAATTTCATGTGGTCTTTCAACACCGTACTGTAGGCGTAGCCTTGTGACAATTTCGTAACCATATTCCTGAATAGATACCCCACAATATGTTATAAACCTTGCTTTCATGATAGAAGAAATTATGAGTGCATGTTTGACACTCATCCAAAATATATCTCCATTAGTCAGCATTACCTGATGTGGATCTCCTGCTGTGTTGGCATCCAACAAAATCGAAGTCAAAATACCTTATGATCTCCAGAATTATCCGATCTCCTACAAAGAGCATATAATTTCTTGTTCTCTATTAGTTACTTAAGTAGTTTGGCTGCTATCCAATGATCCATCCGTATTTGCTTAAATATCTGCCTAACATCCTAATATGTACGCAATATCCTGATGCGTACATTTTTGAGCATATATTAGACTCCCTACAACTGATCATGAAGGAAAAATCTATTGTATTTTCTTAATTTTAAGGCTAACCTTAGGGCACTTGTTTGAGACCGAATTTGTCTCCTTTAACGAGAGGTGTCACCTGGTTTGCATTGAATACTTCAATCAATATACAAAACCAGAAATTTATTTCTACTCCCACTGAACTTGTGATACACACAATCTTCAACAGTGTTCATCTCAAAACCAAACGAGATAGTCACTTATTAAAACTCAAAGTATCTTTAACGAGAAGTCTGCTTGAGTCCATAAATAGATTCTGTCAGTTTGCGAACCATATTCTTTGGGTCTTCTGACACAAAGTTTTTTGGTTGCACCATATAAATTATTTCGTCAATGTTACCATTGAGAAATACCGTTTTGACATCCATTTAATGTAATTCAAGATCAAAATGTGCAACATGTGCTATGATTGTTTTAAGGGAGTTTTTCAAAGATACCGAAGAGAAAAACTTTTTAAAATCAATCCCAAAATTTTGAGTAAAGTCACCAGCTACAAGACGTACTTTATACCTCTCCACATGACCCTTCGAATTCTTCTTGGTTCTAAATGTCCATTTGCAACCAATGGACTTCATAACTTTTGGTAATGGGACAAGTTCTTAAACTTTATTGTCTTGCACGGACTTATACTCCTTATTTATTGTATCAATCTAGTTTGAGAACTGGAACTTTCTATGGCCTGACGGAAGTTGATTAGATCATCTTCCAGTATCCACAGTCTTCCTCACGTTCCTAGAGAAATATGACAATATTATCCGAAATTATATTTCTTCTTTCTCTGGTGGACCATCTTAATATTACCGGTTCTTGAGGTTGTTGAGTTTGTTCCTTAGGAATAATTACCTTATCTTGAATGGGGTGCCACTACGTTGTCGTTGTTAAGGTATCTCAACAACGACTTATAGAGGTAATTTGACATTGTCTTATTGAGGCTTCGAATTCACTTATTGATCATGACAGGTATAGAATCCTGCACATCGTCAAAAGTGATAGTAGGAATCGTAATTGATTCCTCCTCAAAGACAATGATCCTGACTTTATTTCTCCCCCAAACTCAACATCCTCAAAAACTATTACACTTCTCGTCTCAAAATAAATTTCATTTATGTGGGACCGTATAATTATTAACCCATCGATTTGTCAGCATAGCCAATGAAGTAGCTGTTACAATTTAATTTTGGTCTGTATTTTCTTTACACATTAATGTAGTCATTAAATTCTATAAGGTCAATAAAATCCAAATCTCATCAGACACAAATCGTTCAACTCTATTTCTAGAGATGTGACCTAACCGCTTATGTCATAATGAGATTAAAAAATATTTATTGTTAATTTTGTATTTAGTACCACATGACTCCACTTGCAAGGTATCATTGTAAGATGCAATAGTTTTAAATGAATATAGGTTATCATAAACCTTAAGGAAACCGTTACCAATAATATTTGAATTTAAAGATAGACTAAACTTATTATTTCCAAATGAACAATGAAAACCAGATTTGTCCATTAAGGAAACTGAAACTGAATTTCGTCTAAAAGACGGTACAATAAAAGTGTCTATCAATCCAAATAATAATCGGTTCCCAAAAATAACCTAAAATGTCATATTGCTTTCACTTCTACCGATTTGCCGTCACCCACATAGATGTATCTTTCACCATCAATTGGCTTCGGTAGCTCATACAACCTTGTCTATAAACACTAATGTGGGTAGTAGCACCAGAATCTAACCACTACGTGTTTTTAGGTACTAAATCTAAATTAACCTCAGAACAGACCAAATTTGGAATTATACTTTTTTTTATACGACATGCGTGGTACTTTGTACATTCCTTCTTTACGTGTCCCGGCTTGCCACAAAGAAACAACCATTAGCCTCAGTTTGTTATTTCTTTTGCACTGGACCCTTAGTAGCTTCTGTATTCTTTCGCTTAGTGCCCTTATACTTGTCTTTAGGGGTGGTAGCCAAATTAGCACTTTCAGTTTTATCTTGTTTCAATCTCTCTTCTTCTTGTATACAGTACGAAATCAGCTCATTTAGAGTCCATTTTTTCTTTTGACAGTTGTAACTGACCTTGAACTGATTATACTGTATAGAAAGTGAGAGCAATACCAAATAAACGAGCAAGTCATCCGACAAGTCGAGCTTAAGTGCCTTAAGTTTTGAAGCAATATGAGACATCTCCATGATGTACTCCCTTATGTTACCTTTGCCTTTATACTTCATGGTAATCAAGTGCAACAAAAGTGTGCTTGTTTCCGCCTTATCATTCTTTGCAAATCGCTTCTCGATTTCAGCAAGGAATTGTTTGGCATTAGTAACCTCATCAGATACTGCTCCCCTGAATGCCTCTGGAATACCGCGCTTTATGATCATTAGACTCATGCGGTTTGAGCGTTCCCACTTCTCGAAGTTCGCTCGGTCACCAGATGAACTGTCATCCTTAGGAGTAGTGGGACGCTCAATCCTAAGTGCAAGGTCTAGATCCATGCAGCCGAGAACAATATATATGTTCTCTTTCCAGTCCTTGAAGTTTGTCCCGTTAAGCATTGAAATTGAGTTCAGATTAGCAGATATTGTAGCAATACTAGCTGAAAAAAGAACAAAAAAAATAAATAAATATGCTCTAATTAATAACCAAAGAATAAAAGATAGTCAAACAAATTCAAATAATGGTGAACCCCATCTCAAGATACCTAGTGCATCACTAATATCAAGTCTTTGGACAGTGAAATTAACTGCAAGTGGTACTCTTGGTGTAGTGATCAAATGTTGACAATAAGTCATGTCAAATAATAAGCCTATCTTTGGATCGGGTTATTATTCACATGTAAACCGTATAATTGTCACACATTTATCACCACAAGTATGTGTGCAATTCGGCCAAGTATTAACCTTCCTTTGGGCCGGCTAATACCCGCATGAATATACACACAAAAATATCCGACATCCCTCATAGACTATCTACGCAAGAGAGGTCACTTTGGCGACATCTTATTTCAATGAGTCTACTTATAATATTGGACAACTATTGCTAGTCATAAAATGCACCAAAAATTGAATGTTGACTAAATTTTACAAAACTGAATCATGTCCAAAACTTTATATACATGCATATTCATAAGATTATTACTCAAATAAAGTAATCAAAAGCATAATCATGAATTTCAATTTGGCAAAATTGGATATTATCACTATAACGAAATTCATGAAATAATCAACGGAGGATATGCATCCAAAGATAATATCAAATAATGCATAAGGATTACTTTAAATAGAATAATCTATAGAAGGTCAAATATATGCATTAACATATTATATCAAATAATCTATAAGAATTATTTTAAATAAAATAATCTACCGAAGACAAAATCCTAATTTTAATTTGAAAAACAATCATATATCTTAAAGATATCTCCTTTAATCATATGCATGTGAATTTGTTTTTGCATGAATTTATCGAAAACTATAATTCTGAATCCAAATCAATAACAATACCATAAAAAATGCTAAATCTGTTTTATACAATATTGATACTTAATCAGAGCTTTCCATACTAATAATTTCTTTATATCCGAAACTATCACCTTTTGTTGCAATATTGATAACCATAAACAATTGGTAACCATAAACAATTGGTAGCCTATAAAATATATATATAAATATATATATATATATATATATATATATATATATATATATATATATATATATATATATATATATATATATATATTTATAAAAAACAAATATATATATAAATATATTTTTTTTATAAAAAAATATAAAAAAAATATAAATATAAAAAAAATATATAAATATAAAAAAATATATATAAATATAAAAAATATATAAATATAAAAAAAAATATAAATATAATATATATATATATATATATATATATATATATATATATATATATATATTTATATATATATATATATTATATATATATATATATTTTAATATATATATTATATATATTTATATATATATATATATTATATATATATATATATTTTAATATATATATATATATATATATATATATATATATATATATATATATATATATATATATATATATATATATATATATATATTTGAATCCTCAGGTCGTGTGGTATCTAAGAAACGCTAGCAAACCAATAATACAGGCACGCACTTAATGCACCGGTCCCTCGAAAGGCCACCGCGCTAAGACAAGTAATAATAGTTCCATATCTCGTATAGATAGAAGTGGCTCGACATATAATAATCAGATATTGCACTTCACTAGTGCGGATGAATGTATAATATTAGTGGTGGCCAGCCGACACGCCATAACAAATGTCTGGGAGGTGGCTTGTCATGCACGATCTCGAAATTCTGTTCCATCCCAATGCTTCTACCATTTATTGTTGCTTAGATTAGCCCTATCTTGGTCTTAGAATCACATGACGTGATCACATGATCATCCTCCTATATGTCATACCTCAGTACGTGTACCCTAATTATGAATCCACATCATCTCAGAGAGTCCTACATCTGGATCCATCATTAGTGTAATGTTTCAAGCAAGCAATCATCATACCACGTCAATGTTACTGACCATTTACCATGAATATGTTGGAATCATGAATGTACTAACATATAACAAGTAAGATCACGTAGCACGAATAGTCGCACCTTAGTGCATTCATATAATAGCACCTTAGTGCACACTTAGATTGTACCACAGTACACTCTTAGGAAAGTACAAGCACGTATACAGGTGATTAAGTCAGGACCATGGTTAAGTCAAGTGAAATATGCTATTGGCCTCGTAGCAGAGACATTGTACGGTACTATTGAAAAAGTACTATACACACACTATGCAGAAATATTATACACATACTATATGCACTATGCAGAAATACTATATGCGCACTATACAGAAATACTATATCCGCACTATGAAGAAACGCTATGTGGCACTATACAAAATACTATTCACATACTGTGCATAAACCCTATTTGCTACTATACAGAAATACTATGCGCTACTATGCAGAAACACTATGCACTACTATACAGAACAACTAAGCGCGCACAATATTGAAATACTATACAGTACTATGCAAAAATACTATGCATGCAATATGCAAAAATGTTAGAAATTTTATTGTGTCCTGTTGATTCATGAGATGAAGAACATAAATTAAATTGATTGCGAAAGCGTACCTGAATCCATTGCTTGGCTTGATGGATGTTGAAGCGATCATCTCTTTATTGGGTTCGATCTTCCAACTTGCTACGACACTTAATGACAAAGGTGAATCCGAATCCTTTGTCCCTCTCTTTCTGTTGATGGGGATGCAGAAGAGAAAAAGAGAGAACCTTCTCTTTGGTGGCCGTATAAGTTGGGGACCATAACCCTAATGAATACACATATATATATATATACATGTGTTTTGATATTTCTAATTTGGCCCCTCATCAAATTAGAATTATCTCCGGTATCTACACATTAATTTCATGACAATTATACCCTTAAGCCAATTTCCAAATAGACCACTTTAATTTGGCTTAATTATTTAGATAGCTCAAACACAATTAATTTTACATGTGTGGCCCCTAATTATTGAATAATTCCAACAAAAATACTATACCTACTATGCAGAAATACTATGTTTTACTATGCAGAAACACTCTACGCATACTATACAGAAAAGCATGCACTATGCAGAAACACTATACACACACTATGTAGAAACACTATACGCTAATATGCATAAATACTATGCGCACTAAACCCATACACATAAGAAACCTATGTGGGTAGAGCGCATGTGTCAGAGGATATATGAGGCAAGTTTCGTGGCCACTTGTCACGACCCACACCAGCTTTTGGGATACGAATACGTGGCTAAGTCCTACCTAAGTTGTCTAGTCTCGATAGTCATTACAAGTACTCCATATTTGCTCATCAAATAATCTCTTTGCTCATTCATAATAACTAAATCAAATTAAAATGTTAAAATTTTATATTTGATTAAAAATATAATATCCCATTAATTAGAAATAACTCATTAAACTATAAGATCAAATAATCTATCTAAAATCTAGGATTGCCTTCGAATATATCCGTAACTCTCCCAAGAGTCCTAGTGCAAAGAGTAGCAATAGACTAATCGGAAGAAAATATGTTTCCAGTCAAGAGTAGAACGAGTACAATTCATTGCTTGCAGTTCCAAATATATGAGAATGACTATAAAACAGAAAATAGTAATAAAATACATGATGAAATAAGTAATATAAAATCGTAGAAATAGAAATAAAAAGAAACAACAAACAAGTAAATATGGAATATGACTACAAGTATGGGGTAAAATAAGGTAACTATAACTGTTTATGTGTGCTGAAGTACCATGTTCAATATATGATTGTCTGGATAATTACACCGCAAGGTCTACATAGGATTTGGCTTAATCATATGTGAGGTATTTGACAAGCATCCTCAAGGTCCACAAGCATGTAAATATAAATGTAAAGCAATATCTACTGGTCGAATTACATATCTACTTCTTACTTCCTCGCCTGATTACTACATATGTATCTTGTCACGACAATAGGTCACGAAATACAAGAAACGCGACCACGATTATCATGAATAACATGACAAAATATGAAAACATGGTATCATGACTAAAACTCTATATGTCACTAATCCGTGTAACGAGCGTGTCAAGAATCAAGTATAACATCAATAGTCATACGATATAGTAACTTAAAATACTGGAAACAAATAAGAAATGTACTCGCTTGGACTACTGAGCTGATTAAACAAATAATTTCATTGAGTCCAGAATAGTCCAAATAGCCATGATTGATATGAAGAAGTGTGGCTTCACAAGGAAATATGAAAACATACGATTAGTCACGATCAAGATTTATTATCGAAAGGATTTTTATAGTCTCATAGTATTCTGAAAATATTTATACTTATCTGAAAACTCAAAAGTAGTTATATATATGGATTTCGTTATTGGCACTCCTAAAATTTCATCATGCACCCCTCTTTAATTTTTTAGTATTCAAATTCAAAATTTGTCCTTGTATTAGCACTATTGGCACTCCTAAATTTCTTCCTGCACTCCTCCCTCCATGACCACAAATTAATGTCATATTTAATGCATGGATATATTTGGAATTAGAATGATATTAAATTAAAGAGGAGTGCACGATGATATTTCAGGAGTGTTAATAACAACACCCATATATAGGCCCATTTGGAGAATTTATATGCATTTATTTAGTCCATTTAGAATTTCATATATATTTATATAAAACTATAATTTATATAAGAGTCCAAATATATTTGTAAACAAGCCGTTAATAAGCCCATTGTCATTTATAAAAGTCAAAGAAAAATATACTTATAGGTATATTTAAAATAACTCATATTATACTTTTATACAAAATTTATTTTAAAAGTATAAAAGCCTACTGGCATATAAAACCCAACTTAAATTATTTATAGCTAAACGCTTACCAAAATATTCATCTAACAGCTTAAAGCCTATATCTAGGCCCCAAAATAGGTTATATAAGTAAGCCCAAAATAACTTACAAGCCAATATATATTATTTATTAGAAAAAAATTATTATGTATATGAATTTAAAGCCCAAAAATTATCCCACCTGAGTTGGCCAAACCCTTGAGCCCAAATCAACTTTTAAACCAAATGAATCCTTTGTGGGCTTTTGGCCCAAGGCCCAACTTTTATTACACTCTTATTCATCAAATAAAAATATTATATAATATTATATAATAAGGAAAGTTGGCTTCACCGTGAATTTTTTTTCAATTATGTCCTTACCTAAGTCTCCTAATTAAAGTTGTTCATAAATTTAATGAGGACCACTGGGTAATTACATCTAAAATTAAAAAAAAAATATAATTTTTTATTATTATGGCTTTTCCTCTTCCCAAGTACACAAAAAAGATTAATTAAAAGGAGGTTAAGTATGTGCACGTGCATATATGCTAGTAAACATAATATTAAAACAAAAGACAAAAAGGGACAGTGAGCATGAGAAAAGAGAGAGAGAGAGAGAGAGAGAGAGAGAGAGAGAGAGAATGAGAGAGAGAGAGAGAGAGAGAGAGAATGAGAGAGAGAGAGAGAGAGAAAGGTAGATCGAGAGGCAGAGAAAAGGAGGAGGCTCACCTAGGCTGTCTCTGGTGCAGCTCGAAGGAGTGTGTAAGCTCCCTAGATTTTGGGATTTATTTTAAAATTTTCAATATATTATTTTCAATAAATATTTATTATAATTAGTTTTGATCATTAAATATACTTTTTCGTGGATTAATTTTTGGAGCATCAGGAATGTCAATCTCTCGAAACGTCCTTCATGAGTTTTGACCTAGACAAGTTTATCTTCATTTTGATATATCATGTCCCACTCAAACTTGTCCCCTTACATTCTATTTATATCGTGTAATTTTCTGGCCAATTTAGGCCATTTGACTATCTACCGTAAACTTGGCCTAATTTCTAATTCAATTTCAGGACTAGACATCGATCCAACCTAATCGATCCAATATATGATTTTAACATATTTTGAGTCTACTACACATATGCTATTTGTGTGCAACCAATTGAGCTCTGGTATGCTATTATTTCATCAATGATCATAATTGTTCTAAATTGTAGTCATGATCGGACCAAGCTCAAATCTAAAACAAACGAACCCAAACACCCAACCCAAATTCATGTAGCCACTCTCATGACACTCCCTTAACACACAACCCCACTCACCCTCTACAAAACACCAAACACCCAACCAAGACATCCTTCAAAACCTAGTGGGCAAGACCCTTTCCCATGAACACTAAATATAGTTAACTCATGACACACACTACCTCCCCTCATTAAAACTAAACCGAAATAAGCCAACCAAAAGGTGGCTACCATCCTTCCCATTACTCCACACCAAATCACCTCATTCCTCCATGGCACCAACAACATACCCAAAGGATAATAGCACACACTCCACTCTTATCTCATTAATTGCCCTTCATGCATGCCCATACCTATGACATGCACAACCTCTTTTCTCCCTCATTAAAAACACACACGCACAGCCCACCAATCCATGATGGCCGACAGTTCCCGTCATCTTTCTTCAACTGCTCTTCTTCTTATTCCTTTTCTTCTTCACTCTACCAAGAACCCTAACTATAATTTTTCTCCACCTCCTCATCCTCCTTCTACTTCTCATTCCTTCATCATTTCCCCCTCATCTTCCTATTTTCTATAGGAGGAGCTATTGTCGGAAGCACCAGTCATCCGCGACCCCCTGATGGTGCCCTCCATTTGTACTACTGCTGTCGTTGACAGCTTTTTCGTGCATAGTTGTGGTTGGTCGTCGTACAGATGTACCCCTTCAATAAACCTTATTTTTATTGCCTTTGCCAAAGCAGTTGTTGCTGCCATGTACGGCTGCTGCTACTATTCAAACGATGGACCCCAATGCCACTCGCCACTGTACACCTGACAAACGTGGTGCTGACAGCCATCGTCCCTAGGGTCGACTGCGGCCAACGGCAGTAACTTGGTGCAGTTGTTGCTGCTATTGCGAGCATCCTCCTCACACGGCCCTTCCTCGTATGGTCAGAGCAGTCCCTGACCGACCGCATCGCCGACGAGTCCCCAGAGAGCCACTCGCTACCACCGCACGACCCTTTCTGCCCTGGTGACACACTTTGTACGCCATCTACAAGCACGGCTGTGACCCAACAAAGCAAGCAAAAACGGCTCCCCGTGTGCTGCACTCGTCCGACGCGACAGCCTTACAGTCATGTGTTGCACCACGAGTATCCCCGATATGGTCGTGTCCCTTCCAACAATTATCTTAAGGGATTCCTGTAAGTTGGAGTCGATCCCATCGAGACGCACGAGTTATGGAGGTCAGAATTTGTGCTTCGCAACAACAATTTTGTGCATATGTTCTAGGCGATCCAACTATTGGATCGTCGAGCTATTTCTTCCATCACAATCTTGGTATATAGCTCTATATCCTCCTAAATTTTTAGCCATTAATTTGATAGTTTGATAGGTCGAAATTGGCCACCAAGTTGTTCGATTAAATTATATTTGTTTTTGACATTTTCGTGGAGCCAACTTCGAGGATTTATTCCTCTCCTGTTGCAGCTTTGTTTGTCGAGCCACCAATTCTTGTGCACATGTGGTATAACCCTCTACTTAGATAAAAATTTTATTATATTGTGTGGACGTTTGATTGGTTGAATTCGACACCAAAGTTGGTCGTCCGAATTTATAATTTCTAACTTATAAAATTCTGATTTTGGACCCGGGAGTCCAGATTCAAATTTTGACACCATTATTGAACTCGTAGCATCATTTTGCCCAGAAATTATATATAATTTTCTAAATTAGGAGCAATATGGCCCCAACACGCATTTTGGTGCAAATCGGATACCACGATCTGAGTCAATGAGTCATTTTGAGATAAGCTCATCAAAATCCAATTCTGGATATATAGTTGGATTCGTATCGTCATTTGGACTCATTGACATATAGTTTGCTGGAATCAGAGGACTTTGGCCCCAGGCACGCATTGTGGTGCAAATCGAGTCCCCCAATCAAGTCAACGGATTATTTTGAGATGGGCTCATCGAAATCCAATTTTGGATATACAGTTGGATTTGTATCATCATTTGGACTTATTGACATATAGTTTGCTAGAATCAGAGGACTTTGGCCCCCAGGCACGCATTATGGTACAAATCGGGTCCCACAATCCAGGTCAACGGGTTATTTTGAGATCGGCTCACCGAAATCCAATTCTGAATGTTGGGTTTGTATCATTATTCTGGACTCGTCGACATATACTTTGCTAGGTTTACAGGACTTTTATTTTGGCACTTTTTTTTGGTGCAAAGTGAGCCAACGCTGGACCACATTTTGACCCAAAATTATCGTTTTGCCACTGTGTCCAGAATTGGACTTATGGATAGTCTATCTTAGCTATTTTTATTTTAAAAATATTGGTAATGTTTGTTTCAGCATCTGAAGATATTTACGGAAGTCCCTCTATTGTTGCTTTTCTTTGGCTTGACGATTTTGCCTACTGGACATCAGCAGATCATCGCATCACCTCTAGACAAGATTCCTTGCGATATTTGTTTTGTTTACATTATTCGTATCTATTCTTTTGTTGTTAATTTGTGACACTGGTAGTGTGTGTCCAATGATGACTTGGGTGCTATCGTTGATAGTATCGATGTTATGGGTGTGTATGTGACTTAGAGTTAGCAGGCGTACCCGAAACTGGAAAGTTATCCACATAACTTCTATGACTTGTCACGAGACATTACACGACACTGTGAGTGAGGATACATTGTGTTGGCACGAGCTTACGCATTCGACTGATCCTCGTGGCGAGCAGTTCGTATGTCGATATATATAGAGTTAGATGGTGTTTAGGTTAGAGACTTGCATTTAGATACAAATTGTGTAAGTCATGGATATGACTTGCACAGTTCATGGGCAGGGAGACTATCAATAGGCATATTGAACAACCAGATATTTCAGCCTCAGTATTCCCCGGGTAGGGGAATGTACCAAACTAGTGTGTATATCCGACAGTGGCCACTAGCTGCACTCTAGGTATGGTCGGGAGGTATGCTAGTATATGTATATTCATCGGCTCATGATCCGACGCCGGGTCGTGCTCCGGTGCCATATCCTTATTCACCTACCTATACGCTCCAAAGTGGTCTTCAACATGCATTCACATAGAATGGTTAGTACATGTACTGTGAGACTTGTCTCATAGTATTCGTATTTATATATGGATACGTATTTTATACTGTATTCTGTATTTTCTTGCAATCCGAAGAACTGTGGAAAAATTTAATTTTTGAGACTTTTTGTTAAACCAACATACTGGTCTGTACCGATAGTATACCATCTAGACAGATTTTCCACTTTATAGATATTTTTGATTCGAGATATTTTTGTATAGATATTTTCGTGGATAGTATTTAGATATTTTCATGACTAGTGTTTAGATATTTTCATAAATAGTATTTAGATATTTTGATGAATAATGATGATACATACTATTATCCAATGGATATTTGGTTTTCTTCTGGATGGTCGAGATTGATCCTGATCGATTCGCGGATCGCAATCGAACGTTCTAATTAATTCATATTTTTTATATGTACGATTACGTTTCTTTTTTATTTCTCTTTTACTTTCTTCCTCTACTTTTAATTCTTTTTCGTTTCTACTCTATATTCCTCGGAAGCTTGGAGCTTGGTCTCGAGACCTCAGAGTATGATTTCTGAACCCCTCTTGGTGGTGGATTTGAAGAGTTAGGCTTGGAGCTTTATTAGGCAAGTACATCTTGCCGAACTACTAGATGTATTATGGTTTTCTTGTGTTTTTTTATTTTTGTACCGTCTTGATAACCCAATATTTTCTAGTGTTTTCTTTACTAAATATGTTTCTCATATGAATATCATTATTTTGTCCGTCTTGAAAATTTGGTCGGAGCTAGGTTTTGATTTCCTGTAAAATTCTGATATTTTCTTAGTTGGAAAACTCCGTATCGGGAATGATGCCATAATACTTGCCATGAGACTTAGTATTTATGCCGTACACAACCTTCCTCTAGTATTATTTTCATAGTTATACTGATTTTAGCAACTTTTGGGACGAGTTCTGGTACCGAAGCTTGTTTGTAGCATTTAGTACTGTTTTTCGGACACAAACGACATACTGCCGGTATACCAGTGTATATCGGTAGAATAC
This sequence comes from Iris pallida, assembly GCA_029216955.1. Lineage (NCBI taxonomy): Eukaryota > Viridiplantae > Streptophyta > Magnoliopsida > Asparagales > Iridaceae > Iris > Iris pallida. The sequence continues at coordinate 28,783,714 of JANAVB010008400.1, read as the reverse complement.
CGATTTATGGGTCCTTTTTATTTTTTAAAATCTACGGTTACACAAATTGGCATACCGTCGGTATACCGGTGTGTACCGATGGAATACTGGTTTGTGAGCACACTTTTTGGTTGAAAAGATGCTGTGACACTTTTCGGCGTATCGACGGTGTACAGATGTGTACCGTCGGAATACCAATCCAGTACCCAAGTTGTTTATTTTTGGATTTTGACTTGATTTTTTCTTGTTTACTGCTTTACTGTCTTGTCTTGCCTAGTTTACTGTCTTGCCCTGTCATACTTGGTTGGACCCGTACATGTTCTTGTCTTGTCTTGATAGTGGCCTGCCATGGCGCACTCCTTGTTCATGTACATGTCTAGCTTCCTGATAGTGGCCTGCCATGGTGTAGTCCTGATCATGTATACGTCTAACTTGATACAGTGGCTCACCGTAGCGCACTCCTGTCCTGATATTGTTATGTCTTGTTGTGGCTTGTTATAGTGCATTTTCTTGTTTGTCTTGTCCAGTCTCGCATATGTCATGTCTATGATGGATTCTGCGGAATGCCACACCCGGAATCCTGAATAAAAATGTTAGAGGTTAATAACTAGCTTTATTATCTAGATCATTGAGAGGAGAGAATTTCTCGGTTGCCTGCAAACCCTTTGTTTCGGCCCCTATATATATATCTACTTGGAATTTGGAGATATCTTCCATGATGAGCACACTTCCAACGCACCGTCGAGTGTTGCACTACATTGCATTACATTAGGACACAGGTATCTTACTGTAGTGTGTCTACTATACTTGTTTTCTTTTGGCCTAGATAAGTCGGGTAGTCTGCAGGGTGGGCAACTGGATTGGATTTTTCAAACTTGCATTTGTTAGTAATTAAGATTGTGATAACCCTAGTTAGCTAATGTATCAACTCGTACTCGTTGCTTGGCCGTAATTGATGGATGGAGTCCTTTCCTGTCTTGTCTAGCCTAGTCTTGCTCTAGTTTATCCTATTTCAGACTTAGATTCATGTTAATCCTGTACATGCTATTATTCCTGCTACATGCTTGGCTTCACTACATGTCATACATGCTTGGCTTTACCACTTGTCCTACATGCTCGGATTCATTACATGCTTACATGCTCAGTTACACCCATACATGTTCACATGCTTTCTCATATATACACTGTGGTACCTTTATTCATTTTCTGTCTGCTTTTACTGTTTTATCTTTAGTATTATTATGATTTGCATACTGGTTTTAATTCATACTTTGGCTTCCTTTGTGGTACTTGCTATTGGGGGTCTGACCCCACTGGTTTTGTTTGACCAGATCTAGTAGAGGAGCCCGAGGATCTTTCGGACCTTCCACGCGATGGTGACCATCTGGAGCACCAGGGTGCTTAAGTGGGCGTTCTTTCTCATACCCACTCTTTTTTGTACATATTGTTTTGAGGAATTTAGCCACTGAGTACGTGTTTAGTTCATTTTTTTGGACGACTTTTGGCCTACGAGCTTATACATGATTGTATATTTTCTAGATTGCAGCTAGAGCTGATCATGTATTACTTACACTCTTGCTAGTTCTTCACTTTGTATTACTAGCTTCATGATCATATATATATTATAGTTTGGGACGCTTTACTGTCTTTTATGCCTGATGATCATACTCTTGTACTTTACTTGCTTGTTTGTGATTGAGATATCTAGGAATCACTTGATCTAGGATCGTCTGTTGGTGTGTAGTAGTAACCCCATCTATACAGCTTATACATTATTTCAGAGTACTAGAGTACTTTGGCATACGTAGCTGGCCTAGTCCGTCCCTATTTGCTAGTATTCTGGTTCTGGGATGTGACATGTTGTAGTGCCTCATCCCTACATCGTGTCCCATTTTCGTCCACGGGGTGCGCGAGAAAGGAACACTTTCGCTATCGATTCGATCGGGACCGATAGGTCAGAATCGACCGATTCAATTGAATGGGACCGGTTGAATTAAGATCAATTCTACGTTATGGAATGGCTTCTTCAGAACCAAGTCCCACATTCTGCGGGTTGCACCTCAAGGATTGGCTCTGCGTCTGAGTCGGAAGAGACCTCCCGTTGCACTGATTTTCATGCCGCACTTGATTTGGCTTTGGCTTTATTTTTCGTGAATGTTTCTGATGGGTTTTTGTGACTTGCGTTTTCGAGCTTCGCATTCATATCAAAATTCTTTGAATTATACAGTGTTCTAATCAGTTGCTTATGCGATTGCAGGTGATCGCGTAGGCGACGTTAGTGCAGCCAACCAGTCGCTCGCTTGAAGCAAGTCTAAGGAGAGTGGCTGACCTCCTTTGCCTCGTCCCACTATTTCAAAATCAATATGAAGTTAAATAAATGCTTGTCATAATAGTGTAGAATCAAAGAAATCGTGGTACGATTCTTCACGAAACACTTGCTATCAAACTGCCGGTATTGAAAATGGAAAACATGCTTCCTTATGCAATTCCACTTAATCTATGCAAATCAATGAATGAATCGATTAATGTTTATTGTAACGATGTGGCTAAGCGAGTAAATTGACTAAGTTCAAAACAAATGTTAAGTTTCGCACATAAACGAGAAAGGATGAGGTTCAAGAAAATAGATAGAATTTTTCAAGACTCTGCAAAATGCTCATTGGACAACTTGTCGACAAGGTATAGTTTCCTTGAACGGTTGCCTAGGCCAAGGGACCGATTCGGCCCGGGAGGAACGAGTATAGCAAGTGCCAGCCTTACATCGGCGTGGGTTATGTGGGAACTTTTATACAGGGCTCGCTAACCGTGGCGAAAGGATCGCCGTCTAACCCGGCTATAGTCTGTGATGGCTTGACATTGCCAATGACCTTCACACCCTTTCACTGCTTAACACATGCACGTGACACGGGAAAAATATGATAGTTGCTTAATGTTATAAAATTTTTATATGCTTGCCTCAAAACATGTTAACATGCAAATCGAGCAGGATGGTTAGAAAGATCACAGAAATAGCTAGCTAACATGTTTATAGAACTTCTTGAATCAAATGCAGATCTTGGATTTTAATTAGCCATTCGCCAGTACATGTGTTCGTACTGATCCTCGCCCTTTGCAGGTCCCGCGAATCAGGAAGGACGTGCCAACTAGCTCGACGACGTTCATGATTTTGAAGCTTCGGCCGTACGTCGAAGACTTGTCCCCACAACTCCACTTTTGAAGGCTCTCGACTGTCCAAAAAAGATGCCTTAGCGTCCCTCCATTCCAGGGTACGGGAATACTCTGATGTATATTGAGGGATGTGTGCTATGTATGGAATGGCTATCTCATCGGTACTCTTTTGTAATTGAGTCATGTTGTAGCCCGTGCGGCATGAGTCCTATAGTGGAGTCTGTAAATGATGTTCATTATCAATAAAGATCAAAGTTTCCTTTATTTAATGTGTGATTCAATTTGTCTGCTTACTCTCTTAGATCTCGTATCTCAGATTACCTTATGACTATGTCTTGTGTAATCGCAAATTAGGTTCGCACGGTATCACGTCCGGGGGACGATTATTGATTCGACCGAATCGGGGAGTGATATAATGGTATCAGAGCTCGGCTTTACGTCATTGGCCTCCAGTGTCGAGCTTCTAGTCACAAACCGTTGACCTCGTGTCGATGAGATGTGTTGTTCCATACGCTAAACCCAGGACATTTCTGAAACTAACAAGAGTTACCTTTCTTTTCTCGGTAGTTGCGGGAGCTCGGGCGGAGGACGAGATGAGCTCTTCCAGCGGCCCGAGTAGTTCCAGACCCGAGCATTCCGTCAACCCAACGGAAATGACGCCTACCGTAGCTGGATCTTTTGGCGACCCGATACAACGGATGCTGCAGATGCTCGAAATATAGCAACGCCAAAACGAACTCCATCGTCAACAAGCGGAGGCTCGTCAGATCCAATTTGAGAATCGATTCGAGGCTCAATTCAAGCTACTGCACCAGCAGCTGAATACGCTCCAGCAGATCGTACAATCAGTTATGGTCAACAACAATTCAACGATGGTGCCTGCCATTACCGAGCCTGCGGTTTGATCCAATAAAGCTGAACCGGAGGTGCCCGTGCTCTTACCTGCGGCACCGAGAAGTTCTAACTTCAATGTGTCAAAATTCACAAAAAGCTGCCACACTTCCTTCAACGGCATAGAAGATCCCTCCGTGGCGATCGACTGGTTGGAGGAGCTGGAAGACAAGTTCGAGCTTTTAGGTGTCGAAGACTCGGAGAAAGTCGCGTGTGCTCAACTTCTACTTCGAATGAACGCACACGATTGGTGGGCTGTGCAGAAGCGGGCTATTCGATGTGAAGACAGGACTGCGGCGATCTCATAGGCTACATTCAGAAATGCGTTGGAGAAAGAATATCTTTCTGTAGCCGTGCGACAGGAAAAAGAGAACGAATTTATGCAGTTGAGGCAAAGGAATATGACAGTGCGATAATATGCGGTCGAATTCAACAAACTGGCCAAATTTGCTGAGCCTATCTACCTAACACTGCAAATCGAGCTCGACGATTCGAAGTAGGCCTGCGTTCCTTTATCTGTACTCATGTTTTGGTGCATGAATACAAAACCATGGGCGAGGTACTTAACCATACCCTCCGTCTGGAGTTCGAGTATCCTCCTGCTACTACTGGCGTTGCTCTCTTTGATAACAAACGCCATAGTAATGCGGAAGGCAACAACTTGCCGAAGCATCAAAATTGCTGCAACGGAGGTGGCAACCAGATGAAGGATCGAATAGTCTGCAATTTCTGCCACAAAGAGGGGCATACGGCCAACGAGTGCCGATTGAAGAATGGAGCATGCTTCGGGTGCGGCCGAATGGGCCACATTGCATGCAACTGTCCGGAGAAGTCGAACCAGCGCCCACAATAACATATTCAGAACTGAGGCCAAGCACCTCGGGCTCCACCGACCGCACAACAGAATGGCCAAGACCATCGCCCCAATGCTCAGGGCTGCGTCTATGCCATGACTCGAGACGAAGCATTCGCATCTGACACAGTCGTGAGAGGTATACTGCAATTCAATAATAAACCTGCTCGTGTATTGTTTGATTCAGGTGCCACGCATAGTTTTATATCGGCGGACTTCACCGCCGAGCACAAATTTCCCCTGACACCGCTGGGTCTCGATCTTACTGTTAACGTACCGTCGGGCATACCACTACTTGCAAATTTAGTCTGCGGAAACAGAATCATCTGTATAGGTGGTCAAAAGATCAGTCTTGATGCGATAGTTTTAGATATTAAAGACTACAACATCATTCTGGAGATGGATTGGCTCGGGCCATGCAACACAACCATAGACTGTGCTGAAAAGAGGGTCACATTCCGTATACCTAGAGTGCATGAATTCTGCTATTTGTGTGGTGAGGCATCGCCGACCTGCATGGTGATCTTCGTAATATCTGTTCGACGGATGTTGCATGCCGGGTGCGAAGGCTATCTATCGTCCGTTCGAGACATGCGACAGGATGGTACAAACGCGGGTCAGACCAACGTTGTGGCAGAATTCCCAGATGTGTTTTCGGACGAACTGCCCGGCATGCCATCGGATCGAGAGATTGAGTTCACTATTGATACATTCTCCATTACCCGACCAATCTCTAAAGTCCTGTATAGAATAGCCCCTGCAGAGATTAAAGAACTCAAAGTACAGTTGCAAGAGTTGCTCGACAAAAGATTTATTCGACCCAACGTCTCACCATGGGGAGTGCCCGTGCTGTTCGTCAAGAAAAAGGATGGCTCACTGCGTCTTTGTATCGACTACCGCGAGCTGAATAAAGCCACCGTCCAGGACAAATATCCCCTGCCCCGCATAGTTGATTTGTTTGATCAGCTACAAGGAGCTATGGTGTTCTCTAAAATTAATCTGCGCTCGGGTTACCATCAACTCAAATCAAGCCGGACGATGTGCCAAAGTCTGCCTTTTGCACTCGATATGGCCATTATGAATTCCTGGTAATGCCGTTCGGCCTAACGAACGCCCCTGCTGCTTTCATGGATTTGATTAATCGGCTGTTCTGACCATTCCTCGATAGGTTCATAGTAGTCTTTATCGATGATATACTCGTCTACTCGAAGAATAGGCAGCAACACTCTGAGCATCTACGGACCATGCTTCAGACCCTTCGAGAAAATCAGTTATATACGAAGCGAAGCAAATATGAATTCTAGCTGAGCAGTGTTGCATTCCTCGGACACATTATTTCAGCTGAAGGCATTGTAGTCGATCCAAAGAAAGTTGAAGCCATTGTCGATTGGAAACGACCAACGTTTGTCGGCAAGATTCGAAGTTTCCTTGGCTTAGCAGGATACTAACGACGCTTCGTAAAAGACTTCGCGAAGATCGCATCGCCTCTGAATCGCCTCACCCAGAAAGGAGTCGCATTTGAATGGTCAGACGACTGTGAAGCTTCATTCGAAAAATTAAAGCAACGGCTCATCTCGGCCCCGATAATTGCACTTCCAGAAGGGACTGAGAGTTTTCAGATATTTAACAACACGTCTGGTCAGGGTTTGGGGTCTGTGCTAGTGCAGCGGAACAAGGTGATATCTTTTGCTTCCTGACAGCTAAAGCCGCACGAGAAGAACTACCCTACTCATGACCTGCAGTTAGCGACGATTGTGTTCACGTTGAAATTGTGGCGTCACTATCTTTATGACATGGCGTGCACGATCTATACCGATCACAAGAGCCTCAAGTATTTATTCACACAGAAGGAACTGAACTTGCGACAAAGGCGTTGGCTTGAACTGATCAAGGATTACGACTTGACTATTGACTATACGCCGGGAAAGGGAAATGTTGTGGCGGATGCTCTGAGTTGGAAGTATATTGCCTCGCTATCCATTGATCGCAAACTGCTATGCGACCTAGAAGAGATGGGCATCAAACTCCGAGCCCGATTCAGGAATGTGCAGTTCGCAAAGTTGCAGTTAGAACCGAGCTTGCAAGAAAAGATCAAAACTGCTCAGAAGGACGATCCGTACCTGAAGAAAATACGAGAGCTAATCTCGACGGGTAGGACGACCAACTTTGCGGAAGACGAAACCGGCATGCTTCGATTGAAGGGTAGGCTATGCGTTCCGGATAATTCAGAACTTAGAAAGGAGCTATTGTCGGAGGCGCACTATGCAAAGTACACCTTGCATCCCGGTAGCACGAAGATGTACAAGGACCTCAGCACAAAATTTTGGTGGCACGGAATGAAAATGGATGTGGCACACTTCGTGTCGTAATGCATGGCCTGTCAGCAGGTGAAAGCTGAGCACCAGAGACCGGGCGGGGAGATACAAAATCTGGCGATTCTAGAATGGAAGTGGCAGCATGTGTGCATGGATTTTATTGTTGGTCTGTCGAAGACGCCACGGGGAAATGATGCCATCTGGATCATCGTCGATCGACTAACCAAGTCAGCGTACTTCATTGCCATTAAAGTTACTTGGAGCGTTGATCGCCTGGCGTAAATTTATCTTGATAAGATAGTACGACTGTATGGAGTTCCAGTATCCATCGTCTCTGATCGGGATTCACGGTTTATGTCGCGATTCTGGAGTAGCCTTCAGTCAGCTCTAGGTACCAAGTTACAGTTCAGCTCAGCTTACCATCCTCAGACCGATGGCCAAACGGAGCACGTCAATCAGATTCTTGAAGACATGCTACAACTCTACGCAATTGACTTCAAATCAAGCTGGGATGTTCATCTACCTCTGGCTAAATTTGCATACAACAATAGTTATCAATCCAGCATCCAAATGGCGCCGTATGAAGCCTTGTACGGATGAAAGTGACGATCACCCATTTGCTAGGACGAAGTCGGAGAGCGGCAGATTCTCGGCCCGGAACTGGTGGAACAGACTGTGCAAATAGTTTGGCTTATTCAGGAAAGAATAAAGACCGCACAGAGTCGCCAAAAAGGCTACGCGAACGTTCATCGTCGACCCCTCGAGTTTCAAGAAGGCGATCACGTATTTCTTAAAGTGTCGCCCATGCGAGGAGTTACTCGGTTCGGCGCGAAGGGAAAGTTGAGTCCGAGATTCGTTGGGCCGTTCGAAATACTCGAACTGGTCGCCCCAGTGGCCTATAAAATTGCCCTACCACCGACGCTAGAGGGCGTACACAATGTCTTCTATGTCTCTCAGTTGTGAAAGTACGTGCACGACCCTAGCCGTATGGTAGATTTTGGCCAGCTGGAGCGAAAGTCTGACTTATCCTACGTTGAAGAGCCAATTCAAATATTAGAACGCCAAGATAAACTGCTACGAAATCAAGCGATCCCTCTTGTCCGCATCCTCTGGAGGAACTATTCGGTCGAAGAGTCAACGTGGGAGCTTGAATCAGAAATGAAGGAAAAATTTCCTTCAAATGAAGAAGAAATTTCCTTCATTATTCTCGTAGAGGTAGGTTCTATCCTTAAGTTTCGAGGATGAAACTTTTTATTAGTTGGTTATGGTGTAGTGCCCTGTCTCTACATCGTGCCCCATTTCCGTCCACGGGGTGCGTGAGAAATGAACACTGTCGCTATCGATTCGGTCGAGACCGATAGGTCAGAATCGGCCGATTCGATCGAACGGGACCAGTTGAATTAAGATCCATTCCACATTATGGAATGGCTTCTTCAGAACCAAGTCCCACATTCAGCGGGTTGCATCGCAAGGATTGGCTCTGCGGCTGAGTCAGGGGAGACCTCCCGTTGCTCTGGTTTTCATGCCGCACTTGATTTGGCTTTGGCTTTAGTTTTCGTGAATGCATTTTTCATGAATGTTTCCGATTGGTTTTCATGACTTACATTTTCGAGCTTCACATTCATATCAAAATTCTTTGAATTACACAGTATTCTAATCACTTTTTTATGCAATTACAGGTGATCGCGTAGGCCACGTCAGCATAGCCAACCGGTCGCTCGCTTGAGGCAAGTCTAAGGCGAGTGGATGACCTCCTTCGCCCCGTCCCTCTATTTTAAAATCAATATGAAGCTAAATGAATGCTTGTCATAATATTGTAGAATCAAAAGAATTGTGGCACGATTCTTCACGAAACACTTGCTATCAAACTGCCAGTATTGAAAATGGAAAACATGCTTTCTTATGCAATTCCATTTAGCCTATGCAAATCAATGAATGAATCAATTAACGTTTATCGCAACGATATGGCTAAGTGGGTTAATTGACTAATTTCAAAACAAAGGCTAAGTTTCGCACATAAACGAGAAATGATAAGGTTCTAGAAAATAGAGAATTTTTCATGACTCTATAAAACGGTCATTGAACAACTTGTCGACAAGGTGTAGTTTCCTCGAACGGTTGCCTAGGCCAATGGACCGATTCGGCCCGGAAGGAACGAGTATAGCAAGCGCCAGCCTTACATCGGCGTGGGTTATTTGGGAACTTTTGCACATGGCTCGTTAACCGCAGCGAAAGGGTCATCGTCTAACCGGCTATAGTCCGTGATGGCTTGACATTGCCAGTGACCTTCATACCCTTTCGCTGCTTAACAAATGCACGTGACACGGGATGATTATGATAGTTGCTTAATGTTATAAAAATTTCATATGCTTGCCTCAAAACATGTTAACATGCAAATCGAGCATGATGGTTAGAAAGATCACAAAAATAGCTAGCTAACATGTTTATAAAACTTCTTGAATCAAATACGGAGCTTGGATTTTAATTAGCCATTCGCCAGTACAAGTGATCGTACTGATCCTCGCTCTTTGCAGGTCCCGCAAATCAGGAAGGACGCGCCAACTAGCTCGACGACGTTCGTGATTTTGAAGCTTCGCCCGTACGTCGAAGACTTGTCACCGCAACTCCACTTTTGAAGGCTCTTGACTGTCCAAGAAAGATGGCTCAACATCCCTCCATTCCAGGTCACTGGAATACTCTGATGTATATTGAGGGATGTGTGCAATGTATGGAACGACTATCTCATCGGCACTCTTTTGTAATTGAGTCATGTTGTAGCCTGTACGGCATGAGTCCTGTACTGGAGTCTATAAATGATTTTCATTATCAATAAAGATCAAAGTTTTATTTACTTAATATGTGATTCAATTTGTCTGCTTACTCTCTTAGATCTCGTGTCTCGGATTACCTTGGGACTATGCCTTGTGCGATCGCAAATTAGGTTCACACGGCATCACGCCCGGGGGACGACTATCTATTCGACCGAATCGGGGCATGACACATGTACCTATCACGACCCGTACCCGGTATAGGGGCACGAGTATGTAATAGCGCCGAGCCTACGCCGCAGAATCGGCGATAGAATATTGTTTAGGCCGCTAACTAACAAACTCACACAATAATATAATGTACCTATCATAGATCTCAACTCTGAATAGAGGACAAGTACAATGATATGGTAAATACTCAATCACAGTCTAAAGCACGATAAGATATCAAAGAAGTCTAAATAACTATAAAGGCTCAACAACAACAACTAAATAATATCCAAATTCAAATCCCAAATACAATGTCAAAATCTCCATTATTATAAGCCCAAGTTCTAATAGAGAATCTAAAATAAGCCAAATCTAGTACTAAGTCTCCCGGTGATCACTCCTGAGAATCAGGACCCAAGGTAGCTATCCCCTCCTCAGATCTGTAGTAGGTAGGACACGGTCCCCTGAGCAATCATCTGAAAAACATATCCAGTCAGGATGGTACGAGCACATCTCCTCTAGCAGTTCCAAATAAATGACAAAGACTATAAAACAGTTATAGCATGTAATACTTGATGAAAATGGAAAGTTTAAGATAGGATATAAAATAGAAGAAAAGTTAAAGTAAAGAACAAGGAAAGTACTACAGTGAATCAGGAGAGCATGGCAATGAAGATTGTAAATAGAGCTAACTGAACTAGCATAGAGGTGATGTGAGTCCAAACAGTATAACATGAGACAAATGTGAATCTAGGACAAGACACTAATCTAGTGTGTTTTGAAATACGACTTTCGACTTGTAAACAGCTAGGACGTAAATACGGCACATCGCACACTTGGCAAGCATGCGACGACTATCTTTCTAGATTATACCATTATGAGTGGTTCCAGTACAAATGGAAATATTTAAATGTCTACTGGAGTATTTCCCCGCCCTGACTAGTATAAATAAACCCGTATCCCGACATAAAAATAGAGTACAAGTCTAGCCAGAAAGTAAGTAGTGCCAATAGATGATTCCAATAGGTGATTCCAGTGGGTGGTTCCAGTAGTAAGGGCCAGACAAGTGTAATACATGTGTCGCAAGTGAATGAATCCAGAATACCAATTCGTGTTATGACATAGAATAAAATAGAACTATACTAGAAGCTGAATCATAATAATCATCAAGTAAATAAAAACTATCAGATAATGTACTCGCATGTCATCCAGAGCAGTGAATGAGGATCGATGTCCAAAGTGGTGTCCCATAAACCTATATATGAGATGTACAGAGTTATTTGGTGTTCTTACAGTAAACAGTATAGTTAGGTGCACTAATTGATATTGAGGAATGAACCAAGGTAACTGTAGGACTGGATAGTAACATGAAATGGGGAAAGTGAACTTAGGAATGATAGGGACAGATCAAGTATTTGGAGCTGCACAGTGTACAAATGGATACAACGTGACATACCTTAAGATAGAAGGAAATATAGAATGGGACTGAATCTGAAATTGACACCCTTCACTCAATAACTGATATACTCAAATTCCCTCTCCTTAATCCTTCACTTACCTATAGTTATCTAACATTATATATAAATATACACTGCACATAAACTCTCACCTCACATGCCCTGCACTCCTATGCAGGGCCAAGTGCCCTGCCCTTACTCGAGTCCCTGACCATCCTATTTCTGATACACATAGGTAGTGTCTGATACGAATGCAATGGACTGAAATAAATAGGTAATGTTATGTCCTTCTGTTCAAACTCTGATACTAATTAATAACACACTCCATAGACATTTTCAAACCCCACTTCATCATTCACCTAAACTCTCCAATTCACTCCCATACCTATATCACTTATCATCACATTCCTCCTTGTAGTGGTGCACATGCTAACTTGGCATGTTCTGCTGCCACTTGAACCCTTGTCTAACCTGTACATAGCAGCAAATTATCGCCCTTCCTACTGTACAGGGCAGGGGTCAATACTGCTGCTGCTCGACCTCATCACCGTAATTTCCCTCTACTCACCTATTGCCAACAACAATGTTCTCTCTCCATCTCTCTATCTAACCCCTGCCAATATAATTATCCATCTATATAATTAATTATCACTATCTATACATCCATTTGCTATATATATACATATATATATATATATATATATATATATATATATATATATATATATATTATATATATATATATATATATATATATATATATATATATATATATATATATATATATATATTACACTAAAAAAAAAAAAAAAAAAAAAAAAAAATATATATATATATATTACACTAACTGATCATCGAATGGATATGGGACAGAAAATCAAGGTAGGGAGAGGCTGAACCAAAAGATTTGGGACACAAGAATAAAGGGAACTGATACTAAGACTCAAGGGTTAACATCACTAGATATGCAGGACAACTCAACTTGATCTGATTCAAAGTTCAAGGGACTGATACACGGGAATCTCTAATGGACTGACCCCTAAGGCTCACTAAGGACTGAAGAAAAATAATAATATTTGAGCATAAAAAGATGAAGGAACTGCACAAGAAAGTGAATACCAGGTTAATTGGCTGATACATTAGGTAAATGGGTCTCCTAAAAGGCTAAAAGGACTAACCATGGTGGTAGGACTGAACACAAACATTAAGGACTGCTCAAGGATATATAGTGAATTGATACATTTAGTGGGGACTGAACCTGGTGGTTTAAGAGAGGGTGGGATTGACATACAAGGCAAACACTAAGCAATACTACCCATGATGAGGTAAACTCTCATCCTAAAATCTTCCATCTGATTCTAAAGGAAATAAGGGTTGCAGTCTTCCCAAAACCTGGACTAAGCAATTATAATAGATTTGGGGACTGAACCATGCTCTGGACAGATGATCAGAACATGAATAAGTAGGGTTGTGATCATTAGGATATAGTGTGGACTAAAGAGGCTAAACAAATAAGGATATGCAGTGGTTCTATATCATGAACGAGGACTGAGACTTGACCAAGAGATAATACAAGTGAAGGCAATGACTTGAAGTAATGTTCAGATTGGGCAACACTTGGTCTTAAGCTAAGATGGGAGCCCCTTTCCTGTGACCAAGACTGAACTAGAGGGTCACAAAGAAAGGACTGAACCATATCTCAAACAAAAGACTGATGTTAATAATAAGCACTGAAAACTGATACATAGGTAGTGGATTGATATGCATATGAAAAAAAGAACAGAACAAAATGGGGGCTCGACTTCATAAGGGGACTAAGTTTATACCTGAACTAAACAAAAAGGGTTTAACTCCCATGTCCTGACTCCTATGGGGCTAATCTCAGGTTGCAGGTCAGGGACATATCATACATCAAGTGGTCTAAACTCTAAATATGAAGGACTTCACATAGCAATATGGACAGAACAATAATGAATACAGGAGAGCATGTTATGGACAGAACATTAATGTAATAGTGAATAGTGCATTTCATACCAAATCCCCCAATCTATTTATCCTATTCAAACTTATCCAATATCACAAGATAACACCTAAAATTGATAACTACTAAAATCTGTCAAATCAGTGATGTCTCAGGACGTCGCTAAATAGGGAAAATACGTCGCTAATATCGATTAGCGACGTATTTAGCGACGTTTGCACGTAGTCGCGATTAACCTAGTCGCTAAACAACACAACGTCGCAATACGTCGCTATTGTGACGACACTTAGCGACGCTGACACGTCGCTAATTCAGCGACTACCAGCAACGTAAAACGTCATCATTTACCGACGTAACCTAGCGACTTGGAGCGATTTGACATGCATCGATGCTGACCTGGCTTGAGACAAAAATGGCGATGTTCTGTGACATTGTTACGTCGCTATAGTACCGACATATAGCGACGTTTAGCGACGTCTTACTTAGCGACGTTTAGTGACGATCTGCGACGGTATTCATCACAGTTAGCGACGTTGTGATACTTACTTAGCAACTTTACCTTCGTCGCTGGACGTCGCTGAGAGTCGCCGAACGTCGCTAATCTTGAATAAAAAATAATTTTTTTTACAGCATTTGCAGCACCCCCTGCAGCATTTGTAGCATTTGTAGCATTTGTAGCTTCCCCTACACCATTTGTTACAACAACGACGGTGTGTATCACGAACACAGTATCAAACAACACAGATACACACAATCACGAACACATTTGAAACACAATCTCATCAATCAACACAGATATATAAAAATTTGTAACAAAAATGTCAAACATAATGGTCCACATAAGAATAATGTATGTATAACCACATAAAAGACCCAACAATGGCCATCACACAACAATATATATGTCGACTACGGCTGATCAGGAGGAGCATCACCGCTCCTGGAAAGAAGATAAGCATACTGCTCCGGTGTAAGAACCACCGACGACGATGAAGGAGGAGGCAATACAACCGCTGGAGAAAGAGGCAGTGTAACCGCTGAAGATGGGTGCGTCCGCGTCTCCTCTAGGGCTAGCAGTCTGGCGCTGCATTGCTCCATGCAAGCCGCTATCCTAGTAACGGTGTCGTGAATGGATTCATGTGTCCCCTGTACGTGCTGCACGGTGTGCTCGAGCTCGTCAAAGCGTGCGGTGACCGACGCAGCGTCCCCTTGCGCCTGAGACCCTGGCTGCTCGGCAATCCTCCTCAGCATATTGTCGTGCAGCTCAGCAATCTGGCGGGCAATGACCTCCTCGACTCGGGACGACTCGGCCTGTGACGGCTGTGAATGCGCACTGGCAGAGGGAGCCCTGGATGCCTTCGTCGCAACAAATGTGCCGTAGGACCCCGTGCCGTAGTACGTACCCCTCTGAAGACCACCAACAGCGGTCTTCCAGAGCTCGTCCTCCGACTGAGGCGGAGAGGGCTGTGATGTACCAACCCCTCCCTCTGCCGGTGCACTAGCACTCGCACGCTCATCACGTAGCCTAACACACACGTCCTAGAAATCATTGTGCATCTCTATACATCAGTACTTACCTAAATTAGCCTAATAAACGTCTAAGGTGGGTGGCTCCGATGAACCTGTCTTTGCTTAGCCTAGACACATAACAATACGGATACTATCACGAGAATCACTAGGCGATAACACCGTGCATGCTAATAAATGAATGACTCAATGCACCTAGCTAAGGGAATAATCCCATCTTGCATGCTTGTTTAGAATATGGAAAAGAACTCGGCGAACATAGAAACTCTCGCACCGTGCTCCACGCTCGTGCTAAGGCACAAGCTTACATGCAAGTCCCTTACGCATTCAACAATGAAACAATGAATGGTTTACAACAATGAAACGGAAGACTATCGACATAGTCGTTCCGAGTAGAGTATAGCAACATTGAAAGACTTCGGGACCGATAGGTCGCCAAGGCGACTCCCGTACGGGGAGTTGCATAATGCATGAATAAATGAACGAATGGATGAATCAACGAACGAATGAATGAATACGTGAAAAATGAATGAATGAACGAATACGTGAAAGAAAAGAATGAAAGAGTGAATAAAAGATAAGATATGAAAGACGTTAGCGACAGGTATGACAGGCACGTGCAACGGGGCTCGCTACCCGCGCTACACGGACGCCAACCTGGTCGATAACTCATTATGGCTATGGGTTAGCCTACGGCTCGGAGATAGCCGTTAAGTTAAAATGACAAGACAATACGAAATGGTCGTGGACAAACGGTACGGGCGAAGGGGGGAATACCGTGGCCGTGATGTGGAAGGATTCTGCGGCACGGGCGATGGGGAGAAAACTGTGGCCGGCGTAGGCGAAATCAAAACGGGGCTTACGGGCTGCCTGGGTGCGGGCTTGGCTTTCCAGGAGACGTAAGTACAGGGTATTTCAAGAGACTTAACGGGGTGGTCAGCCAACACCCTACGCTAAGTTGAGAAATACCAAGGAGAAAATGTCCAAAGTGGCTTGTAAAGCCAGCGACCCATGCATGTAGATTAAGTGGACTATGCTGGTGGCAATCCACGTGCAAGTCCTTGTATTGAAACAAGTAGTCTAAGTTAACTAAATGAAGTACCTCCGGAACATGCTTGAAATGTAACATCCTGAACATGCTCGAAATATAACACTCTTGAACATGCTTGAAATGCAACATCCTGAACATGCCTGAAATGTAACACTCTGAACATGCCTACGACGTGCTAGAATATGCCTACGACGTGCTAAGAACGTGCCCACGACGTGCTAAGAACCTAAGGCAGGAACACGCCCGTGACACTGAATGCTTACGTGAATCATGTTAAGTTGAAGTATATGAACTGTTGTCTAACTTAGTTTACTTTGGACAGTGAAGGCCGGACGGTAAGTATGGGTAAGTCGTTCATGTATTTTCATGCGACACTTGAATTCGGCCACACGAGATAGGTTACGAAATATGCCATAAAACTGATCCTAAGGCAAGATTAGAAAGATAATGAACGATAGACGGTGCACAAAAGTAAATGGAACGTGTTTGGTAATGATAGCATTGTGGGCGAGCTAGCCTCCCCACTAGTGTATAACAATGTACTGATAACCCCAGAGTCTGCTTGCAGGATGCAGGAGACGTCATCGGGTGCGGAGCTTCCCTCGAACGTGCTAAGGCACCGAGCTATCTCTGGAGCCTTGGAGCGTTGCAAGGAGCTGAAGCACCATGTACAGGACATAATGTATCAGAACATCGCCATGAATCATTCCATCTTGTAAGCCACTTGGCACGCCTTTTATGTTTCAGAGAGAGAGAGAGAGCTTGAGAGACTTGTAAACTCGGCCTAGCGCCGCCTGTAAACTTCTTGAATATCAATAAAGAATTTGAATTCGCTTCAATTTGTGTTCATTTAATTTCTGCTGTAAATGGGGACACTCTGTGCGACTCTGTGGCCTAGCTCAAATCGGCTGTTTCTGGACTTGGCCTTGCACGGGCGCAACCTAGGCCCGTGCGGCATCACGCCTTAGCGAGGACGATCGCTCCTACGGGAGCGGGGCGTGACACATATCAATAGACAAATTTCTTGTGGGTATCATGAACTAGCCAAGCCATTATACCTAGGTATCCAGTCTCTCATACAGGACCTACCTATATACCTTTAACATTAAATTATACAAATCAAACTAGTCTTAAATACTGGTACCAACTGCCTGAACATGACAGTCCCTAATTTGTACTGGATTTATCCTACCTCTGAGTTTCACACATATTAAAAAGGAAGGCATTTACTGTTAACAAGATAACCTGTCATGAATTGAACAACAGACAGACTTAGATTTAGGATTTAAAATATGGTATTCAGGTCAACTTAATTCAGTCAAAGGGTACTGCACAGAAAGTCTAATTAAGACTTTCAACTAAACAGGCAGCCTGGACTACTGTTCAGAATTTGGCAGGCAAAATCCCATACCATCTGATGACAAACTTATACACACCCTTGCCCAAACCATTTGTTTCAGTAGGTAAAATATTCCAGGTTACTCAAGTAACTTGTCGTGCAACATTTGGTATCAAGAGCATTCCTTGTTAATTGTAACATGCATACTATCATATCCCAACTCTGCCAAAACTTGACCAACATACCCTACACTAATCATTCCATATTTCAGTAATGTCAGTGAGCTAAATCATACTCAACTGTCGAGAATACTTAGGAGAAAACTCATTCACAGGATTAGTATCATCCTTCGTGACATAGCTAAAATTTTATAGGGCTCGATAATAATTATTAGTCAATTTATTCATCATTTCAAAATCCTGAAAATGCCCAAAAAACTCCCAGTATCAGTAAATAGGGCTCGAACCCTAAATTAGAATTCGAATCCAAGCAAAACATCAAATTGATAGTTGATATGCCCAAAAAATTCCCAGTATCAGTATATAGGTGTCACACTGTGAGTCTCGTGTCCACACAGTGGGACGCGACATGTCCAAACCAACAAAATAGGTGTCACCGAGTCCACGCTCTCGTGTCCCCCGCAGCGAGTTCATTGTGAGTCTCGTGTCCCCCGCAGCGAGTCCACGCTCTCGTGGACCCGAACTAGAAGCGAGAGAGAGAGCTAGAAGACGAGAAGAAACTGGGAAGGAGGAGCTACCTGAGGAAGGAGGAGGAGGAGAAGGAGGAGGTCGGAGGAGGGAGATCGTCGGAGGAGCGCCGCGAAGGAGGAGGCCGGAGGAGGGAAATCTCCGGAGGAGCGTCGCGGAGGAGGAGTGTGCGAAAAATTGGGGGAGGGGGAGGGAATTTGTGAATGATCGAAAAGGAAACCCTCGCAGCCTATATGAAACATTTAGCGACGTCCTTTTTGACCGTCGCTAAACGTCGCTGATATTTAATAAACGGCGACGCTGCTTAAAATGCGTCGCTACACGTCGCTATATCAGCGACGTGTACCGACGAACTTGCGACGCAGATTCCCATTTAACAAATTATAGCCGCTAGATGTCGCTATTAGTCGCTGTTGGCGACAAACAGTGATGTCTTAGATAAACGTTGCTAAAATCCCAAAAATTAGCGACGTTCTATCTTGAAGTCGCTAAATACGTCGCTGATATGACTTATTTTGGTAGTGAAATGAAGAATGGGACTGAATCTGAAATTGACACCCTTCACTCAATAACTGATATACTCAAATTCCCTCTCCTTAATCCTTCACTTACCTATAGTTATCTAACATTATATATATATATATATATATATATATATATATATATATATATATACTGCACATAAACTCTCACGTCACATGCCCTGTACTCCTATGTAGGGCCAAGTGCCCTACCCTTACTCGAGTCCCTGACCATCCTATTTCTGATACACATAGGTAGTGTCTGATACGAATACAATGGACTGAAATAAATAGGTAATGTTATTTCCTTCTGTTCAAACTCTGATACTAATCAATAACACACTCCATAGACACTTTCAAACCCCACTTCATCTTTCACCTAAACTCTCTAATTCACTCCCATACCTATATCACTTATCATCACATTCCTCCTTGTAGTGGTGCACATGCTAACTTGGCATGTTCTGCTGCCACTTGAACCCTTGTCTAACCTGTACATAGCAGCAAATTGCCGCCCTTCCTGCTGTACAGGGCAGGGGTCAATACTGCTGCTGCTCGACCTCATCACCGTAATTTCCCCCTACTCACCTATTGCCAACAACAATGTTCTCTCTCCATCTCTCTATCTAACCCCTGCCAATATAATTATCCATCTATATAATTAATTATCACTATCTATACATCCATTTGCTATATAATTAATTATCACTATCTATACATTCATTTGCTATATATATATATATATATATATATATATATATATATTTATATATATATATATATATATATATATATATATATATATATATATCACACTAACCGATCATCGAATGGATATGGGACAGAAAATCAAGGTAGGGAGAGGCTGAACCAAAAGATTTGGGACACAAGAATAAAGGGAACTGATACTAAGATTCAAGGGTTAACATCACTAGATATGCAGGACAACTCAACTTGATCTGATTCAAAGTTCAAGGGACTGATACACGGGAATCTCTAATGGACTGACCCCTAAGGCTCACTAAGGACTGAAGAAAAATAACAATATTTGAGCATAAAAAGATGAAGGAACTTCACAAGGAAGTGAATACCAAGTTAATTGGCTGATACATTAGGTAAATGGGTCTCCTAAAAGGCTAAAAGGACTGAGCATGGTGGTAGGACTGAACACAAACATTAAGGTCTGCTCAAGGATATATAGTAAATTGATACATTTAGTGGGGACTGAACCTGATGGTTTAAGAGTGGGTGGGATTGACATACAAGGCAAACACTAAGCAATACTACCCATGATGAGGTAAACTCTCATCCTAAAATCTTCCATCTGATTCTAAAGGAAACAAGGGTTGCAGTCTTCCCAAAACCTGGACTGAGCAATTATAATAGATTTGGGGACTGAACCATGCTCTGGACAGATGATCAGAACATGAATAAGCAGGGCTATGATCATTAGGATATAGTGTGGACTAAAGATGCTAAACAAATAAGGATATGCAGTAGTTCTATATCATGAACGAGGACTGAGACTAGACCAAGAGATAATACAAGTGAAGGCAATGACTTGAAGTAATGTTCAGATTGGGCAACACTTGGTCTTAAGCTAAGATGGGAGCCCCTTTCCTGTGACCAAGACTGAACTAGAGGGTCACAAAGAAAGGACTGAACCATATCTCAAACAAAAGACTGATGTTAATAATAAGCACTGAAAACTGATACATAGGTAGTGGATTGATATGCATATGAAAAAAAGAACAGAACAAAATGGGGGCTCGACTTTATAAGGGGACTAAGTTTATACCTGAACTGAACAAAAAGGGTTTAACTCCCATGTCCTGACTCCTATAGGACTAATCTCAGGTTGCAGGTCAAGGACATATCATACATCAAGTGGTCTAAACTCTAAATATGAAGGACTTCACATAGCAATATGGACAGAACAATAATGAATACAGGAGAGCATGTTATGGACAGAACATTAATGTAATAGTGAACAGTGCATTTTATACCAAAGCCCCCAATCTATTTATTCTATTCAAACTTATCCAATATCACAAGATAACACCTAAAATTGATAACTACTAAAATCTGTCAAATCAGTGACGCCTCAGGACGTCGCTAAATAGGGAAAATACGTCGCTAATATCGATTAGCGACGTATTTAGCGACGTTTGCACGTAGTCACGATTAACCTAGTCGCTAAACAACACAACGTCGCAATACGTCGCTATTGCGACGACACTTAGCGACGCTGACACGTCGCTAATTCAGCGACTACCAGCAACGTAAAACATCATCATTTACCGATGTAACCTAGCGACTTGGAGCGACTTGACATACATCGATGCTGACCTGGCTTGAGACAAAAATAGCGACGTTCTGCGACTTTGTTACGTCGCTATAGTACCGACATATAGCGACGTTTAGCGACGTCTTACTTAGCGACGTTTAGTGACGATCAGCGACGGTATTCATCACAGTTAGCGACATTGTGATACTTACTTAGAAACTTTACCTTCGTCGCTGGACGTCGCTGAGAGTCGCTGAACGTCGCTAATCTTGAATAAAAAATAAAAATTTTTTTACAGCATTTGCAGCACCCCATGCAGCATTTGTAGCATTTGTAGCACCCCATGCAGCATTTGTAGCATTTGCAGCATTTGTAGCATCCCCTACACCATTTGTTACAACAACGACAGTGTGTATCATGAACACAGTATCAAACAACCCAGATACACACAATCACGAACACGTTTAAAATACAATCTCATCAATCAACACAGATATATGAAAATTTGTAACAAAAATGTCAAACATAATGGTCCACATAAGAATAATGTATGTATAACCACATAAAAGACCCAACAATGGGCCATCACACAACAATATATATGTTGACTACGGCTGATCAGGAGGAGCATCACCGCTCCTGGAAAGAAGATAAGCATACTGCTCCGGTGTAAGAACCACCGACGACGATGAAAGAGGAGGCAATGCAACCGCTGGAGAAGGAGGCAGTGTAACCGCTGGAGATGGGTACGTCCGCGTCTCCTCTAAGGCTAGCAGTCTAGTGCTACATTGCTCTATGCAAGCCGCTATCCTAGTAACGGTGTCGTGAATGGACTCATGTGTCCCCTGTACGTGCTGCACGGTGCGCTCGAGCTCGTCAAAGCGTTCGGTGACAGACGCAGCGTCCTCTTGCGCCTGAGACCCTGGCTGCTCGGCAATCCTCCTAAGCATATTGTCGTACAGCTCAACAATCTGGCGGGCAATGGTCTCCTCGACTCGGGACGACTCGGCCTGTGATGGCTGTGAATGTGCACTGGCAGAGGGAGCCCAGGATGCCTGCGTCGCAACAAATGTGCCGTAGGACCCCGTGCCGTAGTACGTACCCCACTGAAGACCACCAACAGCGGTCTTCCAGAGCTCGTCCTCCGACTGAGGTGGAGAGGGCTGCGACGTACCAACCCCTCCCTCTGCCGGTGCACTAGCACTCGCACGCTCATCACGTAGCCTAACATACACGTCCTAGAAATCATTGTGCATCTTTATACATCAGTACTTACCTAAATTAGCCTAATAAACGTCTAAAATATTTAATTATTATTAAGTATATGGTTATCTGTATATTCTTCAAGTTGTGTTGAAAATTAACGAAATCTAAATTAGTACTTACATAGCTCTCAGTAGCCCGGTCGTCGATGAGCTTCCCGTCCTTCCGATGGGTGGCCAGGAAGACGGTCACCATGTTTACGTCCTCACCCCTCTGTACCTGCGTGTTTGTTATATTGTATTCTTTAGTAAAATAGAAAATTATATACTCCTACTATCAATAAAATCTTAAATACTGCAATAAATTACATACCAGACGACGGAAATGCTTCGTCATAGGAATCGATCCACCACACCACTTTCCGGCCCTAGTCCTAGCCGCCTTCGTCTTCTCTGACCGCTCTCTGTACTGGGGCTCCTCAAATCGAGCCCTCATCGTGGTCCACTGTTCAGGTGTGATCCCACCAGCAATCGGCTTTCTGGAGCGCTGACGAGCTTTCTGATCGTCAATTGCATCACGGATCAACTTGGCGACGACGGCAGGAAACTGCCTCTCAATCTGCTCGGCCCGGTGTGGTGGATAAAAATAAGTCCTCTACAAGAATTACAAATTAAAATAATAAGTTCTAAAAAAATGCTTAAAATTATATTAATCATACTAAATTAACTATCTTTAGTTACCTTGAAGTGGGCAAACCAGAATGACTTCCTCTCTTCCGAGGCATCCGAGTAGTTGATCCACGGACCCCCATAGTTGGACCTTAGAAAGGAGCCCAACGCTCTCTGTACCGATGAGGGACGATATCTGTATACAACGATAACCGACGTATTAATGAATATATATAGATATACAAACATGCATAATATATATATATATATATATATATATATATATATATATATATATATATATATATATTTAACTTACTTCGTAGGACCGTCGGCCCAAATCTCCATCCTCGTCTCATCCTGAGGTGCGTATGGAGGGTCGCTCTGGTATTGATCCGCCCGGGCGGGAGTAGGGACTACCTCCTCCACCTGCTCCCTACCCGCCATGCTGCTGTCAGCGATAGGAAGGCTAGGGGAAGGAGTATGATCAGCAAGCCTGGAACTGCTCGTCGCAGGAATACTGCCACCCGGACCTGCGACCGTATGGTACAAGCTCGGGTCAGACGATGGTCCGTAGCCATCCTCTGGTAACGGAGCTCTCTGCCCACCTAAGGACATGGCTCGTCCTGGCCTATCTCCGCGTCGTCCTGAGGTGCCTCCACGTTGTCCTGCCATGCTGATAATAACATTGGAGTTCATAATTTAAGATCACAGAAATATGAATACATCAAAATCACAGTTTATGATTGAAAATATAAATAAATACAATGACAGTTTAGAAATATCTGCATACATTGGAATTCATAATTAAAGTTTTCAAAAATCTAAATACTAATAGAAATGATCATAGTTCATAATTTAAGATTACAGAAATATGAATACATCAAAATCACAGTTTCTCAATCATCCTCTGAAAATTCAACTTCTTCGATTGCCTCCTCCTCCTCCTCATCCTCTTCCTCTTCCTCCTCATCATCACTAGCATCTCCTTCGTCTTCTCCTTCGGATACTTGTACCTCTTCTACACAAGTAGATATTGAATGGGGAACTTCTGCTGAGTCGACATCAACTATATTTGGTACAAGAGGCAGATCGTCCTCCTGATAAGCCACTTCGTCGACGTCGTAGGTATTTCTGGCTTTAGTCTTGCATACTGCCCACCAATCGTACCTCGTTATTCCCCGTCTAGGATATGTTGTAAAATATACGAGTTGAGCTTGACTTGCTAGGATAAATGGTTCGTATCCTTGGTATCGACGACGGTAGTTAATATCCACAAGACCATGCTTGTCAATTTTCCATCCTTGATCTTGTATGGGATCGAACCAATCAACTTTGAACAACACGATCTTGGCAGGCTCTATGCCATAGTTGTACGTCAATTCCACGATCTCCCGTAAGACGCCATAGAAATCATTGCCTGGAGTGACATCTTTGTAGTTTGTAGATTTGATACACAAGCAACTGTTTTTTGTGGAATCAAGATCCAGGAAGCAATCTCTGATGAGAGCATTTGTTGACTTGAACTTAAACCCATTCACGCAATAACTTGGCCATATTTTGACGGCATAAATTGGTCCCTTGGCAAGAGTTCTAATAGATTCATTCTCAAGGATGACGTCCGGACGATCGACCTAAACACGAAAAGTTACAAAATTAAGTTTAATATTAAGTTATTTCTTGTACAGTTGTGAATGGAGGAAGATTCTAACTAGCTTCTTACGTACATATGCAGTCAACCAAGACGGGAAATGAAGTCTCATTTCTTCTTCTACTTCTTCATCTGCAATGTATGGTCTACTTGACCTCACCTCATCATTAAATTTGCTGAAAACCAATAAATATTGGGATATACTCGTTAAATTATAATAACGTAATCAACAAATAGATGACTTGAACGTTGAAGATTTTCACTTACTACTCTAGCTTTTCCACTTCATCCTCCTCGCAGTTGAGTAATATATATAACTGGGCAGCCTTTAGTTCCTCATCATTCAAATATCTCTTTTTCAGTTTTCCAGAAGGCTTTTCAAGAGCATTGAAGACTTTCAATAATGCATCATTATATTCTATATCTCCATCGTCGTTCCTCGGAGCTCTTGTTCTATTTGTAGCAATATGAGGCTTGAAATATATTGAACAAAAGTTTGTAATCTTCTCAAGGACATAGGCTTCACAAATAGAACCCTCGACCCGTGCCTTATTTTTCACCTTTCTCTTCAGGTGGTTTAGATGGCACTCGAACGGGTACATCTACCGATAACCGATGGGCCCACCAACACGTGCCTCATATGAAAGATGAATTGGCAAATGCTCCATAGAGTCGAAGAATCCAGGAGGGAACACCCTCTCAAGCTTACACAATGTTACTGCAAATGTCCTTCTCCTGCTTTTCAAGCCGATCGACGAGCAACTTAGTAGAACAAAGATCTCGGAAGAATATGCTAAGCTCTGTCAGTGGATCCCAAACGACATGAGGTAAGAATTCCCGAAATACAATCGGGATTAACCTTTCCATAAAAACGTGATAGTCGTGGCTCTTCATACCCTGTAGTTTGTTCTCCTTCTGGTCAACACATCTTCTCAAATTCGATACCTACCTGTCTGGAAATTTTAGGTCCTGGATCCACCTACAAAGTTTACCTTTGTCCTCCTTGTCCAGTGAGAAAATGGCCCTGGGCTGCTTATACTTTCCACTGCCTTCCTTTATCAAATGCAACTCTGGACGTCTGCATATTTTTTCTAAGTCCAACCTGGCCTTGGGATCGTCTTTCGTCTTCCCCTTTACGTCCATCACAGTATTTATTATATTGTCAAATATATTCTTCTCGATATGCATGACATCCAGG
This sequence comes from Iris pallida, assembly GCA_029216955.1. Classification (NCBI taxonomy): domain Eukaryota; kingdom Viridiplantae; phylum Streptophyta; class Magnoliopsida; order Asparagales; family Iridaceae; genus Iris; species Iris pallida. Next base: position 28,757,940 of record JANAVB010008400.1, on the reverse strand, counting down.
TTATGTCTGAGCAGATGGTCACTCCAATATGGTAGGTCCCAGAATATACTCCTCTTCGTCCAGTTGTGAGCGCGGCCAAATCCATCACACTTGTACCCCGTTGTAGGCTCTTCAATAGAAGACAATTCTTTAACTTCTTCCCATATCGTGTCACCGGACCACCGTGGCGGTGGACTGGACTTCTCTACCACGCCAGCACGAAAAGTATTCCTGTTCCTCCGGTACGGATGATCCTTTGGCAGGAACTGTCGATGACAATCAAAGAAGCACGGTTTTCCTCCGTGTTTCAAACGGAAAGCCTTAGTGCGATCCATGCAATACGGACATGAGAGACGACCATGGGTGCTCCAACCCAATAACATTCCATAGGTCGGGAAATCATTGATGGTCCACATTAGTGCGGCCCTCATCTGAAAGTTCTACTTTCTGGAAACATCATATGTGGTTGCACCTACTTCCCACAACTGATTCAGCTCATCTACCAAGGGCTGTAAGCACACATCGATGTTCCTCTTCGGGTTCTTCGGACCTGGAATAATAACAGTTAGGAATATGTAAGGAGTCTTCATACACATCCAAGGCGGCAAGTTGTACGGAGTAACAATCACAGGCCAACAAGAATATTGTGAGCCCGAAAGTCCAAATGGGGTAAACCGTCGGAGGAAAGCCCCAATCTGACATTACGCGGCTCCGAAGCAAAATTGGGATACACTCGATCAAAGTTCTTCCATGCTTCCCCGTCGGATGGATGATCCAGTACTCCATCTATTTGTTCCCGCTTGTGCCAACTCATATTATCAGCTGTCTCCTTTGCCATAAACAACCTCTGCAACCGCGGCATCAAAGGCAAATAGTACATCGAATCTGTTGGCTTGTGTGCACCAGAAGTCCTTGTTGTACTAGTTGCCTTGAAGCGATCGGCACCATAAAATCTGCAGGAATCTTCATCCTTGTCGTCCTTATAGTACAACATGCATCCGTTGCGACATGCATCAATTTTTTCATACCCCATCCAGAGCGATCTCACCGTTCTCTTGGATCGGTAGAAGTCTTTAGGTAACTTGCCACCCTCTGGCAATATATCTTTAATTAACTCCAGGATTTGGTTGTAGCATTCTTGAGACATGTTAAAATCTGATTTTATGCTCAACAATCTTGTAATCACCTCCAACAGTGAATGGTCATCACAACCAGGATATAAAGGAGTCCTTGCATTCTCCAACAACTCCATAAACTTTGCAGCATTGGCATTCGGTGCCTCCTCAGCTGCATATTGATTGTTCGGATCGAAACTAGGCCCCGCAGCATCGAAAACCATGTTCGTCCACCCTTGGTCGTAATCAGCATGCTCGTGGACATCTACATAAGGCTCCACATAAGGCTCCGGCTCGGAGGCCAAAAGGCACAAGTTCTCCGTGTACGGTCCACTGATAATAATTTGGCACAAAATCCCTCGAATACAAATGATATGTCACATCCACTTCCGAATGATATTTCAAGTTGCGACATCTCATACATGGACACTTAATTTTTGTACGGTCCATGTACTGAGGGAACGCCTTGGAAAACTGCAGGAACTGTTGCACACCCTGTATAAATTTATCCCGCATACCGCACATGTCATTAGGATGACGATTGTACATCCACAAACGGTTCCGCAGATAGTAATTCATATCCAGTTTAAGATAATTATGCAAATATTGACACAGATAATAATTTATCAGGATGACGATTGTACACATCCACAAACGGTTCTGCAGATAGTAATTCATATCCATTTTAAGATAATTACTGCAGAAAGTGAAGGCCGACATGAACTGACGCACGAATGTGACGATTGTACGACCACAAGTTTTATGTTCTTCAACGATATATTTCACATGCATAATTGCAAAGTGTGGGGATGAATGGCTCAGAACACAACCCAAAATTCATTCTAGCATACATTAGTTTGAATCATCTATGTTCTGTACATATGGTGTAGTATATGTTCTTATCGAATCTAGTATCTGAAGGATGTAACAGAATCAAGATGAACCCACATAATGTAATACTAAGATATTATCTACTACTAAAAGATGTAGTGATAGGTTGTCGTATCATCATTACTGAGGGATGGGGGTCGGAGGATAGTTAACTTTATCTATGGCTACATAGTTTCTGCCTCGCCAGTCGAATGGCTGCAGGGACTATGTCCTGATCACGATATCGTACCGTAGATTAATACAAATTCCTTATAGCAAATGTCGTACATAGATGTCTGTCTCGCCAGTCGAATGGCAGATAAAAAGGTTATATTCAATTTTTTGTCAAGTATGAGAACGGATGGCTCAGAACACAACCCAAAATTCATTCCAGCATACATTAGTGTGAATCATCTATGTTCTGTACATATAGTGTAGTATATGTTCTTATCGAATATAGTATCTGAAGGATGTAACAAAATCAATAAGATGAACACACAAAATGTAATACTAAGACATTATCTACTACTAAAAGATGTAGTGATAGGTTGTCGTATCATCATTGTCGAAGGATGGGGGTCGGAGGACAGTCAACTTTATCTACGGCTACATAGTTTCTTCCTCGCCAGTCGAATGGCTGCAGGGACTATATCCTGATCACGATGGCGTACCGTAGATTAATGCAAAGTCCTTATAGCAAATGTCATACATAGATTTCTACCTCGTTAGTCGAATGGCTGTAGGGACAGTGTCTGACTTGGTGTATCTCACCATTTTTTCAAAATGCCTGACATTCAAACTCAGAAAACAGTTGCTAACTAATATCACTGTTCAGATAAGCCTATTCTCAGGTAAATCCTTATTCCAATATCATTTCACAATAAGAATTTATCTAAGTCCATATTGTAATGACCCGCCCCGCCCTAGCGGAATGTCGATTCAAATGGCAAGTGCAACGACTCAAACGAGCCGTCGACCCGAAGAGTTGGCATCGACCTAATGAAGAATCGATGCAAGGCTTACATTGGCCCGTCAAAATGAATCCAGACTTAGAATCTCAAAGGCGTGCTCGGAGTAACACTCGGCCGATGCGAACATCGCTAAGGTCGGTGGCTCCGATGAACCTGTCTTTGCTTAGCCTAGACACATAACAATACGGATACTATCACGAGAATTACTAGGCGATAACATCGTGCATGCTAATAAATGAATGACTCAACGCACCTAGCTAAGGGAATAATCCCATCTTGCATGCTTGTTTAGAACATGGAAAAGAACTCAGCGAACCACTACAACAAATAGGACATACAATAGCAGTTTGTCTATAGCGTACAGGAACGCTATACTACATTAATAGCGTTCATGAATGCTATTCATGTTCTATAGCGTTCGTAAATGCTATATGAACTGGATAGCGTTTATAAACGCTATAACTCGTCTATAGCGTCATAGAACGCTATAATCCATGAATAGCGTTCGTGAACGCTATAACTTTATAGCGTTCTTGTACATGGGGTTATTATAGCGGGGGCATATATAGCGGACGAAATATGCTATAATATGCATTCTACAGCATTCAGCGCACGCTATCATATCCCATATCTGTTGTAGTGAACATAGAAACTCTCGTACCGCGCTCTACGCTCGTTCTAAGGCACAAGCTTACGTGCAAGTCCCTTACGCGTTCGATAATGAAATAATGAATGGTTTACAACAATGAAATGGAAGACTATCGACATAGTCGTTTTGAGTAGAGTATAGCAACATTGAAAGACTTCGGGACCGATGGGTCGCCAAGACGACTTCCGTACGGGGAGTTGCATAATGTATGAATGAATGAACGAATGAATGAATCAACGAATGAATGAATGAATAAGTGAAAAATGAATGAATGAACGAACACGTGAAAGAAAAGAATGAAAGAGTGAATAAAAGATAAGACATGAAAGATGTTAGCGACAGGTATGACGGACACGTGCAACGGGGCTCGCTACCCGCGCTGCACGGACGCCAACCTGGTCGATAACGCATTATGGCTAAGGGTTAGCCTACGGCTGGGAGATAGCCATTAAGTTAAAATGACAAGACAATACGAAATGGTCGTGGACAAATGGCACGGGCGATAGGGGGGAATACCGTGGCCGTGATGTGGAAGGATTCTGCGGTACGGGCGATGGAAGGGAAAACCGTGGCCGGCCTAGGCAAAATCAAAACGGGGCTTACGGGCAGCCTGGGTGCGGGCTTGGCTTCCCTGGAGACGTAAGTGAAGGGTATTTCAAGAGACTTAACTGGGTGGTCAGCCAACACCCTACGCTAAATTGAGAAATACCAAGGAGAAAATGTCCAAAATGGCTTGTAAAGCCAGCGACCCATGCATGTAGATTAAGTGGACTATGCTGGTGGCAATCCACGTGCAAGTCCTTACATTGAAACAAGTAGTCTATGTTAACTAAATGAAGTACCTCCGGAACATGCTTGAAATGTAACATCCTGAACATGCTCGAAATGTAACACTCTTGAACATGCTTGAAATGTAACATCATGAACATGCCTGAAATGTAACACTCTGAACATGCCTAAGACGTGCTAGAATATGCCTACGACGTGCTAAGAACGTGCCCACGATATGGTAAGAACCTAAGGCAGGAACACGCCCGTGACACTGAATGCTTACGTGAATCATGTTAAGTTGAAGTATATGAACTGTTGTCTAACTTGGTTTACTTTGGACAGGGAAGGCTGGACGGTAAGTATGGGTAAGTCGTTCATGTATTCTCATACGATACTTGAATTCGGCCACACGAGATAGGTTACGAAATATGCCATGAAACTGATCCTAAGGCAAGATTAGAAAGACAATGAACGATAGACGGTACACAAAAGTAAATAGAACGTGTTTGGTAATGATAGCATTGTGGGCGAGCTAGCCTCCCCACCAGTGTATAACAATGTACTGATAACCCCACAGTCTGCTAGCAGGATGTAGGAGACTTCACCGGGTGCAGAGCTTCCCTCGAACGTGCTAAGGCGCCGAGCTATCTCTGGAGCCTTGGAGCATTGTAAGGAGCTGAAGCACAATATACAGGACATTATGTATCGGAACATCGCCATGAATCATTCCATCTTGTAAGCCACTTGGCACGCCTTTTATGTTTCAAAGAGAGAGAGCTTGAGAGACTTGTAATCTCGACCAAGCACCGCTTGTAAACTTCTTGAATATCAATAAAGAGTTTGAATTCGCTTCAATTTGTGTTCATTTACTTTCCGCTGCAAATGGGGATACTCTGTGCGACTCTGTGGCCTAGCTCAAATCGGCCGTTTCTGGACTTGGCCTTGCACGGGCGCAACCTAGGCCCGTGCGGCATCACACCTTAGCGAGGACGATCGCTCCTACGGGAGCGGGGCATGACAGATTGGTATCAGAGCACGGCTTTACGTCCTTGGACTTTATGTCGATTTCTCAGTTTTGAAAGCTCGTCGTTGGAAAAGGAAGTGTACGCTCTCTCTCATTGTGCCTTGGGATGTTCCATACAATAAGTCTAATATTTTCAAAAGCTCGTACAAGTACTCGGTTGAACGAGATCGATAGGCGAAGGCCTTTGTGCCGAACGATGTTAAACATAACTCGATAGAGAACATATGCTAAGTTAACATGTCGCGTGCATGCCTAACTAGTCCTACGATGACCCTAGCAATTGAGTGTACAAACTCGGAATATAGTCTGCACGAGATGGTTATGTGGCACAACTTAGTCCGCGTGTCGTGCACCTCGACTTTTGGTGCAATCGAGTTGCGAACGATATCAAGTACCGCTCGGTCGGAAACAAAGCTACACTTAGAGTGTATATCGATAGGAACACTATCGAGTTCACGCTTAGGCGTACACGGAAGATTGACTTGTATTTTGAGGAAATAATGCGAACGACTTAGTGCGTCGAAACGACACAAACGACTACGCTAGAGATTCATCGAACGAATCTGAAAAATGTCTTAGCAAATGATGCGAATGTGATTGAGGATTTATATAATGACTTGAACCCGAGTGGTGTATGTGATAGCTTCGAGGAAGAATAAGAATGAATGTCGACGACTTGTCGAGTGGCTCGAACCCTGAGTGGTGTATAGACGTTATAGAAATTGTTCGAGCGAGACTAAAGGGTTTACGAATAGAACGAGTATGTCGGCGAGCGATGCAATCTCACAAAGCCTTAGAAAGCATCACGCTTAGTTGGTCATGACTTCGAATGTCCCGAACGAGATGTCGTTCGGATAACTTGTCAATAGGCAAAGCAAGTTAGATACTGTTGGCCCATTGGTCACTTGGTCAACCTGATTTTAATAATTGATTAAACTCTGTCTGGATATACGAAGCTAGTCGGGACATCTCGGACTCTTGAACATGATCAAGAATGGCTATCCACTGTATTCAAGACCGAAGATCTGTTTGTCTACTCGAGTCTGTAATTCCTTATGCAATATATTTTTTATTTTATTTGAGTCTAGGAATATGTTGTACACCGAGTCGTACCGGCAAATATGCTACCCTTAAATCAGTTCAAAATGTTTTTAAAAATGACCTCTCAAAAAGGTTTACAAAAAGGTTTTCAAAAATCACCAAAAAGCTTTTTAAAACCCTAACTAAACCCTGACAGAACTCGGACCGAGTTCGGCCAGAGGTCGGCCAGAGTTCGGTTGGTGGCCGTTGTGATTTTGAATCCTTGTTACTTGGTCCTCCTGTAGTTGCGGATTTGACCGAGATTTGCTCATAGAGTTCTGCCCGAATTCTGTCCGAATTCTGTCAGAAGTCTGCCGTTGGAATTCCTATAAATAGAGAAGGATTTCGATCATTTCAACTCACTCATTCACTTTCAATCTTCTCTCTATCTAAAGCTTTCAGTCTTCCAAATAGTTTTCTAGAGCTTTCAATTTCAGATCCTAAGCCAATTACAATCCTCTAGTCAATTTGCCAGTGCGGTACGGTCTAGAAATTTCTGAGAGATTGTAATCAGAAGGCTTGATTGAAGAATACCTCTTCACATTTAAAGTTGGACGAGTTCTTCGTATCAAAGCTCGCGTTGTAGAAGTTGCACGGACTTCGTAAGAAAACTTGCAGTTTTTCCAATAGTGGATTCAACTGGTAGCAAGAGTTCTACCGACTGGATTAGTCCTCAACAGAGGGAAACCAGTATACATCGCTGTCTTTGTGTTTGCTCTCTTAACTCTGTCTTTACTTTATTTCAGTTATGATTAATATTCTGTGATTGTGCTGCTAACATTTTTTTAATTAGCATTATTCCGCTGACAACTCTATTCACCCCCTCTAGAGTATTATGCTTTACTATTTTGTTCATACAATTGGTATCAGAGCGGGTGTTACAGGTAAAGCAAAGGTAACAGTGCAATTATTTATTCATTTTAATTAACTGTTATATAGATCACAGCACAACACATGACAATTGTGAAATTCACAAGTGAAGGCCAGGCCACAAACAGACCCCCACTATTTGATGGTACGAACTATACCTATTGGAAAACACGGATGAGTTTCTTCTTGAAATCACTTGACTTTGATTTATGGTCCATTGTTCTTGATGGCTATCAAAAGCCACCTCGTATAAATGTTGATGGAGTTTTAGTTGAAAAACCCCATAGCAGATATACAGAGGAAGAAAAGAAAATAGCTAGTGTTGACGCACGTGCCATTAATGCTCTTTTTTGTGCTTTAGACAGAACTGAATTTAACAGGGTGTCTATCTGCACAACGGCTAATAAAGTATGGAAGGTACTTGAAGTCACACATGAAGGTACGACTCAAGTCAAAGAATCTAAAGTCAGCAGACTTACTCAAGAGTACAAGGCGTTCAAGATGAAGCCCAACGAAACAGTTACACAAATGTTCGAGAGATTCTTGGATATTGTAAATCCTTTGTCCTCCTTAGGCAAAGATTACAGTAACCATGAAAAGATTCGCAAACTCCTGCGAGCACTTACCAAGAACTGGATTCCGAAGGCTACTGCAATCATTGAAGGGAACGATCTCACAACTATGTCCCTCGAAGTACTCATGGGTAAACTACTCACTCATGAACTTTAGCTACAAGATTTTGAAGAGCCTGCACTAAAGGAGAAGACGATCGCTTTCAAGGCTCAGCACAGAAAAGCTGTTGAAGGTGATTCAGACAGCAGTGGATCTGACACTGAAGATCAAGCACTCCTAGCAAGGAAGTTCAAAAGATTCATGAGACATGAGAAGAGAGTCAAAGAGAACAACAGCAACAACTGGTATCAAGAAGATGCTGTCTGTAATGGTTGCAAGAAGAAGGGACACATGAAGAAGGATTGTCCCACAAACTCATCATCAAGCAAGAAGAGTAACAGGTATGAAAAAGAGAACCTGAAGAAATCAACATCTAGGGGATATGCCAATACCAGCATATGGCATGAAAGTGAAGCCAGCGACTCAGAAGACGAACAATCAGAAGACGCTGCAAACGTATGCTTTATGGCATCCGATCAGGTATCTACTGAACCTGTAGTTGATACTTATGATGACTTCACCTTTGAGCAATTAGGAGATGCCTTCAGTGACCTGATGACTGATTACAGGAAATTGCATAGCAAGTATCAGTCCTCTAAGAAGGTACTCAAAGAGTACAAAGGTGAAATAGGTAGACTTACCGACCTACTAGCTGAGGTTAGAAATAATGTTAGTGAGTCTGGTGAGCTTTCTTCAACAAATCTCTTATTACACGAGACTACCAAGTCATCTGAAGAGAAAGACAAAATTATTGACCAACTCAAGGAAGAACTTTCTATAAAGAAGAAAAGTCTTCGATGTGCACAAATCAGAATGGAATTACTCACTTCTATTTATACTAAGTTGTATGACACTTCCAAAAGATTGGAAATTAGGTTAGGAAAACAGCCTGAGCCTGCTGCTTCCTACCCTAACACGTGTCACTTACTGAAAAATCGGAACATTACCAAGCCAAACACTGTCAGACCTAACCCTATCAAACCTTGACCCCAAAAGGTTAAGCCCAAACAGGATTATAGGCATGCTTTCTTCTATACTAGAAAACCTAAACCTACCAACCATGCACACCACTCGGCTTTCAACACTCGACATACAAAATGTCATTATTGTGGCCTCATTGGTCATATTTCATCTGCATGTAGAATCAGAAAGCTTGTTGATTTAAATGTTTATGCTTGGATACCAAAAGCTAACAATTCAGGACCCTACAAGAAATGGGTACCAAAGTTTCATCTGCAAACTGTTTTGTAGGTGGAACACCTTTCACATGCTAGAAGCAAATGGATCCTCGACAGCGGTTGCTCACGGCATATGACCGGTGACGCTACCCTATTTGCAACACTGTCGAAGAAAAAGAAGGAAGGCTATGTCTCCTTCGGTAATAACTTGAAAGGGTATATCATTGGTATCGGTGATGTTGGTAAGTCTCCCTATCCTGTGATTAAGGATGTCTATCTGGTTACCGAGTTGAAACATAATCTACTCAGTATAAGTTATCTACCTGATCATGGTTATGGCATCAACTTTGGCAAAGACAAATGTATTATAGTTGATAGCTCAACTGGTAATACTATCTTTGAAGGTATCAGGGAAGACAACATATATGTTTTCTATTTGTTGGAAGAAACTAACATTTCAGGTAGATGCTTAATGGCCAAAAGTGATAAGAGTCATCTGTGGCATATGAGACTCGATCACGCTAATATGGATACGATCTCAAGATTATCCACAAAGAAGCTAGTACGCGGTTTACCGGACATTACATTCAAGAAGGATTCGGTATACAGCCAATGTGAAAAGAACAAAGCTACCAGATCCACATTCAAGTCAGTAAATGCAGTATGTACTGCTAGACCTCTACAATTGCTTCATATGGACTTATTTGGTCCTAGCAGAGTTGCTAGCCTCGGAGGTAAGCTTTATGCTTTCGTAATTGTAGATAATTTCTCTAGATACACGTGGGTATATTTCTTGACACGCAAGAATGATGTATTATCCGAATTTATCGCCTTTTGTAAGAAAGTACAGAATGAAAAAGGTTACATGATCACTCGAATCAGAAGTGATCATGGAGGCGAATTCGAGAATGCTGATTTTGAGCAATTTTGTGACACACACGGTTTTGTACATGAGTTCTCCTGCCCTAGGACTCCACAACAAAATGGAGTTGTGGAACGTAAGAACAGAACTCTAACCGAAATAGCCAGAGTAATGTTAAACCAGTTTAGTCTACCCAAATATTTCTGGGCTGAAGCTGTCAATACAGCTTGTTTTGTTCTCAATAGAGTTCTAATTCGACCCAAATCGAAGAAGACTCCATTTGAGTTATGGTTTGATAGAATTCCATCTGTTTCATACTTTAGAATATTTAGTTGTAAATGTTTTATTCTTAATACAAAAGACAATTTGGGAAAATTTGATGAAAAGGCCGATGAAGGTATATTTTTAGGTTATGCGACCAAGAGCAAAGGATACAGAGTCTTCAACAAAATCAAATGACTATCGATGACAGTGATGAAGATTTGACTGCATCAAGCTCAACATCAGCTGATCCTCAACCAAGCTCTGCACTAGATGAACCTCCTAGAGAAGATCCATGAACCAGCTATCTTCAGAATCTATCGAAAAGGTTGAAATTTATAGCTGATCATCCAAAAGATTTGGTAATTGGTGATATTACCAAAGGAGTAAGTACTCGTACATCCAGTAGAGATATTGTTTCTAGTGTTGCATTTATTTTACAACTAGAACCCAAAACTATTGATGAACCATGTAGTGATAGTTTTTGGATAGATGCTATGCAAGAGGAATTAAACCAATTTGAATGGAATCAAGTTTGGGAACTTGTTCCCAGGCTTATTGATCATCCGGTCATTGGCACCCGTTGGGTATTCCGAAATAAACTAAATGAGAATGGTTTAGTGACTCGTAATAAGGCTCGACTCGTAGCTCAAGGATACAATCAAGAAGAAGGTATCGACTACGATGAGACTTATACCCCAGTTGCGAGATTAGAATCCATTCGCATGTTATGTGCATTTGTATGTTTTCATGATTTCAAACTATTTCAAATGGATGTCAAGAGTGCTTTTTAAAATGGTTTTATAAAAGAAGAAGTTTTTGTAGCACAACCTCCAGGTTTCACGGATTTCAAAAACCCTGATCATGTTTTCAAGTTGAAGAAAGCCTTATACGGTTTAAAATAAGCCCCTCGTGCTTGGTATGATCGTCTAAGCTCTTTTCTACTTGACAACGGTTTTTTCAAAAGGCAAGGTTGACACTACACTGTTTATTAAGTCTTTTAATGGCAAACTTCTTTTAATTCAAATCTATGTTGATAATATTATATTTGGATCTACTGATGAATCTCTGTGTCAAGAATTTTCTAAGTGTATGCAGAATGAGTTTGAGATGAACATGATGGGAGAGCTAAAATTCTTTCTCGGATTGCAAATCAAACAAACTGATAATGGGACATTTATAAATCAAGCCAAGTACACAAAAGACCTGCTAAAGAAGTTTGATCTGGACAATGTCAAACCTATTGGCACTCCAATGGAAACTTCAACAAAGCTTGATTCAGATGAACAAGGCAAGCCAGTCGACACACGTAAGTATTGAGGTATGATTGGTAGTTTACTTTATTTAACTGCTAGTCGTCCAGATATAATGTTTAGTGTTTGCCTGTGTGCACGTTTTCAAGCTAACCAAAGGAATCACATCTGTCCGCAGTTAAGCGTATCTTTCGATACCTTAAGGGCACTTCTTCTGTTTGCTTGTGGTATTCCAAAACTAAGTCCTTTGACCTTATTGGTTATTCGGATGCAGATTTTGCTGGATGCAAAGTTGATAGAAAAAGTACCAGTGGCACATGTCATTTCTTAGGCAAGGCTTTAGTCTCATGGTTTAGTAAAAAGCAAAATTCTGTAGCCCTATCAACAACAGAGGCTGAGTACATCGCCGCAGGACGTTGTTGTGCTCAGATTTTGTGGATAAAACAAACCCTAGAAGACTATAATTTATTTTACACACATATTCCCATTTTTTGTGATAACACGAGCACTATTAATTTGACTAAGAATCCAGTATGTCACTCTCGTACTAAACATATCGAGATTCGACATCACTTTCTTAGAGATCATCATCAAAATGGAGATATAAACCTTGTGTACATAGATACTGAAAATCAACTAGCTGACATCTTCACTAAACCTCTAGCGGAAGATCGTTTCAATTATTTACGTCAAGAATTAGAAATTTTGGACGTCAATAATATTAATTAATTTTGTTTTATGATTATATATCATTACGCAAAAACTGTATTAGAGACAAGCCAATAAAGAGTCTGTCTGTCACCACAACTACGGTTGAAGCGAAGCGGTACTTAAGAGTTCCCCGGTAAACCTCCGCCAGCTGGGACAGTACTCCTACAGCTAATCTGAAATAGTCACTGTGTAACGACATTTAATCTATAAAATAATATTAATTATGTTAATTGAAGTTGAAATGACTAATCTTTGAATTAAATATTTGAAATGAGACAATGAAAAAGAATGGCAAAAATCAACTATAAAGAACCCTAGGCGAATTCGGCCAGAGCTCTGACCGAATTCGGCCCGAGTTCGGTTTAGGGTGTCAGGTTATATATACTGAACCCGAGCAGCCTTTCTTCTTCATTGCTTCCAAACTAAATCACAACAGCAGCAACAGCTGCGAAGGAGCCCCGAACCCTAGCTTTTTACCACCCTCATTCTTCCAATCCAAGTGGTGAAATCAATCCAAAATTTGGATTCGTACGGAGTTCGTCGTTCTCTTCGACATACTTTGATTTCGGGAGGTATAACTCCATCTTTGTCCACCTTTCAATTAGTACATTTTTTACTTCAATTTGCACAAATGGCACCCAAATTCAATCCTTCAAAGAGGAAGAAGACGAACCCCAGTGAGAAAGGGTCATCTTCGCATCCGCATACGGATTCCCTCTTCTCGCCGGTCCAAACGAGCGACGGCACGTTCGACGGGTTTTTCTTTCAAACCCTAGACCAAGCCCTACTGTGGTATGGAGACTTCTCCATGAGATCCATATGCACAGGCGCTCCAGTCAAATGGACTGTATTTCCTGATCATCGTCATTTCTTTGAGGCATTAGGGTTACATCTTTTTGTTAAAATCTGCTTCCCTATAGCAACTAATGCCATTAGATTATTTTATTGTAATCTCATATTAAACACTTTTGATGTGAGCACTCATGTTGGAGGTATTGATATCAATTTCAATGATGACCTCTTAGCGGAGATCCTTGGTATCCCTAACGAAGGTGAACCGCTAGTTGACATCACTGAATTTGATTTTCCCAAAGGTACGACACTCGCCAGTTTCAAAGTGGAACTATGTGCACCTGATAGAGTATGCTCTGGAAAGTTTAAGGCTAACAACCTGAACTTGTTTAACTATGAATTGCATCGCATCATCTATTCCACTATCCTTCCAAAATCTACTTCAAAGGATGATGTGACTTCTCTTGAGCTGTCCGCCATGTACCACATTCTTAAGGGAATTTTATTTTCTGCCCCTAAGACCATGATTCAGATGATGGGTCATTGTCGTACAAGAGATAGAAATCTCTCTTACGCGATGATTCTCCCACGCATCTTTTAGCGCTTCGATATCGATCTGTCGACTTATACTCAGGACCCTGAGCCTAAGTTTCTTCAATTATCTCGTCGTAGCATGACTGCTTCAGCTCCTCCTCCTGCTCCTCCTACTGCACCTCCTCCACCACCTCATCAGTATGCCATGACATTTGAGGGCATACATCAGCATTTATATGCTTTATACGTCTCGATGACGGACATGGCTCGCGAGCGTGAGTTCCGCGACGTCACCCGTTATCAGGCGCTTGCAAATTCTTTAGCTGACCATCGTTTCACCCAGACTGGTCATTCAGCCGGTTCCATCCCTAGAGATCCAGTATTCTCTGGTTACCGCTGTGAGGATGAGGCTGTTCACGCCTACTTCCAGCCCGGTAATGCCTATGATTGGTACCGTCCTGATCGTGCTCCACCTCGTGACTTTGTTGGTGAGTTCTATGCTGGCGCCCCTCCTCATCCTTCTGGCGCTGTTACCTCTAGAGCTGGTACTTCAGGACATGCTGGTCGAGCTGATGATGATGATGAGGATGATGATGAGGAGATGTGACTATATGATTTTGAGTGATATTTTATTGTGCACTTGGAAATGCTCCGACATTCCAAGTTATTATCAGTACTTTTTGATTATTATTAGCACTTTCTAGTTTGCTTCAGTACTCTTTTATTTTCATGGACATGTTTATTATGCCCCAGTTTATGGCATTCCAGTTTATTTCAGCACTATGTTTCAGTTTCAGTTTATGATAGCACTATTTCTTATATTGCTTCATTCTTTATAAACTGCCTGTGAAATTACATGCATGTGATGATTTTTTTACAATACATGCCGTGATATTTCTCTAGTTTTATGCCTTATTTCTTTTATATGTGTTTTCTCACTATTTGTTACTTATGCATTGATTGCGGGGGAGCTTTATCTTTTGCAATTATTTTGCTAAGTGACAAAGGGGGAGAAAATTAAAGATCTAACATTTTTTTTGAGATAATACAGGATATGAACAATTCTACTTTTTTGATATTTTGAACAAGCTTAATGTTATATCATTCATAGTTTGTCAATTATCAAAATGGGGGAGATTGTTGGCCCATTGGTCACATGGTCAACCTGATTTTAATAATTGATTAAACTCTGTCTGGATATACGAAGCTAGTCGGGACATCTCGGACTCTTGAATATGATCAAGAATGGCTATCCACTGTATTCAAGACCGAAGATCTGTTTGCCTACTCGAGTCTGTAATTCCTTATGCAATGTATTTTTCATTTTATTTGAGTCTAGGAATATGTTGTACACCGAGTCGTACTGGCAAATAGGCTACCCCTAAATGAGTTCAAAAAGTTTTTAAAAATGACCTCTCAAAAAGGTTTACAAAAAGGTTTTCAAAAAGGTTTTCAAAAATCACCAAAAAGCTTTTTAAAACCCTAACTAAACCCTGACAGAACTCGGACCGAGTTCGGCCAGAGTTCGGCCAAAGTTCGGTTGGTGGCCGTTGTGATTTTGAATCCTTGTTACTTGGTCCTCCTGCAGTTACGGATTTGACCGAGATTTGCTCATAGAGTTCTGCCCGAATTCTGCCCGAATTCTGTCAGAAGTCTGCCTTTGGAATTCCTATAAATAGAGAAAGATTTCGATCATTTCAACTCACTCATTCACTTTCAATCTTCTCTCTATCTAAAGCTTTCAGTCTTCCAAAGAGTTTTCTAGAGCTTTCAATTTCAGATCCCAAGCCAGTTACAATCCTCTAGTCAATTTGCCAGTGCGGTACGGTCTAGAAGTTTCTGAGAGATTGTAATCAGAAGGCTTGATTGAAGAATACCTCTTCACATTTGAAGATGGACGAGTTCTTCCTATCAAACCTCGCGTTGTAGAAGTTGCACGGACTTCGTAAGAAAACTTGCGGTTTTTCCAATAGTGGATTCAACTGGTAGCAAGAGTTCTACCGACTGAATTAGTCCTCAATAGAGGAAAACCAGTATACATCACTGTCTTTGCGTTTGCTCTCTTAACTCTGTCTTTACTTTATTTCAGTTGTGATTAATATTCTGTGATTGTGCTGCTAACATTTTTTTAATTAGCATTATTACGCTGCCAACTCTATTCACCCCCCTCTAGAGTATTATGCTTTACTATTTCGTTCCTACAGATACGACTCGGAACGATGAATAAAAATGAATGGTCTTGATCGAGGAAACTTAGAGGATTGCACGTACGATTTCGGATTGATTCAAATGAAATGTGACTTGAGTTTTGAACAACGAGCTTTAGGAAGAGCGACTAAACTTGATCTTGAATATCGAGGAATGGTGGTATATCCAGTTCGGACAACAGCATCATTGCATGACTCGAAATTGGTTACAAAAGAAGATTGTCAGGTTACGCATATCGTCGATGGTATTGAGACGTATCAAAGATCGATATGAAATAACTTGGGGGTACTCTGACTCGGTGAATGACGATCGTGCAAATGTCATTGTTCTGATCGATGCTATACTCGTGATGTTGAAACGTGTCGAGGAAAATATAGACGTGGCTCGAGGATTTTCTAGTTGAACGAAATGACGAATGGACTATCGATCTTGGCTTGGATGAAAATGAAATGCTTGGATTTGCTTCGACGATAACCCCAACGTCGACATTCTTGTCTTATGCGAGTGCAACTCCAGCCTCGCATATACATCGTGCCGATTAGGGCAATCACTCCGCGTGAGCGCTGGTATGGTGATTCATACAGCGGGGGTGATTGAACTAGCATGGCGTGGCAATTTGTGTGCTTCGACTTGTGGTTTGACGCGAAGGCGGACTCGAAAATGACTTAGCGTGCATGACAATCGAATTTGAGGATTGCTTAGGTCCAATCCGCGTATCGAGCATGAATTAGTCTAGACGCAAGCAAGAGTTACGCACCGATGAGAATGATTATTCTGCGGGAGCGTTGCATGGTGATTCATGAACCACCGTGGATAATCGGACTCGCGTGAGATCAGGGCGCAACATATTGTCAAAAGCTAGAAGACCTCGTGATCGAATACAGGAATTGGTTAGAATTGGTGAATCGAATGGAATCGAATATGTGCAACGATGTCTTGATGCGAATAGGTGATCGTGCTTGATGTTTAGAAATCTGAGTGACGCGAGCTTGGGTAGAAAACCCCCCGTACTACCGACTTTGGTTTGACCCTAGGATTGGGGTCAGTGTTGGCATTATTGTTGGGGAACTATGATTCCAATCCTGACATTGACTTAGCCTCAAAAAGAAATAGCCTAGCGGTTAGGCGAGAGGCTCTATTTCAATTGTTAGCAATCGAAAGATTGATCTTGAGGATTGGCATGGATGGATGGCATGAATCACGAATATAGGAAACCCTGCTCACGAGACTCGGCTGACATGCATATATTTCAGGGACGCCGGAGTATGTACACGATGCGACTCGAGTGAGAATGATGAATTCTCTATCACGCGGTTTGGTGAATGCATGTATTTTGGGGACGCCTGGAATGCGTGTACGATATAACCAAGTGACACATTGAATTCCAAACGAGACTTGAGGAATGGAAGAGTGTCGAGAACTTCGAATCGTATTAAAAGAAAGGAATGATACTAGTACGAGCGTGGCTCGGAATCGAAGAAACGTGTGAGCGAAGTGTGCGTGAACGACACCAAGATTGGCCCTAAACAAGCGAATGATATGGAATCGGTATCGTGAAAGTAAAAGTTGGTATAACGAATTGAACCATTGATAGGAAGATATGCTCGACAATAGTATAATACATAGTCTTGAATTGGACGAAAATTAGTTAGACTTGGTCGACCCCGCTAAGAAGAAATCATACTGATTTCGTGGACAAGAACGCTTGAGAAGCGAATCGGGTCATCTCAATAACCGAGATAAATGAAAGTGAGTTTACTTCAGCCTACGACCCTCGAATTTGATGAATTACCACGTGCCTCGTGCGACCATTTCAGTCCCATGACACAAAGAAATAGCAACCAGGACGAAGAAAACACTTAAATTAAATAAGTACCATCAACTCTAAAATGAATGAAAAGTTATTCAATAAACTCGACCAAACGTATGCAGACACGGGACTTGGAAAGGTATCGAGTATAGTTCGGTGCCATCGAGCGGTAAAGCCATTCGATAGGGATTGCCTAAGAAACACGACGACACGAGTTAAGGAATGGTAGGATGACCTGCACCCAGGAAGTCTCAAGGACAAGACTTATTTTGAGTGGTGTATTATGTAATGACCCGCCCCGCCCTAGCGGAACGCCGATTCAAATGGCAAGTGCAACGACTCAAACGAGCCGTCGACCCGAAGAGTTGGCATTGACCTAATGAAGAATCGATGCAAGGCTTAAATTGGCCCGTCAAGATGAATCCAGACTTAGACTCTCAAAGGCGCGCTCGGAGTATCGCTCGGCCGATGCGAACATCGCTAAGGTGGGTGGCTCCGATGAACCTGTATTTGCTTAGCCTAGACACATAACAATACGGATACTATCACGAGAATCACTAGGCGATAACACCATGCATGCTAATAAATGAATGACTCAACGCACCTAGCTAATGGAATAATCCCATCTTGTATGCTTGTATAGAACATGGAAAAGAACTCGGCGAACATAAAAACTCTCGCACCGCGCTCCACGCTCGTGCTAAGGCACAAGCTTACGTGCAAGTCCCTTACGCATTCAACAATGAAACAATGAATGGTTTACAACAATGAAACGGAAGACTATCGACATAGTCATTTCGAGTAGAGTATAGCAACATTGAAAGACTTCGGGACCGATGGGTCGCCAAGGCGACTCCCGTACGGGGAGTTGCATAATGTATGAATGAATGAACGAATGAATGAATCAACGAATGAATGAATGAATACGTGAAAAATGAATGAATGAACGAACACGTGAAAGAAAAGAATGAAAGAGTGAATAAAAGATAAGACATGAAAGACGTTAGCGACAGGTATGACGGGCACGTGCAACGGGGCTCGCTACCAGTGCTGCACGGACGCCAACCTGGTCGATAACGCATTATGGCTAAGGGTTAGCCTACGGCTCGGAGATAGCCATTAAGTTAAAATGACAAGACAATACGAAATGGTCGTGGACAAACGGCACGGGCGATAGGGGAGAATACCGTGGCCGTGATGTGGAAGGATTCTGCGGCACGGGCGATTGGGGTGAAAACCGTGGCCGGCCTTGGCAGAATCAAAACGGGGCTTACAGGCTGCCTGGGTGCGGGCTTGGCTTCCCAGGAGACGTAAGTGCAGGGTATTTCAAGAGACTTAACGGGGTGGTCAGCCAACACCCTACGCTAAGTTGAGAAATACCAAGGGAAAAATGTCCAAAATGGCTTGTAAAGCCAGCGACCCATGCATGTAGATTAAGTGGACTATGCTGGTGGCAATCCACATGCAAGTCCTTGCATTGAAACAAGTAGTCTAAGTTAATTAAATGAAGTGCCTCCGGAACATGCTTGAAATATAACATCCTGAACATGCTCGAAATGTAACACTCTTGAACATGCTTGAAATGTAACATCCTAAACATGCCTGAAATGTAACACTCTGAATATGCCTACGACGTACTAGAATATGCCTACGACATGCTAAGAACGTGCCCACGACGTGCTAAGAACCTAAGGCAGGAACACGCCCGTGACACTGAATGCTTACGTGAATCATGTTAAGTTGAAGTATATGAACTGTTGTCTAACTTGGTTTACTTTGGACAGGGAAGGCCGGACGGTAAGTATGGGTAAGTCGTTCACGTATTTTCATGCGATACTTGAATTCGGCCACACGAGATAGGTTACGAAATATGCCATGAAACTGATCCTAAGGCAAGATTAGAAAGACAATGAACGATAGACGGTGCACAAAAGTAAATGGAACGTGTTTGGTAATGATAGCATTGTGGGCGAGCTAGCCTCCCCACCAGTGCATAATAATGTACTGATAATTCCATAGTCTGTTTGCAGGATGCAGGAGACGTCACCGGGTACGGAGCTTCCCTCGAAAGTGCTAAGGCACCGAGCTATCTCTAGAGCCTTGGAGTATTGCAAGGAGATGAAGTACCATATACAGGACATAATGTATCGGAACATCGCCATGAATCATTCCATCTTGTAAGCCACTTGGCACGCCTTTTATGTTTCAGAGAGAGAGAGAGCTTCAGAGACTTGTAAACTCGGTCTAGCGCCGCCTGTAAACTTCTTGAATATCAATAAAGAGTTTGAATTCGATTCAATTTGTGTTCATTTACTTTTCGCTGCAAATGGGGACACTCTGTGCGACTCTGTGGCCTAGCTCAAATCGGCCGTTTCTGGACTTGGCCTTGCACGGGCGCAACCTAGGCCCGTGCGGCATCACGCCTTAGCGAGGACGATCGCTCCTACGGGAGCGGGACATGACAGATTGGTATCAGAGCACGACTTTACGTCCTTGAAATTCATGTCGATTTCTCAGTTTTGAAAGCTCATCGTTGGAAAAAGAAGTGTTCGCTCTCTCTCATTGTGCCTTGGGACGTTCCATACAATAAGTCTAATATTTTCAAAAGCTCGTACAAGTACTCGGTTGAACGAGATCGATAGGCGAAGGCCTTTGTGCCGAACGATGTTAAACATGATTCGATAGAGAACATATGCTAAGCTAACATGTCGCGTGCATGCCTAACCAGTCCTACGATGACCCTAGCAATTGAGCGTGCAAACTCGGAATATAGTCCGCACGAGATGGTTATGAGGTACAACTTAGTCCGCGTGTCGTGCACCTCGACTTTTGGTGCAATCGAGTTACGAACGATATCAAGTACCGCTCGGTCGGGAACAAAGCTACACTTAGAGTGTATATCGATAGGAACACTATCGAGTTCACGCTTAGGCGTACACGAAAGGTTGACTTGGATTTTGAGAAAATAATGCGAACGACTTAGTGCGTAAAAATGACATGAACGACTACGCTAGAGATTCATCGAACGAATCTGAAAAATGACTTAGCAAATGATGCGAATGTGATTGAGGATTTATATAAAGACTTGAACCCGAGTGGTGTATGTGAAAGCTTCGAGGAAGAATAAGAATGAGTGTCGACAACTAGTCGAGTGGCTCGAACCCTGAGTGGTGTATGGACGTTATAGAAATTGTTCGAGCGAGACTAAAGGGTTTACGAATAGAACGAGTATGTCGGCGAGCGATGCGATCGCACAAAGCTTTAGAACGCGTCACGCTTAGTTGGTCATGACTTCGAATGTCCCGAACGAGATTTCGTTCGAATAACTTGTCAATGGGCAACGCAAGTTAGATACGACTCGGAACGATGAATGAAAATGAATGGTCTTGATCGAGGAAACTTAGAGGATTACACGTACGATTTCGGATTGATTCAAATAAAATGTGACTTGAGTTTTGAACAACGATCTTGAAACGAGCTTGAGGAAGAGCGACTGAACTTGATCTTGAATATCGAGGAATGGTGGTATATCCAGTTCGGACAACAGCATCAACGCATGACTCGAAATTGGTTGCAAAGGAAGATCGTCAGGTTACGCATATCGTCGATGGTATTGAGGCGTATCAAAGATAGATATACGATAACTTGGGGGTACTCTGACTCGGCAAATGACGATCGTGCAAATGTCATTGTTCTGATGGATGCTATACTCGTGATATTGAAACATGTCGAGGAAAATATAGACGTGGCTCGAAGATTTTCTAGTTGAACGAAATGACGAATGGACTATCGATCTTGGCTTGGATGAAAATAAAATGCTTGGATTTGCGTCGACGATAACCCCAACGTCGACATTCTTGTCTTATGCGAGTGCAACTCCAGACTCGTACATTCGTCGTGCCGATTAGGGCAATCACTCCGCGTGAGCGCTGGTATGGTGATTCATACAGCGGGGGTGATTGAACTAGCATGGCGTGGCAATTTGTGTGCTTCGACTTATGGTTTGACGTGAAGGCGGACTCAAAAATGACTTAGCGTGCATGACAATCGAATTTGAGTATTGCGTAGGTCCAATTCGCGTATCGAGAATGAATTAGTCTAGACGCAAGCAAGAGTTACGCCCCGATGAGAATGATTATTCTGCGGGAGCATTGCATGGTGATTCATGAACCACCGTAGATAATCGGACTCGCGTGAGATCGGGACACAACGTATTGTCAAAAGCTAGACGACCTCGTGATCGAATACAGGAATTAGTTAGAATTGGTGAATCGAATAGAATCGAATATGTGCAACGATGTCTTGATGCGAATAGGTGATCGTGCTCGATGTTTAGAAATCTGAGTGACGCAAGCTTTGGTAGAAAACCCACTGTACTACCGACTTTGGTTTGACCCTAGGATTGGGGTCAGTGTTGGCATTATTGTTAGGGAACTATGATTCCAATCCTGACATTGACTTAGCCTCGAAAAGAAATAGCCTAACGGTTAGGCAAGATGCCCTATTTCAATTATTAGCAATCGAAAGATTGATCTTGAGGATTGGCATGGATGGATGGCATGAATCACGAATATAGGAAATCCTGCTCACGAGACTCGGCTGACATGCATATATTTCAGGGACGCCGGAGTATGTGCACGATACGACTCGAGTGAGAATGATGAATTCTCTATCACACGATTTGGTGAATGCATGTATTTTGGGGACGCCTAGAATGCGTGCACGATCTAACCAAGTGACACATTGAATTCCAAACGAGACTTGAGGAATAGAAGAGTGTCGAGAACTTGGAATCTTATTAAAAGAAAGAAATGATACTAGTACGAGCGTGGCTCAGAATCGAAGAAACGTGTGAGCGAAGTGTGCGTGAACGACACCAAGATTGGCCCTAAACAAGCGAATGATATGGAATCGATATCGTGAAAGTAAAAGTTCGTATAACGAATTGAACCATTGATAGGAAGATATGCTCAACAATAGTGCAATACTTAGTCTTGAATTGGACGGAAATTAGTTAGACTTGGTCGACCCCGCTAAGAAGAAATCATACTGATTTCATGGACAAGAACGCTTGAGAAGCGAATCGGGTCATCTCAATAACCGAGATAAACGAAAGTGAGCTTGCCTCATCCTACGACCCTCGTATTTGATGAATTACCACGTGCCTCGTGCGACCATTTCAGTCCCATGACACGAAGAAATAGCAACCAAGACGAAGAAAACACTTGAATTGAATAAGTACCATCAACTCTAAAATGAATGAAAAGTTATTCAATAAACTCGACCAAACGTATGCAGACACGGGACTTGGAAAGGTATCGAGTATAGTTCGGTGCCATCGAGCGGTAAAGCCATTCGATAGGGATTGCCTAAGAAACACAACGACACGAGTTAAGGAATGGTAGGATGACCTGCACTCAGGAAGTCTCGAGGACGAGACTTATTTTGAGTGGTGTATTATGTAATGACCTGCCCCGCCCTAGCGGAACGCCGATTCAAATGGCAAGTGCAACGACTCAAACGAGCCGTCGACCCGAAGAGTTGGCATCGACCTAATGAAGAATCGATGTAAGGCTTACAATGGCCCGTCAAGAAGAATCCAGACTTAGACTCTCAAAGGCGCGCTCGGAGTATTGCTCGGCCGATGCGAACATCGCTGAGGTGGGTGGCTCCGATGAACCTGTCTTTGCTTAGCCTAGACACATAACAATACGGAGACTATCACGAGAATCACTTGGCGATAACACCGTGCATGCTAATAAATGAATGACTCAACGCACCTAGCTAAGGGAATAATCCCATCTTGTATGCTTGTTTAGAACATGGAAAATAACTCGGCGAACATAGAAACTCTCGTACCGTGCTCCACGCTCGTGCTAAGGCACAAGCTTACGTGCAAGTCCCTTACGTATTCAACAATGAAACAATAAATGGTTTATAATAATAAAACGGAAGACTATCGACATAGTCGTTCCGAGTAGAGTATAGCAACATTGAAAGACTTCGGGACCGATAGGTCGCCAAGGCGACTCCCATATGGGGAGTTGCATAATGTATGAATGAATGAACGAATGAATGAATCAACGAATGAATGAATGAATACGTGAAAAATGAATGAATGAACGAACACGTGAAAGAAAAGAATGAAAGAGTGAATAAAAGATAAGACATGAAAGACGTTAGCGACATGTATGACAGGCACGTACAACGGGGCTCGCTACCCGCGCTACATGGACGCCAACCTGGTCGATAACGCATTATGGCTAAGGGTTAGCCTACGGCTCGGAGATAGCCGTTATGTTAAAATGACATGACAATACGAAATGGTCGTGGACAAACGGTACGGGCGAAGGGGGGAATACCGTGGCCGTGATATGGAAGGATTCTGCGGCACGGGCGATGGGGAGAAAACCGTGGCCGGCGTAGGCGGAATCAAAACGGGGCTTACGGGCTGCCTGGGTGCGGGCTTGGCTTTCCAGGAGATGTAAGTGCACGGTATTTCAAGAGACTTAACAGGGTGGTCAGCCAACACCCTACGCTAAGTTGAGAAATAATAAGAGGAAAATGTCCAAAATGGCTTGTAAAGCCAGTGACCCATGAATGTAGATTAAGTGGACTATGCTGGTGGCAATCCACGTGCAAGTCCTTGCATTGAAACAAGTAGTCTAAGTTAACTAAATGAAGTGCCTCTGGAACATGCTTGAAATGTAACATCCTGAACATGCTCGAAATGTAACACTCTTGAACATGCTTGAAATGTAACATCCAGAACATGCCTGAAATGTAACACTCTGAACATGCCTACGACGTGCTAGAATATGCCTACGACGTGCTAAGAACGTGCCCACGACGTGCTAAGAACCTAAGGCAGGAACACGTCCGTGACACTGAATGCTTACGTGAATCATGTTAAGTTGAAGTATATGAACTGTTGTCTAACTTGGTTTACTTTGGACAGGGAAGGCCGGATGGTAAGTATGGGTAAGTCGTTCATGTATTTTCATGCGACACTTGAATTCGGCCACACGAGATAGGTTACGAAATATGCCATGAACGTGTTTGGTAATGATAGCATTGTGGGCGTGCTAGCCTCCCCATCAGTACATAACAATGTACTGATAACCCCACAGTCTGCTTACAGGATGCAGGAGACGTCACCGGGTACGGAGCTTTCCTCGAACGTGCTAAGGCGCCGAGCTATCTCTGGAGCCTTGGAGCGTTGCAAGGAGCTGAAGCACCATATACAGGACATAATATATCGGAACATCGCCGTGAATCATTCCATCTTGTAAGCCACTTGGCACGCCTTTTATGTTTCAGAGAGAGAGCTTGAGAGACTTATATACTCGGCCTAGTGCCGCCTGTAAACTTCTTGAATATCAATAAAGAATTTGAATTCGCTTCAATTTGTGTTCATTTACTTTCCGCTGCAAATGGGGACACTCTGTGCGACTCTGTGGCCTAGCTCAAATCGGCCGTTTCTGGACTTGGCCTTGCACGGGCGCAACCTAGGCCCGTGCGGCATCACGCCTTAGCGAGGACGATCGCTCCTACGGGAGCGGGGCGTGACACATATCAATAGACAAATTTCTTGTGGGTATCATGAACTAGCCAAGCTATCATACCTAGGTATCCAGTCTCTCATAAAGGACCTACCTATATACCTTTAACATTAAATTATACAAATCAAACTAGTCTTAAATACTGGTACCAACTGTCTGAACATGACAGTCCCTAATTTGTACTGGATTTATCCTACCTTTGAGTTTCACACATATTAAAAAGGAAGGCATTTACTGTTAACAAGATAACCTGTCATGAATTGAACATCAGGCAGACTTAGATTTAGGATTTAAAATATGGTATTCAGGTCAACTTAATTCAGTCAAAGGGTACTGTACAGAAAGTCTAATTAAGACTTTCAACTAAGCAGACAGCCTGGACTGCTGTTCAGAACTTGGCAGGCAAAATCCCATACCATCTGATGACAAACTTATACACACCCTTGCCCAAACCATTTGTTTCAGTAGGTAAAACATTCCAGGTTACTCAAGTAACCTGTCGTGCAATATTTGGTGTCAACAGCATTCCTTGTTAATTGTAACATGCATACTATCATATCCCAACTCTGCCAAAACCTGACCATCATACCCTACACTAATCATTCCATATTTCAGTAATGTCAGTGAGCTAAATCATACTCAACTGTCGAGAATACTTAGGAGAAAACTCATTCACAGGATTAGTATCATCCTTCGTGACATAGCTAAAATTTTATAGGGCTCGATAATAATTATTAGTCAATTTATTCATTATTTCAAAACCCTGAAAATGCCCAAAAAACTTCCAGTATCAGTAAATATGGCTCGAAAACTAAATTAGAATTCGAATCCAAGCAAAACATCAAATTGACAGTTGATATGCCCAAAAAACTCCCAGTATCAGTATATAAGTGTCACACTGTGAGTCTCGTGTCCATACAGTGGGACACGACGTGTCCAAACCAACAAAATAGGTGTCACTGAGTCCACGCTCTCGTGTCCCCCGATGCGAGTTTACTGTGAGTCTTCTGTCCCCCGTAGCGAGTCCACGCTCTCGTGGACACGAACTAGAAGCGAGAAAGAGAGCTAGAAGACGAAAAGAAACTGGGAAGGAGGAGCTACCTGAGGAAGGAGGAGGAGGAGAAGGAGGAGGCCGGAGGAGGGAGATCGCCGGAGGAGCGCCGCGGAGGAGGAGGCCGGAGGAGGGAAATCTCCGGAGGATCGTCGCGGAGGAGGAGCGTGCAAAAAATTGGGGGGAAAATTTGTGAATGATCGAAAAGGAAACCCTCACAGCCTATATGAAACATTTAGCGACGTCCTTTTCGGCCGTCGCTAAACGTCGCTGATATTTAATATACGGCGACGCTGCTTAAAATGCGTCGCTACACGTCGCTATATCAGCGACGTGTACCGACGAACTTACGACGCAGATTCCCATTTAACAAATTGTAATCGCTAGACGTCGCTATTAGTCGCTGTTGGCGACAAACAGCGACGTCTTAGATAAACGTCGCTAAAACCCCAAAAATTAGCGACGTTCTATCTTGGAGTCGCTAAATACGTCGCTGATATGACTTATTTTGGTAGTGAAATAAAGAATGGGACTGAATCTGAAATTGACACCCTTCACTCAATAACTGATATACTCAAATTCCCTCTCCTTAATCCTTCACTTACCTATAGTTATCTAACATTATATATATATATATATATATATATATATATATATATATATATATATATATATATATATATATATATGTACATATATATACACTGCACATAAACTCTCACCTCACATGCCCTCCACTCCTATGTAGGGCCAAGTGCCCTGCCCTTACTCGAGTCCCTGACCATCCTATTTCTGATACACATAGGCAGTGTATGATACGAATGTAATGGACTGAAATAAATAGGTAATGTTATTTCCTTCTGTTCAAACTCTGATACTAATCAATAACACACTCCATAGACACTTTCAAACCCCACTTTATCTTTCACCTAAACTCTCCAATTCACTCCCATACCTATATCACTTATCATCACATTCCTCCTTGTAGTGGTGCACATGCTAACTTGGCATGTTCTGCTGCCACTTGAACCCTTGTCTAACCTGTATATAGCAGCAAATTGTCGCCCTTCCTGCTGTACAGGGCAGGGGTCAATACTACTGCTGCTCGACCTCATCACCGTAATTCCTCCCTACTCACCTATTGCCAACAACAATGTTCTCTCTCCATCTCTCTATCTAACCCCTGCCAATATAATTATCCATCTATATAATTAATTATCACTATCTATACATCTATTTGATATATATATATATATATATATATATATATATATATATATATATATATATATATATATCACACTAACCGATCATCGAATGGATATGGGACAGAAAATTAAGGTAGGGAGAGGCTGAACCAAAAGATTTGGGACACAAGAATAAAGGGAACTGATACTAAGACTCAAGGGTTAACATCACTAGATATGCAGGACAACTCAACTTGATCTGATTCAAAGTTCAAGGGACTGATACACGGGAATCTCTAATGGACTGACCCCTAAGGCTCACTAAGGACTGAAGAAAAATAACAATATTTGAGCATAAAAAGATGAAGGAACTTCACAAGGAAGTGAATACCAAGTTAATTGGCTGATACATTAGGTAAATGGGTCTCCTAAAAGGCTAAAAGGACTGAGCATGGTGGTAGGACTGAACACAAACATTAAGGTCTGCTCAAGGATATATAGTGAATTGATACATTTAGTGGGGACTGAACCTGATGGTTTAAAAGTGGGTGGGATTGACATACAAGGCAAACACTAAGCAATACTACCCATGATGAGGTAAACTCTCATCCTAAAATCTTCCATCTGATTCTAAAGGAAACAAGGGTTGCAGTCTTCCCAAAACCTGGACTAAGCAATTATAATAGATTTGGGGACTGAACCATGTTCTGGACAGATGATCAGAATATGAATAAGTAGGGCTATGATCATTAGGATATAGTGTGGACTAAAGAGGCTAAACAAATAAGGATATGCAGTGGTTCTATATCATGAACGAGGACTGAGACCAGACCAAGAGATAATACAAGTGAAGGCAATGACTCGAAGAAATGTTCAGATTGGGCAACACTTGGTCTTAAGCTAAGATGGGAGCCCCTTTCCTGTGACCAGGACTGAACTAGAGGGTCACAAAGAAAGGACTGAACCATATCTCAAACAAAAGACTGATATTAATAATAAGCACTGAAAACTGATACATAGGTAGTGGATTGATATGCATATAAAAAAAATAACAGAACAAAATGGGGGCTCGACTTCATAAGGGAACTAAGTTTATACCTGAACTGAACAAAAATGGTTTAACTCCCATGTCCTGACTCCTATGGGGCTAATCTCAGGTTGCAGGTCAGGGACATATCATACATCAAGTGGGCTAAACTCTAAATATGAAGGACTTCACATAGCAATATGGACAGAACAATAATAAATACAGGAGAGCATGTTATGGACATAACATTAATGTAATAGTGAACAGTGCATTTCATACCAAAGCCCCCAATCTATTTATTCTATTCAAACTTATCCAATATCACAAGATAACACCTAAAATTGATAACTTAGGTCGTTGCCACAATAGAACCATGGTTCAAACTGAAATCTAAGCATTAAATGCTATCAGAGTAATTTCGTCAAACACTTGGTGTTCGTATCTGATACTCTCGTGATACACACTTCAAATGGATCCAAACTTGACCCAAGGCATACCTAATGTAATGGGGGGTCCTAAATGAATGCATCTACACTAATGAAAGGAAAATTAAAGGTTTAGAGGGCTCTTACCAATTGGGAGATGGATTCCCAATGTACAAATCCCTAGATCTAGATCTTCTCCAAGCTCCAAGGGCCAAATTGCTCCAAATGCTCCCAAGCTAGCCAATAGAGGCTTCTTCTCTCCAAGGGAAAGAGAATGAACCAACTTGCGGGAATTTGGATGAGAAAAGGGTGTAGAAATAATTTAGGGGAAAAGCTTCCAAATTTGGGTTAGGGTTTTTAATGAAAGGGGAGGAAGATGAAGAAGTGGGGCTATTTAATGAAGGTGGGCTGCCATTATAGGTTTAGTTTAGGGTTTAGTTCATTAGTAAAAAGTCTAGAAGGCCCTCCTATGTTGTCATGACAAGTTCTAAGAAAAGGGTCCATTCTAACTTAGTGTTTTAGCCTAAAAGTTCAATTGACTATCTAATTAGAATAGAGACTATTTAACTAAATGAAAATGAGTTTTAAGTTTTGTTAAAACTCACAATCTAGTCTACCATGGTCATGTCTAATCATCTGGTCAAGGTGGTTCTAAGGTTTTACCAAAATAACATCACTAACACAATTAAATTAATCAAAACATAACTAAAATAATTAAATTCACAAAAAGTAAAAAATACCCTCATTTTTAGAAAGTGGTGGTTACAAACCTACAGCCCTTAGAAAAATTTCTTCCTCAAAATTTAAACTTGGTCGTACACCTTCTAGGTCAAAATCCCCAACAATCAAAGTCAAGAAATTTCTATCTAACAACATGCATGATCATGGTCCTACTGGTCGTGATTTCACAGTCTCAAACAGGGTCACTACACTATTAGCACATCACCAAATATCCTGACAGGTAATAATAGGATCATAAAACAAGATGGAAAAGAAGAACAAGAAAAGTCAGACATGCTAACCCGTCACCCGTAGCGTCGGCCGCCTCGACCGTCAGTGCAAAAGTCGTGACCCTCTGGGGTATATCCCTCTGAGGGTGCAGGGCATGATACTGCGCCACATGTGGCCTAGCTCCTTCTCTCTGACCCGGTGTTGTCACTACCACATTTCAAAAACAGGGATATTTTTGTCAATTTGTATTATTTATATTACTTGAATATTTGTTAAGTCATTTATTAAGAAGGTTTTATTCATTGTTAGTTTAGCCAATTAATGGAACCTTAACTTGTGAACCCAACTAGAATACACAAGACCACTGGAGCCCACAACCTAGGATGAACACATTTAACTTCATTTAAGTTATGTTAGACTTATGTTGCGTTTGGTTCATTGTAATGTAATCGTAATCGTAATGGAATTGGATTTGTAATGTAATTGAGTTTGTAATGTAATAGAATTACAAATACATTATAATGTTTGGTTGAAACATGTAATCAAACCATGTAATGTAATGTCAATTGCATTCATATATTTGGTTTACCATGTAATGTAATTAAGTTTCTAATTTAATATTTTTTAAATACAACATAAAATTAAAAAAGTGGATCACTGAATTTTTTTAAAATTTTAAAAAGAAAAAATTGAAAATAAATAATAAATAAATAAGGGGAAAATGGTTTGTTTTCTGCTGAAAAAAGACCAAAAATGACAAAAAATAAAAAAATACAAAAAATGACAAACGAACAAAATAGAACAAAAAAAAACCAAAAATGAAAAAGCTATAAAAAAGAAAAACGACAAAAAAAAATAAAAAATGTGAAAATCATAAAAAGTGACCAATAATGATTAAAAAATGACTAAAAACAAAAAAATTGACAAAAAACAACAATAAATGAAAAGAAAAAGACGAAAAACGACCAAAAACAAAAAGGGCAAAAAATGAACAAAAACGACCAAAAACGACAAAAAAAGAAAAAAAATGACAAAAAAGGATAAAAAAGAGCAAAAAAAAAAAATAAAAATGATAAAAAGGAACATAAATGACAAAAAACGAAAATACGAAAAAAGACCAAAAACAAGAGAGAATTAAAACGAGCAAAAAACGATAAAAAGATTAAAAAAAGTTGCAAAAAATCCAAAACGACAAAAAAGGGAACAAAAACGACAAAAAAACAAACTAAGAGAAAAAACGAGCATAAACGACAAAAAAAGTGAAAAAGACCCCAAAAAAGCAAAAAAGGATAAAAAAAAAGAGACTAAAACGTGCAAAATCGACCGAAAACGATAGAAGACGATAAAAACGTAAAAAATGGTCAAAACGTACAAGATCGACAAAAATCGATAAATAACATGCAGAAATGACAAAAATTGTGCAAAATCGACAAAAAACGATAAAAACGTAAAAAAATTGACGAAAAACGATAAAAAAAAGTGTGCAAAAAGGCAAAAGACGTGCAAATAAAGCAAAACCAATAAAAAAAGTGCAAAATCGACAAAAATGTACAAAATCGACAGAAAAGACTTAAAAGTGCAAAAGCGACCAAAAATGGCCAAGAATGTGCAAAAACGACCAAAAATTTAAAAAAAAGGCCTAAAACGAGCAAAAATGACAAAAAATAAACAAAAATTACATAAATAAAACGAACAAAATTACATAAATAAACACTAAATCGACAAAAAATATTTTAAAAGTGCAAAAGCGACAAAATATGGCCAAGGATATGCAAAAATGACCAAAAATCGAAAAAAATGGCCCAAAACGAGCAAAAATGACAAAAAATAAACAAAAACGAACAAAAATGACAAACATAAACAAAAACGACAAAAAAACAACCAAAAACTTAAAAAAGGCAAAAAATGAACAAAAGCGACAAAAAAGGGAAAAACAACAAAAAAAGGACAAAACGACAAAAAACAACAACCAAAAACGAACAAAAATGACAAAAAACGAACAAAAAAACGGCAAAAAAGGACAAAAACAACAAAAAAAGGACAAAAACGACAAAAAAACCAAAAACAACCAAAAACGAACAAAAATGACAAAACACGAACAAAAACGACCAAAAACGAACAAAAATGACCAAAAACAACAAAAAATGACCAAAAACAAACGAAAATGACAACAAACGAACAAAAACGACAAAACGACCAAAACGAACAAAAACGACAAAAAAACGACAGAAAACGAACAAAAACAACAAAAAATGACCAAAAATGAACAAAAGACCAAATTATAGCATACCAACCTTCCGCTTAAGTTGTAATGTAATTACGATTACATAGGTTTTATGATGTAATTGAGTTTAGAAGAAACTGATGTAATGTAATCAAACGTGTAATCGCGACTACATTACATCTAATTTTTTTGTCCAACCAAACACCCAAGTTTGATTGACAACGTAATGCCAATTACATTACGTTGTCCAATCCTGCAAACCAAAAGGGCCCTTAGTTTAGACTAGAATTAAAACCCATACTTAGTGCACCATTAACCCTTTGATTAGGAGATGGTTCATGATGACTTGAGAGGGTAAATTAGACTATTTAGAGGGGTTTTAGGGCTCCCTCTCTTGGCTGGTATTAGCAACCTTTAATTCATCTTCTTCCTCACTAATGAGCCTCCACCAAACCCTAGAATAGCCCCTTTCCATTTCCATGGATTCCTACCATTGAAACTCTCCTAAATTGTCCCAAACTCCTCCAAAACCTTCATTCTTCAAGGCTAGGAGTTGGAGATCCAAGGATCTCGTGGGGAAGTGTCCAAGGAGGAGAAAATTGTGTCTAACATGACACAAGAGCATTGCACAAGAGATTTCATTGGAAAATCAACCACCCAATAGGTAAAACCTTACATTCTCATAGTTTTAAATCCTTCTTCATGCATGACACCTTGTAGGAACACCCACATTGGTTAGGGATACCCATGGGGAGGTGATCAAGGCTCTAACCTTCCTTTTTGTATATTTCACATGGGATTTTTGAGCAATCCTTGGAGAAATCTGAGGAGAGCCCCCAAGTGTTTGATGAAATGCCCCATAGGCTAGTTTGAGCTTTGTTTTCAGTTTTGATGTTATATTTAGATAGGTTATTCATTGTTTAGACTCTCTAATGGTTTTCCTAATGAATTCCTATATATATATTTGTATATATATTTAAGCCACATGTTATAACGTATAATATATATATATATATATATATATATATATATATATATATATATATATATATATATATATATATATATCTGTGTGTGTGTGTCTGTGTGTGTGTGTGTGTGTGTGTGTGTGTGTGTGTGTGTGTGTGTGTGTAATTGTGTGTGTGTGGGTTTTGTGAGATGGGAATACATATTGTATGTTATATGCAAGCATGTATGTTATGTTTTTGTGTGTGTGTGTGTGTGTGTGTGTGTGTGTGTGTTGTTTGAGAGAGAGGAGTTTGTTCACTGTCATAGTAAACTTGTGGCTCTGTCCACATAGTTGCAGTATGCAGCAGTAGGATCAGAGAGGGGGTCGGGCTATTTAGCTATTTGTTTTGGCCATTGGCCCTTGAGTCTGTGATTTGTGTGTATCAGAGGCTTGGGGTCACTTTGTTTGTGTATCAGTGGAGCTCGGGCCGAGCCTTGTCTTGGCCACAATTGGCCATGGGTACATGTGAGAGTTGGGAGGTGTGTGTGTGGCCTTAAGTGTCAACAGATGTGTGTTAGTGCCAGTTCTTAACATGTATCAGAAAACTGGGTTTTGACTACCAGTGATATGAGTGTGCACATGTGAGGTTAGGGATGTTGTGTTTCGCATTCATTGAGTGTGTGAGTGTGGATTCGAGAGAAGGGAGTTGTGTTGGCTCTGCACAGCAGCAAGGGAAAGGCCCCATGTTGTACAGCTGCAGAGTAGGCTGCAGTAGTTTGGCCATTGGCCTGGGCACCCTTGGGAGTGAGCAGTATCTTGGCCACTTGGCCATGTTGCACCTGTAGAGCAGGGCTTGGCCAAGCAAGAGTGCAGTGGCTTTGGCACTTGGCCATTTGGGTTGACTTTTAGCCTTGAGTTTTTGGGTTCCAGAGATACTTTGGGTCGGGTTCAAGTCTGTATCAGAGGACTAGGCTTGGTATCAGATTTGAGTATGTATCAGATTGGGGGTTTCATGCTAGAATAGATTTGGAGATTTATGTATCAGAGTATTTGGGTCTTTTGGTGTGAGTATCAGATTTGGTTTTGATTTTGGTTTCGAGTATAGGGCTTGGTATTAGATATCTAAGGTATCTTAGAGTAGTATTCTAAGTTAGGATTTCCTATTAACCAGAGTATCAAATATTAGATAGGATATTAGTTAGTTGTTTGTTAGTTTATGTTAGGATGTATTAGTTGGTTCAGAGATTTAGAGGTTAGTGATGTATGTTAGTATTAAGTTATTTAATATGTTAGAATATATAGGATATGAGTGACTTTAGCATAGCGTTGTAGCAGCAGTAAGCAATGCAGCAGTATGCATTACAGAGCTCAGCAGCAGCAGCTATAGATTGCTTCTGCAGAACATGCAAGTAGCAGCAACAGCTGTAAACAATAGCAGAGCATGTCGCAGCAAGAACTGCAAGAGAGGCATCATTGGCCATGGCATGTATAGGTTAGGATGTAGCCAAGTGGGCTAGTATATCAGAGTTGTGGAGTTGTTTATTATCTAGGTTGAGTGAAGTATCTGTAGGATAGAGTTTCCTAGAGAGTTTAGGTATTAATTATGTGATCCCTTGAACTAAAATTTTAAAAAATTTCTTTTATAAACCCAATTCCTAAGTGAACTAGCCTTAGTGCAAAAGTTTGTATTAATAGAAGTATTCAAAATCATTAGTAGGAGGGGGGTCATTTGCTAAATTCCCTATTCGAATTTCCTTCAAACGGCCAAACCCCCGAGGACCACATCCCAAACCATGTTCGATTTTAGAGGGGGTCTCAATCCTTATGAGTAAAACCAAATCCGATTTAAATCTAGATCTCCCAATCTGTTTTTCCCTTCGATCTAATCCAAACCCTATCTATATAAAGGAGAGATGGCAGCCGACCCCATTTCCTCTACTACGAACCCTAAAGACTAGTTTCTCTCTGCCGCAAGTGATTCTAGGAGGATCGAAGGACCGATCGAGCAAGGAGCCAACTAAATAGGTACACCAAATCTACTCTTAACTTTTTTTAGTTCATGTTTAATGTCTTGAGTGCTTGATATGATGCCTAGGAGGAGGGATAGATCTGTTGTGAGCATTAATGCTTAGTCCTATGAGTTCGACAACAATAGGGAGTCGAGGCCATATTGGTATCACGTGATACTTGGTATCATATTTTATTCTTGGTATTTGTTGTGTAATTAGGCACTAGATTGCTACCTATACCATATCCGGACATTGGTATATAGTTGATACTTGATATCATGTTCAACATCTAGTATCAAGATGTGTATTTAAGTATCAGATCGACACTGAAAACCAAATCAGATCTTAAGTGGCAGGTTGATACTTGGTACCTTGCCACCGCTTGTATCAGGATAATATCTGGTATCCTATTCGATTTTGTACCAAGGTGGACACTTTTGGCTTCGACCAAGCAATAAGGGCAGATACACTTTACTAGTAGGCGAGCCTAGTATAAAAACTAAACTACACCAGTAACAAAACATAGACTAACCTAGGTACCCCTAAAGGATAGTGCCTCGATCAGTAGGAAATGGGTTGTGGACTCTCCTTTGTATCAAATTGATACTGGTATTTGAGGAGGCATGAAACCACATCCTTCTAAAGCAGAACATAATATCTTACGTCTTAGACCAAACTGGCATTATGTATCACTACTGTTGTTTCTTATCCCCAACCTATTTTTTCCTTAAGATGCCATTCGTCCTGTAGCAAGACACGACCTATAGACAAGGGGTACTATAACAAATAAGATGAAGTATACATCTATTCATAAGGAAGAGAGTGTGATAGCCTCTACATCTATGTCTGCTACGAATCATGCTATCATGTGAGAATCCTTCTCGTACCTAACTGATACATGGATTTCCTTTAGTATCAAGTGGATACTGTCAAAGATTAGGTCCTTCTTGTATCCCATAAATACAAGTAAGGTTAAGGGAAAGGCAAGTGTTGTTACTAATATAAATTATGATTTGAGATCAAGGGTTTTGTTAGTGGAAGTACGAGCGGGGTGTCCTGGTCATGTAGGTAAAGTCAGTATAGGATTGGGGTAGACATCTTGGTACCAGTTACAAACTAGTGTGATAAATTGTCATAGAGTATCAGTCCGTAAACTGATACATTAATCTTATACCATCTATCATTAAGTGACCAAGTAAGTTCAGAATAAGGGTACAAAGACCTTGAGAAACAGGGAGGCGTGACACATATGACAGACGTGTGGGACAGGAGTTTGACCTTGCAGATACAGATATTTGTTTCTGAACTGTACGATACGTGGCAGCAGCTGAGTTCAATAAGGGATAATGTTATTAAGTGGATCGGGATGTTAAGTTCTGATTGTTAGAATTATATGTGGTAAATAGATGTGGCTAACAAGGTTGAGTGAAAGGTAAATTATCTCGTAATCAAAAGTGGTGCATCCAGATAACGGTTGGAAGTACAGGATGTAGGAGTAGGTACTACAGGTCATGCCCTATGCCAAGTCACCATATGATCTAAATGTACTAATGACCCATTTGTATATTAACTAAGAACCAAATAGATAAGATTCCCTTGTTGAATCACCTATTAACATTGTAATTTCATAAATAGGTTAATTGGACTTTGACTCAGTGCTCGACCCGTGCCAGCAGCTCAGGACCACAGGCAAGTATACCTTGCCTTTCTTTACATCTTTATTTACATGCTTATCTTTTTCATTATCTAGTTGATTCTAATTTGATTGCTGATATGTGTTTCTTAATTGTTATATAGTCCTTGTTCATAGTTAGCCTTGTAGCCATATCGGATATGTTTTTTACTTGCACTTGATTGAGTTGTATCGTAGGATGACTGCGTTATAAACTGAACTGCTATTTCTTTGTTTCGATTCTTGCAACCTACTAGTCCACACACGGGGCGAGGGTTGACCATTTGTACCTACGAGTCCACACTCAGGACGAGGGTGATTCATCTTGAACTGTCCTGCGAGTCCACACTCGGGGTGCGGGTTAGTGATTAGTTCAAACCTGCGAGTCCACACTCGGGGCGAGGGTTAGTGATTAGTTCAAACCTTTGAGTCCACACTCATGCGAGGGTTTGTTATCCGTTGATCTCATATTCACACGTTTCTTCCAGCAGTTCATTTATGCGTAGTTATTCATATATTCGTGTATCATGTTTGCTTGGTTTTTTCCTGTTTAAATCCTGGATTTCCTTCATGCATGATAAACTGTTGGAAAGGCTTGTATATTATGTATCTTGCTAGTCCTCTGAGGACCTGATGATCTCTTCAAGTTTAGCCGAGTATTGAGCCAGGTGCACACGAGCAGGTTTGAGCCAGCATTGGACTACGGTACCACTGCAGCTGAGGGTACCTTGATGATTAGCAGTTTGGACTCAGTTATTTCATTTTCATGTTCTATTTTATTTTCGTCTATTGGTAGTGGATTGTGTCTACCGGACGTAACTGGAATTCTCGATGAACTTGATACCACATTTTATATTATCATACTTATTCAGTCTCATTTGAGTTGATTGTATCATATTTCTGTGGATGAGATCTAGACTGCCATGTTAGTTCTATAGACTCTGTGACTTGTGTACATTAGATAGCGTTCTACCGCCGACACTGTGACGTAGGCTGGACTTGGTCACGCCTCGTATCCGAAAAGCTAGTGCGGGTCGTACAAGTTTTTTTGGTGGCCCATGCTGGTTTACGTTAATCACTTCGGTTACATTATTGTACCAATGTGAGCCTGCAAATAGGATTAGAAACTTAGGATCTCATCCACGTGTCTTGAAAATTGTATTGATCTCTGCCATTGATTTCTATTGAATCTTTGACTTGCATCATGCTTGAAATTGTTCAGCGGCTGAATGTTTTCTTTTATTGCAATAGATGGATTCTCAAGACAAGAACAACGCTTCCCTGAACACTCCACCGACTGTAGGAGGATTTTTCACGTATATGACCCCACCAACGCAGGGAGGCCAACTTACTCATATGGGCAATCCGCCACAGTCGCGATTCTCGAGATTTTGTAGGGACGACAATCTACCACCCCCGAAGTTTCCTCCGTAGACTCCACCACCAGCACCCGTTCTGCCCCCAGCATCGGTCCTACCACCAGCACAAGTTCCGTATCCAGCACATGTTCTTCATCCAGCACATGTTCCATATCCAGTTCTACCATTCACCCAGCACAAGCGATGTATTTAGCCCCTACCATGCACCCAGCACCAGCGATCTATCCAGCCCCGGCCGTGTATCCAGCATACGTTCTTCCTCCGCCACCTGTACTGGACAATGTTACTCTCCTCAAAATCTTCCAGTAGCTCGTCGCTTCCTAGACGGAGCAGGCCAACACCTTCCGTGCCCTGGAACTTCCAAGAATTTCATGGACCTTAGGCCCAGGGAATTCAAGGGGACGGAAGGGATTCTCTACGTGGATGAGTGTTAGAGAATGTGGATCGAATTCTTCGGATGACTCGAGTTCCTGAAGACCTGAAGTTCGAGTCAGCTAGCATGCCGCTTTACGACATCGCCCGCACGTGGTATAGAGATGAGCCCTGATTTACTGCACCAGACGTGACTTAGAAAGAGTTCAAGGAGCTGTTCAAGAAAAAGTTCTACCCCGACGCGGCCCTAGAGGAGTTGGAGAGCGAGTTTGAGAAGCCTAGAGCAGGGCAACCTCACCATCGACGAATATACCGTAGAGTTTTCCAGCCTCAGCTGCTTCGCAGATGCCATGACCCCTGAAGCCAAAGCCAAAAAGTTCAAGAAAGGGCTATCACATGAAATTTGCCTAGCCATCGCCACCAGTCAAGCCAAAACCTACGGAAGAATCTTGAAGGTCGTACAGACGGTAGAGAAAGAATTGAAGCGCAAGAAAAAAAGGGGCAGACACGCATATAGGGGAGGCTGCAGCCAATCGGGATCGGCGAAGCGATCCAATGCCCCAGGAAAGATCGCAGCACAACAGTATCCTCAGCAGCCACGAGCAGTCCCATATCAGGTCCAAGATGTTCCCATCTGCCAATATTACATGAAGAGAGGCTACGTCCAAGAAGACTGCCGCAAATAGTTAGGGTTGTGTTGGACTTAGGGATCCAACCAGCACATATCTCAATTTTGTCCAAAAAGAAACCCGACTGCCACACCACTACCAACGCCACAAGGAGCAGCTGACGGTATTCCCTAGTAGATTAAAGTAGTGGTATTGAATGATAGGTCGATATTAGACTTTGACTTGAGAGCAATTGAATTATTTTAGCAATATATTATGGATTATTTATTCTAGTAGAACATAGCCTTATTGAATTTTGAGGACAAAATTATTTTAAGGTGGGTAGAGTTGTGAGCCCTTGAACTAAAATTTTAAAATTCTCTTTTATAAACCAATTCCTAAGTGAACTAGCCTTAGTGCAAAAGTTCGTATTAATAGAAGTATACAAAATCATTAGTAGGAGGGGAGTCATTTGCTAAATTCCCTATTCGAATTTCCTTCAAACGGCCAAACCCCCGAGGACCACATCCCAACCCCTGTTCGATTTCAGAGCGGGTCTCAATCCTTATGAGTAAAACCAAATCCGATTTAAATCCAGATCTCCCAATCTGTTTTTCCCTTCGATCTAATCCAAACCCTATCTATATAAAAGGAGAGATGGCAATCGACCCCATTTCCTCTACTACGAACCCTAAAGACTAGTTTTTTCCTACCGCAAGTGATTCAAGGAGGATCGAGGGACCTATCGAGCAAGGAGCCAACTAAATAGGTACACCAAATCTACTCTTAATTTTTTCAGTTCATGTTTAATGTTTTGAGTGCTCGATATGATGCCTAGGAGGAGGGATAGATCTTTTGTGAGCATTAATGCTCAGTCCTATGAGTTCGACGACAATAGGGAGTCGAGGCCATATTGGTATCAGGTGACACTTCTTGGTATCTGTTGTGTAATTAGGCACCAGATTGCTACCTATACCATATCCAAACATTGGTATATAGATGATACTTGATTACATGTTCAACATCTAGTATCAAGATGTGTATTTAAGTATCAGATCGACACTGAAAACCAATTCAGATCTTATGTGTCTGGTTGATACTTGGTACCCTGCCACCGCTTGTATCAGGATGATATTTGGTATCCTATTCGATTTTGTACCAAGGTAGACACTTTTGGCTATGACCAAGCAATAAGGGCAGACACACTTTACTAGTAGGCGAGCCTAGTATAAAAACTAATCTACACCAGTAACAGAACATGGCCTAACCTAGGTACCCTTAATGGATAGTGTCTCGAGTAGTAGGAAATGGATTGTGGACTCTCCTTTGTATCAAATTGATACTGGTAGATGAGGAGGCATAAAACCACATCCTTCTAAAGCAGAACATAATATCTGATGTCTTAGACCAAACTGGCATTATGTATCACTACTGTAGTTTCTTATCCCCAACCTATTTTTTCCTTAAGATGCCATCCGTCCTGTAGCAAGACACGACCTGTAGACGAGGGGGCACTATAACAAATAAGATGAAGTATACATCTATTCATAAGGAAGAGATTGTGATAGCCTCTATATCCATGACTGCTGCAAATCATGCTATTATGTGAGAATCCTCCTCGTACCCAACTGATACATGGATTTCCTTTAGTATCTAATGGATACTGTCAAAGATTAGGTCCTTCTTGTATCCCATAAATACAAGTAAGGTTAAGGGAAAGGCAAATGTTATTACTAATATAAATTTTGATTTGAGATCAAGAGTTTTGTAAGTGGGAGTACGAGGGGGGTATCCTGGTCATGTAGGTAATATCAGTATAGGATTTGGGTAGACATCTTGGTACCAGTTACAAACTAGTGTGATAAATTGTCATAGAGTATCAGTCCATAAAATGATATATTAATCTTATATCATCTATCATTAAGTGACCAAGTGAGTTCAGAATAAGGGTACAAAGTTCTTGAGAAACAGGGAGGCATGACACATATGACAGACGTGTGGGATAGGAGTTTGACCTTACAGATACAGATATTTGTATCTGAATTGTACGATACGTGGCAGCAGCTGAGTTAAATAAGGGATAATGTTATTAAGTGGATCGGGATGTTAAGTTCTGATTATTAGAATTATAGGTGGTAAATAGATGTGGCTAACAAGGTTGAGTACAAGGTAAATTATCTCGTAATCAAAAGTGGTGCATCCAGATAACAGTTGAGAGTATAGGATGTA
Source organism: Iris pallida (assembly GCA_029216955.1). Classification (NCBI taxonomy): domain Eukaryota; kingdom Viridiplantae; phylum Streptophyta; class Magnoliopsida; order Asparagales; family Iridaceae; genus Iris; species Iris pallida. Next base: position 28,716,685 of record JANAVB010008400.1, on the reverse strand, counting down.
GGAGTAGGTACTACAGGTCATGCCCTATGCCAAGTGACTATATGATCTAGATGTACTAATGACCCATTTGTATACTAACTAATAACCAAATAGATAGGTTTCCCTTGTTGAATCACCTATTAACATTGTAATTTCATAAATAGGTTAATTGGACTTTGACTCAGTGCTCGACCCGTGCCAGCAGCTCAGGACCACAGGCAAGTATACCTTGCCTTTCTTTACAGCTTTATTTATATGCTTATCTTTTTCATTATCCAGTTGATCTAATTTAATTGCTGACATGTGTTTCTTTATTGTTATATAGTCCTTGTTCACAATTAGCCTTGTAGCCATATCGGACATGTTTTTCACTTGCACTTGATTGAGTTGTATCGTAGGATGATTGTGTTATAAACTGAACTGCTATTTCCTTGTTTCAATTCTTACAACCTGCGAGTCCACACAAGGGGCGAGGGTTGACCGTTTGCAACTGCGAGTCCACACTCGGGGCGAGGGTTAGTGATTAGTTCAAACCTGCGAGTCCACAATCAGGGCGAGGGTTTGGTATCCGTTGATCTCTTGTTCACATATTTCTTCCAGCAGTTCATTTATGCGTAGTTATTCATATATTCGTGTATCATATTTGCTTGGTCTTTTCCTGTTTATATTCTGGATTTCCTTCATGTATGATAAACTGTTAGAAAGGCTTATATATTATGTATCTTGCTAGTCCTCTGAGGACCTGATGATCTCTTCAGGTTTAGTCGCGTATTGAGCCAGGTACACATGAGCAGGTTTGAGCCAGCTTTTGACCACGGTACCACTGCAGCTGAAGGTATCTTGATGATTAGCAGTTTGGACTCAGCTATTTCATTTTCATGTTCTATTTTATTTTCGTCTATTGGTAGTGGATATTTGTCCACCGAACGTAACTGGAATTCTCGATGAACTTGATACCTCATTTTATATTACCATTCTTATTCAGTCTCATTTGAGTTGATTGTACCATATTTCTATGGATGAGATCTAGACTGCCATGTTAGTTCTATAGACTCTGTGACTTGTGTACATTAGACAGCGTTCTACCGTCGATACTGCGGCATAGGATGGGCTTGGAAATGCCTCGTATCCGAAAAGCGGGTGCCGGTCGTGACAAGTTAGCCTTAGTTTTAGCTTCAGGATAATATTGATTAGATATAGATTCAGATGTTAGTATAGTGTGTTAGTATAAGGATATAATATGTTAGGATCTTAGCTTGTTAGTGGTTAGGATCATGTATCCTAGATTTGTCTCGTATGTTAGGAAGGATGTCAGCTTGGGGTTAGAGTATGTATCCTAGATATATAGATAGGATACTACCTATATATATATATATATATATATATATATATATATATATATTATATATATATATATATATATATATATATATATGTATATATATATATATATATATATATATATATATATATATATATGATTTTGGTTGATTACCTACTAGCCTAGCATGAGGAGTAACCTATAGTCTAGGATAGGTTGATATAGGTAAATATACATATAAGGGTAATGTTGGGTATATTGATACCTAGATTAGGGTATCTAAGTTGGTAATGGTTGTTATAGGATGACTAGACTTAGATTTGACCATGGTTGACTATTTTGACTAGAAGTCAACTTTGAGTCAACATCTGACCAAGATTGGACTAGGATTTGACCAAAGTTGACCAGTTGACCAAAAGTCAACTATGAGTCAACGCTTGACCTAGATTGCATATCGCGTACTAAAAAACCATGTCTAACACCGTTAAAGCCTATTTAACACATGTATATCTCATTTATAAGTCTGTGACTACAGTTTGAGCCTCGATTCATGTTGACAGCTCAGGACTGCAGGCGAGTACATTTATGATAGTTTTTATTGCTTTGATATTTCCTATATATGTTCAGTTGTAGTGTTTTACTTGATTCTCGACACGAGGATAAATAGACTAGTATACATTGGATCCCATCATAAGATGTTATTTCTGATTTACCTAGTATATTGGAACATTGTTTGATCTTTTTTCTTGTACTTGCATAGACATCGATTTGCGAGTGGGCATGGCCTCCTGCTTTTGAATCTCGTATCATGACGTGTCATGGTTGGATCCATTATACTATTCGGGAGATTGGGAGTTATTAGAGGATATGTGATCAATACCCCTCATGTAACTACTTGTGCATAGCTTCACCCTCGCCACACGTAGGGTGTAGCCTGATCTGATACTACTTGAGTAATAGCTTTCAATTTTGGCCGGCCTGATCCTCTATACATGTACTTGTGCAAAGTCGGTCAAATTGAACAGCCTGATCTGGACCCAAGCCGATCACATAATACTCTAATATCTCAAGGCACCGTTTATATTTACATTGTACGTCATATTTTTTTGTACTGTTTTACATTTCAGTATTTTACACCATGACATGATATTCAGTTCACCTTGTACTATTTTACTTCCAATCTTGATATTCTATCTTGTATTCCATTATAATTATTTCTTATAGTACTTGTCAATTCATTGGAACTGCTGTTGGCATTTGTACTTTGCTCCAATCCTGACTGGATAACTATATTTTTTTAAAGTACTTAGATGCAGATTGCTCGACCTTCTACGGGTTTGGCATTGATGGAGACTTTGACCAGGACTTGCCTGTAGAGCCGGTACTCGTAGAGGACGCACCTCCTGTAGTGACTTAGATTAGTTAGACTTTGACTGGATTGTATTCCAGCTTGATACTTTGGGTCTGTAGAACTTATTTGGGATTGTATTATGTCTTTAAATTCTGAACTTGTGTTTGTGACTCTGCACCTATTTAGACTATCAATTTCATCTTTATCTCTATCTTATTCGTGCTTATCTTCCTTAGATTCTTGTGATTGAGTTGTGATTATTTTCCTCCTTGCGGTGATGAAAGGTTATATTCATTGTGTCTTATATGTTATATGTTCTAGATGGCCTATACAATATTCTACTGCTGACTCTGCGACGTAGGCTGGATGTACCCACGTGCTCGTGCCCCTAAACAGGGTGCGGGTCGTGACACGTTTTTGTGGTGGCCAATGCAGGTTAGAGTCGCAACTAGTGCAATTTCGTAGTGGTACTCGACTTAGAGCGCTGCTACAAGACTGTTATTAGGATATAGGTTCTAAGTTATGATAGGAGTTACTCAATCACAATTAGGACTTCTTGAGAGATTCTTGGGACGAGTACCCTTTAGAATCTTGTTTGAACGTTATTTCGAAATTCTTTCCCCTTGTTTCTGTTCACCCTTGCTTCTTGTTATTGAATTTGATTTTGACGGTTCATTGTTGACTTTTATTTTCATATCGAGATAAATTTTATGGACTGGATTACGATATCTTCTGATAACATATGATGACGAGGACAACAAAGAAGTTAAAACGTCTACTTGGTTATGGATCCTGGAGTTCATCTCAGTCATATTAGTCGGCGAGGCAGAAACGTAGGGACCTGACTTCGGATGTATATATCTTAATTATGAAATTTGGAATTTCTCATAGCTATACTAGTCGACACAGAGAGGATTCTAAACGACATGATTATAGAGGTGCATACCCCGATTATGGAATATATAGTTTAACGCAGCCTTGCTTACTGGCATGGTGAGAATTCTGAGCATTCTGATTTTGGACAGATGCATATGATTATCAGATTGTATCTTAAAAAGGTTATTAACGTACCATCTCTATCATTCATTTTTGTTATTATAGGATTATGTTCCATCATCAATTGTCCTTCCTTGATAATATCTCATCTTGTGCCATATTGATTTCTTTTCTCGATCTGTCTCCAGGATGCCGGAGACCAGATCGTAATGCACTGGAACCGTTGCAGCGACGAAGAGGTCTGCTACTTTAGAGCCTTCTCTTCTAGCTGCGGGAGCTGCAGATTTGGGAATTGTTCCTACTTTGTCAACAGATCCTGGGGTTATTCCTCTACTGGTCCAGAGGATTGTCCTCGTACAGCCAGAGCCTCTTCCTACACCTCCACTACCGACTGATACCACGTAGACGTTTGTGTTGTTCCAGCAGATGATGGAGGCGCAGAGGGCTCAGGCTGAGGCGCAACAGCATCAGACTGATGTGTTGTGCCAGAGCATCGATAGTGCCCAACAGTTGGCACTTGTTGCAATGGAGAAGGTGGCTACCGCTGCGCCTCGTGAAGTTCCGTTTCGACAGCGGCCCCAGAGGTGGGGAGATCGGGTTTTTCCTTGCAACTATTGCAAGAACCTAGCCATTCTTGGGATGTCTGCAGGAAGATATTAAAGGTGTGTCTACTTTACGGGTCAGCTGCGCACCAGATGAGGGTTTGCCCTATTGCACCCCTATTTGGTGGAGCACAACGCCAGGGAGAGGGTCGCACTTCTGGGCGTCATACGGCTACCTTCGAGAATATTCTGATGGATGCCTGATTGTGGAGGAGGATTTAGGCCTCAAGCCCAAGAGAGGTAGTGACGCCATGGGTGGTGTTGGCAGTAGGGTAGGACTGGCAAAGTGTCCCTAGTTTTTGTATCAATCTTTCCAGCCGCCACGACAGCAGTTCCAGGCTCCAGTTAGGGCCCAGATTCAGCAGTTTCATGCAACGAGACGAGCCCCAGTACAACGAGATCAGCAACAGCCTCAGAGGCAGTTTCAGCCAGCTTCTACCTGTACCTACTATCAGAGGTCAGGCCATATTTGGGAGGTGTACAGAAAGAGGCTGGGAGCGTGCTTGCACTGTGGATCAACGGAGCATCTGGTTAGGGATTGTCTCTTAACCCTTCATCGTCCTGGCCAGTGTCCATATCAAGGGCAGGAAGATGGAGTTAGGCCATCTGAAGCACCGAGTCTTCCCCGTACCAGCAGAGTGTTATACCCAGCAGGGCAGGGCTTTGGCATTGACAGTCGAGGAGGCCGATGCTACAGGTGATTGGTTAGCAGGTCTGTCTTTCTGTTCTTCGTCCATCCTTTTTCCATATTATTGTGTGTTTCAATAGTACCTTTTAGGTTGTGCTTGGTGCTACGATAGATACTATAGTGACCCTGATTGAGATCGTAAAATTAGGACTAGTAGGACCATAATCTTGTGTGTTGCAAGATAGAAATTTTGACCTTGACTGTTGGGGTTTGACCTAGAGAAGAGTACAACCAACTTAAATTTCGAGGACGAAATTTTTCTAAGAGAGTAAGATTGTCACTACCATATTTCTAAAACAGGGATATTTTTTGTCAATTTGTATTATTTATATTACTTGAATATTTATTAAGTCATTTATTGAGAAGGTTTCATTCATTGTTAGTTTAGCATATTAATTAAACCTTAACTTGTGAACCCAACTAGACTAGACATGACCACTGTAGCCCACAACCTAGGATGAACACATTTAGCTTCATTTAAGTTATGTTAGACTTAGTTTAGACTAGAATTAAATACTATACTTAGTGCACCATTAACCCTTTGATTATGAGATGGTTCATGATGACTTGATAGGGTAAATTGGACTTTTTAGAGGGGTTTTAGGGATCCCTCTCTTGTATGGTATTAGGAGCCTTTATTTCATCTTCTTCCTCACTAATGAGCCTCCACCAAACCCTAGAATAGCCCCTTTCTATTTCTATGGATTCTTACCATTGAAACTATCCCAAATTCTCCCAAACTCCTCCAAAATCTTCATTCTTCAAGACTAGGAGCTTGGAGATCCAGGGAGCTCATGGGGAAGTGTCCAAGGAGGAGAAAATTGTGTCTAACTTGACACAAGAGCATTGCACAAGAGATTTCATTGGGAAATGAACCATCGAATAGGTAAAACCTTGCATTCTCATAGTTTTGAATCCTTCTTCATGCATGACACCTTGTAGGAACACCCACATTGGTTAGGGATACCCATGGGGACATGAGCAAGGCTCTAACCTTCCTTTTTTATGCATTTCACATGGGGTTTTTGAGCCATCCTTGGAGAAATCCGTGGTAGCCCCTAAGTGTTTGGGGAAATGCCCCATAGGCTAGTTTGAGCTTTGTTTTCAGTTTTGATGTTATATTTGGATAGTTTATTCATTGTTTAGGCTCTCTCATGGTTTTCCTAATGAATTCCTATATATATATGTATATATTTGAGCCACATGTTATACGGTATAATATATATATGTAATTGTGTGTGTGTGGATTTTGTGAGATGGGAATACATATTGTATGTTATATGCAGGCATGTATGTTATGTATTTGTGTGTGTGTGTGTATTGTTTGAGAGAGAGCAGTTTGTTCACTATCATAATAAACTTGTGGCTCTGTGCACAGATTTAAGTGTGCAGTACTAGGATCAGAGAGGGGGTTAGGCTATTTAGCCATTCGGTTTGGCCATTGGCCCTCGAGTCTGTGATTTGTGTGTATCAGAGGCTTGGGGTCACTTGGTTTGTGCATCAGTGGAGCTCGGGCAGAGCCTTGGCTTGGCCACAATTAGCCATAGGATCATGTGAGAGTAGCATGGGGTGTGTGTGTGTGTGGCTTTAAGTGTCAATAGATATGTGTTAGTGCCAGTTCTTAGCATGTATCAAAAAACATGGTTTTGAGTAACAGTGATATGAGTGTGCAAATGTGAAATTATGGGATATTGTTATTGGCATTCATTGAGCGTGTGAGTGTGGATTCGAGAGAAGGGAGTTGAGTTGGCTCTGCACTGCAGCAGGGGAATAGCCCCATGCTGTGCAGCAGAGTAGGCTGCAGTGGTCTGGCCATTGGCCTGGGCACCCTTGGGTGTGAGAAGTATCTTGGCCACTTGGCCATGTTGCACCTGCAGAGCAGGGCTTGGCCAAGCAAGGGTGCAGTGGCTTTGGCACTTGGCCATTTGGGTTGGCTTTTGGCCTTGAGTTTTTGGGTTCCAGAGATACTTTGGGTCAGGTTCAAGTCTATATTAGAGGACTGGGCTTGGTATCAGAGTTGAGTATGTATCAGATTGGGGGTTTCATGTTTGAACAGATTTGGAGATTTATGTATCAGAGTATTTGGGTCTTTTGGTGTGAGTATCATATTTGGTTTTGATTTTGGTTTCGAGTACAGGGCTTGGTATCAGATATCTAAGGTATCCTAGAGTAGTATTCTAAGTTAGGATTTCCTATTAATTAGAATATCAAATATTAGATAGGATATTAGTTACTTGTTTGTTAGTTTATGTTAGGATGTATTACACTACACTAGAACAAGCGTTTGCCAACGGTTATTACCGTGACAAATAATTTTCGTCACGGTAATAACCGTGACTTATTTTTGTAACGGTTTTCGTAACGGTAATAACCGTGACGAAAATAATTTTTGTCACGGTTTTTGTAACGATTTTCGTAACGGTAATAACTGTGATAAAATTTACTTTTGTAACAGTAATTACTGTTACAAAACTTATCGTCGTAACAATTACAACCGTTACAAAAATGTGCCATTCCGTTACTAATTGTTCAATTTTGTAACGATTATAACCGTTACAAAATCCATTATTTTGAAAAAAAATATAATTTGAATATATTTACCATGAGCCTGTATTCAACTAGTTTTCCAATGACAAGTAATTAAACCACACTGAAATTAACATTATAAGTTCAATTGTATACAAGTTCAAGAACAATATTTCAATTCAACAAAAAGTTGAGTTTATATACCCAACGCAAATGTATACAAGTTCAGTACATCATTTAAGTTTCATGAATACTACATCTCACAATAAGTTGGGGCAACCAATAATGGCCCCCCAATAGATACTACATTTCTCATAATTATGAATGTTACACAAGTACAATTGCGGACATGTGCATATGCGCATTACAAAACTTTCTGTACTCAGTAGAAGTCTTGAAGGCTACGAAGAACTTTTACTTTTACTTGTTGCTAGGTTCATAGACGATGGTTGACTGTTCCTAGGTTCTAGTAATAACTGCTCCTCTCTAACATAAAAAAGAAGCATAAGTATCATGGTGTTCTCAAAATCATAAAGATAAGATAGAAACTAAGAAAAAACTCACCATACAATTCAAAGGTAGGCCAGAATAACCCATGACAAATTTGGGTGCAATACTTCAAGTTTTACTTATAAAAGTAGGACTAGGTACTAAATCCACCTGAAGCTTATCAATGGTCAAGAATGTCAAGATATTGTCATCACAGAAAATAACTGGCTTATGGAAATAACACATAAAATATGTAAGACGAGAATACAAAGTGTTAGAACCATATTCATTTGCAGCCTTTATTGTTTCTCTAGATAATAAACAGATTGCATAAGTTACATTATGCAAGTGGCATCCATTGAATACTAACTTTGTTTTTCGCAGAAGAGTTATACTTTGAAGCCACTGTAGTGTAAAAAAATGTCACCAAAGCCAGTTTATCAGATTAGGAGCTTGGTTTGTAGCCTACCTCCAAGAAAATAACTGGCTTATATACTTGACTTGTACTTTTAAGTGTCTCTTGGCCTTGAATTTTATGCCAAACTATTTGTAGTTCAACATTTATCATGTTTCTTTTATCTGGCATATTAACTTTACCATTTTCTGATTAGAGAAACTGAACTTACAAAACATGAATGAGTACAAGTATTTGAAGCAGAGCAATTGCTTTTCTATTGTTGGAGTTGACGACGCTGAAAGATTTTGGGTTGTCATGGATGTTGTTCATCTCAGCAAAGAAGATCAAAACAGCTTATTTGCAATGCTTGTTGCAGTTCTATGGCTGGGTAACGTTTACTATACTATGGTGGACAATGAAAACCATGTTGAAGTTGTTACAGATGATATTATTTCATCTACTAGCTCTCTCTCATGTCCTGTTTACCATGTCCTCAACGTTCGTCTTGAACATGAGAGAGCACGAAATTGAGAAACAACGTTTGTCTTATACCATTTTACATATTATCATAAGTAAATGAACTATCAAATATCAATGCAGAAACTACTACAGAATATAATAGTCATAATCAAATTAACATACTAGCGATTTCAATAGCCATCATACTCATAATAACATACTAAAGTGAAGTCTCTTAGTCTCTACTTCTAGTCGTTTACAATAGTTAAACTTATTTTCATGGAAGATTACTGTGACCTCTTTTATTTAACTCTGAAACTACTTTATTTTTAAAGACGTACATAGAACATGAGTAAACCATCCAAGTCCATATCATATAAACTTTATCCTCAAATTATTTTATCATTTTACTTCGTCTAATTAGCATTTTTTTCAACTCTTTTCTGTCCTAGAAATAAAAGACATCCATATATCATCTAACTACATCTGTCACTTAGGTATGCAGTTTTTAGCCTTTCCAATATAACTAATTGATTGTTTATCATCATATAGAAATTACTTAGGACTTCCTACATTAGACCACGCTAGCTCTTTTGCTCAAAATCGAATTGACCAATATAAAAATTCTAACTCACCTATTCATATATTTCAAGAATGTAAACCAGTGCAAAATTGTTCTCTTAGATGTCTTCAATTATATTCACAAATGACCAATGTTTTCATCTAACAGGGCATTTCTGTTGCGGGGTTGCAGAAAAGCCTCCAAACATACTACATTACAAAGGTAACACAACAGAACAGCTTAGATCAAACTCAAAAGCCTGCAATTACATTATATAGTTGAAAACTAAGTAACTCTCGAGTTAGTCACAACATTTAATCAATCAGTAGTAGTTTCATATGATTCCTTTTACGGAAGTAGCTATTCCACATTTGCTGACAATTATCCCCCCAAAACAACAACTGCCTTACAGATCCTAGGACTGGACATGTGTTCAAACACAATTGCAGGCGACACAATAAAAAGAGGGATATCAGGAGGTTAGAAGAAAGGACTGACTACAGGTTCTGTATTTGATCTAGTATTCATATGCATAGCGCACTATTTAACACCTTCTTAACTATTTGATATGAAACTAATGTTTTCTCCGAAAAAGTAGAGTGAATAAATAGAGATGTACGCTTTATAGAATCCAACTATCATGAATTCCGCTTTTGCTAACCATATTCTCCATGTGATTAATTGTCGGTTGTATATGACAGGAGAGATGATTGTCGGACCTTGCAGAGCACTTTTTATGGATGAAATATCAAACGGTCTAGAAAGCTCCACACCCTTCTAGATAGTATCTCGTATTCAGCAATTTGGTCACATTAGTGAAGCCACCGCCTTAATATATCTTCTTCAACCAGCACCAGAGACTTTTAGTCCTTTTTATGATATCGTCTTGATGGTAGAAGGGAAGATAACATACCATGACCCTCGAGATCGTATTCTTGAATTCTTTGAAGAATGTGGTTTCTGGTGCCCAGTGAGAAAGGGCATAGCTGACTTCCTTCATGTGGTAAATGAAACTTCAACAAGATTACCTCTTCTTGTGATTAGGAAATATTAATTGCTCACAGTATTTGGTGTCAGTTCAGGTCATTTCCAAAAAGGATCAATCATAATACTGGTACCAAAAAATACCAACAGTATGCCTATGTTACCGCAGATGAGTTCTCCTTTAAATTCAAAGAAAGTAATATAGGAAAGAAACATGAAGAAGAGCTCTCAAGACCATTTGCTAAATCTCAGTCACACAAAAAGTCTTTAGCCTTTAGCACCTACTCTTTGACAAAATGGGACTTGCTCAAAACTTGCACGGAAAGAGAAATTCTTCTTATGAAAAGGGAACCTTACATTTATGAGTCCAAAATAATTCAGGTAATTGCTTGAAATCATAAAACTTTATCCTAAATGACTATTTTCTACTTTATGGTGTAACTAGTCTCAAACATTCAAACATATATGTTGTCCTCTGCAGCTTGTGATTATTGCGTTTATAACCATGACTGCATTTCTATGCACACAGATGGATATGAATCTAGTGCATGCAAGTTACTTTATGGCTTCTCTAGATTATTCACTAATGAGGCTTATGACCAACGAAATAGCAGAGTTGACACTGTCTATTTCTAGACAACCAATAATCTACAAACAAAGGGACTGCAACTTTTATCCTGCATGGGCATACACAATTCCATCATGTATTCTGAAGATCCCAATTTCTCTAGTGGAGTCTTTCATTTAGACAGCTATAACTTACTATGTAATTGGGTATAGTCCGGAAGCATAGAGGTAACATTGTTATTGGGATATGTACAGATACAAGAATTTTGCTTTCTTTTTAAGGGTTAATTAGATTTTGGGTTCCAGAAACATTGAGAAATTAGCGTTTGGCACCTGAAATATCCAAATAACATTGACCCGTGTTGACCATCCAAAATTTGTTAATCCACGTCCGGTAAATCAAGATCATTTCCATTTTTCAAAGATCCTGAATCAAGATTATATCGAGTCGAGCCACCAGCAGTCCAACAAAATATTCACATTGAATTTTGGATGGGCCAATAGATTGGATATGTACTTTAAAAGATAGGAAACTTAGATGGATCAATACTTGAGATGTGTGAGATGTGTGCTCTATATGTTTACAAAAATTAGGAAAAGGGAGGGAGGATAAAAAAGAGAAAAGATTAAGACAACTAAAGAGCATACCTAATAAATTGTACAATAACGTTTTCTTAACAAAGGCCACTGTAATATGATTTGTGCCCTCAAAAAAGACAGGATTAGAGGCAACATGGATGGCATGCTAGCCTGATTCTCACTCATAATGTTTTAGGCATTTGAGCCTGTACAGTTGTGCAATTTATTTCATAGTTTCAAAAAAACAACTAACCTGACATGAACTTGACCCATTTTCAACCCGAATTAATATGATACAACTTGTTTACAGCTCAAATTCACATAGACTGATATTAACTCTTTCGTTCATCAACATATCTTAGGTTTTTCTGGCAATTTCTTCTGCTATTTGCCCTTCATCTAGCATAAACATTTTGTTCTGTTTCCTAGCCTCACATAGTTCATCTACTAGCTATCTCTCATAGTTCATTTACAGGAATGTTTCTTTTCTGTACATTTTGATACTATTTCGATATGTTACATACTAAACAGAACATGTATAAATGTCAACACAAGCTACAGTTTTATGTACCTGAGACACTCTGGCTTAATACGAGTTAAAATCTTGAATTTAAGTAATTTATAGTGGATATATAACCTCTGCTTGTAGGCTGATGGGTTAGCATCAGATGACTATTCTAGTCCGTGTCTAACATCTACCATCCTTGCCTTTCAAGTAATTTTCATAGGCATTCGAAAAGCAACAATATATGATCTTGTGAGATGATAAATTCTTATCTTCAACATGTAAGACCGAGTACTCATGCATCCTTTAAGAACTCTTGTCATTTTCTAAACCACATTAGAATTGTGACCTAGACCTTTCTTAAATGAAAATGAAAATTTACCCAAAGAAACTTCATAAAATCCTAAATTAGAATCAATTCTTCCACAATAACATCTAGCATGCTCATCATATTTTCACCTAAACCTGCCAAAGCCTTAAAAACTGAAGCATGAACCTAAATTAAACAAATAGACAAAAAGAAGTTTATGTTTTACCAGCAGAACATCATCAACATTGAAATTTTGACTTTCATGACTCAAATATTCAAGAATAAAAATCTACAGTTTGGATAGATACTCAATTTCAGTTCTACACCATACTCTAAACGAGAGCGAACTCCAACGATAGAATACTCGACACTACATTTTTGCAAGAAACAACCATGTGATATGATTGCATCAACAATATGCAAATTGCAGATAAAAGTTGTAACCTTCCCAAAGTTGCATTATAAAAAAGCACAAATTATGCAATTTTTGTATCAACATGCCCGATATTTTCCAACATTGGTAGGGCGTAAATATCTAGGTGATGTGAAGAAGGGATTATTGGATCATAAAACCCAAACTGCGGAGGCTGCACAGAAAGAGCAAATGACAAACTCAGTTTTATTCACATAGCATCAACAATATTGATATAAATGCATTTTCTTCAGAAACCTAGCTCTATACAACATTTATGGAAAAACATCCTCTATAGGACTTGTATAGAGAACCTCCAATTCTTTAACAATAACACATCAAGGAAATGCTAGTTCATATAATCTTCTCTATAAAAATGTCCTACATGATTTGTGAGAGCCAAATTGACAAAAAAATGACTTGAACATAGGATTGCACGATCATGCCAATGTGAGAAGCATCAGATGTAAACCAAAGTTACTAAGCATGCCAAAAAAATATAGCAAGAACGATAACTGAAGCATATTTCTTGGTATATTTGGTATACCTATCATCCATGGAAACACACGAAACTGTAATACCAGCACATGTGTCAATATGCTTCTGCAAGAAGTTTTTCTATCATTAACCTTTATTCCCATCAAATTAATGAACACAAATATAGTTAAAAATAGAACTAAAATTGAGAAATATCAACTAAATAGCAATAATAACTTGCCTGCACAAAGTCCATATATTCCATTCGATACAAGTGATCTCAAGACAAAATTAAGATATGCTCAATATTCTTGTTCTTGGCATCCTGCTTGAGCAGAAACATAATTAGGCATGAATTAGGAAGCGCTAGGAAAAAGATGACATGTATAAATAAGTCTCACTCCCTTTTAAAGACCGACACCACTTGTTGGAAATAAAGTACAAATGTTGAACACCCAAGAGAATTGTCTCACAACATCTGCTGTCCCTTGGAACCAATTCATGCCTAATTCTCCTAGTGTTTGTGTGGCCGGCAAAACACTTGTTTGTGTGTGTGTGGTCAAATTCTAATAACTTAAAACTTAGATCTGCATTCTGAAATTGTACCTGATCACAATATTAAAAAATGAGGCAACAATAAGGACTCCTTGAAAAGCTCGCATAGTATGGACAAATTTTTGCAAATTTTCTAAGAGTTGATTAGTATGGAGACACTTAAAACGATTAAAATACCTGAAATAATAAAAATTTACTTGAATTAATAAAACTGATGTTATCCATGAATTTGACGCATAATAACTAACCATCCAAACACTAATTAGAAAAAAGAAAACAGAAGGCGAAGGTTCATACTTGAACGGAGAGCTCTTTTTTCGTAGATGGTAACAGGGTGAGCGGGTACACCATCCTCGCTCCGCTCGGACCCCTCTGCGGGCCCGCCGAACCAAACTGGCCCTTCTTCATCCCACTAATGATTGGGAAGCAAAACCATTGAATATTTGAACTTACTATTGAATATTTGAACCCTAGATGGTGTTTTTCACCAGCACTCCCACACAAACTTCATACGGACAATCAAGCACAAACACTTACTATTTATTATTACTTTATTTATTGCCCTAGTTATCAGAAACCAATATAACACGGTAATGTTCAAATTCTATGATAATTGTAGTAGAATTCTCACTATATTGTTGTCATTGACGGGTACGAGGATGTTCCTGCTATGGACGAGGATTCTCTGATGAAAGATGTGGCAAATTAACTTGTGGTTGTTGCGATTGAAGCAAGCGGTTCAGGTTTCCAGTTCAACTCAGAGGTCTGAGGCTTTAAGTTGTATATACATATCAATATCCTTCCATATGAATAACATATATAAAGTTGTAATGGCTAATATTGTTACTGTAAAGACATGATGTATTAACTGGTGAATGTAGCACTAAGAAATTGAAGAATATAATGGTATTCAAGGAAGATTGGACTGAGTATGAATGATATTAAGGCCTATTCTCTGAGAAAGAACCTCAAAGAAAAGCAAAAGTTTCTTACACAAATATGTCAAGCGCAAAGGTATGGCCATTGCAGAAGTCACCATAGCAAAATTATACATCTTATAATGTGCTGGGAAAGTAGACGGAATGATACACAGGATCTCTTTTAAAAACATAGAAAATTAAGTAAACATCAGCTAGAGGAAATAAAAATCCCTGCTTCATTTCTTAAAATTAAGTCTTGCTAGAACGTACTTGATGTATTCGGTGACAGTGAGCTTCTCGACCATCAGCTCCCATATCCCAGGGCAGGGGTGGACGGGGATGGCGACAAAAGGGGGTATACGACGATGGCTTCCCGAAGTCAAAATCAGTAACTATGAGCAAAAAATGAAGAATGAATGATGAGAACGTAAAATGTTATATTTTTATCCCTTAGTGTTCACCATTTTATGCTCATTTATGACTAAAGGTACTGATTATATTTATATTTTGCTTTAGGATGCAATTGGAGACACTATGTGCAAAATAGAGCTAAAATGCAATTCTGGACAGTTTTGACACCTTTCACCAAAATGAGCATAACTTTCTCATCCGAATAGCAATCGAGGTCCTTCAAAATGATTCGGAAAGCTAAGACAGAGGGCTACAACTTTCATATTTTGTGATTTTCGAGATTCTGGCTGCATCATAGACGAAAACAGACTTGAAGTTGGGTCAAAGATGCTGTGAACAAAAATAGGAACCAAAATAACCATGTTCCTACTTATTCTAGGACTTATTCTATTTGGTTTGAGAAGTTGTAACTTTTAGAGGATATGTGGGGAGATATTGTGGCCTTGACACAACAAATTTATGGTGTATAAAAGGGGATAGAAATCATGAGAAAGGAACGCACAACACAACTCTTCTTCTCTTTCTCCAACTTTTTTTTTCAAGTTTTGAAGAACATGTGCGGCTAGAAGTCTTGTTGGTCGAAGTGTACGGAAGCCTTGGAATTAGTAAACTTGTGAGATCTAAATTGCTTTATATATTTGAGTTATACTTTGAATATTGAATGTTTTTCTATGCCAACTTTTATGATTGTTTTGTTTAATTACTAGGAGGCCTACTAGTTTATTACTCATTTCGATCTACCGCTAAATTAGATATCAAATCCGTAATAGTTTGATGTTTCTAATTTGTGAAGCAACCAAGCTTTAATAAACTGCTTTGTTTTATTAGATCTTAGGAGAAAAACGTTTGACAAAATTAAATGCAACCGCTTGTGCTTGTATTGTTTTGCTTTATCGATCTCTTTGTTCTTTAAGAACTTGCTAGATTAAATCTATAGCGCTTGTCTTAGATTATTTAGTAAGTAAAGTTAATTAGGTCGCTTGTATCTGATTAACTAAGCCTAAGAGAGATAGGAAGATACTTCCAACGGTAAATGTTCAAAGTATGATTTAATTTACGCTTGCATCAATGATCAATTTTATGATTTCCAATGGTGAATGTTCACTGAGATCAATATTTGTTCCTTGATTGATTTTAATACTTTAATTGCTTTAGCTCTTCTTAAATTTTCTTTTCAAAACTCTCTCCCCCAATCCTTGTTCACATAGCATAAAATTTATACTAATTACTCTCCGTGGGATCGATCCTTACACTCTCTACTACATATAATTTTAAGAGTAAGGTTTTATTTTTGGGTGCCTGCGACAGCACACCAAATTTTGGCGCCGTTGCCGGGGAGTAATCTTAGTTAATTTTTGTGCTTTTTGTGATCTTTATTTTTTTATAATTAATTATATTTTTATTCATTTACAAAAAAAAATCATAAGTTATCATTCTCATTTTTTTTTGAATTACTTTTCATATTGTTCTTTATTGTTTATGGTTGTGACTCGATCTTCTAATCAAGGTGATTTTCAGACCGATCCAGAAATAGAAAGAACTTTGCGCAGGTTAAGGAAGGAAACTCAAAGAGAATCAAACGAGAACAACCTCGCTCCGGATTTCGTATTCTCTTGCAACTCTAATCCTGAAGGAGTCATGGCTGCAAATAGAACTTTGAAAGAACTCGCTGCCCCAGATTTGAATCAACACCCTTTATGCATAACGTTTCCTACTTTAGATGCTACGACTACTTTTGAATTAAAATCTGGACTTATACATTTATTGCCAACTTTTCATGGTCTTGCAGGTGAAGACCCTCACAAGCATCTAAAGGAGCTTCATGTGGTTTGCACAAGTATGAAGCCAACGGGGTGACTGAAGAGCAAATTAAATTAAGAGCCTTTCCATTTTCATTAAAGGATGCGGCTAAGGATTGGCTCTACTACCTACCCTCCGGAAGTATTGTCACATGGAATGAGATGAAAAGATTGTTTCTAGAAAAGTACTTTCCAGCTTCAAGGGCGGCCAATATCCGAAAAGAAATTTGTGGGGTAAGGCAACACAATACAGAATCTCTCCACGAGTACTGGGAACGTTTCAAAAAATTATGTGCAAGTTGTCCCCATCATCAAATTAGTGAGCAACTACTTATTCAATACTTCTATGAAGGCCTTCTATCAAATGATAGAAGCATGATAGATGCTGCTAGTGGAGGAGCTTTGGTAGATAAAACTCCTGAGGCCGCAAGAAATTTAATTGCAAATATGGCGGCCAATTCTCAACAATTTGGCACTAGGCTAGATCTTCCATCTAAACACGCCAACGAGGTAAATATTTCTTCCCTAGAACAACAAATTGCTAGTTTAACTTCTCTTGTTCGTCAAATGGCTGTAGGTAACATACAAACGGTGAAGGCTTGTGGGATATGTTCAATAACGGGGCATCCAACTGACATGTGCCCAACTCTTCAAGAGGAGCCCAATGAGCAAGTGAATGTGGTAGGTAGTTTTCCTAGACAACCACAAAGGAAGTATGATCCCTACTCAAACACATACAATCCAGGCTGGAGAGATCATCCTAATTTCAACTATGGAAATCCACAATCAAATCATTCCGTCAATCAAAATCGGCCAAGTTTCCAACAGTACAAGCAACCATATCCCCATGAAAAATAATCGGGCCAAACTTCTAACTCTGGTATGTCTTTAGAAGATATTGTTAAGTCTCTTGCCACTAATAATTTACAATTTCAACAGGAGACAAGGGCCAGTATTCAAAGCTTGGACAATCAAATGAGCCAAATGGCTACAGCAATTAATAAGCTGGAGGCACGAAGTTCAGGGAAGCTACCATCTCAAGCGATAATAAATTCGAAAGAAAATGCAAGTGCAATCGTTTTGAGAAGTGGTAAAGAGGTTGACATTCAAGTAAAAGAAGCACCTACATCGTCAAAACAAGAGGAAGAGAAAATAACCGTTGCAGACACGAACTTCTCCAACGATGATGAGGTACTCAATTGTAAGTTTCCACCTCTTTCTGATTATAAACCAGTACCTCCTTTTCCTCAAGCTTTAGCAGAATCTAGAAAAATTGAACAAAATAATGAGTTATATGAGACTTTTCATAAATATGAGGTAAATATTCCACTTTTAGATGCTATCAAACAAGTACCTCGTTATGCTAAATTTTTAAAAGAATTGTGTACAATAAAAAGGAAACAAAAACTTAAAGGATATGAAAAAGTGAAAGTAGGGGAGAGTGTTTCTGCAGTAATTCAAAGAAAACTCCCTACGAAATGTAAAGACCCAGGAATGTTTACTATCCCTTGTAAGATAGGTAACAATAAATATGAGAAAGTCATGTTAGATTTAGGAGCTTCTATCAACGTCATGCCATATTCTATATATGAATCTCTAAATCTTGGACCTCTGAATAAAACTGGTGTTGTAATTCAATTGGCTGATAGATCTAATGCCTATCCCAAGGGATTAATTGAGGATGTTCTTGTACAAATTGATAATTTGGTTTTTCCTACTGATTTTTATGTGCTTGATATGGAAAATGGTGATCAAACTGCTCCTATTTTGTTAGGAAGACCATTTTTAAAGACATCCAAGACTAAGATAGATGTGCATAGTGGCATACTTACTTTGGAATTTGATGGTGAAATTATTAAATTTAATATTTATGATGCCATGAAATATCCTGATGATGATAATATTGTTTATTCTATTGATGTGGTTGATTCTTTAGCACAGGATGTTTTTGAACTTGATGGCAAAGATGAATTAGAAGTTGCGATTAGTGAGCATCTCGAAAAAGAGCATAAGGGGTTAGCTCTGAGTACTAATTTGCAGGAAACTATTGCATCATTGAATGATTGTCCAAAAGTACAACCGTCAGGTAACTTTCCTTCTATTTCCTTATCAATTTCTAACAAGAGGCCTTCACCCTCTATTTTGCAGGCCCCTGTTCCAGACTTGAAGCCTCTTCCTAGTCACCTCAAGTATGTTTTTCTTGGAGATGGAGGAAAATTACCAGTGATCATTTCTAATAAACTTAGTACAACACAAGAAGAAAAGCTTGTACATGTCCTTAAGGAGCACAAGACGGCTATCGGTTGGACAATTGCTGATATAAAAGGAATTAGTCCGTCTACATGCATGCATCGCATCTTACTTGAGGAAGGAGCAAATCCATCCCGACAACCGCAAAGACGATTAAACCCACCCATGATGGAGGTAGTAAAAAAGGAGATCCTAAAACTTCTTGAAGTTGGAGTGATCTATCCTATTTCAGATAGCCAGTGGGTTAGTCCGGTGCAAGTGGTTCCTAAAAAGACCGGAATAACTGTCGTAAAGAATCAAAATGATGAACTAGTTCCCACTCGTGTCCAAAATGGGTGGCGAGTTTGTATAGATTATAGAAAATTAAATGCTGAAACTCGCAAAGACCACTTTCCATTACCTTTTATTGATCAAATGCTTGAAAGGTTAGCCGGTCATACTTACTATTGTTTTCTTGATGGTTATTCAGGTTATTTTCAAATTCCAATTGCTCCGGAAGATCAAGAAAAGACAACTTTTACATGTCCGTTTGGAACTTTTGCATATCGCCGCATGCCATTTGGTCTCTGCAATGCCCCGGCCACTTTCCAAAGGTGTTTGGTTAGCATTTTTTCAGAATATGTTGAGCATATTATAGAAGTATTTATGGATGATTTCTCAGTTTATGGAGACTCTTTTGATAAATGCTTACATAACCTTACACTTATTCTCCAAAGATGTGTAGAAACTAATCTTGTGTTAAACTCAGAAAAATGTCATTTTATGGTTGAACAAGGTATAGTTTTGGGTCATATTGTTCCATCTAAGGGAATTGAGGTAGATAAAGCCAAAATTGATATTATTCAATCTTTATCTTATCCTACTAGTGTGCGAGAAGTTCGTTCTTTTCTTGGACATGCAGGTTTTTATCGAAGATTCATCAAAGAATTCTCCAAAATAGCGTTACCCTTGTGCAAGTTGCTACAAAAGGATGTAGCATTTGAATTCGATGAGGCGTGTAAAAAGGCATTTGATACACTAAAGAAATTATTAATTTCTACCCCAGTTATCCAGCCCCCTGACTGGAACGTACCTTTTGAGATAATGTGTGATGCAAGTGATTATGCAGTCGGCGCTGTATTGGGTCAAAGGATGGGAGGAGCATCTCACGCAATTTATTATGCTTCAAGAACATTGAATGATGCTCAGAGAAATTACTCTACTACTGAAAAAGAACTTTTAGCTGTTGTTTTTGCTTTAAAAAAATTTAGATCTTATTTGCTTGGTACTAAAATTATTGTCTATTCTGATCATGCAGCTCTTCGTTATTTGATGACGAAGAAAGAGGCAAAACCAAGGTTAATCCGATGGATACTGCTCTTGAGTGAATTTGATTTGGAGATCAAAGATAAAAAAGGAAAAGAAAATCACGTTGCAGATCATTTAAGTCGTTTAGTTCATGTGGAGGATGAACTTCGTCTGCAAGAAACGTTCTCCGATGAGCAATTGTTTGCTGCAACCGCGACATTACCCTGGTATGCAAATATTGTAAATTATTTGGTTACTAATATGTTTCCTCATGGTTTGTCAAAGGCTCAAAGAGATAAGCTTAAAAGTGATGCGAAATACTATGTGTGGGATGACCCATACCTGTGGAAGCATTGTACAGATCAAATAATAAGAAGGTGCGTACATGAAAATGAAATTATTTCAATTCTCACCTTTTGTCATTCTTATGCATGTGGAGGACATTTTGGAGCTAAGAGGACGGCAAGAAAAGTATTAGAATGTGGTTTCTATTGGCCGTCTTTATTTCGTGATTCATATTCTTTCTGTAAAATATGTAATAATTGCCAAAAGACAGGTAATATATCTCAAAGGAATGAAATGCCACAACATCCTATATTATTTTGTGAAATTTTTGATGTTTGGGGCATCGATTTTATGGGACCGTTCCTTGTATCTTTCGGTTATGTTTATATTTTGCTTGCTGTTGATTACGTATCAAAGTGGGTAGAAGCTAAAGCTACCAGGACTAATGATTCTAAAGTTGTTTCAGATTTTATCAAGTCCAACATATTCTCTAGGTTTGGGATTCCGAGAGCCTTAATAAGTGATCGAGGTACTCACTTTTGCAATCGAACCGTCGAGTCTTTGCTAAAAAAGTACCATGTGACCCACAAGGTGTCAACTGCCTACCATCCACAAACGAGTGGACAAGCGGAGGTATCAAATAGAGAGATTAAGTCCATTATTGAGAAGACGGTCAATCCGAGTAGAAAAGATTGGAGTTTGCGCTTGGATGATGCTTTGTGGGCGTATAGAACTGCTTATAAGACACCTATCGGTATGTCACCATACCGGTTGGTGTTTGGAAAACCGTGCCATCTTCCTGTTGAGTTACAACACAAGGCTTATTGGGCTATCAAGAGTCTCAATATGAAGGCATATGAAAATGGAGAACATAGAAAGTTACAACTACAAGAGCTGGAGGAAATTCGCAATGACGCCTATGAGAATGCTCGAATTTACAAAGAGAAAACTAAAGCTTTTCATGACAAGATGATCTCTAGGAAAGAGTTTCAAGTTGGTCAAAAAGTCCTTCTATACCAGTCAAGACTTCGTCTGTTTCCGGGTAAATTACGTTCTCGTTGGATTGGTCCTTTTGTTGTTACTAATGTTTTTAATCATGGTGCAGTTGAAATTCAAAGTTTAGCAACATCTAAAGTGTTCAAGGTAAATGGCCAAAGGCTCAAGCTTTTCTATGAAGGTTTCAAAGTGGAGAATGTGGATGAATTGAACCTTGAGGATCCAACTGATACCAATTGAAGGACGGCACATCCACGACTATAAACATAAGCAACCCAAGGGGAGTTTGTTCTTATTCTTGCAATTTCTTTTTTATTATTTTTATTGTTGTTTATTTTTGTCTTTTCTTTGCATTTAGCCTTACATTGGGACAATGTCGGTTTAAATGTGGGGGAGGGGATTTAATTACTTTAAGCAGTTTCAGTTTTTTTATGTTTTTGTGGTTTTCAATAAAGTTTTATTTTATTTTATTTTTTTAAAAAAATAAAGGTTTTGTTTTTGAATAATTTTTGGTTGTGTATGTCATGAGGAAGATTTATCTAAGTTTAAAAAATTCATAACATGATTGAATAAATACTCTTTTCAACTTAGAATTAATTAGTATAGTTATTTTTCTTGAGGATGGTTGTGACTAAATTTGGTAGACAAAAGCCGGTAAGATTTTGAGCCTTTAGACTGACACATCAGTCTTACTATTTTCTTTGATGAGAGTTATTCTTCCATGGACTTGTTTCTCTAGAACTTGCTTAGATTCTCTTCGAGGTCACATCGACACATGCATAAATGAATATGATTAAGGCCATCTTTGTTATACGCTACATAAGCCAAATAGCCTACCCTAAAATTATTTTTCCTTTGGTTGAACCCCTTTGAGCCTTATTGCTTCTATTTTTGTTAACCCATATTACAAGCTTTAACCTGAAAAAAAAAATTCTTACCCATGCCAGAAAACTAGTGGAGCATTATGATATGTATGGGTGTATAAAAATAAGTGTGGGGGTATTTGAATTTCTAGTTTGGCTACATATTTTATTCACAAATTCTTGAGTTCCATCATGAAAAAAAAGCAAAAAAAAAATGATGAAAATAAAAGAAAAAAAAGAAAATGAAAAAAAAGATGATGAGAAAATGAAAAAAAGAAAGAAAGAAAGTGATGGAGGAATTTACTTTTGATATTCATTTTCATAATTCTTCCTCCAATTCCAATAAAGGGGTATGTTGAATGCTTTAAGGTCAATTTGAAGAAGCTAAATGGGGTGATTGGTTTTATATATTTTATATGCGAGCTTGAGTTAAATCATTTTGCTCCACTAGGTTTTGATGGCTTTTGAGCTACACTCCCAAAATATATCCTACCTTAATCCTAAGCCCCACTACAACCCATAAAAATTCCTTATGATTTATGTTATGCATGTGATCCAAGTGGTGGAGAATGAGAAGATATGCAAGCTTATGGTAGATCATTTCTATTGGAATGAATTTGAGCGAAACACATATCCTTCAAATATACGAGAGTTGAGTGTTTATTCCCGTGAGGGTCTACCAATTTAGTTTACTCTATCTTCAAATAAAATTACTTACTAAGTAATTAGAAGTTGTTTAAGAATATATTTTCATGATATGTTATGAGTTTTGAAGAGCATGGTTATTCTTTATTTATGACATTACAACCTTAATTTTTTGAAAATAAATAAATAAGAGTTTTGTCCGAGGACGAACAAAAATTAAGTATGGGGGTATTTGATGAGAACGTAAAATGTTATATTTTTATCCCTTAGTGTTCACCATTTTATGCTCATTTTATGACTAAAGGTACTGATTATATTTATATTTTGCTTTAGGATGCAATTGGAGACACTATGTGCAAAATAGAGCTAAAATGCAATTCTGGACAGTTTTGACACCTTTCACCAAAATGAGCATAACTTCCTCATCCGAATAGCAATCGAGGTCCTTCAAAATGATTCGGAAAGCTAAGACAGAGGGCTACAACTTTCATATTTTGTGATTTTCGAGATTCTGGCTGCATCATAGACGAAAACAGACTTGAAGTTGGGTCAAAGATGCTGTGAACAAAAATAGGAACCAAAATAACCATGTTCCTACTTATTCTATTTGGTTTGAGAAGTTGTAACTTTTAGAGGATATGTGGGGAGATATTGTGGCCTTGACACAACAAATTTATGGTGTATAAAAGGGGATAGAAATCATGAGAAAGGAACGCACAACACAACTCTTCTTCTCTTTCTCCAACTTTTTTTTTCAAGTTTTGAAGAACATGTGCGGCTAGAAGTCTTGTTGGTCGAAGTGTACGGAAGCCTTGGAATTAGTAAACTTGTGAGATCTAAATTGCTTTATATATTTGAGTTATACTTTGAATATTGAATGTTTTTCTATGCCAACTTTTATGATTGTTTTGTTTAATTACTAGGAGGCCTACTAGTTTATTACTCATTTCGATCTACCGCTAAATTAGATATCAAATCCGTAATAGTTTGATGTTTCTAATTTGTGAAGCAACCAAGCTTTAATAAACTGCTTTGTTTTATTAGATCTTAGGAGAAAAACGTTTGACAAAATTAAATGCAACCTCTGTTGTATATTCATTTTCATATATTGAAACTGCATTTAGTGAATTGTACTCGTTCCATTCCTGACTGGAAACCAATATTTTTTAGGTTAGTTGTGGCTTCACTTAGCATTGGGAGTTACGGGTGTACTTGCAGACGGAACCCTAGAGATTAGCTAGATAGATGAGTTGTAATCATTTCAATATTTGTAAGAGTTTATATTTTCTGCATATGTAAAACTTGTGAATATTGTAACTTAAATTAATTTTGTGAATGAGCATTATTTGTGATTTTGAGCATTGTGGCTATACAGCGTTCTACCGTCGACACTGCGACGTAGGCTGGCTTGGATGCGTCTCGTATCCAAAATAGCGGGTGCGGATCGTGACAAGTTTTTGTGGTGGCCCATGCAGGTCTGTTTTCGTAAATCATGCAAACTCGTGATAGTACTTAAGTTAGTCGTACTATTGCGAGCCTGCGACTAGGAAATGCTCATTCACGAGTTAGGGTTAATTTAATTTAAAAGAATGACTAGGACTAGGAGTCCCTTATACAAATTTACCGATGGGTAGTCGAGGCCATGCAATTTAGATGAGGAGTTATTAATTTTGATAGTTTGTCAGATCCCCATAGGTACACTATTACCTCTTGATATGATGATATCATCCAATGTGGATAGATTATTCACTTGGTGAGGAAGGGCTTCATAGAGTTAATGATATAACCTTGATAAATTGTTCAATTCCTTCTCTTTGCCTCTTTAGATATCATCCTCATATCTTAGTCCGAATTGTCTATTTAGTTCCTATTTTGCCCTAAGAATTATTATTTTATATAATTTCTGATTATGTTATCCATATACGAACCTCGAGTTAGTTTCGATTCAGAGTTTTTCCTCCATGGTTTGAATATACATGAAATAGATACTAGAATGTTTGTATTTTTTGCCTTCAGTTATTTCCTCCCTGTTCAATCTTTTATTTTAAGGGTTGTGGCTGATAGGACAAATACTTACGCTTTATTTCATAGTCAACTTGTTTGAATCTCTAGAAGCTCATGAAATTTTTACATATATAGTTAAAGGAATGTTAGTTAACTCATAAGGGCAGGACAGCAGCGCACTGTCGCCATTTATTTGAAATATGGAGACTATGGATTCACTGCAGCCAGCAGTGCACTGGCGAGGTACGACCCCTAGAGTTGGAATTAGTTTAAGAAAATATAGGTTATAGAATATTGCTAAAACTATGGCTGGTGGTCCTCTTTTGATCGTAGTTACCCTTGAGTCAATATTGGATAGAGTTAAGAAATGGTCGATTTTGTATCATATTTGAGTTACGAAACCAAAGGTTTACCAAAGCCAGAGTATACGAGCGAGGCATAACCCTCGTTGAAATGACTTCAGACATGATTACGAGTTTAGGATACTATAGAGGATAGGAAAATGCCCTGTGTGTCCCATAAGATCCAAATCTAATACTAGTGAAAGCTCTGTAAGTTGGGTAGCATGTCTTCCAACCTAGCATTCTTTGGTCCTTGTGATCTATTGACGAAGTAATTGACTGACACTAATTGGTTTACCTGGAATATAGAAATTGGAAGTCCATAAACATTAGTCGACCAAGGCCTTATGAATAAGAAGATAGTATGATGCCTATATTAGCAAGAACACCGGGTGAGGTTTTGATTCTCACAAAACTCGAACTACTTGTGCCTCCTTTCAAAAAAATCTCGCATGCTTGTATTTTGACTATCTTGACCAACGCTGCTGTTACAGCCTAGTTGTGCAAGCTTACTCTTTTATCGAGCTTGATTCAAGACATATGTCTATTGGAGACGCCTACTAACATATTGTCTAATCAGAATCGATGTGTTGCGGTCTGGTCAACCTTAGTTCACTCGGTTTGCTCTCTCTTTGATTATCCCACGTAGATTGAGATATCGAGGTATCTATGATCTCATCCATGACTGCATTGATAATTCCTCTTGAATTATGCGTTCGTCCTTGAATCACGTAATTGTATTCAGTGACATCTCCCTTGAACTCTTTATTGTTTTTGTCTTTCACTGATTTGGAAAGACAAAAGCTCATAATTGGTAGAGAGATACAGAGTATCCCCATGGCTATGATAGTTGTATACACAAGTGTAGTTACCATCGACCAGCCATGTGACTAGAACCTTGCCTTGAGTTACTCGTTCTCCTCTCGACCCCCAAACTGCTATTGGGACCTTCTAGCCATCTGAATTTGAGAATGATTAGGGTTTTACCCTTAGTCAAAATGCCAACCTAGGAGACTATCTATTCTCAAGAAATCAAATGTTGCGAGTCTCTAATTATTTGCTTGAAGCTTGCTTTAACCAGCAACCCTTAAGCCTTAACTCAACATTTCTTCGACCAAAGCCAACAGTTTAGACATGAGATGAATAGACAAGGGTAAGGGCAATCGTTTACCACGATTATGGTAGACACCCATCCCGAGATTGGTTTCCAACAAATATTACCCTTGTTATGTAAATTTTATTATTAAGACCTAACTAGTATTGGAACACCACAGTCACTAGCTTAGCCAATACCATAGCTTAAATACGCTGTCATATTATGATCTACCAGTTGTCAACAGCAATACATGATCACTACAACTCTTGTGACAATAGTCTGGCAGGCTTGACACCAAAAGAGATTTATGACTCAGTTGTTAGAAATCTTTTCATATGATATGCCTTAGAGTTGGTTACCCCGTCGATAACTCTTGTATACTGTGGACGAGTAGATCATTCTATTTTATCGACCATGTGTCATGGTACACACTCATTTTCCATTTATTGAGGAACGATCCTTGACTTGACTTATATCTACCGTATCCCGTTATGCCGTGCCTTATTCTTTATTAACAAGAGTCGAGGTAAAATACCCGGACTTTGGATTTCTTCTAACCTCATCATTCCTAAAACGATGTCCTAGCTTCCAAAGGGAGTAGACTGTAAGCCTTCTAAAATTTTGGGAGATACGAGGATTACTGATTGATTAGAATAATTTCCATTATGATGATAATTAGTGCCTCATGGACTCCCACTTTCCATTTAGATCTTTTTGTGTCCCCGGCCGTGTCATTAATAATCGGAGCACGAGACCAGCGGTTACCTTCCAACAAATTTTATATGCAAGATCTAGACGAGTCTACCTTCATCTAGGTATATCATGTCCCACTCAAATACATCCCCTTGTACTCTATTTTTATGGTATGACTTTCAGGTCAAAGGGACTAGCTATAACGGTTACCATAATACTAGTATAATTTTCGACTACAATTAGAGACTCAACCTCGACGCGAACCTTTCGACCCAATATATGGTTGTGATCTACTCAAAGCCCATTGCGTACATGTCAATAGTGTGCCACTCAATTGTGTTACTCGTGCTATTTAAACACAAAAGTCACGGAAGGCGCACCTTCAAGGCTTACAGAACCTATTTAACCAATCTGACTGCCCATCTAGCTCAACCACTTGGGTGAAAACCTATTATAGGTTACCCTAATCTAGTAGAAATAGTTTTATCAATGAGATCTTGTTCAGTCAATATAGATTGAAATCCAAGGTTCATCCAACCAACGAGTGATGTCCAATCAGGAAACCCATTAAGACCTAGTAAAACCCATCCATACATACCACCATTTTTGGACTATAAAACCGAAATATTTGAAGTAGGTCCCTATACCTATTATATAGTCTCCACCTCTTAGAATGTGAAGTCATTCGTAACCCTTAGTCCATCTACCTAGAAGTTGCAATACGATCTCGTATTGCATTTATATCCCTTACTTTTGTGTTTAAACAACCACGGAAAAGATCACAATCTTGATTTCTCAAATTCCGTTCTATTATGGAACCTCATTTAGATTAATTTTGAGAACGGAATTTCTGTATTGCAGGGATTGCAAGCCCCTCTAAGAAACAAGGTGTAGAAGCATTAAAATTTTCAGCAAACATAGCCCCATGCGCCCAAGTCAAAGCAGCTCCATGCGCCCAGTCAGTTCGACTCCATGCGCCCACTAAATGAAGCTCCACGCGCCCAGTCCAAGTATAACTCAATGCGCCCAAGACTAGCTCCCCCGAAAGGAGGGCGCATAGCCTGAGACATGGCTATGCGCCCAAGCCTGACTTAGTCAAAGCCACGATCAAAACGTGCACCGAAGCACATGGCCACGTCAGTCTCTACGAGTAGTCGTTCACCGAAGCATGCGGCCACGTCAACACCATGACCAACCTACGATCTCGCAGCCGGTATGCGCCTACACCAATGCGCACAAAGCAGGACCATGCGCCCACGTAAGAACCAGCGTGTCTAATTATGTGGACGCATAACATCGTTCCAGCCCAAGAACGACTATAAAAGGGGGGCTTCTTCCCTCTTCAACAGACAAAACGGAGAGCATTTTCAAGAGCCAAATTGCTAACTCTTGGCTCAAATTGCTGCACTTCTTGCCAGTAAGCCAAGAGTTAGCAATTTTCTTAGGTTTTCTTCCACTTTTGTAATATGAGTGTCAACGGAGTAAAGGAGCAACTATCGCTCGATCTCCATCGTCCCATTCCCTAGAATTCTTCTTTTTGTACTTGGAGATCCTCAGCGCAGGATCTCTCAGGAGTACTCGATTTGTGGTGCCTTGCTCCAATAAAAAGAAAAGACAGCATTTTCTTCTTCTTTTTATGTGTGTGTCCACAAAAATGGCGACTCTGCTGGGGACTACCTTTTCCTCTGACGAGAAGGTGGTGATGCAATCCGATATCGACAAAGTGGAGAGTACTTAGAAGATGCTGATCGTAAAATTCGATCAGCAGGCGTTCGAAGAGATGCTCTCGAGGGACGGCTCTACTCCCTCAAAATCAGCGAAGCCAAACAAGTCTCGCAAGACTTGGCGTCCGAAGGCTCGCTGTGCATATCCTGCTAGTGTCATAGCGGATATGCAACTGGAGGACTCTGTCACCTGGGCGCAGGACTCTGCCACAGAAGTCCCCCAAATGGAGAAGGCTCATACCGTTCCGAGCACAGAGTGTTCAACACTCGAGACTTGGCAGAGGAAAACACTACGATGCCAAGGATCGGGGTGTGCGGCACTCTGGCCAGACCCGGTGAGGCCCACGAATGAAGGATGCAAAACAGGAAGAAAATAGTACTGCTCTACCAAGCATACGCCCAAAGCCATGCGCCCAAGGGAGTGTTTGGGCGCATAGCCCCAACAAGAACACTTCTGTCTTCAACAGGTTGGGCACTCAGAGTCATGCGCCCAAGGCTATGCGCCCGGGCTCTCTGGATCCATACTGTGCGCCTACATCAAGGCGACTCCAACATGCTGTCAAGAAGCATGCGCCCAAGCCCAGTCTCCAGGGCCTATGCGCCCACAGCAAAAAGACAGGTCCCAACGCCTATAGTACGGGGCTGTCTTCAAGGACATCACAGAACTTAGATGTGGGGGTTGCCCCTGCACATGAACTAAGTCTGGATGCGCCTAATCTCCTTACGAACCCGCATGTAAAGCTCAGCGATGCATGCAACATGGTTTGTAAGACAAAACTCCCTTCCGCTGACTTGTGCGACATGATAGATCATAAGCGTAAAGCGAGGAAGAACATAACAATTCATAGTGCACTTATGTGCGCTAATATTGTTATCAACTGTTGTTGCTCCAAAGTAACAAGAGTGCCTCAGAGAAAGTCCGTATTTTGATGGTTACACTTCTCTGACGAGGAGAAGCCACTATGTGTCTCATCTAACATGGCTTCATGGG
The DNA here is from genome assembly GCA_029216955.1 of Iris pallida. Lineage (NCBI taxonomy): Eukaryota > Viridiplantae > Streptophyta > Magnoliopsida > Asparagales > Iridaceae > Iris > Iris pallida. Next base: position 28,686,621 of record JANAVB010008400.1, on the reverse strand, counting down.
GTCACCCTTACGGAAGCCCCAATCAAAGATGGTGGACTACCAACCCAACCTTCTCTCTCAGTTTCACGAGAAGGAGAAGACGATGTCTACCAACAGATAGCCAACGGGCTGTCACATCTGAAGGAGTCTATATGGGCACTCGATCAAAGGCAAAATTTTGTATAGACGACGAAGATTTCCAAGCCGGGGGTAGCATTCCCTTAGAATCTGAAGCAGATGACCCCCACACTGGGGTTAGCCTTCCAAAGGACGATGATCCCTCCGAATCCGATGGCAACTATCTACCTCATTTACCTGAAGATGAAGGACTTATCCACTCGGAGACAGACAGTATCAGCACCAGTTGTACTGCTTTCTCTGTTCATCCTCGTATGCTATCTACGTACATGACGGACGAAGAAATACCTGAAGAAGCCAGTGATCAGACTATTAAACGGCTAGAGGGTCTCGAAACAGCATTCGCCAAGATCACTGATATGCTTACCAGTATCATAACAGTCCAAGCTGCTGGAGTTGTTCCTCTGACGCAGTAAAACGCCTCAGCCTACGCTAGTCTGGCTCATAGCAACAACCCTCCTGTCCTATAAAAGGAGTACCATTTTATTGCACCTCCTCCAAACTTGTAAATACTGGGGGTAGTCCTTCGCCGACAACACCTGACAACCGCTCAGTGGCTGTTTTCCAACACCTGCTCAATCAACAGGATGCAATTGATTCCCTGGTTGCTCGCCTCGACACCATCTCACACAAAGACGAGCTGCAGAAGATGGGGATATCTCAACCGTATCCCCCTGAGTGGAAGAACGCTACCTGCCCTCCTAACTGCAAGCCGCTGACGCTTGACTCATTCGACGGCTTGACTTCTCCTCGTCAGCACATGACATACTTCAACACGTAAACTCTGCACTTACCCCGAGATGATCCATTCCTGTCAAAGCTGTTTATTAGCACCTTGCAGGGGGTAGTATTCGAATGGTTCTGCAGTCTACCTAACGGGTGTATTAATTCGTTCAAAGACTTCGAGAGGTTATTCCTCAACAGGTTTTACGAGAGTGGCATGCATTTTAGTTTGTCCACTCTTATCGAGACCAAGCAAAGGAAGACTGAATCTGCCATTGCCTTCATCGAACGCTTCAGACGACTAGCACTGAAGATGCCCTTCGGCATACCAGACTCAGAACTAATGGATACATGTCGACATAACTTCCTTCCTACAGTGAATTTTTGTCTAGGTATACATAAATATGATACATGGCCCACTTTCATTAGGGTCGCGGATGCTGCTAAAAATGATGTTTCTAACTTGCAACTACTGGGGCTGAAGACACCCAAATCTGAGGACAAAGGCAAGCATCCTCAGACTATCCCTGTTCGTGGGGGTAAAGGGAAAGAAGTCCTGAAGGTCGACACATCCAAAGGAGCTTCCAATTCTCATGGTGCCTCCGACAAGCCTAAGGAGACCTTCTCCTTCGATGAAGATGATGTCATCACCATCTTCCACACATTGAAGAAGGGTAATAAGCTGACATTGCCCCCATCACGACGTCCTGCAGAGGCGAGCCAACTCAATGATCCCAAGTACTGTCTTTACCATCAGTACGACATCACTCCACCAAGGACTGCATCGTCCTAAAGAAGAAGATAAAATAGGCTATCGACCGTCAAGTGATCAATCTCGAAGCTGAAGACAAGGTCGTATCTGCAAACAAGATCTCCCTTCAGTTTGGCGACTTTCCTCCTATAGAAGTCCCAGACGGCGTGGTCCCGATCCCCAAGGCAATGATGGAAGTCGTCAACCTACCATCAGCTCGCAACTCAACCTTGGTCCCACTCACAACTGGACGTGGTGAGATCATATGGGTCCATCCGAACCTTGTCCAAGAAGTGACGCAGGGGGTAGCACCTCCCAAAGCAAGAAATGGCAAGAAGTTTAAGCCATGCCGCATGGTATCCTCCCCTATCTACGAGGTTCTATCTGACGAGACGCGATCGGGGAAGACTTATCTTTGGACATACGATCCCGCACAAGAAGAAGCACTGCCTTCTCAAGCTCCTGCTGCCCCTACAAGCTCAGAAGCCGGCCCATCCAAGCCTCAAACCACATCCAAGCAGAAGGAGATGCATTTTGACAAGTCTCTAAAGGCGCCAGCTCCAGAAGGCATGGATCGACCCTACAACTTTGACATACTGGCTCAGCTAGCCAATACACCTGCCAGGTTGTCTCTGTTCAATCTATTGCAACTCTCCAAAGAAACGCGGAAGGCCTTAAGTGAGGCATTGCTACATGCCGACTCTTACCTCGCTGAGGTCAAAGCTCCCGCTGAAGATCCTGTCTCTTGTCCCCACTGTCACAGTACTATGGAAGTGGTACCCAACATCACCTTCTCACAGGAGGACATGCTACTAAAAAATAATCGTCATGATAGACCCCTGTACTATACAGGGTATATCAGGGCGATCAAGGTGTACCGCATGCACATCGATCGAAGATTCTCCCTCAGCATCATTCCTAGAAGCTTGTTTCAAAACTTGGGAATTCTTCTGCACAAGCTATCTGCAACCAACACAACTATCATGGCTTTCAATGCTGGTCGAAGCCATCCGCTGGGAAAGATCTGTCTCAAATGCTAGATCGATGATCTCCGAACGGAAGTCTCCTGCTATATGATCTATGCCAATGTATCCTACAATATCTTGCTGGGATGTCCATGATACATGAGAACATGATTGTCCCTTCCATACTTTACCAGTGCTTCAAGTACGTCAACAGCGACGGTGTCGTGAAGACAGAATTTGCTGACGTCAATCCTTTCAAGGGCATCGAAGCTTACTATGGAGATTTGATACTTTGTCAATCTCAACCCCCCAAGGATGATGGCTATGAAGCTGACAATGAAGCTGAAGCACCTACATCCCCCAATGGTGGTCCCCTGACTGTCCGAGTCAAAGGACATACTACTCCAAAAAGTATTCCGAAGCCTCTCATAATCTGGGTGAAGAAGAAGAAATCCGACAAAGTCAAACCATTGACCATCACTCTCAACAAAACACCCAAGTGGGAACCTACCGATGTCCATCCTCCCAATCCTGAAGAATTACCCTATGTGGTGAACTCGGCCAAGACTGTGGCTCCTCTTCCAGATGATGACCCTCTCATTGAGTATATCAATACTCAGAATAATGTACCTTCAGCGGATGATGTTATCCCTGAAGAAAAACTTGCGTATTTCCTTAGTAAAGGTTTATCTTTGATTTACTCCGATGTCTATCAATCTGTAAACCATTACATAGATACGATATACGCCCTAGAGAACGGCATAGGACCACACCTCTGCATGCCGGCCACGACGCCTCACCTACGAGAAAAAGTCTACCCAGAAGATATCCACTACTTCATCATTCCAGCCAGAAAGAAAGATGAAGAGCTAATCATCTTCGGTCGTATAATTGGTGAGAGAAAGTTCGTTCCAGACTCTACTTCTCCCAAGCACAACACAGAAGCTGACTATGACTCTAGAAAAATGCAACTTTTTTGGTATAGTTGGCAGGCCAAGAATATCATCCAGAATATGGGATATGACATCAAAAGCGACGAAGGGCTAAATTACGGCCGGGGATGACGGTTTCCAATTCGACACTTTGTGCCTCCCAACAAACCCGAGAACTACTACCAACGAAACGGTATTGGTTTGGGCTATGTCTCTCCTCCAACAACTCCCAAAAGATTAGATGATGAAGCAGATCGTTGTTCTCATTCTTCTGATTCCTCCCTCTGGGACTCAGACTCTAGCATCGGCGACATATTCAAAGCAACTTTGTCCGTCCCCATGGTTTCCGCCGACCAAGTTACAGACGATGTCCAATCAATCGAACTCGAGCAATAGGCTCAAAAGATAGACACCAGGTGGGAGTTGCGCTTTGAACAACGTGAACCACCTACAGAAGATGAAGTCATCTAAGTCAATCTAGGAGATGAAGCATCCTTCAAACCAATCTTCATTAGCAAAAGCTTATTTGATGATGAATGCCAGTCTCTTATAAAGCTTATAAGAGAATACATCGACATTTTTGCATGGAGCTATGAAGACATGCCAGGCTTGGACCCTAAAGTTGTCGTGCACCGCCTGAATATTTTGTCTAAAGCTAAGCCAGTAAAACAGCAACAACGGCAATTTCGACCAGACGTCATGGAAGCCATCGATAATGAAGTCAAAAAGCTTATCGCCAGTGGATTCATTCGCGAGAAACAACATCCCGACTGGGTTGCCAATATCGTTTCAGTCATAAAAAAGAACAGTAAAGTTCGAGTCTGTATCGACTACCGTGATTTGAACTCTGCATGTCCGAAAGACGAGTTCCCTCTACCGATCGCCAACGTAATGATCGACAACACTTGCGGCTTCGAACGGATGTCCTTTATGGATGGGTTCTCAGGATACAACCAGATCAAGATGTTTCTCGACAATGAAAAGTACACATCTTTTCGAACACCGTTGGGGGTATACTACAATACAGTGATGCCCTTCAGATTGAAGAATGCAGGAACAACATACCAGCGAGCCATGAACATAATTTTTTCCGATCATTTGCACAAAATCGTGGAGTGCTACGTAGACGATATTGCAGTCAAAAGTCGTCTCAAGGGCAACTACCTCCAAGACTTGAGAACGGTGTTCGAACTAATACGTGCACACCAACTCAAAATGAATCCAACCAAGTCTTTTCTGGGAGTCTCCAGCGGTAAATTCCTTGGTTTCGTCATCACTTCAAAGGGTATACATCTGGACCCGGTGAAAGTGAAGGCTATTCTTGACATGCATCTTCCAAGAAACCTCAAAGAGCTACGCAAACTACAAGGAAGGCTAGCTTACATCAAACGATTCATTTCGAACCTCTCTGGAAGGTGTCAACCATTCACTCAGCTCATGAAGAAAGGCGTATCTTTCGTCTGGACTGAACAATGTCAACGGTCATTCGATGACATCAAAGCATATCTTACAAGCCCTCCAGTACTGGTAGCCCCAATAATGGGGAAGCCCTTCTTACTATATGTTTGTGCCATGGATCATTCTTTTGGTGCCCTCTTAGCTCAGAAGAATGAAGGCGGCCATGAACAGGCAATCTACTACCTCAGCCGCATAATGGTGGGTGCCGAGCACAAATACACACCGGTGGAGAAGGAATGCCTCGCACTAGTATTTGCCATCCAGAAGACACGCCACTATGTGTCTGGGCAGACTATCCACATTATATCTAAAGTTAACCCTCTCAGAATACTCATGAATAAATTGGGCTCTCTCAATTCCCATTTAGCTACATGGGCAATGTTGTTGACTCCGTACGATATGATCTTCGTTCCTCATAAAGCAGTAAAAGGTCAAGCATTAGCTGATTTTCTAGCAGCTCATCCGATGTCGGAGTTATCCAAACTCTATGACAAAATCCCCGACGAAGTGGTGGAGTCTAACACTAAAACTGAAGAAATCTCCATTTGGCGAATGTTTTTCGACGGTGCATCAAGAACAGGGCCCAAAGGGAACATCGTGGCTAGAGTAGGCGTTGTGCTTGTGTCACCTGATCATCTGGTCATATACCGTGTATATTCTCTCGTGTAACCATGCACCAATAATGTAGCCGAATATAATACCCTAATAATCGGCCTACAACTGGCAAAACAACTGGGAGTTGACTATCTAGAGGCTTACGGCGATTCCAAGCTAATAGTTAGTCAGGTCCGAAGGGATTACGAAGTTCGCCATGAGGATCTCATCCCCTACCACTGAGCAACAATCGAGCTGGCGTGTAATTTTGCTGGATTCTTCATCGAGCACGTGCCTCGACTACAGAATATAGAAGCAGATGCTCTAGCCGGTCTTGCTGCTTCCTAGACTGTTCCCACCAATACTCAGCAGTCGATCACAATGTCTGGTCGAGAATTATTTTGTGTGAAAGATGCATTGCATATTCATTACAGTTACACAGCGGAAATAAACATCGACGCTAAAGACTGGAGATTTCCCTTCATAGACTACGCTGTCTATGGAATCCTCCCCAAAGACCCGAAGGAAGCAATATCCATCTAAAGGCGATCCCTCAGATTCTATTATGACACAGCTACTAAGATGTTGTACCGACGCTCTTATGACGGGCTACTGTTACGATGCTTATCAGATACAGAAGCCAAGCATGCACTCCGGGAGGCTCACGATGGAGTTTGTGGTGCACATCAACCAGGCCCCAAATTGCAAGATCGCCTCAAACGAATGGGTTATTACTGGCCCACAATGATAGCGGATGCTGTTGAATATGCAAAGAAGTATAGAGCTTGCCAGTTCTACGCTGATTTCATTCACCAACCTTCGGAGTTTCTACACCCGACGGCAGCATCTTGGCCATTTGAAGCCTGGGGCATGGACGTGATAGGACCAATCAGCCCGCCATCCTCCAAAGGATACCGGTTCATCCTAGCTATAACCGATTACTTCTCCAAATGGGCGGAAGCTATACCACTCACTGAAGTAAAGATATCAAATGTGATCACTTTCATCAAACATCATGTCATTTACCACTTCGGCCTACCTCGCAGGATCATCCATAATAATGGTCCACAGTTCGTAAGCCATACATTCTATCGGTTCTGCGATAAAAATCGAATCCAGAACATAGCCTCTACTGCCTACAATTCAGCGGCTAACGGGCTAGAAAAAGTCTTCAACAAAACCATTATAAAACTTCTCAAGAAGTTCGTGTCTTCAAACAAGCACGATTGAAACGAGAAGCTCGGTAAATGTCTATGGGCCTATCGCACAACGGTCCGGACTCCAATAAGTAGTACGGCATTCTCTCTAGTTTATAGGAGCGAAGTAGTTCTTCCCCTAGAAATCCAGATTCCTTCTCTCCGGGTAGCCCTAGCCAGCGAGCTGAGTACTGAAGAAAGCTACCGTCTGCGACTCCTAGAGCTCGAAGCACTAGACCAAAAATGCCTATTAGCTCAACAACGTATTGAGCTATACCAAGCACGCCTTTCTAGAGCTTTCAACAAAAAGGTGAAGGAAAGGATCTTCCAAGTCGGCGATCTGGTCCTAGCAGTAAGAAGACCGATGGTTATGACACACAAAACAATAGGGAAATTCTAGCCTAAATGGGAAGGTCCCTTCGTCATAGAATCGGTGTATTCTAACGGTGCATACCGGCTGACCAAGCCTGACGGTGACTTACTCATGATGCCTATCAACGGCAAGTTCCTGAAGAGATACTATGTGTAACCTGTTTTACATAATGTTCACATACGTTCAGTCATGTAAATTTACAATGCGATGTTTATATGATTCAAAAAAAAATTTGTCTAACTATTATCCGTATTTCAAGAGTCTTGAATACGCCCTGGATAATAGGTCCTCTAAATATTTCTCCAGTGGAATCATTTCTATTTTTTGACTCCGTCCAAACTCGGTTTGACGAAAACAAATCACGTCCCTATTACCTCTGAATTGTTTTCCGATAATTATTTTCCTAACGGAATGATCAGATATTTTGCCACGTCCACATAACCTCTGAGCAAAGCATTCATCAAAGATAGTCATGTCCACAACTACCTTTGAACTATCCACTCCTCCCTAATGCTATATATCTTTCTACGTCCATATTACCTCTTGTCAGATATAGAACATCCTCTGCTATTACGTCCATATTACCTCTACTAGCAGCTTCATTCAACTTATTATCTATATTCGAATCATTCGAATATAAAATGGATAATAGGTCCACACAAAATTCCCCAGCGGGATACCCACCAAAAATATCCTCGCTACGTCCACAATACCTCTAGCATCGATATTTCACAAAACTACTTCTGATTATCATGTGTCATGTCTATATTACCTCTGATACCGGTAATCTTCTGACTCGATACTTATACCCAATCTGGGATAAAAGACATGGTATCAAAACCATAAAAACTATCACATCCATATTACCTCCGTTGGGTTTTCGTTTCAAATCTATTACCTGCACCGCCAGCGTACAGAAGGGCGATGGATTCAAGCAAACAAAAAGGAGAGAGGGAGCTCCCCCAGCGGGATACCCTTTACACAAATATTGTATTATTGGCTCTCTAATACCAGCACCACAGACATCACAAGCAAAGAGTGGAGCGAATATATTCTGTTTATTCAAAATTAGTTACATTCACAGGACTACATCTCTTGAGCAAAACAAAAAGTTCTTCATCTCTTTCGCTCAGGCAAAAAGCAGGAGATTACATTTGATACCCAAAAGAAAGGAAAATCTGCTACTCGTCAACAACACATAGCTTGATCAGCCTGGCAGCACCACATTTCCGTCGAAAAGTGGTCTTGTGGCCCGCGAAGGAGGTCATATTTTACTGCTGAGCAAGCAAACAAGGCTGTTGAACCTTCAAGAAGCTATACGGAGGAAGGCAAATATAGCATGCTAAAACATCTACAAATAATGTTCTCCTCTCCCCCATATGGCGAACGTCGTAGGCCCACTTCTTCAAGGGACCATACCTTCAAAACAACATCCCTAGTGTTGCTCTTACCAACTTGAAGGACCGTGAAAGTAGAACATTCACGATGACGCCGAACTACCATCCGACCCTTCGATGTATAAAGGCTCTTCCTACCATCTAAGGAAGACCCTTCCAAAACACGAAGAGTCCTGAGCTCTCTAATGTGTGTGTCAAATATTGCATCTTCACCATGCCCAGAATCACCGATGTTGGTCCTGGAGAAATTTGCTAGCCAGAACCCGTCCAAAATATAAAGAGTCTGGAGCTCCCTGATGTGTACATCAAGTGTTGCATCTTCACCATGCCCAGAATCGTCGATACCGATCCTAGAGAAATTTTGCTGGCCAGATCCCTACAAAATAGGCAGAAAGAAAGTCGGACTTAGAAAACTGCAGAAAAAGCTATCCTAAAGGCTCCTATGCACCCAAAGGGATATGCGCCCAAAACAAGACGTGCGGGCGCATAATACACTAAAAGTGCGTAGGCGCATAACATACCACTGTTTAAAAGGCACAAAACATGGCAGCACTTGGGTGCATAGCACACCAAAGTGTTGGCGCATGACTTCTGTGGACGCATAGCAATGCTCACAAAAGTATGTAGTCCTAGGCGCAAGCGCCCCAGCAGAAGAGAAGTCCGAGTGTCGCAAATTAACGCTCGAGACTTTATTTTTTGAAGCACGCCCTCACCCGAAATTGGGTCCTGGACTGCTGAAGACTCCACCGCAGGAAAAGAGCTACTCGACGCAGCCCATTATCCCTTCGTAGATCTCTTGGCGACCTTGACGGACATGATTCTCAAAGGAAGAAGACGAAGTGTTTTCTGAAAAATTTCAAAGAGAAAAGGAATAATGAACTTTCTCTCTCCTCCAGGGTCTATTTATAAGCACGGGCCACTTTCTATGCTCCCACATACCCTATGCGCCCACCATGGTGTATGCGCCCACATAAAGGACCAGCTCTGTGCATACTATGCGACTGTCTCTTACTGACGTGGACGACATATAAAGGATGGACCGCTTTAAATTCTGTTTCGAAGAATCTATCAGTTTGAATTTCGAGGCAAATCTCAACAGTCGTATCTCCCTGACAGGCAGTCCAAAATACTATGCGCCCAGGGGAAAAGTCGTACTATGCGCCCATTGTCTCGTGAGAAGACGATCCATGCTTCTTTTAAAGTATTTCAAACTTGCTCAAGTGTCGAAAACTTTGAAGGGGGTCCTGTAGAAGCATGAAAATTTTCAGCAAACATAGCCCCATGCACCCAAGTCAAAGCAGCTCCATGCGCCCAGTCAGTTCGAATCCATGCGCCTACAAAATGAAGCTCCATGCGCCCAGTCCAAGTATAACTCCATGCGCCCAAGACTAGCTCTCCCGAAAGGAGGGCACATAGCCTGAGACATGGCTATGCGCCCAAGCCTGACTCAGTCAAAGCCACGATCAAAACGTGCGCCGAAGTACATGGCCACGTCAGTCTCCACGAGCAGTCGTACACCGAAGCATACGGACACATCAACACCACGACCAACTCACGATCTCGCATCCTGTATGCACCTACAACTATGTGCCCAAAGCAGGACCATGTGCCCACGTAAGAACCAGCGTGTCTCTTCATGTGGACGTATAACATCGTTCCAGCCCAAGAATGACTATAAAAGGGGGGCTTCTTTCCTTTTCAACAGACAGAACGGAGAGCATTTTCAAGAGCCAAATTGCTGCACTTCTTGCCAGTCAGCCGAGAGTTAGCAATTTTCTTAGGTTTTCTCCCACTTTTGTAATCGGAGTGTCAACGGAGTAAAGGAGCAACTTCCTCTCGATCTCCATCGTTCCATTCTCCAGAATTCTTCTTTTTGTACTCGGGGATCCTCAGTGCAGGATCTCTCAGGCGTACTAGATTTGTAGTGTCTTGTGCCAATAAAAAGAAAAGACAGCATTTTCTTCTTCTTTTTTTGTGTGTGTCCACACAAGGGTTCTTCGATTTAGCAAGTGACTGGACTAGAGTAGCCCAATCTAGCAAATAAGTCAATGGTTCATAAACTTTCTTTCTATCTGCATCATTGGAAACTCTCTACCGCTTTGAAACTTCATATTTGCTCTTGATTATTCTTTCTTATCTTCCTGCCCTTCCTATTTCAGAGCGACGAATGGTCATGCTTATTAGAATTTATCAATATTTTTTAGCTACTTGTGTAAATTTGTTGCTTGTTAAATTTTGGATTGCTTGATAGATAGGAGAGGATTATAGATGCCATATATAGTAGATATCTATTGGTAGCAATTTTAGCAATTAGAAGGAAGGTTATAAAGTTTTAGGGACATACCTTTGAGGGAGTAGTGTGACCAAAGGTGGGTAGAAGTCCTCAAGTATTCGAAGTTATAAAATGGCTAAAGAAGGTTATAAAATATTTTGAGGAATTAAATTGAGGAAATAGTAGACTTTGAATTCTGAGGAATAGTTATGAACTAGAATTTCGAGGACGAAATTATTTTAAGGTGGGTAGATTTGTAGCTCTCATTTCCAAAAAAATTTAAAATATTTTTATTATTATTTATTTTATTTAAATGGTAATTTTTAGATTTTTATAAATAATTAATTAGTTAATTATAACGGTAGATGATTTTAGTCATGGTTAGGAATTTGAGTACATGGTGACTAAAAATCATGGCACGGATAGTGCAGTGGCGTGCTTTGACTAGTGTATTAGCCTTTCTAGGGAAGGCCGAGCCATAGTGATGTCCTAACTAGGAAAACCAGGCCAAATTGTGACATGACCATTATAAATAGTTTAATTATTCATCATTAACGTTATTTGACGTTTAAGTGAACCGGTTGTACCAAACTGGTCCGGACTTGACCCGATCCAAGTCCAAGCCCATGTAGTCATACGAAACGTCCAATGACATTCGTGTTGACGTATTTTGGTATGATGATCTATTAAATTTCTAATTATTCGTTAATTAAATATTATAAATATCATATTTTGTTGATATTCAATGATATTTGTATAAAATAGGTCCTGGTATATTTTAGAATTATTAGACTGTACATAATGGTATATACACCATTATTGATTTATTGAATTCTGTTATTATTATTATTAATATTATTTTTATTATCAATATTATTGAGGTTATTTAAATTTTTATGGAGAATATTATATTAGTGTGTATATATATATATATATATATATATATATATATATATATATATATATATATATATATAGAGAGAGAGAGAGAGAGAGAAAGAAAGAGAGAGAATATATATATATATATATATATATATATATATATATATATATTATATATATATATAATATATATATATAGAAAAAAAAAAGCAGCAGCAAACCGCTCCTAAGCCCCAAACCCGAACCCGAGGGGGGGGGGGGGCTCGCGTATGCTTATATAGATATGCTTGAGAGAAAAGAAATAAAACCCTACCCCCTCTGATCTGCCACCATCACAGGACCTTCGCCAACACCGGGCAACCTCCCCGGCGGCGGCGCATCGCCGGAGGAATGCTGACGGCCGGCCGCGCGCACCTGCAAGCAGACAACAGCAGCAGCAAATGGCAATTGAGAGCCCCATTTCGTGAGTAAGTTTCTACCTCATCATGCCATTAAATCTCGAATCAATTGATTCTATGTCTTAACAACCTATACGTCTATCAATCCTATAGATTAGATCGGAAACAGATGGCCCAGAATTAAAGAAAAATCGACCCTCAAAAAAAACTGTCGAAACAGGACATAATTTCAAATCCTGGACCCTATTTTGGAAGGTAGATTTTGGACAAACCATTAGGATATTTCGAGAACCAATGAAAGATAATGTAAGACAACCTATAGGGCTCTGCAACCCAATTTAAGAAATTTGATTTCATCGACTATATGCCGAGAAATCGGATTCCAAAGATTGGCGAAAAACTGTTTTCAAATATTAAAAATATTAAAAAAACTCTTCGATACGACGTGTGTCCCACCAATTCGGACGATGTGGTCGCAAACAAAAAGCATCGAAAGGTGCGTAATAGCTTCACGGACGTGTGGGCTTTGACGGAATTCAAATTGGTTACGTGTGCGCGACGAATTTGATGCGTATCCGTCGAAATTCATCTTATCGACCTCTTTACAAATTTCCCACTTTGTGCACGTTCGTCAGATCAAGACGAAACTTGCGCCAACAAGACCGTATCATTTTCTTGGTCCTGTATGCCAAGTTTGGTCTGATTTTGAGACAGTTGACTGAATTGCCGTTTTGCGGGCCCCAAGATCCGACTCAACGGACGATTTTGTGCACAGCCTACCGGAATCCAAAATTGGACATACCGTTGGGTTTGTATCATCAAAACGAATTCGTAGACATGTAGTTTGATGACTTTAGAGACCATTGACTCTGGCACACTTTTCGGTACAAAGCGGGTCCAACGGCGGACACCGTTTTGACCCAAAATTATTGTTTTGCCCCTGTGTCCAGAATTAGACTTAAGGACATGCAATTCTAGCTAATTTGACTATTCTGAGAACGTTTTTAATGTCGATTTTAGCATCTGGAGACGGTTGTACGAGTTTGACTATTGTGGCACACTGAGTGGTTTGGATATTGGTTTTACCAACAAGGACCACAGACGAGTACAGTTTATTGTTTGTTTTCGATATTTAGCTTTACTATACCTCATTGTTAGTGAATGGATATGTGGTTTCCGTCTTTTATGTTTGTTACATTTTGTCGTGTCGGAGAGGTGAAGTACCAAGGATGTGTGATCTGACCTTATATAGTGTATACCATGTATACCGTAATTTATTATTGCTTTATACAGTATAGATAGTGTTTCATTATTGCTTTATACAGTGTAGACAGAGTTTCATTATTGCTTTATATAGTATAGATAGTATATATTATATAGTGTAGATATCGTAGACCGTGTCGTGTAATTGTCCCGAGACCGATCACATATCAAAGGTACTTCAGTCAGATTGTGAGTATTGTCTTTGTCTTTATTTACTGTTTTTCTTTGTTTTATTTTATTTGTCTTTCTGTGTTTATTTTTCAAATCATATATTTAAAGGCTAACCTCTGTTGTATAGTCATTTTTCTATATTGAAACTTCATTTAGTGAATTATACTCATTCCATTCCTGACTGGAAACCAATATTTTTTAGGTTAGCTGTGGCTTCACTTAGCATTGAAAGTTACGGGTGTACTTGCAGACGAAAACCTAGAGATTAGCTAGATAGATGAGTTGTAATCATTTCAATATTTGTAAGAGTTTATATTTTTCTGCAAATGTAAAACTTGTGAATATTGTAACGTAAATTAATTTTGTGAATGAACATTATTTGTGATTTTGAGCATTGTGGCTATACAGCGTTCTACCTCCGATACTGCGGCGTAGGCTGGCTTTGACGCGTCTCATATTCGAAATAGCGGGTGTGGGTCGTGACAATGTTAAAAATAAGCAGTAAAATCTGATACATAGGTAGTTGATTGATATGCATATGAGAACAAGAATAAAACAAAATAGGGGCTCGACTTTATAAGGGGAATGAGTTTAAACCTGAACTGAACAAAAAGGTTTTAACTCCCATGTCCCGACTCCTATGGGGCTAATCTCAGGTTGTAGGACAGGGACATATCATACATCAAGTGGACCGAACTCGAAATATGAAGGAATGCACGTAGCAATATGGACAGATCAATAATGAATACAGAACAACATGCTATGGACAGAACATTAATGTAACAGTGAATAGTGCATTTCATACCAAAGCCCCCAATCCATTTATCCTATCCACACTAATCCAATATCACAAGATAACACCTAAAATTGATAACTCAGGTCACTGCCACAAAAGAACCATGGTTCAAACTAAATTCTAAGCATTAAATGCTCTAAGAGTCATTTCGTCAAACACTTGGTGTGCATATCCGTTACTCTCGTGATACGCACTCCAAATGGATCCAAACTTGACCCAACGTATACCTAATGTAAAGGAGGGTCCTAAATGAATGCATCTACACTAAAGAAAGGAAAATTAGAGGTTTAGAGGGCTCTTACCAATTGGGGGATGGATTTCCAATGTATAAATCCTTAGATCTAGATCTCCTCCAAGCTCCAAGGTCCAAATTGCTCCAAATGCTCCCAAGCTAGCCAATAGAGGCTTCTCCTCTCCAAGGGGAAGAGAATGAATCTAAATTAGGGAAATTTGGATGAAAAAAAGGTGTAGGAAAATTTTGGGGTAAAAGCTTCCAAATTTAGGTTAGGGTTTTGAATGAAAGAGGAGGAAGATGAAGAAGTGGGGCTATTTAATGAAGGTGGGCTGCCATTTGAGGTTTAGTTTAGGGTTTGGTTCATTAGTGGAAAGTCTAGAAGGCCCTCCTAAGTTGTCATGACAAGTTCTATGAAAAGGGTCCATTCTAACTTAGTATTTTTAGCCTAAAAGTTCAATTGACTATCTAATTAGAATAGAGACTGTTTAACTAAATGAAAATGAGTTTTAAGTTTTGTTAAAACTCACAATCTAGTCTACCATGGTCATGCCTAATCATCTAGTCAAGGTGGTTCTATGGTTTTACCAAAATAACATCACTAACACAATTAAATTAATTAAAAGATATCTAAAATAATTAAATTCACAAAAAGTAAAAAATACTCTTATTTTTTAAAACATGGTGGTTACAGTACCCACCATCGTACGGGACAGTATCTGATTGCGGATCGGTGTGCCATTCCTTGTTCTTGACGAGTTATGGACGAGGTGCACTGCTTTGATGACAGGATGTTGGATCGTGTTGTGATCTTCATCATTCATTTATATTTACACGATTCATATTATGGCATGTTATTTCTGTATCTTGCTACGTCACTTTGAGGACCTGGTGATCTTTTCAGTTATTTGCTGAATAGTTAGTACAGAGCAGTTGGTCAAGTACTGAATGTTGCATTGAGATTTAAGCTATATACATACATCCTCTGGTATATCTATTTACTCTTCCATGTATACATTTTATCTTTATTTGATTCACGCTGCTGTGTAGCCTATTATTTGCAATCTTATTCCTTTCTCGAGCTTGTTCGAACATGTATATTACCGGGTGGCCAACTTTAATATATTATGTTTATTTTTAACATTTGATACATTATTCTGGATTAAGATATAGTCAATTTGTCATGTTAGTAAACCTGACAGTGGTACATCTGGGGTAAGTCCATTAAATTAGAAACTTATCCTAGATCTTATTAGCTAGCATTCTCGCGTCTCAAGTTTCTGCATATTTTAGAACTAGGGCATGAGATATTTTTGTGATGGCCCATGCAGGTCAAGTTCAAATCTTTTTGGTTACGTTACTATACCAAACGAGCCTGCATTATGATAATATATTAGGATCTCAATCTACTACTGCTATGGGGAATTCCTTTGACTTCTACCGTCGCCCTTGAAATTTCATATTTGTGCTTAATCATACCATTTTGGAATTCCTGTTTATGAATTCTCGTCTTTCCCTCTCTCGGAAGGACGAACACTTGTGTTTGACAATCATTTCGATATTAGATAATCATAGGTTGTGACTAAGACAGATAGAATATTTTGTAGGTAATTATCTAAGGTATAAAGGGGTTGGATAGACGTCTTTACTAGATAGACCGGTAGGATAGGAATGGCATTTCTATCGAGGTTTAGTTTCTATAAAAAAATCCCTCTGGTCGAATGATTTGTTGAGTCGCAAATTGGTGATTCGAAAACATTTTTTAAATTATCACATTAAGCTAGGAAGTTTTACTTGAGGATATAGGAACCCATACTTGACAGGACTAGGTGATTAGCTAAGGTGGGTAGGCTTTAGATACCCTCCTCTAGGATAGGATATGGAATAGAGTATAGTACAAGGCTTAGGCCTAATTGGAGACATAAGGGTCATGAGACTAAACTATGCTATCATTGTCTAAGCTAGGTCGAGTTTTAAGAATGCGGAAGATTCCCTTATTATAAAGGATGAGATGAGTGAGTGTTCAACTTGAAGGAAGACACATTGGATTTTAGATTGACAACATGAATGACAATAGCAAATAGATCCTAAGGACCTCGTCATGATACAAATTGATGAAGCACGATGATCATGACTAGATATAAACCTTGGAGTTATAATGTACTAAATTTTTTAGGAATTCTCACATAGAGGATATAGAAATCAGGAATATGATATAATAGGAAAAGAAATTTTCTTGATGAACTGTCCTAGTAAGATTGGTATTGAATTAACGATATCAGAAATAAATGTGATCTAGGGTAGGTAAGTCTGAAATAGACTAGTCAACCATCTCTAAATTGGTTGAGTCGAACCTTGAACGACCTGTTAGAAAGCGGGACTAGAAGATGCACCAATAAGGTTATATTATGATAGGGGGTACTGGACCTAAGTATTCATTTGCCCAGCCTTAAACTTTCCATAGCAGATAGGAGTAAAATGGTTAGACATGCATGTAAGAAATGTATAGTTTGCTTATGGTTAGAAGGGGTAGAATCATTGATTATGTTGCTAAAGGATTTGACCTATGACTTGTAAGAATATGGAATCTGAGGGGATGATTGAGTTTAAGTATTGATTTGACTTATGGTTAGTCAGAGATGTGGGAATATGATTAGGAAAATTGCACCTAAAAAATGCAGACTAGTAAATCCTTCATCGATATAAGCTAGTTAGGAATCTATGAGGGCTTATAATCGGAATAGTTGTATTGGTTTAAGGTGTACATAGCAGATATACAGAGAAGAAAGAATTATAAGAGCAGTACTAGGTTTAGGTTGAGCAATTGAAAAGGAGCAAGGTCGGAATTGTAAAAAAAGTTTATAAAGAAATTAAGAAGTATCGAGAATTACGACAATGATTATCCATGATGACTTAACAAGGATTACAGAGAGAATATATCTTAAGCAAATTGGATGGACGTAAAACTCAACCTCGAAGTTGAGATACGAATAAAAAAGGAGGAGATTATCTCGATAAAATAGATGATACGAAATTTGTGACAAAAAAAGTGAGGTTAGAAAAAGAAAATAATTATGATGTACAAATATATTAGGAAACCAGCACCATAGGTCGTAGAGAGACATACGATCAAGATTAAGGCGTTCAGAAAATAAGGATAAGAAATGAAATACCATGAGATGAGAAGAAAAACAAGATTCAAGATAGAAAGGTAGGGTATCCAAAAATAGATTGATAAATAGGATCTATAGTTGAGTTGCACATAGTGGATGGTAAATTTCAGAAGATGAAGATGTTTCATATATGGAGGAAAAGTTAAGAATTAAATGCCGTGTTGAATTTTGAGGATCGATGACGTTTAAAGACCTTGAAAGATTATATTATGAATAGCTTGATATTATGTTGGCGAAAGTTACAACTGAGAAGGATAAGCCGTAGAATGGAGTGTACTAATGAAAAATGGATGATACAGAGGACTTTCGAATACTATGAGTTGGATTCTGGATTAAGATTAGGCTAGCCTTATTTAATGAACCATGTGGTATCCTAAAAACATGATAGATAGGCTAAACCGTAGTATGAACTGGTGTGCAATTACTTCAGCTTGCTTAACTATCAGATCCTAAGTGACCAAAAATTGTTATTCCAGATCGTATCACTATTCTTTCAGTTCTTGATCTTCTATCCTATGATTAGCGATCACAACTTCATGACCATTCCAACTATGAGATCGAGAAGGACCTTATCCTTCCCTAATCTTGTCATAATTTCAAAATCATATCCTTGATTTTTATACCTCTTTGTGCCTAATATTCATATCACCATAGGCAACTTGGTAGTCGTGCCTTATTCTTGTACTCCTTCAACTTATCAAAAATTTCCCTTACCATGATCTGCAACTTTTTTGTTCGCGATACTCTTGAACTTGTCTCTTTATTTACAAATTCTTCTATGCCACATCGCTTTGGTTATGTTTGGTGTGCTGTCATAGGCACCCAAAAATAAAACCTTTACTCTTAAAATTATATGTAGTAGAAAGAGTAAGGATCGATCCCACGGAGAGTAATTTGTATAAATTTTATGCTATGTGAACAAGGATTGGGGGAGAGAGTTTTGAAAAGAAAATTTAAGAAGAGCTAAAGCAATTAAAGTATTAAAATCAATCAAGGAACAAATATTGGTCTCAGTGAACATTCACCATTGGAAATCATAAAATTGATCATCGATGCAAGCATAAATTAAATCATACTTTGAATATTTACCGTTGGAAGTATCTTCCTATCTCTCTTAGGCTTAGTTAATTAGATACAAGCGACCTAATTAACTTTAATTACTAAATAATCTCAGACAAGCGCTAAAGATTTAATCTAGCAATTTCTTAAAGAACAAAGAGATCGATAAAGCAAAACAATACAAGCACAAGCGGTTGCATTTAATTTAGTCAAATATTTTCTTCCTAAGATTTAATAATACAAAGCAGTAATTTATTAAACCTTGGTTGCTTCACAAATTAGATGGATCGAACAATTCCGGATTCGATATCTAATTTAGCAGTAGATTATCAAGAATAATAAACTAGTATGCATCCTAGTAATTAAACAAGATAATCATGAAATGTGCATAAGAAAACATTTGATACTCAAAATACAAATCAAACATATAAACACAAATTAGATCTCACAAGTTTTTATTGATTCCGAGGCTTCCGTACACTTCGACCAACAAGACTTTAGCCAAGCATGTTCATCAAAACTTCAAAAAAAAAGTTGGAGAAGAAGAGAAGAGTTGTGTTGTGTGTTTTTTCTCATAATTTCTACCCCCTTTATACACCATAAATTAGTTGTGTCAAGCCCACAATATCTTCCCACATATCCTCTAAAAGTTAGAACTTCTCAAACCAAATAGAATAAGTCATAGAACAAGTAGGAACATGGTTGTTTTGGTTCCTATTTTTGTTCACAGCATCTTTGACCCAACTTCAAGTCTAATTTTGTCCATGATGCAGCTTGATTTGCGAAAAACACAAAATATAAAAGTTTTAGCCCTATGTCTTAGCTTTCCAAAACTTTTTTAATCACCTCCATTTCTTTTCGGATGAGAAAGTTATGCCCATTTTGGTGAAAGGTGTCAAAACTGTCCAGAATTGCATTTTAGCTCCATTTTGCACATAGTGTCTCCAAATTCATCCTACAGCAAAATATAAATATAATGAGTACCTATAGTCATAAAATGAGCATAAAATGATGAACATTAAGGGACAGAAATATAATATTTTACGTTCTCATCAAATACCCCCACACTTAACTTTTGTTCGTCCTCGGACAAAACTCTTATTTATTTATTTTCAAAACAAAAATCAAGGTTGTAATGTCATAAATAAAGAATAACCATGCTCTTCAAAACTCATAACATATCATGAAAATATATTCTTAAACAACTTCTAATTACTTAGTAAGTAATTTAATTTGAAGATAGAGTAAACTAAATTGGTAGACCCTCACGGGAATAAACACTCAACTCTCGTATATTTGAAGGGTATGTGTTTCGCTCAAATTTATTCCAATAGAAATGACCTACCATAAGCTTGCATATCTTCTCATTCTCCACCACTTGGATCACATGCATAACGTAAATTATAAGGCTTTTATGGGTTGTAATGGGGCTTAGGATCTAGGTAGGATATATTTGGGAGTGTAGCTAAAAAACTATCAAAAATAGTGGAGCAAAATTGATTTAACTCAAGCTCGAATATATAAAATATGTAAAAGCAATCAATCCATTCAAAGCATTCAACATATCCCTTTATTTGAAATTTTGGAAGGAATCATGAAGATGGATATTAAAAGTTATTTCCTCCATCACTTTTTTTTTACTTCTTTCTTTCTTTCGTTCTTTTTCTCATCATCTTTTTTTCATTTTCTCTTTTTTTTCATTTTTGTTTCATGATGGAACTCAAGAATTTGAGAATAAAAATATGTAGCCAAACTAGAAATTCAAATACCCCCACACTTATTTTTATACACCCATACATATCATAATGCTCCACTAGTTTTCTGGCCTGGGTAAGGATATTTTTTTTCCAGGTTAAAGCTTGTAATGTGGGTTCACAAAAATAAAAGCAATAAGGCTCAAAGGGGTTCAACCAAAGGAAAAATAATTTCAGGGAAGGCTATTTGGCTTAAGTAGCGTAAAAAAAATGGCCTTAATCATGTTCATGTATGCATGTGTCGATGTGACCTCGAAGAGAATCTAAGCAAGTTCTAGAGAAACAAGTCCATGGAAGAATATCTCTCATCAAAAAAAATAATGAGACTGATGTGTCAGTCTAAAGGCTCAAAATCTCATCGGCTTTTGTCTACCAAATTTAGTCACAACCATCCTCAAGGAAAATAACTATACTAATTAATTCTAAGTTGAAAAGACTATTTATTCAATCATGTTATGAATTTTATTAAACTTAGTTAACTCTTGTTCATGACATACACAACAAAAATTACTGAAAACCATAAGAACAAATGTCCCTTTTTTTAGAAAATAAATTAAGAACAAAAAAAATATTTTAAATTTTATTTTTAAATTCATTTATTTTAAAAAATAACCAAACATAAATATCCTCACCTACAATTAAAACTGACATTGTCACCAATGAAAGTCTAAATGCAAAGAAAAGACAAAAATGAACAAAAATAAAAAAAATGCAAAAATATGAAAAACTCCCCCTGGGTTGCCTCCCAAGCAGCGCCTTTGTTTAATACATTGTTGGCTCGACTCTATGGACACTTGAGACAACTACGCAAAGATTTTACATCTTGAATAGAGGCCTACAAAATAGAGGGTAAAAACATCTTGTTAAAAATTGGTAATGAAATATAAGGAATGTTACCTGATTGTTGTCTTTTTATAAAATTATTCAACCCTGCAACAATTTTATGCAAATTATTACTCAAGGTTAACTCCTCATTCTCTTTCGTGAGATGCTCACTAATGGCAATATCTAATCCATCTTTGCCATTAAGTTCAAAAACTTCTTCTGCATTTGGTACTACGTCGTCATTAGGAATATTCATGTCTGCAGCGCTATTTTTCTCTTCTTCCTATTTTGACGACGTTGATGCTTCTTCTGCTAGAATGCCCACCTCTTTATCATTTCTCAAAATGATTGTACTTGTATTGTCTTTTGGATTTATTATTTGAGATGATAATTTATTTGAACTTTGTGCCTCCAGCTTTTTAATTGTTGTAGCCATTTGGCTCATTTGATTGTTCAGACTTTGGATGCTGGCCCTTGTCTCCTGTTGAAATTGTAAGGTATTAGTGGCAATAGACTTAACAACATCTTCTAGAGACATACCAGAATTAGAAGTTTGGTTCGATTGTTGTTCATGGAGATATGGTTGCTTGTACTGCTAGTAACTTGGAAATTTTTGAGTTACATTCAAGTATTGGACACATATCAGTTGGATGCCCTACTATTGAACAAATCTCATAAGCCATTTTTGTTTGCATGTTACCACCTACAACCATTTTATGAACAAGAGAAGTTAAACTAGCAATTTGTTGTTGAAGAAAAGAAACATTTATCTCGTTAACGTGCCTAAATGGAAGATCAAGCCAAGTGCCAAATTGTTGAGAATTGGTCATCATGTCCTGTTAAATTTTTTTTGGCTAATAGAAAAACTTGTTTTATTACAAGAACGAAATAAAGATCACAAAAGCACAAAAATTAACTAAAATTACTCCCTGGCAACGGCGACAAAATTTGGTGTGCTGTCGTAGGCACCCAAAAATAAAACATTTACTCTTAAAGTTATATGTAGTAGAGAGAGTAAGGATCGATCCTACGGAGAGTAATTAGTATAAATTTTATGCTATGTGAACAAGGATTGGGGGAGAGAGTTTTAAAAAGAAAATTTAAGAAGAGCTAAAGCAATTAAAGTATTAAAATCAATCAAGGAACAAATATTGGTCTCAGTGAACATTTACCATTGGAAATCATAAAATTGATCATCGATGCAAGCATAAATTAAATCATACTTTGAATATTTACCGTTGGAAGTATCTTCCTCTCTCTTTCTTAGGCTTAGTTAATTAGATACAAGCGACCTAATTAACTTTAATTACTAAATAATCTCAGACAAGCGCTAAAGATTTAATCTAGCAATTTCTTAAAGAACAAAGAGATCGATAAAGCAAAACAATACAAGCACAATCGGTTGCATTTAATTTAGTCAAATATTTTCTTCCTAAGATTTAATAATACAAAGCAGTAATTTATTAAACCTTGGTTGCTTCACAAATTAGAGGGATCGAACAATTCCGGATTCGATATCTAATTTAGCAGTAGATTATCAAGAATAATAAACTAGTATGCATCCTAGTAATTAAACAAGATAATCATGAAATGTGCATAAGAAAATATTTGATACTCAAAGTACAAATCAAACATATAAACACAAATTAGATCTCACAAGTTTTTATTGATTCCGAGGCTTCCGTATACTTCGACCAACAAGACTTTAGCCAAGCATGTTCATCAAAACTTCAAAAAAAAAGTTGGAGAAGAAGAGAAGAGTTGTGTTGTGTGTTTTTTCTCATGATTTCTACCCCCTTTTACACACCATAAATTACTTGTGTCAAGCCCACAATATCTCCCCACATATCCTCTAAAATTTACAACTTTTCAAACCAAATAGAATAAGTCGTAGAACAAGTAGGAAGATGGTTGTTTTGGTTCCTATTTTTGTTCACAGCATCTTTGACCCAACTTCAAGTCTGATTTCGTCCATGATGCATCTTGATTTGCGAAAAACACAAAATATAAAAGTTTTAGCCCTGTGTCTTAGCTTTCCAAAACTTTTTGAATCACCTCCATTGCTTTTCGGATGAGAAAGTTATGTCCATTTTGGTGAAAGGTGTCAAAAATGTCCAAAATTGCATTTTAGCTCCATTTTGCACATAGTGTCTCCAAATTCATCCTAAAGCAAAATATAAATATAATGAGTACCTATAGTCATAAAATGAGCATAAAATGATGAACATTAAGGGATAAAAATATAACATTTTACGTTCTCATCAATGTTAAACCGAGTCGATTCCTTTTTGAAACCCTAACACATATAGAAGTAACAATAAATTGGTAGTATTTTTCTTATAGAGTTATTGACCAGCAGTACCATAATAGTACTTAGGATTATTGCAGACAGTAATACCTAAATTCTCGTATTCTTTTTAGGAAATATGCTATCCCAGAAACCTTACTAGTAGAATCATGACATAGTTGTTGTTACATTTATAAGATGCAAGTTTAGTGTACCCTAGCTCTTAGTAGGATATACACCTTAGATACTAGTGGCATCAGCATCCCACATGAACTATATACGACTAGTCGTACTTGACTCCATTAGATATTAATCTTCTATCCTTTTATACTATGCCTTAGTGTAATTTTGAAGACGAAATTCTTTAAGGTGGGTAAGTTGTAAGATCCCTGGATTTTAGGGTTTATTTTAAAATGTTAGATGAATTATTTTCAATAAATATTTTATTTAATTAGTTTTGATTATTAAATGTACTTTTTCGTGGATTTGATTCTTGGAGCGTCGGGGATGTCAATCTCTCAAGACTTCATTTATGAGTTTTGACCTAGACAAGTTTATCTTTATTTTGATATATCATGTCCCGCTCAAACTTGTACCCTTGTATTCTATTAACATCGCACAATTTTTTGGTCAATTTAGGCCATTTGACTATCTACCGTAAACTTGACCTGATTTTCAATTTAATTTTGGGGCTCGACATTTATCCAACCAAATCGACCCAATATATGGTTTTGACCTATTTTGAGCCTACTACACACATGCCACTTGTGTGCCACCCAAATGAGCTTTCATATGCTATTATTTCATCAATCATCATAATAGATCTAAATTGTAGTCATGATCGCACAAAGCTCAAACCTAACCCAATCGAACCCAAATACCCAACCCAAATTCATGTGGCCACTCTCATGGCACTACCCAAACATACAACACCACTCACCCTCTACAAAATACCAAACACCCAACCAAGACATCCTTCAAAACCTAGTGGGCAAGACCCATTCCCCATGAACACTAAATATAGTTAACTCATGACACACTCTACCTCCCCCTCATTAAAACTAAACAAAAAATGAGCCAACCCAAAGGTGGCTCCCATCCTTCCCACCACTCCACACCAAATCACCCCATTCCTCCATGACACCAACAACATACCCAAAGGACAATAGCACACACCCCACTCTTACCTCATTAATTACCCTCCATGCATGCCCATACCTATGATATACACAACCTCTCTCCTCCCTCATTAAAAAAACACACACACACACAAGAACCCCCCAACCCATGATGGCCGACAGTTCCCTCCATCCTTCTTTTTCAACTCCTCTTCTTCTTTTTCCTCTTCTTTCTCAGTCGACCAAGAACCCTAACCCTAATTCTTCTCCACCTTCTCCTCCTACTTCTCATTCCTTTATCATCTCTCCTTCCTCTCCCTATTTTTTGCCGGACGAGCTGCTGCTGGGAGCACCAGTCTCCCACGAGCCCCCTGATGGTGCAACCCATTCGTACTGCAGATGCCGCTGATAGGCTTCCCGCGTACCGTTGTGGTTGGTCGCTGCACAGCTGTGCCCCCTCTCCGACAAACCTCCTTCTCCTTACCGCCTCCAGGGTCGACTGCGGCCGACGACAGCATGTGGGTGCGGTTGTTGCTGCAGTTGCGAGCATCCTCCTCGTACGGCCCTTCCTTCGACGATCAAAGCAGTCACGACCGATCATACCGCCAGCAAGTCCTCAGCGAGCCGCTCACCACCCCCGCACGGCCCTTCCTACGGTGGCGGCACACATTGTGCATATTACCGCACGTGCAAGCACGACCGCGCCCAGTGATGCACGCGGTAGTGGCTCCCCGTACGTTGTGCTCGTCCGAGGAGGCAGCCATACCGTCGTACGCGCCACCACCAGTGTCCGGCGTGGTCGCGTCCCTTTCATCGTTCATCGCAAACGATTCCTGCAACTCGAAGTCAATCCCGTCGAGACACGAGAATTATAGAGGTCAAAATTTGTGCTTCGCAACAGCAACTTTGTGCATATTTTTTGGGTGATCCAACCATTAGATCGTCGAACTATTCTTCCATCATAATCTTGGTATATAGCTCTACCTCCACCTTAATTTCGAAATTGACCACCAAGTTGCTCAATTGAATTGTATTTGTTTTTGACAGTTTCGTAGAGCCAACTTCGCGGATTTGTTCCTCCTCCATTGTAATTTTGTTTGGCAAGCCACTAGTTCCGATGCACAGCAGGTATAACCCTCTTCTTACGATAAAATTTTTATTCTATTGGGAGGGCATTTGATTTGTTGAATTCGACGCCAAACTTGGTCGTCCAAAGTCATAATTTTTAACTTGTAAAATTCTAATGTTGGACTCGGGACTCCGAATTTCAATTCTGACACCACAATTGGACACCTGGCGTCTTTCTGCCCAGAAATTATATACAATAGCACACATTCGATGCAAATCGAGTCCCACGATCCGAGTCATTCGGCTATTTTAAGATCAGCTCATCAGAATCCAATTCTGGATATACCGTTGGATTCATATCGTCATTCTGGACTCATTTATATATAGTTTGCTAGATTTAGAGGACTTTAGCCCCGGCAAGTATTTTGGTACAAATCGGGTCCTACAATCCGGGTCACCGGGTTATTTCGAGATCGGCTCATCGGAATCCAATTCCGGCTATACGTTAGATTTGTATCATCATTCTGGACTCCTAGACATATAGTTTGCTAGATTTAGAGAACTTTTATTCTGGCATATTTTTGAGTGCAAAGTGAGTCCAATGGTAGACCACATTTTGACCCAAAATTATCATTTAAGACTTATGTCTAGTCTATCTTAGCTATTTTTCTTATTCTAGAAACTTTGGTGATATTTGTTTCGGCATCCTGAGACGTTTGCGGAAGTTCTCATGTTGTTGTTTTTTTGGCTTGACGATTTTGCCTGCAGGACATCAGCAGATCATCGCATCACCTCTGGACAAGATACCTTGCCATACTTGTCATGTTTACATTATTCATATCTATTCTTGTGTTGTTAATTGGTGACACTAGCAGTGTGCGTCCAAGGATGACTTGGGTGCTATCAATGATGGTATCGATGTTATGGGTGTGTGTGTGACTTAGAGTTAGCAGGCGTACCCGGAACTGGGAAGTTATCTACATAACTTCTATGACTTGTCACGAGATATTACACGATATAGTGAGTGAGGATCCTTGTGTTGGAACGAGCATACGCATTGGACTGATCCTCGGTGCGAGCGGTTCGTGTGTCGGTACATATAGAGTTAGATGGTGCTTAGGTTAGAGACTTGCATTGAGACACAAATTGTCTGAGTCGTGGATACGACGTTCACAGTTCATGGACGGTGAAGACTATCAGTAGGCATATGAGACAACCAAATATTTCAGCCTTAGGGTTTCCCGGGTAGGGGCATGTACCATACTAGTGTGTACATCCGGCAGCGACTACTAGTTATGCGCTAGGTACGGTCGGGAGGTATGCTAGTATATGTATATTCATCGGCTCATGATCCGACGCCGGCTCATGCTTCGGTGCCATATCCTTATTCACATACCCATGCGCTCCAAAATCGTCTTCAACATGCATTCACATAGAATGGTTATTTTCTGTACCCATATCGGACCATATCACGAGACAGTATCTTATCGCGGATGGGTGTGCCGTCACTTGTTCTTGACAGGTTATGGACGAGGTGCACTTCTTTGATGACAAGATATTGGATCGTGTTGTGATCTTGATCAATTATTTATATTTACTCAGTTCATATTATGGCATGTTATTTCTATATCTTGCTACGTCCCTCTGAGGACCTGGTGATCTCTCAAAATATTTGTTGAGCAGTTATTACAGAGCAGTTGGTCAGGTGCTGAGTGTTGCACTGAGATTTCAGGTATATACATATATTATCTAGTATATCCACTTACTCTTCCTTGTATACATTTCATCTTTATTTGATTCACGCTGCTATGTAACCTATTATTTGCAAGCTTATTCCTTTCTTGAGCTTGTTCGAACATGTATATTATGGGTGACAACTTTAATATGTTATGTTCATTTTTGACATTCGTTATATTATTGTGGATTAAGATATAGTCAATTAGTTATGTTAGTAAACCTGACAGCGTAGTACTTCTGGAGTAAGTCCATTAAATTGGAAACTTACCCTAGATCGTATTAGCTCGCATGCTCGTATCTCAAGTTCCTGCGTATTTTTGAACTGGACATGACAGAGTGCCGGCTCGCCGGCGATCGACCCTCACCGGAGTTGTAGCGGGGGTACTGGAGCACGGAGGACTCGACGGCACGGGGACCAACTTCAACGAGGCGATCTTGGGCGCTGGACATAGTAGACGCAGAAGGAGGAGGATAGAGGTGGCTCTCCGAGGGGACAGGTCGCTAATAGTCAGTGGTGGCATGATTGTCGGGTCGAACGCGGTGACGGCTACAACTGGTTTGAAATGAGCGACTGGGTGGCGTCGGCCCGACCAATCCAGTAGTGGTGGTTGGTGGTGAATCCTGTGGTGGCGCGACGGTCGGAGATGTCAAGGAAGTGACATTGATCATAGAAAGAAGGAGGAAGTGATAGTGGCTTGGCTCCGACATGGTTTGGCCGGAGTCGGCTCGGCCAGGGAGGAGGAAAGGCGGCTGGAAAATTAGGGTTAGGGCTTATGGTTAGGGTTGTCTAAAAATTTGGTGTCAGCGTGTCTTGCGTGACACAATCTGAAAAGATTTTGTGGTATAAAATTGTATCCGATGTGTCAGACACGAAAGATAAATATATAAATGTAAAAAAAGTAGTAGAAGAAATTGGATGGATACAGATACGATACACGGACACGAGTGGGTGATGATAGTTGTTTGTGTGGATTGGGAATTAGATTGGAGAGATCGCTTCTGGGAAAAGAAAGCCACAAAAGGCCCCTATATATAGATGGAGTTTGACAAGCAACTCCTATATGGATAAGGATTATAACTCCTAATGGATAATATTTCCCTTTTATTTAAATCAAATAAACTTTTAAAACTAATTTAATTTAATCTTAATAAAATAAATAATTACGATAAAAATGTAAATCAATATTTATTATTATCAAATAATTTTAATCATAGAAATTCAAATATTAGGTAATTAATTAAAATAATATTCGATGTCATCAGGATAATCTAAAACATATTTTCATTAATCCAAAATCCTATTTAAAAATATTTTAAAAAATCTTGTTATTGATAAAAATTATTTTCAAAACCACTTTCGAAGCCAATAGTTTGGAAGTCCAAAAATAATAACCAACATATTTTGTAATGTCAATAATCATTTGTTTTCAAGAAAATTATTTTTATTAAAACTAACTACTACTTTTGAACCTTAAATTTTAAACTAAATTTTAAAATACAAAAAAAATACAACATAACTTATTCGAAGTTACAAAGAGAATTGTCTTTTTTCAAACACATTCAAAATAAATAATAAAATAATAAAATAAAATTCTAAATTTTTTGAAAAAAGGGGTTATACACTTGGCATTTCTGACGTATGGCCTCTTGTGCACATAGAAGGTCGTCGTCCCTAGACAGCAAGTTCAGCCATAGAAGTTCTTGAAACTTTTCATGGCCATAACTTCCTCTATATATCTCAAAATCCAGCAAAAAATAGCTAAACTGCATAAAAATGAATTCACTACAATATGGAATAACTAGTTTTGGAAAACAACAAGTTTTGATAGATCATTTCTACAAAAACCCATAAAATCCTAGCTTTCAAAACTTAGATCGACACCAAAATAGCCACCAAATCTGAAAATACCAAGTACTAAACATAAAAAGAATATAAAGATACATAATATAGACTAAAAATATTTAGAGAAATCAAACAAAATAAAATGGTCAAAGTGATCTCTCCATTAGTGCAAGAAGTACTTGCTTGGGTGGTTGGAAGAAGTGAATGGGAGTGAATGAGGAGAGATAAGGGGAAAAGAATATTTATATGGAGGTTGGAAGGGTGGCTCCACTAAACCCCAACCCTAACATGTTTTAACCTAAATGACTAAGGCCATGTTCCATTCTACATAATTAAATAAAAGTTTGGATCACAACACGGTCCAGTATTCCATCATTGAAGTAGTGAACCACACAACCAGGCAAGGATAAGGGATGGCACACTATTTCTCGATAAGATATTGTTCCATGTCATGATCATGTGTAAATACAGGATAAAGGTATACCATTATATACATGTCAGATACCATGTACACGAATAATGCAAAAAAAAATACGTACTAGGAACGGGGAGTGACAAAAACATTTTTCGTAAACTCAAAACTTTATACGGGGTTTGTGCCAACAAATCGGACGACTTCATTATGAACAGATTGCAACAAAATGTGCGTACGGACTTCCTGGATGTGTGGGCTTTAACGGAATTCAAATTAGTTGCGTGTATGCGACGTATTTCAATCTTATCCTTTAAAAATCACTATATCGACATTTTTTAAATTTCTCAATTATTTTGTGAATGTTCATCGAATCGCCACAAAACTTGGACCATTGGATTTACAACGTTACGTTGTCCTATGACCCAAGTTTAGTCTTATTCTAAGACCTTTGATCGGATTACCGTTTTGCGGGTCCCACGATCCGATTCAATGAGCATTTTTGTGATTGGCTCATTAGAATCCAATTCTGGAAGTATACAATGAGTTTGTATTATCGTTCTGGACTTGGAGACCCATAGTTTGCTGACTTTAGAGACCTCTAGACTTGGCACATTTTTTGGTACAAAGTAAGCCTAGTGACGGACACCGTTTTGATTCAAAATTGTAGTTTTTTCGTTTTGTACAAATTGGACTTATGGGTAGTCTATTTTAAATACTTGCCCATTCCAAGAATGTTGGTAATATTTGTTTCAAATCTGAAGACATTTGCGACGTTTCCGTCTTTGTTGCTTCCATTGACTAGACGTGTTCGCCTACTAGACGTCGTCAATTCATCACACCATCTCTAGGAAGCTATATCTTGCCATGATTTTCTGATTACTTACTTTTATTTCAGCATGTTTCTCTTATATTATTTATTTATTTGTTTGTTTGTTCTATTTTAAATTTGTATCCAAGTCATACTTGGGTACAAGCGACTAAGTTAGTCATTTTCTTTACTTGTGTTTATTTTATGTATATTGACCTAGTTTTAGAGGACCACTCGATGATTGTGATGTATTGGTATATCTTCTTGTCTATGACACATGTGTTCCAAGAGTTGTGAGTCTCATGTAGGATACGAACTTGCGTATTCGGCTAGCCACCCGTACATCTGAAACGTGTGACGGATAGGACATAATTACTAATATAATGATATGATTAGAAGACTTAGCAGTTATTAGAGGTATATGTGTTGTGGATACGACATGGATAGGAGCATAGGGTGGGGAGGACATTTACTAGGTGTTTGGGCTACTATGCACATTCCTTTTTTGTAATCCATAAGCTCCGTCGGAGAAGCAAGTGCGATAATCCTGGTTATACTTGCAGATGGGCTCTGACGTTTGATGAGTGTTGGCACGTTAGGCCCCTGGTTTCCAAGCGGGAACTATGCCCATACCATTTTTAGCCCGAGTGCCAATGCGTTGAATATTGTCCTTAAAAGTGCATCTTACGTTGAATGGTTAGGAGACCTTTATGATTGCTTATTTATATTCAGTATATCTACATGTTGTTTGTATCTTGCGACGCCCTTATGAGGACCTGGTGATCTCTCCAGGTATAGAAGATCAGGATTATTTCCAAGAGTACGAGCAAGGGCCTGATTCTGAGTATACAATTGAGGAGGTTTCACCTTCTTACTTCATATGATTCATTTTGTGGATGGGCTTAGTAGTTGCTACTTTTCTTGCATTTTATTTATTTCTAGGAGGTCGAACTCCATTTTTCTACATTTTATATAAATGTTTGGTAGTGGATTTGTCTCCACCCAGGTATCATTCCATTTGACCATTTACCTGATTCGTGATTAGTATTTCCTTTACTTATGCTATGATTTAGATATTGTTATTGCCTGTGATTGTTCAATATTATGTTATGAGCTGGATTTCATATTAAATCTTATGTGTGTGTTCGTGTGTTCCACATAATGGAGTAGCATTCGTATACATACATCTGACATGCAACGTATTTATAGTCCTACGTATATTGGGATTGGGGTGTAACAATTCCTAACGATATCTTATGCAGGCATAGTAAGTATAACTAAATTACATGGAAGGCTAAATTGACCATGGATAAGAATCACCTAAAGGTTGATAGTATATATCTTTACATTTTTGTTGGATACGATCAATATGCATGCTTTACATTATTGTCAGATATTAACTGTTAAGCCAACAGAGAAAGATCACTTTTAATAATGCTCATAACACATGATTACTTAATGATGTCTTCTTAGGTGAGTTGGGCAAGCACCGCTTATCACTATGTAGGCATCTGTAGGTGTTCATGTGTAGGAGAGTCGCTTGACCAATACTGTGACGTCGGTGAATCGGATGGGTGTGCAAAAGCTCTTCTAATAAAGATGTTTTCTTTTGCTATAAAGGTCATAATGTATAAAATATTATAATTTCGTGTACTACTGAGTTGTAAGCCATGTCGGCTAATACAGTGAGTTGTAAGCCAATGCGGCACATCCAGTTATAAGCCAATTCGGCAAGTTATGTGTAAGCGATGATGACAAGTATTTCAGTTACCTATTGAGAGACCTTTCGTGTCCGAGTACAAATTTTGTATTCCACTGTAAGTCATATACTCCATTGCAAATATCAATACAAAACTGTATATCATCTTGCGACTTCAATTTATATGATTAGTTCCGCTGCAACATCGTTGTTCTCTGAGAAATATCACTAATAGTGTTGGTTTTGCCTTGTACGAGTGCAATCTAGCCTTGTACAACATCACGTCAAGTGGCTACTTTTCGATTCTTCGAAATTGGAGCGTGACAACTGCACAATCATTTACCATGTTTATTTTTCTTCATTCCTGCTTTTCATGTTATATGTTTCATATTGGTTTTGTTCGCTTGTCCTTGTGCCTTCCATTCTGGTAGTTGCTACGGTTGGCATGACTAACCTTGGATTGTTCCCAGATTACCAGTGATCGACCATATAGATCTTCCAGTCTTGACTTGGAGGATGCACTTCACTTCTAGATCATGTTGGTAGTTGTGTGAGAAGGTATTCTAGTCTACATCTTTCATATTCTAGACTTCATGATCATCGTATGAGTATTTTGACCGTCTGGCATTACTTACTTCCATATATTTGTCACTCTTACTGTTTATTTACTTGATATTGTCTTTTGATATGAGATTAGATTTTAGGACATAAATTGCTTGTATGCTAGGATACCCAATAAGAGAGACAGTCGTCACTGCAATACGGAATACCGGAGTACTTCGTAGTGCATAGGTGGCCTATATTCGTCCTCACTCCCCAGGATTTTGTTTCTGTGGCATAACATTAGGAACTTAATAAACCAACGAATTCAAGAGTCATCATATAGTAAGATAATGAGCAGTTAATGTTGTTACCTATCGCTAACCCAGATAAAATATTTTGAAATCACTTCTTTTAACTATAGTACCAATTGTTGTGCTACACACGGAAGCGGAAAGAAGAAAATATCCTTGTTATGAGAAAATTAACAAAGCACATAATCGAACAATAACACAAAGCACACAAGATTTACATGTTTTGGTTAAGAACAATCTTCTCCACGAGGTAAGAGAAAAAAAATCTTTAATTGAATCAAATAAGAGAGCCTTACAATAGCAACAAATATACACTACAAAGGCAACCTTATCCTTCATAGATCTCTGTCGAGCTCTATCCTTCTCTATCTTAAAGAATCCTTCAATGGCCTCTAGAAAAACATTAGAATGCTATTAACAATCAAGTAGCCTCAAGCATCCAATCCTATAATAGAGCCGATAGAGGATATTAAACCCCTCCTAAACTTGACTTTAGTCATGGAGCGATCTGGATCATTGAAACATCAATTTTAGATCTAAATCATATAGAAAATTAAGTAAGTCTGGACTGATTGGTATGTCGAAAGTATGCAGTCTATGTACCGCAAGGCTACTATTATACCAAATATTGGTATGTTATGTAGGACCGTTGAGCACCTCTAGAGGGGGGGTGAGTAGAGTGAGTGCGAGTGCAGCAGAAAATAATCACCAATTTTAAAATTATAAACAGATAACTATGGCAGTAAATAAGAGACAGTAAATAAATATAGCAAGAGATAGAGAGATCAAACTCATTAACACAACGATATATACTGGTATCCCTCTGAGAGGACTAATCCAGTCTCGAGTACTCTTGCTCGATGTTAATCCACTAAGGCACAAGCTAATTGAGAGCTTGCAGTCTCTTACAACATCGTGCTTCGTGACAAGTGCATGACCAACTTCACAACACCGTGCTTGGTGACGAGCACACGACCGGCTCCACAACAGAGATAGTTTTTGAACTTTGAACAACCTCTTTACAACTCTTGAGAACCAAAAAAGTCTAGATCGAAATAGATATTAATGGCTTTTGGCTAAGAGGAGTGTAGGTGAGATATAAAAGATTTTGATCGGATGAAAACACTTATTGGATAGAGAAGAGAAGATGAAATTGAATGAGTTATTTAGAATGAAAAATTCTCTTCTGTTTATAGGTATTTTCTGGGACCGAACTCGGGCAGAGTTCTGATGTAAAGATTTCGCATATGACGTTGCATGCATATTTGGAGGCAACAAATATTTAAATTTAAACTGACCGAACTCGGTCAGTGTTCGGACCAAACTCGGGCCGAACTCGACCTGAGTTCTGTCTAGGTAAAAATGTTAAACATTTGTAAAATATTGTTGCAGAATGGAATTGAACTTTTTGGTGGATGGAATATGGATAGGTAGGCTGTATAAAAAAAATGGACTATGATTAACCTAAACCAGTATTACCCAGTCGATCTTACGATTTATATCCTAGACTCAATAAAAATAAAATACATAATTAATTGTGAAATGACTCAGACTAGATTCCAATGAAAGTAAGCTTCAGACTGATGATTTACATGCTCGATGTTGCAGTAGTACGCTTGTTGATATTGATTTCACAAGATCTGAAATGATTAGCAGCAGTTCGTATATTTTGTGTATTGACTTAAGTGTATTGACTTAAGTTTATGTCGATTATTAAAATCGGGTGTGACCATGGAATGGGCCATCAATCTCCCTCATTTTGATAATTGATAAACTTGAGTCTATACCAAAGTATATCTAAAATAGAACAAATAAAATTACCTGAAAAAAATAGTTTTGGTAGTCTTTCTTTGAATGTTGATTTTGGTAGTGCGCTCTTTCTCCCCCTTTGCCAATAAAAAAATGGTTTTGGCTCCCCCGTAATGTGTGAAGCCAATAATGTTAATCAAACATACAAAGTAATACTAGAGAGATAACCAAAGAACAACATTGCCACAAATACCAAGTGCATAAAAGAAATAACTAGTAGTGAAATACTGATAATGTTATGCATAATAGAAAGATACAACCACCATAAACATCACAAATTAAAGTGCTAATAAATGTCTAACTGTAAAGTTTAGACATAAAAAAAACTACATCATAGATCATCATCTATCAGATCCTATCCAAAATCCACTAGCTCAAGTCCTCATCACATCGGAGTGTCGTCACCTCCAGGAGCATCCAGTGAAAAATATACAGCAGTAGGATCGAAATAAGGGAATGTCTCCTCATCGTCGAACCTGGGTCCAGGGAAGCTGGGGTGAGGAAGTATGGTAACTGGATGGGATGGATCATGAGAGAGACTCCAGTGAAGATCAGCAGTGCTGTTCCGTAACACCTAAGCCTGGGTGATATGGCGAAACTCTGAGTCAAGATAGCCCTGATGTCGTTGCGCATAGAGGGCAACGAAATCATCAAATCGCTGATAGAAGCCAGGGTCAAAACACGGAGCAGGGGCTGGAGCAGCAGCAGCAGAAGGAGCCTCGGGGTCAGCATCTGGAACAAGCTCAGCACCAGGAGGCAGAGGAGGAGTAGGGTATAACCTAGACCTACTAAGCGCTATGGCAGTGGAGTAGTAAGAACATGTTTGAAGATCGATTTCAAACCTTATAAAGATAGAAGCCAAATGCATGGGATAGACGAGGTTGCGTCCTGCATTTCTGCAGTTGGGCATCCAAGCCATCATAATCTTGGAAACAGAGAATGGAATGCCAAAGTGAATGTGGTACATGGTTGGCAATTCTAAGAAGGTAATCTCATCAGAGGATCCTTTCTTCGGAAGAAGAACAGAGAATACAAACCTATGGAGTTCATAGAAGTTTTGGTTGAGATGCTTGGAGTAAACTCTTCTAGGAATAGATTTGGGATGGCACAAAAGTTCTTTGAAGGAATCAAGAGTGACACCTTCAGGAATTGAATGTGATGAATATCCACTAAAGCTTCACCTACATCAGGAACATGGAAGTATTCACTGATGTCGGTGGCGCTGAATTCTAGTTCTTGTCCAGTAACACAAGAATATAAATTTTTGTTATCTTTTACTTGCAGGTTGCAGTAAAACATATGGACAGCATTATCATAAATATTCTCAGCTACTTCAAAAAAGTCACGAAAGCCGAGACGGTCAAAAGTGGGAGCATATTCAGAAAAGATAGTAAAGTTTACACGTGCTCCAGCACAAATTCTACGACCAGAAAAAGAGTCAAACCAAAGGTCCAAAAATTCCTTACGAGGAAAGAGACCGGAATCATAATCATCAGATCCCGTAGGTCTAACTGGACTAAAGACATTAGTGGGAACATAGTCAGAATAGGAAGATCCTGCATGTGAGAAATCAACCTTCTCTTTTGGTGCTTGGGTGCCATAGATGAGAAGGAGAGGATAATGGAATACCTTCGAGAGGAGGAGGAAGATGGAGAAGAGTAGCCTACTAGACTCCTGAGAAGCTCGAATGGAATGAGGAGGAAGAGTTCTTGGGAATATTTGAGGGTTTTTCTTGGTTGAAGAATGAGAAAAAGTGGAAGGAAGAAGAGGATTATATAGGGCTAGGGCCGGCTGTTCGGTTCTGGAATCTGAACAGCGCCAACCGAACTCGGTCAGAGTTCGGCTGCTTGTATTTCCAATGCCAAAAATACAGTATTTGTTTAAAAATCTGAATTTATAACTGTTGTACGTCTTCATTTAATAACTTCTATTACTTTGGGTTAGCTGTAGGGGCCGGATCCCAGCTAGCGGTAGTCCGAAGGCTAGTGCACCGTGTCGCTTCAGGCTATTTACACCTGTATGACAGAAGAACCCTTCGGCTTGTAGCCAAAATAATTTTCGTTAAATAAATTACGAAGTTTTGAGTTATAAAAATAAATTTAATAAACATACTACATTATGAATCTGAAAATTCAAGTATGCCGAGCTCTCGTCTCATAATGTTAAATCGGTCTTCAGCCAGTGGTTTTGTGAAAATGTCTACTAGTTGATGATCTATGTCAATAAACTCTAGGTAGATATCCCCGTGTTGTTGGTGATCACGTAAAAAGTGATGTCGAATCTTAATGTATTTTATGCGTGAGTGACATACAGGGTTCTTAGTCAGGTTAATAGTGCTAGTGTTATCACAATAAATGGGAATCTTAGTGTAGTGCAGATTGTATTCTTCTATGGTTTGCTTCATCCATAAAATTTGAGCACAGCAACGTCCTGCGGCGATATACTCAGCCTCAGTAGTTGATAATGTTGTAGAATTTTATTTCTTGCTGAACCATGGGACTAAGGCCTTTTTTAGGAAATGACAAGTACCGCTGGTACTTTTATGATCTACTTTGCATCCTGCAAAATATGCATCCGAGTAACCTATTAGGTCAAAGGATTTGGTTTTAGGATACCACAAGCCGACTGTAGAAGTTCCCTTAAGGTATCGAAAGATACGCTTAACGACACTTAGGTGTGATTCCTTAGGATTTGCTTGGTATCGTGCACAGATGCAAATACTGAACATAATATCAGGACGACTAGCAGTTAAATATAATAAGCTACCAATCATACCTCGATACTTACGCTGGCCAACAGGTTTGCCACTTTTATCAGTGTCAAGTTTTGTAGATGTAGCCATTAGAGTTTCGATAGGCTTTACATTATCGAAGTCGTACTTTTTCAGTATGTCCTTCGTATACTTGGCTTGATTGATGAATGTTCCCTTTGAGTATTGTTTGATCTGGAGTCCTAGGAAGAAGTTCAGCTCTCCATCATACTCATATCAAATTCACTCTGCATATACTTAGCAAACTCTTGACAAAGTTTTTCATTCGTAGAACCGAATATAATGTCATCAACGTATATTTGCACAAGAAGAATGTCATCATCTAAAGATTTGATAAACAAAGTTGTATCAACTCTTCCTATTAAAAACCATTATCAAGTAAGAAGGCACTTAGGCGTTCATACCAAGCACGAGGTGCCTGTTTGAGTCCATAGAGTACTTTCTTAAGCTTGAAGACGTGATCAGATTTTTAAAAATCTTCAATGCCAGGGAGTTGTTTCACAAAAACTTTTTCTTTTAGAAATCTGTTCAAAAATGCACTTTTTACGTCCATTTGAAATAATTTAAAATCATTAAAATATACAAATACACGAAACATACGGATAGCTTCTAGTCTAGCAACAGGAGCATATGTCTCGTCATAATCAATACCTTCTTCTTGATTATAACCTTGTGCCACTAGACGTAATTTGTTGCGTAGAACTTGTCCATCTTTACTTAGTTTATTTTGGAACACCCATTTGGTACCAATTATCGATTGACCAATAGGTTTAGGAACGAGTTCCCAAACTTGGTTTCTCTCAAATTGATTAAGTTCCTCTTGTATGGCATTAATCTAAAACTTATCAGTAAAGGCATCTTCTAATTCTTAGGTTCTATTTGAGAAATGAAAGCTACATTTGTTGCTATTTCAGAATCTCTAAGAGAGGAGCGTGTACTTACACCTTTTGATACATCACCTATAATGAGTGTCTCTAGATGATCTGGTAAGAATTTTAATGATTCAAATTTATGAGTCAGGTCTTCCACAGGTCTCTTGTCGGTTTTTGCTTGTACACCTTCATCATCACTATCGCTAGATCTGTGACTATTGAGCTCATCAAATGTAATGTTAATAGATTCTTCAACAATCATAGACCTTTTACTGAAAATTCTATATCCCTTACTCTTAGCAGCATATCCGAGAAATATCCCATCTACTTTAGAGTCGAACTTACCCAAGTTGTCCTTGGTGTTCAGGATAAAACAGCGACATCCAAAAACTTTGAAATAAGAAATGTTTGGAATCCTTCCAAACCAAAGTTCATAAGGTATTTTCTTCGAGATGGATCAAATTAACACCCTATTTAAAACATGACAGGATGTGCTAACAGCTTCTGCTCAAAAATATTTAGGAAGATTATGCTGATTCAGCATGACTCTAGCCATCTCGCTTAGAGTATGATTCTTCTGCTCCATGACACCATTTTGTTGAGGAGTTCTAGGACAAGAAAATTTGTGGTAGTACCCACTATCATCACAAAACTTTTTGAAATCAGTATTTACGAATTCGCCACCATGATCACTTCGAATACGAGTAATCATAACGCCTTTTTCATTTTGTATCTTTTTGCAAAATAACTGAAATTCAAAAATAGTATCACTTTTGTTTGATAAAAAGTAAACCCAAGTAAAAACGAGAGAAATTATCAACAATGACAAAAGCGTAGAGCTTACCGCCAAGACTAGCGACTCTACTAGGACCAAATAAATCTATATGTATCAACTACAAAGGTCTAGAAGTACTTACAGCGTTGATGGATTTAAATGTAGACTTATGTGCTTTGTTCTTTTCACAGTCAGTGCATACCATATCTCTCTTGAATGGAATCTCGAGGAGTCCTTTTACCAGCTTCTTAGTGCTCAGTCATGAGATAGTGCCATATTTGCATGTCCTAGTCTCACATGCCATAGCCAGCTTTCATCTAGATTAGCTACTAGACATCTTCCTGCATTATTAGTACTCTCCAGAAAGGAAACATAAATATTGTCTTCTCTAATCCCTTCATATATGGGATAACCAGGTGACATATCATATATGGTGCATTTGTCTTTTACAAAGTTGATACCATAACCATTATCAGCCAAATAACTTATGCTCAGTAGGTTATGTTTTAATTCTATAACTAGACAAACATCTTTTATTACAGGATAAGGAGATATACCAACAGTGCCATTTCCAATGATATCACCTCTCAGATTATTTTCGAAGGAGACGTATCCTTCTTTCTTCATCGATAGCGTGGCGAACAAAGATGCATCTCCAGTCATGTGCCGTGAACATCCGCTATCGAGGATCCACTTGCTTTTAGCATGAGAGGGTTGATGGTCCACCTACAAAACAAGTAGATGAATCCTTTGGTACCCATTTACTGGGGGGTCCATATTGATTAGTCTTAGGTCTCCAAAATAAAGTACGATTGTCAACAAGTTTCATTGCTATACAATACTGTAATATGTGTCCATGAGTACCATAATATGTGCAAGTGAGTTTAGAAACAGTGGTATTTGAAACTGTGTTGACATGCCTATTTGGTTTCTTTGAAAACCTATAAGTGAAAGCATGGTGATAATCGTGTTTCTTTCGTTCTTTCTGAGTTTTAGTCCTCTTAGGTGTATGCTTAGCATTAGGACTAAACTTAGGCTGTGTCACAGGTATTGCCAGTTTGCCTAACTTGATTTCTAACTTTTTAGAAACCGTAAAAGACTCTTCATATTTAGCAGTCATGTCTGAGAGTCTTTGTTCTGTGACTAAGTGCTTCTTCTTCTCTATGTCATATAACTCTTGTATTTGATGGAACTGGGGATTCCCAGGACCCTTTCTTTGGTGTGCGTATTGATCGATAGAAAATTAAACAGATCTTATACGTGTTCTAACCCTTCATAGGCGGAAACTAGGATTCACGAATTATACCTGCGGCAGAAAGGAGACAAGTAATTCCTGGCAATCTCGAGCGGACGACCCCAAGATCTTATGCACGTATTCCTTCCTCGAATTGGACGTCGTGTGGGCGACGATCTTCCAACATTTTCTTCTCCTTGGCAGCCCTTTCTTTCTCTCCTTACGTGAATCACGAATTTAGAGAAAGTTTCTGATTTTTGATCGGTAATGTGGCGGCCAGAGAATAGAGGATATATATAGGCTACGGCAGGGACCATGAGAAGAAATTAGGGTTAGGCCTCCTAACGGATCTGGATATCCCGTGTTCAGCCCGAACACACAATCCAGGCCCATTAACAATAGCTCGGTCCACTAATGAGCTATTGTTGCACTACCTCCCTAATCCCAAATTATGTTTGTGGGCTCCTTTTATTATATGCTCGTTTGGCTCCCCATGTTAAGATATCGTATGTCCGTCGATCAAATTAAGTTACTGACAACTATATTGATTCGACATCTTTTATCCTTAAGTAGTACCGCTCAACTTTATTTGTCATGTCGGATATAATCCATCTACAGGATTTACATGACAATCCTTATGAGCTCCTTAAGGGGACATCATCAACCCGATGTATCGGGATATGGATTCCATTTATAATCAACAGCCCATCATACATACAATGTTATTACCCAATTCATAGAGGTTGTTGATCCATAATGAATCTCACTCTTTTATGAGCCAAAGTAATGCACACTACATATACATGTTCGTTATTATATCCGGATTAAGAGCGCAAGCATCCATAATAACAGAGGTGTTTGTTCTCTTATGTAGTCAGTACAAAGAGAACAACCTCAAGTGGTCCTATTCAATACACACAAAGTGTACTAGTGTAAACCTATAGTCAAGATAGACTAATACCAGATTACACTACAACCTTTCCAATAGATTGTCCAAGTCCATCTAGGTTGTGAACTATTTATATACTCCATAGGAAACTGATAATATGATCTTCTGTGTGACACCACACACCATATTATCTACAATATAGAATATCAGACATTTGTATTAACACTTGTAACAAATACAATATGCAAACATTTGCCCATATGATTCTCATTCAAAATTTAAGAAAATAAGGTTACTACAAAAGTGATACTTTTAGTATATAACCATAACAGTATTTTGACATAGTCTCTTTCTTTCTTATCAACTTTGAGGATAGCCTCATGATAGTCTACTTTGAGTTTGGCTATCTCTTCCGTGTTACCGGTAGTAGATGTCTCTTTAATGTCTTCAATAAGACTGGATAGTCTAGCTATCTCGGTTGTGTATGCCTTAATCTTTTTTGAGATTGCATATACTTGTCAAGCACATTTCTGTGTTCTTCAAGTAGTTCGCTAAAGGCATTTTCTAATTCATCGAAAGTAAAGTCATCATACAAAGGGTTTGAGGATACCTTATCAAAAGCCATAAGACAGACATTTGTATTTCCACAGGGTCTGTCTTCTTCCTCTGTATCACTGGCATCACTTTCATGTCAGATACTTGTGTTAGCATACTTTCGACTGGTTGTAGCTTTTCTGCTTGATCTTGATCTATCATATGGACTGCTTTTCTTCGAAGTTGGACAGTCCTTCTTCATGTGTCCTGATTTCTTGCATCCAAAGCATATTGTTTCATCTTCATTGCTTTCTTGGATATCTTTCTTCCTTCTATTTGATTTCTCAAACTTTAGAAATTTTCTGAAGTTCTTCACTGGTAGGGCTTGTTCATCACCACTTGATGATTCTTCCTCAGAATTATTGTATGTAGATTTTCTGGCTTGAGCTTTAAAAGCAATAGAATTTTCTTTTGGGGTTGCTTCTTCAAACTCTTGCAGATCAAGCTCATGGGTCATGAGCTTGCCCATCAGTATTTCTAGAGACATGGTGGTGAGATCGTTTCCTTCAATGGTTGCTGTTGCCTTTGGGTTCCAGCTCTTGGTTAGAGTCCGTAGCACTTTTCTGATCTTCTCATGATTACTGTAATTCTTACCAAGAGATTGCAAATGATTAGTAATATCAAGGAAACGTGTGAACATCTATGTGACTGACTCACCGGATTTCATCTTAAAAGATTCATACTCATGTGTTAGTCTACTGATTTTGGATTCCTTCACTTGGGAAGTACCTTCATGAGTTATCTCAAGAAGTTCCCAAATCTCGTGGGACGTCTTACAGGTTGAAACTCTGTTAAATTTCATTTTGTCAATTGCACAGAATAGTACGGTGATGGCACGAGCATCTAGACTAGCCTTTGTTTTTTTAGCCTCTGTATATTTGTCATGAGGCTTGTCTACAAGCAGGCCACCAACTATTGTAGGTGCCAATTTCTTATAACCGTCAACAAATATAGACCAAAGATCAAAGTCAAGAGACTTTAAGAAGAAAGTCATTCGTGTTTTCCAGTAGGTATAATTAGTACCATCAAATAGTGGAGGTCTATTTTTGGATTACCCTTCACCGTTGAATATTGATTTCACGGCTGCCATATATACTTTCTGAGGTTTATTATATTAGAATATAACCCGCTCTGATACCAATTGTAGGACCGTTGAGCACCACTAGAGGGGGGTGAATAGAGTGAGTGCGAGTGCAGTGGGAAATAATCACAAATTTTAAAATTATAAACAGATAACTATGGCAGTAAATAAGAGACAATAAATAAATATAGCAAGAAATAGAGGGATCAAACTCAGTGATACAGCGATGTATACTGGTATTCCTCTGAGAGGACTAATCCAGTCTCGAGTACTCTTGCTACATGTTAATCCACTAAGGCACAAGCTAATTGAGAGCTTGCAGTCTCTTACAACACCGTGCTTGGTGACAAGTGCACGACCAACTTCACAACATCGTGCTTGGTGACGAGCGCACGACCGGCTCCACAACAGAGATAGTTTCTGTACTTTGAACAACCTCTTTACAACTCTTAGGAACCAAAAGACTCTAGATCGAAATAGATATTACTGACTTTTGGCTAAGAGGAGTGTAGGTGAGATATAAAAGATTTTGATCGGATGAAAACACTTATTAAATAGAGAAGAGAAGATAAAATTGAATGAGTGATTTGGAATGAGAAATTTTCTTCTATTTATAGGTGTTTTCTGGGACCGAAATCGGGCAGAGTTCTGGCAGAGTTCTGATGCAAAGATTTTGCATATGAACATTGCATGCAGATTTGGAGGCAACAAATATTTAAATTTAAACTAACCGAACTCGGTCAGAGTTCGGACCGAACTTGGCTTAAGTTCTGTCTAGGTAAAAATGTTAAACATTTATAAAATATTATTGCAGAATGGAGTTGAACTTTTTGGTGGATG
This sequence comes from Iris pallida, assembly GCA_029216955.1. Lineage (NCBI taxonomy): Eukaryota > Viridiplantae > Streptophyta > Magnoliopsida > Asparagales > Iridaceae > Iris > Iris pallida. The sequence continues at coordinate 28,642,597 of JANAVB010008400.1, read as the reverse complement.
GATTATGGATAGGTAGGCTGTATAAAAAAGTGGACTATGATTAACCTAAGCCAGTATTACCAGTCGATTTTACAATTTATATCCTAGACTCAATAAAGATAAAATACATAATAAATTGTAAAATGACTCGGACAAGATTCCAATAAAAGTAAGCTTCAGACTGATGATTACGTGCTTGATGATGCAATAGTACGCTTGTTGATATTGATTTCACAAGACCTGAAATAATTAGTAGCAGTTCGTATATTTTGTGTATTGACTTAAGTTTATGTCGATTATTAAAATCGGGTGTGACCATGGAATGGACCAACATGTTAGTTGCTTGAATTTTTTGGCACATTCAAGCATGTCGACGGTCTACCGGAGGTAGGATGATATTGCTTGTTACTTGGTTATTTCAACCTCTTTCCTAACTTCTCCAACTCCTCAGACAACGTCCATAGCATCTCGCATCCGTATCAATCAAGAGCCATATCCAACAACATCAGCAAAAAATAAAAAATAAATAAAAAAGACTAACTAGAATAAGAGATTAGATGTTTGCCTGAAACTAAAGCTGATGTCACATCTTAGTTTGAGCTGAAAGTCTAGTGGCTGCACCTTTGTGGGAGCCCCCACCACCAAGACAAAAATAGTCAAACTGCCACAATCGACTTCTGTCGGATTTTCTAATTCTACAAGGATCTTTTTTTTTGTAACACCCAGTTTTCCAGATGAGGGTAATTTTTAAAATTTTGTAATTATAATTATTATTTATTGATATTTATTTCATATTATGATTTTTGGTAATTTTTAATCATTTTTTAACTATTTAAACCATGACTTGTAATTTTGGTATTTTGCTAGTGTAACACTAGAGACAGCTTGACCTAGAGCCTAGCCATGTGATTAGGGTGTTTCATTTATCATTTCCAGTTTGAGGGTATTTTTGTCATTTTGAATTTAATATATATTATTTGGAATTTAATATATTATTAAGAATGGTGTGATTTTAATATTATTTAATTCATTGCCTTGTAGTGTGTTTAGCCCTAGACTAGATTTGACCTAACCTAGATTAGTCATAGCTAGTCTTAGCTAACCATGGTTAGTGTTAGTTAGAATTTGTTAGCCTTGGTTAAGTCATGACTAGATGGAACAACTAGGTCACAACTTGACTAGTGTGAAACCTAGGCTTGTGAACCATTGAATTAGTTAGATTGATTTATAGCCATTGATTTATTTCCCCAAAACCCTAATCCTAGCATTTATGGCCAGCCACCTAGGGATACACACCCCTATTTAATGTCTCCTCAAACTTAGGGCTAACCTCCTTAGAAAAAATAGCAAGTTAAAAATAGAGGTAAACCCTTTCTTCCCCAATCCATAACTCCTCCATTTCAACTCATTTTTCTTCCTAATTTCTTGCAATAGATTCTAATCTCTGTGTTTTTGATGTCTATGGTGAGAAATTTTAGGGAAGGGGCAATTTGGAAGAGTTTGGGTAGCTTGAGGAACAACTCATTTTGGGGCTTTTTGAGCCATTTCAAACCTATAGGTAAATTCCTATTCTCCCCACCAAATTTCGATTTCTTTGTATGGTTAGGAAGACCTAGGTGTCATCTCTCTGTAGGAATAGGTTTTGCTGGTTTCTAGTCCTTTACGTGTCCGTATCGGACACGTACCAGTCAGCAGTCGTAGGTGTTCGACGAAATGTCACAGTGGGCATTTCGATCGAGTTTTCAAATTGTGTTTGAATGATAATTCGTGTTTTAGTGTCGCTTAGGCGTTTCTAGGTGACTGAGGTGATTTCTTGTCATTTTGGTGTCGTGTTGAACCCTTGGACTCGCCTGCGCGCGTGACAGCATTGCCCTGCTACCCCATGTCCAGTTCTCACTAGACACAACACGAGACACGACCATTTTTGGTCAGCACCTAGGGCCAACATCTGACGTGCCACCCACAAATTTTCAGAGGATCTCGTGTCGTATCGGACACGCAATCGCGTGAGCACGCAATTTTTACTGCACTGCACGAGCGTGCAAGTGATGTCCGATACGAGCTTCGTGTCCTTCGTGGACACATCGTGATGGTGTTATAGGGACACGACGGTGTAGCCCTACTATGGGCGAACACAGGGACACGTGCACGAGGATACTGGTGTCGTATGTCGGGTGCACGAGCCTGTGACACGCCCGCACGAGGCTGTGTTCAGTAAAATTCACTGATACTTCCGTAATTCGACTATTGACACTTCGTGTCCAGTACTAGGACACATGGACACCCTCCACATGTGCACACACATGTGGGATACCACTGTATACGAATGTTTTAGGTTTTCATAATTGATTTGATAATCAAAATTGGGATTTCAGGGTGTGTACAGTAGGTTTCTGATACTGTGCAACAGTCCTTGTATTCTGAGTTTAAATTTACAAATAAATTAATAATTAAATGTTAATTATGATGTTAATACATGATTAACTTGTCTGAGTTATGAGTTTACATAGATAGGTTCATATGTATGCATAATTGGGTTTGTAGTATGGATTTCGAATGAGGAGTTTGGATTCTAACTAAATACCTGAGAATGATATTATAAAATCTGATATTGAAGTTGGAATGCAATACCTGAGAAATTCAGGATTTATGAATATTGATTTCACTGCTATATAATATTGATTCACTGATTAATAGGAGTTTTCTGAGATCACTTGTTAAACACTGTCATTGATTTACACTGGAAATTGAAATTGAGAACACACACACACAAGTTTTCTCTCACACATACCCACCACTCCTATTAGCTACTGTTTTCCTCACATAGAATTCCCTATCACTGTTACACATGCCCACACCCACTGTCAATAATGTTTCATTCACTCACACATTGGTTGTTTGTATAGAATCTAAAACTGGAAATCTGGAAACCGGTAAAATGAGACACATTACACAAATAGACACACACACACCACCCTCTTTAAACCCATGTCACATGTGACTTATTGACACACACACACTATCCTACTTCCTGTCACACACATGACACTACACACACAAGCCCTCACATTATCACACACACACATAAACTGAAATCTATCACACACATTCATGTCATACTCTCACACACAGTCCACACACTCACACATATAAAATTGACACACACACACATTGCCTAACATGGTTCACTGATTTCCAGTTTTTCCTATTCACTAGTTTTCCCAGGTTTCCCTTACTGTTTTTCCATATTTCACTAGAGTAGTTCCCTGTTTTCCTATTCCAGGATATCACTCATAACACACATTGACACCCACATTTGCCTAACACTTCTATTGACACTTGAACACAATGTACACTAACTATTTTTCCATTACCCTCACACACACATGTTTATCTCATACCCTCATGTGACACTCACACCTACACCCTCTCTTGTCACTCACACACACTTGAACACATGCTCTCTTGTATTCTCACCCACACAAATGTTACTTCACTATTTTTCCTCTTGTGCACTCTCACTAACACACACACATGCTCTCATGTCTTGACACACACACACACATGTACACCATCACATTCCTTTCTCCTTATTCTCTATGTTATATATATATATATATATATATATATATATATATATATATATATATATATATATATATATATATATATATATATATATTTTTATATATATATATATATATATATATATATATATATATATATATAAATATATATATATATATATATATATGATGTACATATAGGTAGCCTATATGTTAATGAGTGTACTATATTATATTAAATACATTTATGGATATGTGTATATGTGATGTGGTTTGGTTTTAGGCATGATATTGCCTAATAGCCTAGACTAGGACTCTTAGCCTATGGGTGTGTCTGTTTGCCTAGTATAGAGTTAGTTAGACTTGTTTAGTCTTGATTAGACCTAGAATAGACTAGTATAGACTTGTTTGACCTAGTTGACCTAGTTTGACTTCTAGGGTTGACCAGAGTTGACCAAGAGTTGACTTTGGTCTAGATTGACCTAGATTCATGTAGAATGCATTAAATTGCATCTTATTATCATTATAGACTCATAGTGACTTGTACTGTTCTATAGGAGACAGACACCACTCCTCGGACAGTAGATATTCTTTAGATACTCAGGATACAGGCGAGTACATTCTCTGATCGTTTCATACTTGTCACGACTTATATTCTTGCTCTAGATTACTTTACTTGATACTGTCACATTATCATCACGGATTGGCACTACATGGATATCTTCTTGGGATGTTATCCCCCTTAGCGGGTGCATCGGATACTTAATGTCGTGTGTTTCATGTACATCATGTATTCCTTACTCTTGCATTATTCATGTACACTCATGTTCTCTCATGTTCTTTCATGTACGCTAATGTACTTTCATGTGCTCTCGTGTCCGTTCATGTTTCTTCATGTTTTTTTCGTGTGTAACCAAACATCATGTCCGTAACGTAACTTGATTGGACCCTTGTGTATTGATTGTGGGTTAGGGTGAGTATAAATGGTCATGTGATTTACCCATCATGTTCACTCTGTTACTTTTCATGTACATCATGTTCAACCTAAGCCAATTACATGCCATCTCGTACTCTAAATCACTAGTCACTTACAGTTCTTACTTATCATGTATATATTTTCAGTTATCAAATATCTCTCATGTTTTCATGTACATCTTCTTACAGCGTTTTATGTTTCTTACTCTATTGCTTGCTTTAAATTTCCTGCCATGATATGAACTGCATGAGATGTACTGTGCTCGCTCCCGTCCTGACTGGACCTGTTGAAAATATTACAGATGATACCGAGGACTTCTGCCCGACCTACTATGGAGCCCATCTAGACGACACTTGTGAGCTGGACTCTCAGGAGGACCCAGCTCTAGCTGATGACATTACCCCTACTGCCTAGACTAGTTTAGTTAGGCTCTATTCTGTCATTTGAGATCTGGATTGTATATATTCTTTCATATTCTGTAGTTGAGACTTTGTATTCTGGATGTTGCTGAGTTGTTATCTTAGACACTTAGACTCTTCTGATCATCTGTATTTCATTTTGAGTTCTATATCATATCGTACTTCTTCTTCCTTAGTTGTGATTGAGTTTACATTCTGCTATGTCACCCCCATTCGGGGAGTATAAACTGCTTAGCATTATATTGTTAGATGTTGTGACCTAGGACAGCGTTCTACTGCCGACACTGTGGCGTAGGCTGGACGTACCCACTTCTCGTGCCCTTACTCTAGGGTGCGGGTCGTGACACGTTTTTAGTGGTGGCCCATGCAGGTCGAGTTTATGTAGTAGTATTCGAACTAGAGTATCACTACAGCCTGCAGTAGGATTAGGATATTTTTGGAGGTACTCAATCACATTAGGAAAAACTCTAATTCAGATTCTGTATATCTGCATTTTGCTGCTTATTGTCTTCCTTGAATACAACTGTCCTCCCTTGCCATTTTGACTCATTCTCGGCAATTGTTTCTTTGATCTGTCTCCAGGATGGTTGAGACGAGATCACATCGCCAGGGCCAGGGAGACGCCGATGAGAGGTCTTCCACCTCTCATACCCAGCAGCCAGCCCCTGGTACCGTAGCCCCAGTCATGCCAGCTGGGGTAGGCATTTCAGCTGCGTACGGAGGAGCCCCTCCACCAGCAGCAGGGGGTATGCCTCCACCAGTTCGGAGGCAGGACCCAGTCATCCCAGAGGTGCCTTTCCAGCAGTCGCCGCCTATAGGATACGTGGATGTGGCACAGATGTTCGCCTACTTTCAGCAGTTTATGGAGGCACAGCAGGCCCGGCAGGCCAGGGGTATGGAGTTGGCCATTACGACAGTCGTAGCTCGACCAGCAGTCCAGCAGCCGAAGACACCTGGGATAGAGCAGTTCCAGAAGATGAGCCCCAGAGACTTCTTGGGGACGGAGGGGATTATATATGCTGACGAGTCGATCGAGCATATAGAGGAGATCTTCCGCCTGGCCCGGATACCGACAGATCTCCAGATAGAGGCAGCAGCTAGCCGAATGCGAGATCTTGCTCGCACCTGGTATCAGTTAGACCCCAGGGTGGGGGTAGCTGGACAGACCTGGGCGGAGTTCAAGGGCTTCTTCAAGAAGAAGTTCTTTCCAGATGCAGTGCTCCGAACCTTGGAGTCGCAGTTTGAGAGCTTAGTTCAGGGGAGCCTGTCAGTAGAGGAGTACGCTGGGGAGTTCGGCCTCCTCGGCAGATTCGTAGAGGGCTTGAGCGAGATGGCGAAGGCCCAGAGGTTCCGAAAGGGTCTAGTCAAGGAAGTCAAGTCCTTGACCAAGGGCAACAGGGATGCCACTTTCGAGGAGATTTTGACGGAAGCTTTATTGGCTGAGGACGATCTTGAGCTGAAGCTCAAGAGGGGGCGAGACCCTGTTGGGGCAGCAGCAGCGGAGGCCAGGCCAAGAGGCCTCACTTTCAGCACCAGCAGCCGCAGCAGTTCCAGCCGCAGCCGTTCCAGTAGAGACAGCAGCAGCAGCAGAGACAATAGCAGGCCCATAGACAGCAACATGTTATCTTTTGCCCTTTCTGTAAGAAACCAGGACACGATTGGGGTGAATGCCGGATGAGGCTAGGCAAGTGCCTACTCTGCGGATCATCAGATCATCAGTTGAGAGAGTGTCCCAAGTCTGTGGGACGGACAGCTCAGGGAGCAGGAGCCAGGGCTCCAGTATGCCAGCAGCAGGCTAGAGGAGGCCAGCAAGGGCGAGCTTACGCCATGACATTTGAGGATGCTCAGGCAGTAGCAGAGCAGATTGCAGGTTCCAATATTTCGAATCTCTTTTCCGTATGTGCCTTCTTATAAACTGTCTTGAAATTCGATTCCATCTGTTCCTTGATCGTTGATTTAAAATTTGTCCTTGTGATGTGATATTCTTCTGGGATAAGTCGTATGGGCTAGGTCGCCTCGATTATGAGATTTTAGAATCCACTATGATCATGCTAGCTGGCAGAGTGAGGACATATAGTCGGACTATGGACGTATTTCTCGGGTGTGGGAATTTAAGGTTTTCGCTGCCAAGCATGCGACAATGCGAAAATTTTAAATACCATGATTCTAGAGGTATGTGCCTTAGTCGAGAACTCTGTGATTATCGTAGCCTTGCTCACTAGCATGATGAAGATTCTGAGTATCATGATTTTGGACAAACGCATATGATTATCTGACGGTATGTTTGAGACTTTGATTGTGGGGTGTTTGACCTAGAAGGACTACTACCATCTTAATTTCAAGGACAAAATTTTTCTAAGGTGGGTAGGATTGTAACACCCAGTTTTTCAGATAAGAGTAATTTTTGAAATTTTATAATTATAATTATTATTTATTGATATTTATTTCATATTATTATTTTTGGTGATTTTTAATCATTTTTAAACTATTTAAACCATGACTTGTAATTTTGGTATTTTGCTAGTGTAACATTAGAGACAGCTTGACCTAGAGCCTAGCCACGTGATTAGGGTATTTCATTTATCATTTCCAGTTTGAGGGTATTTTTGTCATTTTGAATTTAATATATATTATTTGGAATTTAATATATTATTAAGAATGGTGTGATTTTAATATTATTTAATTTATTGCCTTGTAGTGTGTTTAGTCCTAGACTAGATTTGACCTAACCTAGATTAGTCATAGCTAGTCTTAGCTAACCATGGTTAGTGTTAGTTAGAATTTGTTAGCCTTGGTTAAGTCATGACTAGATGGAACAACTAGGTCACAACTTGACTAGTGTGAAACCTAGGCTTGTGAACCATTGAATTAGTTAGATTGATTTATAGCCATTGATTTATTCCCCAAAATCCTAACCATAGCATTTATGGCCAGCCACCTAGGGATCCACACCCCTATTTAATGTCTCCTCAAAATAGGGCTAGCCTCCTTAGAAAAAATAGCAAGTTGAAAATAGAGGTAAACCCTTTCTTCCCCAATCCATAACTCCTCCATTTCAACTCCTTTTTCTTCCTAATTTCTTGCAATAGATTCTAATCTCTGTGTTTTTGATGGCTATGGTGAGAAATTTCAGGGAAGGGGCAATTTGGAAGAGTTTGGGTTGCTTGAGGAACAACTCACTTTGGGGCTTTTTGAGCCATTTCAAACCTATAGGTAAATTCCTATTCTCCCCACCAAATTTCGATTTCTTTGCATGGTTAGGAAGCCCTAGGTGTCCTCTCTCTGTAGGAATAGGTTTTGCTAGGTTTCGTGTCCTTTACGTGTCCGTATCGGACACGTACCAGTCAGCAGTCGTAGGTGTTCGATGAAATGCCACAGTGGGCATTTCGATCGAGTTTTCAAATTGTGTTTGAATGATAATTCGTGTTTTAGTGTCGCTTAGGGGTTTCTAGGTGACTGAGGTGATTTCGTGTCGTTTTGGTGTCGTGTCGAACCCTTGGACTCGCCTGCGCACGCGTGACAACATTATCCTGCTATCCCGTGTCCAGTTCTCACTGGACACGACACGAGATACGACCATTTTTTGTCAGCACCTAAGGGCAACGTCTGACATGCCACCCACAAATTTTCAGAGGGTCTCGTGTCATATCAGACACGCAATCACGTGAGCACGCGATTTGCACTACACTGCACGAGCGTGCAAGTGCTATCTGATACGAGCTTTGTGTCATTCGTGGACACGTCGTGATGGTGTTACAGGGACACGACGGTGTAGCCCTACTACGGGCGAATATAGGGACACGTGCACGAGGACACTGGTGTCGTGTGTCGGGTGCATGAGCCTGTGACACGCCCGTACGAGGTTGTGTTCAGTGAAATTCACTGATACTTCCGTAATTCGACTATTGACACTTCGTGTCCAGTTCTAGGACACGTGGACACCCTCCACATGTGCACACACATGTGTGTCACGACCCGCACCCTAGAGTTAGGGCACGAGACGTGGGTACGTCCAGCCTACGTCATAGTGTCGGCGGTAGAACGCTGTCCTAGGTTACTATATAATCAACAACTCACGCAATTATATAATGTACTTGTCAAATCTCAACTCCGAACGGAGGACAAGTATAGATATAATGAAATCTCAATCACAGTCTAAGCACGATAAGATAACACAGAAGTTTATAACTAAAGACTAAACAACAACATTTATAAACTACTAATTAATAATATCTCAAACAAACTCAAATACAAACTCGTATCTCAGTTATTACAATTCAAGTTCTAAAACATGAAAACTAAACCAAGTCTACTAGCTAGTCTTCCGATCACTCCTGAGTGTCGGGGCCAAAGGTAGCTAAGCCATCTCCTGCTCCAAGGCAAGTAGGGCAAATGTCCTCAGGGCAATCATTTGTAATATTTTTAACAGGTCCAGTCAGGACAGGAACGAGTACAATTCATCAAGAAATCCCAAGTAAATGACAGAGAACTATAAAGCAGTTATAGACAGTTGTATTGATAAAAATGGCAGTTTGTACGAGTAATGATGTAGAGAGCAGTTAAGGTACAAGGAAAGTAAGGTAACTAAACAAGAAGAGAAACAAAGCAAAGAAGACTGTAAAATAAGATCTAGCTGAACTAGAGTAACATAATGAGTTCAGATGGTACAATATAAGTCGAGTGTAATCCCAATGTGAGTCTAATATAAGATGAGTCGAATGTGATTCTAATCATTGTTCTAATAAGGTGAATCGAATAAGGTGATACGAATAGTGATTCACATGATGTTCTAATAATGATTTGAATAAATTCTCCAAGTGTGTTTTAAAATACTTAGTTAGACATGTAAACGGCTAAGGATAAATCCGGCACATCACACACCTGGCCGGGTGTGGAATGGCTATCGTTCGAATATTATTCACAGGGGGTGGTTCGAATAGTGGGAATGTTCACATGTCTAATCAAGTATTTTCCCGCCCATCTAATACAAATGAATCCATAATCCAACACATAAGACGAATACAAGTCCAACCAGCAAATGAAGATACGAATAGGTGGTTCGAATAGTGATTCGTAAGGTGATTCGAATAATAGAGGTAAGACAAGTAAGTATGTGTGTCGTATACATGGATTCAGAAATAAAAATACGTGTTTGTAACAGAGAATCTCATACAACTAACTAGAACTGAAGTACAGTAATTGACAAATAAATGAGAGAACTATCAGAGAATGTACTCGCCTGCTACTCTGAAAAGAGTAGTGTAATATCAGATGCCTGCACCAAAGTCACAATGTCCTAAACAGAGCAATATGGGTTATAATGTGTTTAAAACAAGGTAAATAAAATCTACGATGCAATCTACATGATTTCTGGGTCAATCTAGGTCAAGGTCAACTAGAATTCACCAATTAAATAAATCATCAAATAATTCAAATAAGTCAAAATGACCAAATTACTCCTAGGCTAAAAATGATAATTAAATCATCCTAATGACATGGTTAGGATCTAGGTCATGCAGTCTCTAGGGTTTCACTGGCAGCACATCAAAATCACAAGTCATGACTTAAAACAGTTTTTAAATAGTTTAAAAATTATTAAAAATCACCAGAAATCATATATGTGTAATAATTATCAATAAATAATAATTATAATTACAAAATTTTAAAATTACCCTCATTTGGAAAATTGGGTGTTACAATCCTACCCCCCTTAGAAAAATTTCGTCCTCGAAATTAAAATGATCGCACCCCTACTAGGTCAAACCCCCAATCAATCAAAGTCGAAGCAACACAATCCTATTGGTCGTGATTTCACAGTCTCGAACAGGATAACTATACTATCTAGCAATCACAACAATATCCTGGCAGGTACTAATGGAATCACACAATAAGATGGAAAGAAGAACAGAAAGACAGACCTGCTAACCCGTCACCCGTAGCGTCGGTCTACTTGACTGTCAGCACAGAAGCCCTGCCCCTCTGGGGTGTATCCCTCTGTTGGTGCGGGGCACGGTGCTGCACTACAGGTGCCCTAGCTCCCTCTATCTAATTCTTGACACTCATGTAATATCCACCCTGATATTCTACTCAATTTCTCTAGGGCACCATCTATATGGTATCTATCCTGCAATCTAATAATCATACCCGCCTATCCAGAACCATGTCACCAGAATCCTTATCACACCAGTAAGTATGGCTGCGATAATCCATAGAGTCCACAACTAATGTATATACATCTAGAATCATGGTATTTAAAATTTTCGCATTGCCGCTAGCTTGGCTGCGAAAACTTTAAATTCCCACACCCGAGAAATACATCCAAAATCAGACTCTATCTCATCGCCCAACCAACTGATATGGCCGTAGAAGACTCTAGATTCCATGACTGCAGCAACCTAGCCCATAATGTTATCTTGGTAGAAAATCAAGTCAATAATGAATACCAAGAATCAAATTCAACGATGAATCAAGGAAGATAGACAGATACTGTCAGAATCGAATTTTGAGATAGTTTATAATGAGATTCTCAAGGGTCATCCCTGAAATCTTCTCAAGTAGTCCTAACTGTGATTGAGTACCTCTCCGTTTAAACCTATCTCTCAAATCCTATCGCAGGCTGTAGTGATACTCTAGTTCGAATACCCCTATATAAACTTGACCTGCATGGGCCACCACTAAAAATGTGTCACGACCCGCACCCTAGAGTTAGGGCACGAGACGTGGGTACGTCCAGCCAACGCCACAGTGTCGGCGGTAGAACGCTGTCCTAGGTTACTATCTAATCAACAACTCACGCAATTATATAATGTACTTGTCAAATCTTAACTCCGAACGGAGGACAAGTATAGATATAATGAAATCTCAATCACAGTCTAAGCACGATAAGATAACACAAAAGTTTATAACTAAAGACTAAACAACAACATTTATAAACTACTAATTAATAATATCTCAAACAAACTCAAATACAAACTCGTATTTCAGTTATTACAATTCAAGTTCTAAAACATGAAAACTAAACCAAGTCTACTAGCTAGTCTCCCGATCACTCCTGAGTGTCGGGGCCAAAGGTAGCTAAGCCATCTCCTGCTCCAAGGCAAGTAGGGCAAATGTCCTCAGGGCAATCATCTGTAATATTTTTAACAGGTCCAGTCAGGACAGGAACGAGTACAATTTATCAAGAAATCCCAAGTAAATGACAGAGAACTATAAAGCAGTTATAGACAGTTGTATTGATGAAAATGGCAGTTTGTACGAGTAATGATGTAGAGAGCAGTTAAGGTACAAGGAAAGTAAGGTAACTAAATAAGAAGAGAAACATAGCAAAGAAGACTGTAAAATAAGATCTAGCTGAACTAGAGTAACATAATGAGTTCAGATGGTACAATATAAGTCGAGTGTAATCCCAATGTGAGTTTAATATAAGATGAGTCGAATGTGATTCTAATCATTGTTCTAATAAGGTGAATCGAATAAGGTGATACGAATAAGGTGATACGAATAGTGAATCACATGATGTTCTAATAATGATTTGAATAAATTCTCCAAGTATGTTTTAAAATACTTAGTTAGACATGTAAACGGCTAAGGGTAAATCCGGCACATCACACACCTGGCCGGGTGTGGAATGGCTATCGTTCGAATATTATTCACAGGGGGTGGTTCGAATAGTGGGAATGTTCACATGTCTAATCAAGTATTTCCCCGCCCATCTAATACAAATGAATCCATAATCCAACACATAAGACGAATACAAGTCCAACCAGCAAATGAAGATACGAATAGGTGGTTCGAATAGTGATTCGTATGGTGATTCGAATAATAGAGGTAAGACGAGTAAGTATGTGTGTCGTATACATGGATTCAGAAATAAAAATACGTGTTTGTAACAGAGAATCTCATACAGCTAACTAGAACTGAAGTACAGTAATTGACAAATAAATGAGAGAACTATCAGAGAATGTACTCGCCTACTACTCTGAAAAGAATAGTGTAATATCAGATGCCTGCACTAGAGTCACAATGTCCTAAACAGAGCAGTATGGGTTATAATGTGTTTAAAATAAGGTAAATGAAATCTACGATACAATCTACATTATTTCTGGGTCAATCTAGGTCAAGGTCAACTAGAATTCACCAATTAAATAAATCATCAAATAATTCAAATAAGTCAAAATGACCAAATTACCCCTAGGCTAAAAATGATAATTAAATCATCCTAATGACATGGTTAGGCTCTAGGTCATGCAGTCTCTAGGGTTTCACTGGCAGCACATCAAAATCATAAGTCATGACTTAAAATAGTTTTTAATAGTTTAAAAAATTATTAAAAATCACCAGAAATCATAATGTGTAATAATTATCAATAAATAATAATTATAATTACAAAATTTCAAAATTACCCTCATCTGGAAAACTGGGTGTTACAATGTGGGACACCACTGTACACGAATGTTTTAGGTTTTCATAATTGATGTGATAATCGAAATTGGGATTTCAGGGTGTGTATAGTAGGTTTCTGATACTGTGCAACAGTCCTTTTATTCTGAGTTTAAATTTACAAATAAATTGATAATTAAATGTTAATTATGATGTTAATAAAAGATTAACATGTCTGAGTTATGAGTTTACATAGATAGGTTCATATGTATGCATGATTGGGTTTGTAGTATGGATTTCGAATGAGGAGTTTGGTTTCTAACTAAATACCTGAGAATGATATTATAAAATCTGATATTGAAGTTGAAATGCAATACCTGAGAAATTCAGGATTTATGAACATGAGAGTTTCCTGAGATCACTTGTTAAATACTGTCATTGATTTACACTGGAAATTGAACATGAGAACACACACACAAGTTTTCTCTCACACATACCCACCACTCCTATTAGCTATTGTTTTCCTTACATAGAATTCCCTATCACTGTTACACATGCCCACACCCACTGTCAATAATGTTTCATTCACTCATACATTGGTTGTTTGTATAGAATCTAAAATTGGAAATCTGGAAATAGGTAAACTGAGACACACATTACACAAATAGACACACACACACCACCCTCTTTAAACCCCTGTCACATGTGACTTATTGACACACACACACATTATCCTACTTCTTGTCACACACATGACACTACACACACAAGCCCTCACATTATCACACACACACTCACAAACTGAAATCTATCACACACATTCCTGTCATACTCTCACACACAGTCCACACACTCACATATATGAAATTGACACACACATACATTGCCAAACATGGTTCACTGATTTCCAGTTTTTCCCATTCACTAGTTTCCCCAGGTTTCCCTCACTGTTTTTCCAGATTTTACTAGAGTAGTTCCCTGTTTTCCTATTCCAGGATATCACACATAACACACATTGACACCCACATTTGCCTAACACTTCTATTGACACTTGAACACAATGTACACTAACTGTTTTCCCATTACCCTCACACACACATGTTTATCTCACACCCTCATATGACACTCACACCTACACCCTCTCTTGTCACTCACACACACTTAAACACATGCTCTCTTGTATTCTCACCCACACAAATGTTACTTCACTGTTTTTTCTCTTGTGCACTCTCACTAACACACACACATGCTCTCATGTCTTCACACACACACACACATGTACACCATCACATTCCCTTCTCCTTATTCTCTATGTATATATATATGTGTGATGTACATATAGGTAGCCTATATGTTAATGAGTGTACTATATTATATTAAATACATTTATGGATATGTGTATATGTGATGTGGTTTGGTTTTAGGCATGATATTGCCTAATAGCCTAGACTAGGACTCTTAGCCTATGGGTGTGTCTGTTTGCCTAGTATAGAGTTAGTTAGACTTGTTTAGTCTTGATTAGACCTAGAATAGACTAGTATAGACTTGTTTGACCTAGTTGACATAGTTTGACTTCTAGGGTTGACCAGAGTTGACCAAGAGTTGACTTTGGTCTAGATTGACCTAGATTCATGTAGAATGCATTAAATTACATCTTATTATCATTTTAGACTCATAGTGACTTGTACTGTTCTATAGGAGACATACACCACTCCTCGGACAGTAGATATTCTTCAGATACTCAGGATACAGGCGAGTACATTCTCTGATCGTTTCATACTTGTCACGACTTATATTCTTGCTCTAGATTACTTTACTTGATGCTATCACGTTATCATCACGGATTGGTACTATATGGATCTCTTCTTGGGATGTTATCCCCCTTAGCGGGTGCATCGGATACTTAATGTCGTGTGTTTCATGTACATCATGTATTCCTTGCTCTTGCGTTATTCATGTACACTCATGTTCTCTTATGTTCTTTCATGTACGCTCATGTACTTTCATGTGCTCTCGTGTACGTTCATGTTTCTTCATGTGTTTTTCGTGTGTAACCAAATATCATGTCCGTAACGTAACTTGACTGGATCCTTGTGTATTGATTGTGGGTAGGGGTGAGTATAAATGGTCATGTAATTTATCCATCATGTTCACTCTGTTACTTTTCATGTACATCATGTTCAACCTAAGCCAATTACATGCCATCTCGTACTCTAAATCACTAGTCACTTACAGTTCTTACTTATCATGTATATATTTCCAGTTATCAAATATCTCTCATGTTTTCATGTACATCTTCTTACAGCATTTCATGTATCTTACTCTATTGCTTGCTTTATATTTCCTGTCATGATATGAACTGCATGAGATGTACTGTGCTTGCTCCCGTCCTGACTGGACCTGTTGAAAATATTACAGATGATACCGAAGACTTCTGCCCGACCTACTATGGAGCCCATCTAGACGACACTTGTGAGCTGGACTCTCAGGAGGACCCAGCTCTAGCTGATGATATTATCCCTACTGCCTAGACTAGTTTAGTTAGGCTCTATTCTGTCATTTGAGATCTGGATTGTATATATTCTTTCATATTCTGTAGTTGAGACTTTGTATTCTGGAAGTTGCTGAGTTGTTATTTTAGACACTTAGACTCTTCTGATCATCTGAATTTCATTTTGAGTTCTATATCATATCGTACTTCTTCTTCCTTAGTTGTGATTGAGTTTATATTCTGCTATGTCACCCCCATTCGGGGAGTATAAACTGCTTAGCATTATATTTTTAGATGTTGTGACCTAGGACAGCGTTCTACCGCCGACACTGCGGCGTAGGCTGGACGTACCCACTTCTCGTGCCCTTACTCTAGGGTGCGGGTCGTGACACTTTTTCTTCAAAAAAATAAATAAAACAAGGATCTATTTTCTGTGTGCAGGCTTTAATATATATATATATATATATATCTATATATATATATATATATATATATATATATATATATATATATATATATATAGTGAGAGAAAAAGTGAGATATATATATATATATATATATATATATATATATTAAAGTGAGAGAAAAAGTGAGATATATATATATATATATATATATATATATATATATATATATATATATATATATATATATATATATACATGAGATGTATTCAAGAATATATATATATTTTATTTATATATATATATATATATATATTTTTTTTTATTTATATATATATATATATATATATATATATATATATATATATATATATATATATATATATATATAAAATATATATATATATATATATATATATATATTCTTGAATACATCTCATGTAAAAATTTGTATCGATACATTCCAAATCTGAATATATATATATATATATATATATATATATATATATATATATAAAGAGGAGATGAAGCGGCAGCGGTCGGGAGGCCCCCTCCTCGCCACCCCCGCCCTCCCCCGCCGGGATCTGGTGGATGGGATGGCCGATCGGCCTCTCCGGCCTGGCGGCTCCCCTCTGCTTCTTCGCCCCCCTGGGCGGCTCCCCACCTCCAGGTCAGCCGGGCCTCGCCTGGCCCGCCCCTCTGTGGGGTCTCCCCTCTGGCTTCCCGCCGAGCGGACCCCCCTCGTCCCCCCTCCTCCCCCCCAACCCTCCCCTTCTTCCCCGGCGTCGACGTCGTGGTCGGCACCGACGCCACCGGTCGAGGAAGGGCTCCCCGCCGGTCATCGTCTCGCCCGAGGCCGCTACGACACCCCACGTCATCCAGCTCGCCCCTTCGCCGGTAGCGCCTCCTCCGGCTGAAGCTCCTCCCATCCCGGCTCCTCCACCCACCCTGGCTTCCCCTCCTCTCGGCGCCCCCCTCTCGTTGCCGGCCTTCCTCCTCCTCCGTGCCCCAGATCCCCCGGGGGCCCCTCCCCCTCCTTCCGCCCCCCCCCTCCCCCGTCGGAGTTCGCCCCGACGTCGGTGGTCTCTCCCCACCCCCCCTCGGGTCTCGAGCCCCCCTGGACGAGCGGCGTCCCCCTCTCCGGCGGCGGTGCCGCTATCCCCGCCCCGCGATGCCCGCTCTGGTCCCCGGCGCTCCCTCCGCCGCCCCCGTCGCCGTCCCCTGCCCCTCCCTTTCATCTCATTCTCCCGATAGCCGCAGCTCCCGGCGGCCGATAGCGCCGCACCCCGCCGACCCTTTTCTGGCCAGCCCCCCCGTGGGCTGCCTCCCCCGCCGGTGGGCGCCCGGCCTCCCCGCGATTGTCGTCCTTAGGAGCCCTCCTCTCCCCCCTCTCAGTTGCGTTGCTCTCCCCTCCGCCTCCGAGATGGGTCGACCGCTACTCCGTCGGAGCCCCCTCGCTCCGGGCCTGGCGGTGGGATCCTCCCCCGGAGTCGACGCCTCCCGCACCGCGCTCGCCGTCCCCCTCCGTCGGCCGGCGATGCCTCTCCTCCCATTGGCAATGATCCACCGCCCTTGAACGGCGTTCGGCTCCATCCGGCGGTCGCGCCTTCCCCCCTCGCCCGTCCAGAGATCGGGCTCCGCTCCATCACTGCCGCCCTCACTTCCGGCGGTCGTGCCCCTGCCCTGCACGCCGGAGACGCCGTCCAGCGCCCTCCTTCCTCGGCTGAGTTTCGAGCCGACCCCCCCTCTCCGGTGACCCCTCCCCCCGCACCGCGCCCCCTTTCTCGCCGGAGCGTCTGGCTTCGATTGGCGAGCTGGGGCGGGGCCCGAGACCCCCTTGTGGCCTGCGCCCGCCTTGGTAGGCACGCTGGGGAGGGGCCCGAGACCCCCCTCGTGGCCAGTGCCCGCCTCGGGTCACGCAACCATCATCCCTACGTTGGTCCTTGTGTCCATTCCACATGGGGCAGACCCCCCGCTCCTACCTTTTCCTTTCGGATTTTTGAAATTTCTGTTTGAAATTTCAAATCTTCGAATATTGCTTTCAAAATTTCGTTTTTTTAGGTTTTTTGGAATTTCCAACTTTCTAATTATCAACCGATTTAATTTCTACCTGGTCTAACATGGCCCGTTTTGTGTCTTGGGTCTTGCACCTGCTTGTAATGCTCTTTTAGAGCCACTCTTTATTTCAATAAAATGTGTTTTGTTATATATGTATATATATATATATATATATATATATATATATATATATATATATATATATATATTCTTGAATACATCTCATGTAAACATGAGATGTATTCAAGAATATATATATATATATATTTTTATATATATATATATATATATATATATATATTACATGAGATGTATTCAAGAATATATATATATATATATATATATATATATATATATATATATATATATATATATATATATATATTGTTGGTTGTTTTTTTACATGGAGAGAGCTTGCTCTCAACATGCCTTGTAAAAGTTTAGTCCCACATCGGAAATGCACCATGAGTTATCTCAACATATATACTTGGTTGTGTTGTTGAGAGATGCACATGGGGTGGTGACCCTGAGGAGGGAACCATGTGAATGATTTTACTAGGAGGTAAGAATAAGGCTCCAAGAATTAAGCATTAATGCTTTTGTCATTCTCTTGGAATAATTCCATTTGGAGCTAAGCCCCAAAGGGGCTTAGCGACTCGGACTCGGACTCGGACTCGGGCTCGGACTCGGACTCGGGCTCATGGGCTCATGGACTCGCACCAGGCTGACTGTGCAGACTACAAGTCAGTTATGGAAAGACTGATTCAATACGATTAATTCAGATCCACTTTTTGTGGGATTTAATTCAATCTTTCCATAAGATTTGAATTAATTTCGTTGCCATCTTTGTGGGATTTAATTCAATCTTTCCATAAGATTTGAATTAATTTTGTTGCTATCTTTGTGGGATTTGAATTAATTTCGTTGTCATCTTTGTGGGATTTGATTCAATCTTTCCATAAGATTTGAATTAATTTCGTTGCAATCTTTGTGGGATTTAATTCAATCTTTCCATAAGATTTGAATTAGTTTCATTGCTATCTTTGTGGGATTTAATTCAATCTTTCCATAACTGAAAAGGCGGTTAGGGTTTCCACCCTCTCTCTATATATACTCTCTTCTGGCCTCCTTTGTGAGGTACTACGAATTTTATAAGTCAGAAAAGAGAGAGAAAGAGAGGGAGTTGCTGCCGCCATTGCAAGTCCATCCGAGGAGTCAGAACAGAGGTGACTTCGAGCGTTCCACAAGTTCTTCAACTTACTGGTTCCTGGAAGCAATTCGTGTGGGGCGAATCTTACTTTGAGCAACGGTGTTTTGACACCCCAGTAATTTTTCTTCATCTTATTTTTTTTTACATTATTGTAACTCGTTCTGTCCCAATTGTAACATGTTTGCAAGGAAGAACGAGAGATCTTCTCTTCTCTATTTTCCTCCTTCATATTGTAATCTGACTATTTGGTTTTTTGCATCATCGTAGATCTTGAGTTTGATCACTGCAAAGTTTTTTGTGTGACATCTCAGATCTCGATTGCATCAGTTTTCCATCTTTGGTCAAGCCCCGGGACTAACAATCTCAAAGCAAGATCCTTGTAGATGAAAAACATTAATGCTTCGCTCGTCCAATCGGACTACTGCAAGTTGGAAAAGTTCGATGGAGAGCATTATCAAGTCTAGAAGAGGAAGGTTTATCTAACTCTTCAACTCAAAGACGTCCCCCGCCTCGCCACCCCGCCCTCCCCCGTCGGGATCTGGTTGGTGGGATGGCCGATCGGCCTCCCCGACCCGACGGCTCCCCTCTGCTTCTTCGCCCACTGGGTGGCTCCCCACCTCCAGGTCAGCCGGGCCTCGCCTGGCCCGCCCCTCTGTGGGGTCTCCCCTCTGGCTTCCCGCCGAACGGACCCCCCTCGTCCCCCCTCCTCCCACCCAACCCTCCCCTTCTTCCCCGGCGTCGACGTCGTGGTCGGCACCGGCGCCACCGGTCGAGGAAGGGCACCCCGCCGGTCATCGTCTCGCCCGAGGCCGCTTCCACACCCCACGTCGTCCAGCTCGTCCCTTCGCCGGTAGCGCCTCCTCCGGCTGAAGCTCCTCCCATCCCGGCGCCTCCACCCACCCTGTCTTCCCTTCCTCTCGGCGCCCCCCTCTCGCTGCCGGCCTTCCTCCTCCTCCCCGCCCAGATCCCCCGGGGCCCTCCCCCTCCTCTCGCCCCGCCCCTCCCCCCCCCCGTCGGGTCTCGAGCCCCCCCCTCGGGTCTCGAGCCCCCCCTGGACGAGCGGCGTCCCCCTCTCCGGCGGCGGTGCCGCTGTCCCCGCCCCGCGATGCCCGCTCTGGTCCCCGGCCCTCCCTCCGCCGCCCCCGTCCCTGTCCCCTCCCCCTCCCTTTTATCTCATTCTCCCGATAGCCGCAGCTCCCGGCGGCCGATAGCGCCGCGCCCCGCCGACGCTTTTCTGGCCAGTCCCCCCGTGGGCTGCCTCCCCCGCCGGTGGGCGCCCGGCCTCCCCGCGATTGTCGTCCTTAGGAGCCCTCCTCTCCCCCCTCTCAGTTGCGTTGCTCTCCTCTCCACCTCCGAGATGGGTCGACCGCTACTCCGCCGGAGCCCCCTCGCTCCGGGCCTGGCGGCGGGATCCTCCCCCGGAGTCGACGCCTCCCGCACCACGCTCGTCGTCCCCCTCCGTCGGCCGGCGATGCCTCGCCTCCCATTGGCAATGATCCACCGCCCTTGAACAGCGTTCGGCTCCATCCGGCGGTCGCACCTTCCCCCCTCGCCCGTCCGGAGATCGGGCTCCGCTCCATCACTGCCGCCCTCACTTCCGACGGTCGTGCCCCTACCCTGCGTGCCGGAGACGCCGTTCAGTGCCCTCCTTCCTCGGCGGAGTTTCGAGCCGACCCCCCTCTCCGGTGACCCCTCCCCCCGCACCGCGCCCCCTTTCTCGCCGGAGCGTCTGGCTTCGATTGGCGAGCTGGGGCGGGGCCCGAGACCCCCTCGTGGCCTACGCCCGCCTTGGTAGGCACGCTGGGGAGGGGCCCGAGACCCCCCTCGTGGCCAGTGCCCGCCTCGGGTCACGCAACCATCATCCCTACGTTGGGCCTTGTGCCCATTCCACGTGGGGCAGACCCCCCGCTCCCACCTTTTCCTTTCGGATTTTTGAAATTTTTGTTTGAAATTTCAAATCTTCGAATATTGCTTTCGAAATTTTGTTTTTTTTAGGTTTTTTGGAATTTCCAACTTTCTAATTTCCAACCGATTTAATTTCTACCTGGTCTAACATGGCCCGTTTTGTGTACTGGGTCTTGCACCTGCTTGTAATGCTCTTTTAGAGCCACTCTTTATTTCAATAAAATGCGTTTTGTTATATATATATATATATATATATATATATATATATATATATATATATATATATATATATATATATATATAATTTTTACATGAGATGTATTCAAGAATTTATATATATATATATATATATATATATATATATATATATATATATATATATATATATATATATATATATATATATAATTTTTACATGAGATGTATTCAAGAATTTATATATATATATATATATATATATATATAATATATTGTTGGTGCTTTCTTTACTTGGAGAGAGCTTGCTCTCAACATGCCTTGTAAAAGTTTAGTCCCACATCGGAAATGCACCATGAGTTATCTCAACATATATACTTGGTTGTGTTGTTGAGAGATGCACATGGGGTGGTGACCCTAAGGAGGGAACCATGTGGATGATTTTACTAGGAGGTATGAATATGGCTCCAAGAATTAAGCATTAATGCTTTTGTCACTCTTGGAATAATTCCATTTGAAGCTAAGCCCCAAAGGGGCGTAGCGACTCGGACTCGGACTCGGACTCGGACTCGAACTCATGGGCTCATGGACTCGCACCAGGCTGACTGTGCAGACTACAAGTCAGTTATGGAAAGACTGATTCAATGCGATTAATTCAGATCCACTTTTAGTGGAATTTAATTCAATCTTTCCATAAGATTTGAATTAATTTCGTTATCATCTTTGTGGGATTTAATTCAATCTTTCCATAAGATTTGAATTAATTTCGTTGCTATCTTTGTGGGATTTGAATTAATTTCGTTGCCATCTTTGTGGGATTTGATTCAATCTTTCCATAAGATTTAAATTTTGTGGGATTTAATTCAATCTTTCCATAAGATTTGAATTAATTTTATTGTTATCTTTGTGGGATTTAATTCAATCTTTCCATAACTGAAAAGGCGGTTAGGGTTTCCACCCTCTCTCTATATATACTCTCTTCTGGCCTTCTTTGTGAGGTACTACGAATTTTATAAGTCAGAAAAGAGAGAGAAAGAGAGGGAGTTGCTGCCGCCATTGCAAGTCCATCCGAGGAGTCAGAACAGAGGTGACTTCGAGCGTTCCACAAGTTCTTCAACTTGCTGGTTCCTGGAAGCAATTCGTGTGGGACGAATCTTACTTTGAGCAACGGTGTTTTGACACCCCAGCAATTTTTCTTCATCTCATTTTTTTCTACATTATTGTAACTCGTTCTGTCCCAATTGCAACATGTTTGCAAGGAAGAACGAGAGATCTTCCCTTCTCTATTTTCCTCCTTCATATTGTAATCTGGCTATTTAGTTTTTTGCATCATCGTAGATCTTGAGTTTGATCACTGCAAATTTTTTTGTGTGATATCTCAGATCTCGATTGCATCAATTTTCCATCTTTGGTCAAGCCCCGGGACTAACAATCTCAAAGCAAGATCCTTGTAGATGGAAAACATTAATGCTTCGCTCGTCCAATCGGACTACTGCAAGTTGGAAAAGTTCGATGAAGAGCATTATCAAGTCTGGAAGAGGAAGATTTATCTAACTCTTCAACTCAAAGACGTTGATCATGTACTGTTGGAGGAAGAACCTTCTGTTCCAGACACTGGGTCTACTGCCGCAATCAATGCGGCTACCAAACTCCAGGCCAAATGGAGAAGGAAAAATAGCATCTGCAGGCTTCTCATCCTGAATGCTATGGAGGATTCCCTGGCAGAATTCTACTCGAAGAAGAAATTTGCCAGAGACATATGGGAGACTGTGGAAAAACTGTATGAAGAAGACAAGAACAGGAGCAAGATGTTTGTGGTTGAAAAATATCACAAATTGCTCCTTGAGGACGAGAAGTCCATGTTGCCACAGGTGAAGGAATTTCTGAAGCTGCGTCAGAAACTGGAAGACGAAGAGATGCCCCTTCCCGACAAGTTTGTCGTTGGAGGGATCGTCTCAAAACTTCCTGCTGGATGGAGTACCTTCTATGCAAGGATGCTCAGAAAGAAGCTAGACATTAGCTTGGAAGATCTACTTCAAGAGATCCATGTTGAGGACGAGATGCGTTCCCAACAGAAGATGGACACTCTGTCCAAACAGTTGGCTAAGGCCAATCTAGTGCAGATGAGAGATCACAAGGGGAAGCAGGCGGCTTCTCACAAAAAGAAGGACTTCACCAATCTAAAAGTGAAGGGTCCTTCATTCAAGCAACAGAAGTCCAAGTCCCAAGTGGCTTGTTTCAATTGTGGCAAAAAAGGCCACTACAAGAGTGAATGCAGATCCAAGCCTAAACAATCAGAGAAAGGTGAGCCTAGTAAGGTTTCATTGGTGTCTAACATTGTTGCTATGATCGCACAGGTCACAACTGTAGGGGTTGACTCTGACTAGTGGATAGACACTGGTGCGACTTGTCATGTCTGTTCTGGCAAGGAATGGTTCGTCACGTACCAGCCGATATCTGAGAAGGTTGTCATGGCGAACCAGGCCCAAGCTGAAGTTCTGGGGATCGGGACTGTGGAGCTGAAACTCACTTCTGGGAACACTCTGACGCTTCAAGGTGTGAAGCATGTTCCGGTGATTGCCAAGAACCTGATCTCTGGGAGCCTGCTCTGCAACGCAGGCTTAAGGATGGACATCAATGCTGGTCAGATGGTGATGTCCAAGAAGGGAACATACTTCGGGAAGGCTTATCAAACCGAAGGAATGTTTAAAATTCAGCTTATCAACCAGTTTGATGACATTAATGCAGTTGCATTTTCTGATTATTCTCTTGAGTTGTGGCATAATAGACTAGGACATGTTCATTGTAAAAGAATTAACAAAATGTCTAGTCCAGGACTTATCTCCAAATGTGGGGGTAAGGTGGAGAAGTGTGAAGTATGTGCTCAGACGAAGATCACAAGGAAACCCTTTCATCGGGTCAATCGAAGCACAGATCTTTTGGAGTTAGTACACTCCGATATCTGTGACTTTAAACATTTCTCCACGAAGGTCGGGATGAAGTATTTCATAACCTTCATCGACGACTTCTCAAGATACGCGTTCGTCTACTTGCTCAAGTCTAAAGACGAAGCTTTCGAGAAGTTCAGAGAGTTCAGGGCCGAAGCTGAACGGCAGACTGGACAACAACTCAAGAGGTTGAGAAGTGATCGAGGTAGGGAGTACAGGTCTCATGACTTCGCATCGTTCTACAATGAACATGGAATCATATGCGAGACTACTGCTCCAAATTATCCTCAATCCAACGGAGTAGCAGAGAGGAAGAACCGAACATTAACAGAAATGATGAATTCAATGCTGCTTACTGCAGGTCTTCCAAAATGCTACTGGGGAGAAGCTGCATTAACGGCCACTTTCATTCTGAATAGAGTGCCATATGCAACTTCGGACGTAACTCCTCATGAACTGTGGTTCAAAGTCAGACCAAACTTGAATGTCATTCGAGTGTGGGGGTGTCTGGCGTATGTGAAGCTTCCAGATCTGAAGATTCAGAAGCTGGGGACAAGGACTACGAAGGCGATCTTCTTGGGATATGCCGAGAAGAGTGATGCTCGAAGATTTCTTGATATTGAGTCAAATTATATCATCGAATCTCGCGATGCTGAATACTTTGAAGACAAGTTTGCAAAAGACAAAAACATTGTTCTTTCGAACATTTCAGAAAATGATGTAGATGCAAATGAGACTGAAATCTCATAAGGGCCAGTAGTCCAAGAAGAAGCTGTTGTTGATGAAACAACTCTTGTACCAGAACTCGCAGAGCCGTCAGCAAAGCGAGCGAGGAGACCTAAAGACTTCGGAGATGACTTTGTCACCTATCATGTGGAAGCAGATCCGCTTACCTATGATGAGGCGATAAAGACCAGAGATGCTATCTTCTGGAAGGAGGCAGTGAATGAGAGTTTGACTCTATCACCTCCAATAACACATGGGTGTTGGTAGATCTACCTGAAGGAGAAAAGCCCATCGGATGTAAATGGATCTTCAAGAAGAAGATGAAGGCAGATGGAACTATTGACAAGTTCAAGGCCAGGCTGGTAGCCAAGGGATTTTCTCAGAAATAGGGGATAGACTACTTTGACATGTACGCTCCAGTAGCTCGAATAACCACCATCAGGATATTAATCACTCTAGCAGCCATACATAAGTTGGTGATACATCAGATGGATGTAAAGACAGCATTCCTGAATGGGGAGCTGACCGAAGAGATTTACATGCAACAGCCAGATGGATTTGTCGTCAAAGGTCTTGAAGACAAAGTCTGCAAGTTGGTGAAATCATTGTATGGTTTGAAGCAAGCTCCCAAGATGTGGCATGAGAAGTTTGACAAAGTTATTATGTCAAACAGCTACAGAGTCAGCGAGACGGACAAATGTGTTTACACAAAGTTCGCTGATGGAAGAGGAGTCATCATTTGTCTGTACGTGGACGACATGCTAATCCTAGGGACGGATATAGGCTGTGTCACGGAGACAAAGAATTTTCTCTCAACCAAGTTCAGTATGAAGGACTTGGGGGATGCAGATGTCATCTTGGGCATAAAGATCATCCGGACAGACACTGGAGCAGCGCTGTCACAATCTCACTACATTAAGAAGATGCTCACACGCTATGGGTATAAGGATCTTCCAGGGATCGATACGCCATACAGGTGTGATTAGAAGCTGAAGCCAAACTCGAGGGAAAGCGTCAGGCAGCTGGAGTATTCTAGCATTATCGGAAGTTCAATGTACGCAACCACTGCCACAAGGCCTGACATAGCTTTCGCCGTGGGAATGCTGAGTCGGTTCACAAGCAACCCAGGGATTTAGCACTGGAAAGCTGTGAAACGGGTGATGAGATATCTCAAGAAGATTCAGACATATGCACTGCACTATAACGGGTATCCGACAGTAGTGGAAGGCTTCAGTGATGCTAGCTGGTGTTCAGAGGTGGAAAGCGAGAGATCCACAGGTGGATATGTCTTTTCCTTGGGTGGAGCTGCTATATCGTGGAAGTCGAAGAAGCAGACTATACTCTCTCATTCTTCCATGGAATCTGAATTCTATGTACTTGAAACTGCAGCAGATGAAGCAGAATGGCTTCGGGAGCTCATGTATGATCTTCCAGTGGTTGGGGCTCAGATACCGGCGATACCGATATACTGTGACAACCAGGCGACTGCGGCAGTGGCATCAAATGACATCTTCAACGGAGAAAAGAGGACAGTGCGGTTGAAGCACAGGACAGTACACGATCTTATCAAAAGAGGTGTAATTGCAGTGATTGATGTTCGGAGTCAGGAGAACCTGGCAGATCCGTTCACAAAGGGCCTCAAGCGCCAGTTAGTCGATGACACAGCTTGTAAAATGGGCTTGAAGGCATTCTGATAGTGTGTCTTTGTAATCCTACCATAAAGTTTTATGCTATTAGTTCAAAGAGAAATCTACTAGGCATCTAACTTTTGGTTCAAAGGAGGTTCACTGACTGGAAAACTATCAGGTAACAGTGGGTACTTATTCTCTGGAACATGGAAGGGATACGGACCCATAACCACTGTTGTCTACTATGTATTTTCTGCGAAAAAAACAGATCCTGTGGAAGGTTGGCTTAAACGCCTTAATGAGTTCTCAGGTAGAGTGAATGCCTGGTGTGCTTTACAGGAAGCATGGTAGAGCAGCACTAAAAGGAGTGAAACTCCATGCTACAGTAGGGTGACTCCACCATGAGGTTCCCAGGTCTAGGGTAATGCCTCGACTAATGTTGTATGACGTAATTAAAGAGTTGTAGATAGCACTACAAAGGGGAGGATGGCCCCATGTTACAGTGGCACGACACCACGATGAGGTACCCAGGTAGGGATAAAGCCTCGGCATTGCAAGCCATGTCGTTGCGGCGTAACACCGCAAGGAAGTCTTAGGCTTCATGCTGAGTAGATTGGCACTACAAAGAGGCTGAGACCTCATGCTACAGTAGTATGACACTACGATGAGATTCCCAGGTAGGGGTAATGCCTCGACTTCAGGCCATGTCATAGCGGCGTAGCACAGCAAGGAAGCGCAAGGCTTCATGCCATGTCTCTTTAATAAAGAACTCACCTATAGTGTATAGAAAGAGATATCAGGCCGTCTCTTGAGGGTAAACTTGTAGACGCCCAAAATTATACACTGAAACCAGACTGGCACAGGACCTTTAATGTGCAGCCAAAAGCACACGTAACTACACTTTGTGAGTGGGAAGAATTACAATTGTGGTACAGAATTCAAGGCGTAGTCCATTCTTGTATCACATTGTTATTTAACCCATGCGGGAAGATTCAAGTCGTCAGCGACATCTATCCTAATGCAAAATGGACAGTTACTGTGGGGAACGCTCAACCCTGGACACATATATATGTTGTGATATGTGGGGGATTGTTGGTGCTTTCTTTACATGGAGAGAGCTTGCTCTCAACATGCCTTGTAAAAGTTTAGTCCCACATCGAAAATGCACCATGAGTTATCTCAACATATATACTTGGTTGTGTTGTTGAGAGATGGACATGGGGTGGTGACCCTAAGGAGGGAACCATGTGGGTGATTTTAATATGAGGTAAGAATAAGGCTCAAAGAATTAAGCATTAATACTTTTGTCATTCTCTTGGAATAATTTCGTTTGGAGCTAAGCCCCAAAGGGGCTTAGCGACTCGGACTCGGACTCGGGCTCATGGACTCGCACCAGGCTGACTGTGCAGACTACAAGTCAGTTATGGAAAGACTGATTCAATACGATTAATTCAGATCCACTTTTTGTGGGATTTAATTCAATCTTTCCATAAGATTTGAATTAATTTCGTTGCCGTCTTTGTGGGATTTAATTCAATCTTTCCATAAGATTTGAATTAATTTCGTTGCTATCTTTGTGGGATTTGAATTAATTTCGTTGCCATCTTTGTGGGATTTGATTCAATCTTTCCATAAGATTTGAATTAATTTCGTTGCCATCTTTGTGGGATTTAATTCAATCTTTCCATAAGATTTGAATTAATTTCATTGCTATCTTTGTGGGATTTAATTCAATCTTTCCATAACTGAAAAGACGGTTAGGGTTTCCACCCTCTCTCTATATATACTCTCTTCTGGCCTCCTTTGTGAGGTACTACGAATTTTATAAGTCAGAAAAGAGAGAGAAAGAGAGGGAGTTGCTGCCGCCATTGCAAGTCCATCCGAGGAGTCAGAACAGAGGTGACTTCGAGCGTTCGGTGTTTTGACACCCCAGCAATTTTTCTTCATCTCATTTTTTTCTACATTATTGTAACTCGTTCTGTCCCAATTACAACATGTTTGCAAGGAAGAACGAGAGATCTTCTCTTCTCTATTTCCCTCCTTCATATTGTAATCTGGCTATTTGGTTTTTTGCATCATCGTAGATCTTGAGTTTGATCACTGAAAATTTTTTGTTGACATCTCAGATCTCGATTGCATCAGTTTTTCATCTTTGATCAAGCTCCGGGACTAACATATATATATATATATATATATATATATATATATACTAGTATATGTGCACGTGCCTTGCACGTATTTTAACATTTCTTAATTAATTTAGGAAGACCAAAGGGTAGTCTTTCTAATTACTAAGTTGTCCTTATTAAAACTAGCATATGTGCACATGCCTTGTACATATTTTAACATTCTTTTAATTAACTTAGGAAGACTCTTTAGGAAGGTCAAAGGGTAGTCTTCCTAATTATTAAGTTGACTTTATTAAAATTAATAAACAATTTTTAATTAGTATAGACATGCAAGGGTATTTTCGGAATTCAAAATTTTCACCATCCACGTTTTCCTATTATATAGTAGAATATATATATATATGAAATGCCCAAAAACTAAAAAAGTTTTATGTAAAACCCACCGCTAAAAAAACTTTCATCGCGTGCCCAGAATTAGAGAAACTTATCCAAAGCGGGTTCCAAATGACCCTTTTGCCCTTCCTTTTAATTTATTGGAAACACCCACAAAACTGCTCTTAAAAAAAACGTTTCAATACTCCATCTTCTTCCATACGCTGCTCACTTTCGAATCTAGGTTTTCTCCTCAAAAATCTTCAAAAACTCATCGAAAAATTTCGGAAAGACCGGGACGAACGACAAAAGTGCTAAAACGGAGGTCCAAACATCATTTTTTTGCGAATCTAAAATTTCGGAAGGCCGTCTAACGATGAAGCAATTACTTTCAGTCTCCTCGACGGTACGCTCATTTTGCGACAAACGGGACCTCGTTTCGACCTCCCAGTCAAAAGTTATGGCCCTCCAAAGTTTCAGCTAACCATAAAATGCAGGAGAATGGCATTCTCCGTCTTAATTTACACGGAGAATGACCATTATCCGTCTTAATTAGGACGGAGAATGTCATTCTCCGTCTTAATTTACACGGAGAATGGTCATTCCAGTGTTAAAACGCAGGAGAATGACCATTCTCCGTGTTAGAAATACGGAGAATGCCATTCTCCGTGTTAAATGAAACGGAGAATGGCATTCTCCGTCCTAATTAAGACGGAGAATGGCCATTCTCCGTGCTAAATTAAACGGAGAATGACCATTCTCCGTCTTAATTAGGACGGAGAATGCCATTCTCCGTGTAATTTATCACGGAGAATGGTCATTCCAGTGTTAAAACGCAGGAGAATGACCATTCTCCGTGTTAGAAACACGGAGAATGCCATTCTCCGTGTTAAATAAAACGGAGAATGGCATTCTCCGTCCTAATTAAGACGGAGAATGGCCATTCTCCGTGCTAAATTAAACGGAGAATGACCATTCTCCGTCTTAATTAGGACGGAGAATGCCATTCTCCGTGTAATTTATCACGGAGAATGGTCATTCCAGTGTTAAAACGCAGGAGAATGACCATTCTCCGTGTTAGAAACACGGAGAATGCCATTCTCCGTGTTAATTAGGACAGAGAATGCCATTCTCCGTGTTAATTAGGACGGAGAATGCCATTCTCCGTCTTAAATAAAATGGAGAATGCCATTCTCCGTCCTAATTAAGACGGAGAATGGCATTCTCTGTCCTAATTAAGACGGAAACGGAGAATGTCATTCTCCGTGTTAATTAGGACGGAGAATGGCATTCTCCGTCTTAATTAGGACGGAGAATGTCATTCTCCGTCCTAATTAAGACGGAGAATGCCATTCTCCGTCCTAATTAACACGGAGAATGGTCATTTCCAGTGTTAAAACGTGTAATTTAGTTTTTTCAGGAATAAAGAGTTTCGTTCTTCTTTCAAAGCGATGATAATTCTTATGGAAAAGAAGAAGAAAGATCTTCTCTCCACAATTGAAGATCTGAGTTCAAATGTCTCCACGATGAAGATGATGATGATGGTGATGATGATGACGAGCGATGATCTGAGTTCGACTGAAGAAAAACACACCGAACTACGAACGATCTTTGCGATCTCTGCTGAATATGAGAGCAATGGAATTCAGATTTCCCGTGAAGAAGAAGAAGACGAAAATTGCAATCCAGATCTGAGTTTTTTGAATTCAAATACATATAGATGACCAATTCGCGCGGAGGGGTAGTTTCGGTATTATAAAAATAGCAGTTTCTAGCGGGTGGCATCTAAAAGGGAATCTTGGAATATTTAACGTGAAAATACTTAATTCTGGATATTTCATAAAACTTATCCAGCGGGTGGGCATTTCATAAAAGCCCACCCCGAAATTGGATTTCTCAGCAATTTCCAGATATATATATATATATATATATATATATATATATATATATATATATATATATATATATATATATAAAAGGACATCACGATATTTTGAACCCCCTACACTGATGATTGATGTCCGGCTTCCATTTCTATCTTCGTTGTTGTTGTGAATTGCATATATCATATGTGAGCCTTTGCATAGGGTGCTGAACGCGAAAATAGTAATTGATTGATCCAGTGAATTTTTATATATATAAAATTTATACAGAAAGTACACTTAACCTGTTATTCCCAAAATTATTTGTAAACTTCTGCATCAGGTTTGGGTCTAGTTAAATAGGGAGGAATTTATGTCGATCCTGCCAATCTAATCAGTAATGTGCTTTGTCGAAAGAGATTATTGGAGGGATTCTGTCAGAAACCACACATCCAAAAAGAAAGAAAAAAAAGGAAAAAAAGAATGACCAAAAGAAACTTGGCTAGGATAATATATAGAAAGAAAAGAATATAGTGAACATGATAAACTTTAGCCAAGTCATTCATAAGTACGTACCTACTACGGCTACTTCAAAGTTCAAACCCTCACCAGTTATTCGTAGATAATGATATAGCAATGGATGTATATATTCTACGATTGCAGAGTAATTTGATAACTGCATAGAAAGAAGTAGCAGCTAGCTCGCTAGGCCGTTGTCATGCATTAGCGAGTCAAGTTCGATTCTTCCCTCCATTGGCCTTTGTTGTTGTTGCCGCCGCCGCCGCCGCCGCCGCCGCCTCCTCCTCCTCCTCCTCCTCCTGTGGAATTCTTGCCAGAAGAAGAGAAAAACTCATTGAAATCTTTGACAATGCCCCTTTTGATGGCTCCCCTCTGGGGATAAGGGTTTCCTTTCCCGCTACTCCTCTCACTGTAGTTGGTGTTTGGGTAGCCAGACATTGCTGCGTGTAAGAAAGAGAGGAGTGAAAGAGTACTGGTAGCAGTGATGGAAGCGATGGGGCTTCGAATCCTAATTATAGCAAAGTGGAGAAAGAGATGAAAGAAAACATGTGGAGTATTTTGGTTGGTTTTGGGTGTGTGTGCGTGTGCGTGTGCGTGTGTGTGGGATGGTGTGTGTGTGTGTGTGGTGGGTGTGGGTGTGGGTGGGGTGGGGTTGAACCTGAATTTTAATGTCGACCAATTTTATGTAAGAAAGATTAAACAATGTTCTCTGTGAGCCTCTTCCAGTATTCTCCTCCTCCTAAACACTAAATAAACTTTTCTTTGACATATAGGGAAACAAAAATGTTATTTGGCTTTCAAAATTTTTGGATGATATCATCTTTTATTATGTGACATATAACATGGCTGATGACATGACAGCTGACATGACAAAATAAAACATTAAACATTAAAATAAATTATAAAATTAATATTATAATTAATATTAATATCAAATTAACATGAACATTAATATTAAAATTAACATTAAAATTAATATTAACTTTAACATTAACATTAAAATTAATATTAACATTAAATTAAAATTAGTATTAACATTAACATTAAAATTAATATCAAATTAACATGAATATATTAATATTAGTATTAATATTAATATTAACATTAATTTTAACATTAACATTAAAATTAAAATTAATATTAAATTAAAATTAGTATTAATATTAATATTAACAATAAAAAAGTTGGGTAATTAATTTTTTGAGTTAAAATATGATATGTTAGCAGTCATATTAGTTGACATATCAGATTTCACATAATAGGAGATGACATCACCCAAAAATTTTGAAAGCCAAATAGCATAATTGATATTGAAAAGGAAAATGCTAAGTTTACTACCAAATTCTTACAACCTTCTTACAACTACTCTCTCCCATCCCTTACACATGGATTCCACCGGGTCCCACCACTACTCTCACCCTCCTGCTACATGGGCTCCATCTGGTCCCACCATTTGTTCTTCTCCTCCAATCGAAGTCCGGCACGTGTCCGGTTGTAGGGGGTTTGTAAAATTTGGTTGTAGGCATAGCAAAGCTCTATTGAAAAAGCATGTAAGTATAATAATATATCTATCAGGGCACAAGGCCAAGTGGCTGCAAGCATCAGCGCATGCGTAATCTGCATGATGCAGTATTCTGCATCATATTCCTGAATATTTGGATCATGCATCATTAATTAATATTTTTTCGAGATGAAGAAAAGTAGACAGACCAGGTGCAGTGGTCCTGCGAGTGGCATGAATAGATAGAGCTTGTCATACTCATACCTAGAAAGCTCATGAGTAGATATAAAGCACGAGGCACAATCCCAGTTTTTCCATTGAATTATTTTTTGGTCAAAGAATTTGGATAAGCTTGAGGTTTTCTATAGCCAGTCCAGTTTGTCCAGACTCCAGAGAGCATGCAAATTGCAGATCACATAGCTGGATGGATCCCAATTTCGGAAGGTTCATACTTTCGGCCAAAGGTCCGTAGGTTTGGTCGTGTCGAACGGCTCACTTTTGAGTCGTTTCCGTATTATATAGTAGAAGACGAATAAGTAGAATCAACAAAAGATGTCAATGTAGAATCAACAAAAGATGTCAATGGAGTAACGAACTCGCTCATTCATTAGTAACCTCAATCATTCAACCAAAAACCAAGTATTATCACCACAAAACAACACATTATTTAGTATAATATTCTGTTGAGAACCAATAAGGGACTTTAGTCCCACATTAGAATATGTAGTATGAAGAGGAGTTGGAACCTCTATAAGTAGCAAGTAGTAGCCCATCAATAAAATCATCCCATTATTCATTTCTACATGGTATCAGAGCAATAACTCATCCACCCCTCTCTCTCCACACACACGAAAAAAAAAAAAAAAAATCCCCCTCCCGCTCCCGACCCCCCTCCCGGCTCCAGGCCCCCCCTTCCCCACTGATGCCGACCCCCCCCCCCCCCCTCCCTAACCCCCGCGCACCCCGCTGCCCCCCCCCCCCCCCCCCCCCCCCCCCCCCCCCGTTGCTGATCCCATAGGAGGATCACCAACACCCCCCCCCCCCCGCGCTGCTGGAGTTCCCCCCTGTTTTCCATAAATAAATTCCTTTATTTATTGTGTATCTGGGAAAATTACAACTGTATGAATCCGATCTAGAAGACGATCGCTTTATCCCTTGGACTATGCGAAGAAGAAAAGCTCTCAAAATTTTGACAGTAGATAACTATGTATCTGTACAATGAATGAGAAAAAGAACTCTATTTATAGAGTCAAAAATAATAACTGAAAAGAAAACTGTCTTCACAGCCTGTGCTTAGTTGAAAATCACGCAGGATTTAACATACGCAAGGTTGTGAGCAGTTACTGGACGTGGCCTGTAACTGTTGGACACATGGCGATCATGCATGAGTCGTGTGCAAGTTACAGGACACGCAGGCGAGAGATCAGTGGCATGGCTGTCACGTACTCCAATTTGATGAAATCCATGCATACTTGTTGAAGACGAAATCCACGCAGACTCGGGATAGAAAGCTTCAAAATCCACGCAAACTTGGGGCAGGAAGCTTCAGAATCCACGCAGATTTGGTGAAGAAAACTTCAGAATCCACGCAGACTTGAGGGAAGAAACTTCAGAATCCACGCAAACTTGAGATAGAAAGCTCAAAATATACGCGGACTTTGGGAAGGAACATAATCCACGCTCAATTGAGGCAGGACTGCCAGCTGTCTTGATTCGACATGCCTCGACTGACACAAAATCTCTGACAGTGATTGCTTTTGTCAGTTGCATTAAATGACAAGAAGCTCTTTTGGTACGCCAACTTGGTGAAGGCTGAGTCTTGCTGAAGAAGATTTCAAAAAGTCACGCAATAGGCGGCTATGATCTCTTGAGTTCTGTGCATACGTGGCATATGAGAAGACATTCTTCGACTGTCGTGCTGTCAGTCTCTGTCAAATGATGAGCTGTCCCTCAGCGTGATTTGTAAATATTGTCCTGATCAACTGAGCGTGACTTTTGACTATGTCCTGATCAACTCAGCGTGACTGTCATTTTTGAGGCCTACAAAACCCCCTTCAAAGTTTTCAAAAAATGATAAATTATTTTGAAATACTTTGAAAACGAGATGATAAAATGAAATCAGCTTTTGTGTTACATGCTCGCCTAACATGTTCAATGAAGAATTCTTCAAACGAAGAAGTCATAGATATAGCTGATCTATGATAAGGAACCAGATCTTGAAGGCGAACTTCATAAGTACCCCTTATCTGATTGATAATGAGTTTAGAGTCTCCGTACGCCTCCAAATGTTGAATATTCAGATGTTTAGCGAGTTGAAGACCAATGAGTAACGCATTGTACTCAGCTACGTTGTTTGAACACGGCTGATCAAGAGAATAAGCTCTTTGGATAGCAAGACCTTCTGGCGATACAAGAACGATTCCAACTCCAGCGATAATATCACCATTAGGACCTATCCTTGAAGCTCCATCAAAGAATAGACGCCAAGTAGGATCTTCTTCAGCAATTTGGTTTGAATCTAGGACTTCATCTGGAATTTCGTCATAGAGTTTTGAATCTTCTGGAATTGAATGAGCAGCCAGAAAATCAGCTAAAGCTTGTCCTTTGACTGACTTCTGAGAAATATAATGCATGTCATATTGAGCAAGTAGGATTTCCCAGTTAGCTAATCGAGAATTCAAAACACTGGGTTTCTTCATCATGACCCGTATAGGATTGATCCTGAAAATGACATGAATAGTCTGGCCAATGATATAATGTTGTGTCTTTTGAACAGCGAACATCAAGGCTAGACATTCTTTTTCGACCGATGAATATCGAGGTTCAGCTCCGGTCATAGTACGACTGAGATAGTAAATGACTTGTTCATGACCATTTTTATTCTTTTGAGCAAGCAATGCACCCAATGAATGACTCATTGCTCGGGTATATAGGAGAAATAGAATTCCTGAGACGGGAGGTACCAATACTGGAGGGCTCATCAGATATTGTTTTATATCATCGAATGCTTTCTGACATTCATCATTCCAGACAAAAGAAACACCTTTCTTCATAAGTTTGTTGAATGGTCTGCAGCGTCCTGATAAATTAAAGATGAATCTCCTGATATAAGCGATCCTTCCTTGAAATCCTCGTAGCTCTTTTAAGGTGCGTGGAGGACGCATCTCTTGGATGGCTTTGATCTTCTCGGGATCCACGTGTATACCTTTAGAGGTAATGACGAAGCCGAGAAATTTACCACTAGAGACGCCTAAGAAGGACTTAGTAGGGTTCATCTTTAATTGATGCTTACGTATTAGATCAAATATAGTCTTCAAATCTTGGATATGATCCTCCTTTTGTCGACTTTTGACTGCAATATCATCAACATAGCATTCGACTGTTTTTCGTAAATGTTCACGGAATATAGTGCTCATAGCTCGTTGATAAGTTGCTCCTGTATTCTTGAGACCGAATGGCATAACTGTATAACAGTATGTACCGATCGGCGTTCTGAAAGAAGTGTGCTTCTCGTCATCTGGAAACATTTTAATCTGATTGTATCCAGAATACCCGTCCATGAATGACATCCGTTCAAATCCACAGGTATTATCGATCATGACATCAGTGATTGGTAGAGGGAATTCGTCTTTAGGACATGCCGTATTGAGATCGCGGAAGTCTATGCAAACTCTGATCTTGCCAGTCTTTTTAAGAACAGGAACTATGTTAGCCACCCAATCGGGATGTTGTTCCTCTCTAATAAACCCAGAGGCCATGAGTTTATTGACTTCAGTTTCAATTGCATCCATAATGTCTGGACGAAATCGTCATTGTTGTTGTTTGACCGGTTTAGCATTCGGCAAGATGTTGAGCTTGTAAGTTGCAATTTGTGGATCAAGTCCTGGCATATCTTCATAACTCCAAGCGAAGACATCGATGTAGTCACGAATGAGTTTGATCATGTCTTGCTTATCAGTTTCTGAAAGACTTTCACTGATGAATATTGGTTTGGGAGATCCCTCTTCACCAACATCTATTTGAACAAGTTTGTCTTCAGTCGGAGGTTCTTTTTGCTCAAAACGGAACTCCCATTAATTTTCTAACCTTTGGGCCCATTGTTCTGATTCAGGTGAGATTTCAAATTCTTCTTCGTCTTCATCACTTTCTTCAGAATGGTCAATGGAGACCATGTTGGAAGACAGAATGTTGCAGTAGAAATCACCGATACTCGTATCGGAATCCCAAGATGTAGTACTAGAAGAATCAGATCTCTTATCTTCGTCAGATTCAGGAGCTTTATGAACAATATTGATGAAAGGAATAGGAGCAGTATAACCCAATCCGTATTTTGTCCTCCCGTATTTCAGAGGAGGAATCCGGACATGCATTTTTCTTCCTTTTCCACTGTTGAGGCCAGTTCTGAAGTCATAGCCCATATTTTTAATGATGTCTTTAGATTGCTGACTATAACGACGTAGTTGTAATCTTCCAGTATCATCATTCTTGTCCTCGTCTTCTAAATTAGAAGGATTTTGGGGCCCTTTGTAGAAGAATATTGGGATGTCTCCTGGCTTTCTGCTGGGAACTAGAAAATATGAAAATTGTACAGGTTCTAGGGATACATCTGTATGAATAGTCTGTACAACTCCTATGGTTATTGTGCTCAAGTCATCTAACAAATGTAAATAACTATGAACATAATTACACACATCAACATACTGCAAAGATGGAGACTTTTCATTAAATGTAAAAGCAGCAATATTTACATTGGGAGAAGGCTGAGCCTTAGAGGTCTTAGCCAAATCAATGACTAAAGGGGGAGAAGATGAACGAGAAGAAGCGTTGTTTCGATTAAG
This sequence comes from Iris pallida, assembly GCA_029216955.1. NCBI lineage: Eukaryota > Viridiplantae > Streptophyta > Magnoliopsida > Asparagales > Iridaceae > Iris > Iris pallida. Next base: position 28,604,492 of record JANAVB010008400.1, on the reverse strand, counting down.
ATCGATAATAAATGGCTCAGAAGAGGTAAGCTCCCTTGAAGTTTGAGATGGAAGAGTAATCCGCCTTCCAACTGGAATTAGCAGAGTATCCTGTTTCACATGTGAAGATACAGGAATTGCAGTACGCCCACTGACAGGAATGATCATTGTGTCTTGAGCAAACGACTGAGGTAACGGAGAAATCCGTCCACTCACCGGAATGATGAAAGAACCTTCTCCAGAGAGTTTGGGAGATTGTTGCTGAGTAGTTCGACCTTTAACAGGAATTATTAAGGTCTCACTTTGTGAATCCTCTTTCTCCATAGCTTGTATGACCCTTGTATACTCTTCTTTGTACATTCGGGAATCATTGAAATAAGCTTCAACCCCATGGAAGGGATTTATGTCAACAACTTCTTTTTGTACTCTTCCATTGCTATCAATGTATTAAAACACTGATGAAGAGTAGAAGGCACCACATTATTTTCATGAAGAAAGGGCCTCCCAAGAAGAAGATTATAGGATCCCACGATCTCGATCACATAGAAAGTGACTTTGGATCTGAAATCACCTATTTGAAGCTTCAGATGAATCTTTCCCAAAGGCTCGCTTCGGCTTTGATTGAATCCCAGGATAGTAGTAACCGTCTTGGAGAGTTTGTGAAGAGGGATTTTTAGTTCATCCAATAGACTCTTTGGCATGATGCTTATAGCAGACCCTGGATCAATGAGGATACGATCTATCTTCATCGTATCGATATAACCGGTGTAGTAGAGAGGCCGATCATGTCGATTATCCTCCAGTAGCATGTCGTCTTGTGTAAAGGTGATATTTGGGATAATCTCCAGTACACTGTTGCAATGTAAGCAAGTAGCAGGTTCTGCATCTGGCTTCTTTAACTTTGTTTCCGATTGATGTGGTTTCTTAACACCAGAAGTATTTTCCAAACGGATTTGATTAAGTTTTGCTCTTAGATCAATTGGAGATGACACATTGGTTTTTGAAACTTGGAGTTTTCCTTCCATTGATCTGGACATTTGTAGAGAAGGAAGAGTTGAACCACCCCCTTGATTAGGAGTTGGTAACAGACCCTCTTTTATGGACAAATTCTGTGCCCAATTCGAAGAAGTCGTAGAAGAAGACATTAAAGAATGTTTCTTCTTAGACTTATTCAAGTTTTGAGACATAGAATGTCCAGAAGGAAGAGTAGTCAAAAGACCATTTCCTTTTCTTTGACTAACAAAATTGTCAGTCAAAGCTGTTCCTGAAGTAAAAACTACAGGAACAGAAGAAACAACTAAAGAGTCGTCTCTTTTCGAAGGGACTTTGTGTGGAAGACCACCCCAGTTCTAGTAGAACTTGGTACAGAAGAAGAGATAGCTAAAGATCTATTCTTCTTAGATGAAATACACGCTGAAACAGATTTGGTTAAAGAACCAGTACTGTTAGCGTGGCTTTTGGATTTAGAATTACACGCTGGAACAGATTTGGCTAAGGAGCCAGTACTGTTAGCGTGACTTTTAGGATTGAGATTACACGCTGGAACAGATTTGGCTAAGGAGCCAGTACTGTCAGCGTGACTTTTGATTTTGGAAATACACGCTAGAACAGATTTGGCTAAGGAGCCAGTGCTGTCAGCGTGACTTTTGAATGAGAGATTGCACGCTGGAACAGATTTGGCTAAGGAGCCAGTACTGTCAGCGTGACTTTTGGAATTGAAGTTACACGCTGGAACAGATTTGGCTAAGGAGCCAGTAATGTCAGCGTGACTTTTGATTGCTGTCATCTTCGAGCGCACAAGAGTGTGCGTGCTTGCAGTAGAATCCTTGCCAGTGTTAGGAGTAGACATTGTGGCAGAGACTTCACCATTGGCTGCCAACTGATTCTTAAGGACATAGACAGAGTGTCCCTTCGGCTTGGCAGTAATGATGGAGGCTGAAGTGGGCTTGCTACTCTTAGCCCGCTGCATTTCTTCATAGGCGAGTTGATCGAATTGGATCGTCATCACCTTCTTCGTCGAGCCGATTGACGAAGTATCGCATTGAGTTGTTGCCATCTCAGAAGAAGAGATGGTTTTCCCCAGCAGAGTCGCCAATTTATTTTCTATAAATAAATTCCTTTATTTATTGTGTATCTGGGAAAATTACAACTGTAGGAATCCGATCTAGAAGACGATCGCTTTATACCTTGGACTATGCGAAGAAGAAAAGCTCTCAAAATTTTGACAGTAGATAACTATGTATCTGTACAATGAATAAGAAAAAGAACTCTATTTATAGAGTCAAAAATAATAACTGAAAATATAATTGTCTTCACAGCCTGTGCTTAGTTGAAAATCACGCAGGATTTAACATACGCAAGGTTGTGAGCAGTTACTGGACGTGGCCTGTAACTGTTGGACACATGGCGATCATGCATGAGTCGTATACAAGTTACAGGACACGCAGACGAGAGATCAGTGGCATGGCTGCTACGTACTCCAATTTGATGAAATCCACGCAAACTTGTTGAAGACGAAATTCACGCAGACTCGGGATAGAAAGCTTCAAAATCTACGCAAACTTGGGGCAGGAAGCTTCAGAATCCACGCAGATTTGGTGAAGAAAACTTCAGAATCCACGCAGACTTGAGGGAAGAAACTTCAGAATCCACGCAAACTTGAGATAGAAAGCTCAAAATATACGCGAACTTTGGGAAGGAACATAATCCACGCTCAATTGAGGCAGGACTGCCAGCTGTCTTGATTCGACGTGCCTCGACTGACACAAAATCTCTGACAGTGATTGCTTTTGTCAGTCGCATTAAATGACAAGTAGTTCTTTTGGCACGCCAACTTGGTGAAGGCTGAGTCTTGCTGAAGAAGATTTCAAAAAATCACGCAATAGGCGGCTACGATCTCTTGAGTTCTGTGCATACGTGGCATATGAGAAGACATTCTTCGACTGTCGTACTGTCAGACTCCGTCAAATGATGAGCTGTCCCTCAGCGTGATTTGTAAATATTGTCCTGATCAACTGAGCGTGACTTTTGACTCTGTCCTGATCAACTCAGCGTGACTGTTGGACTTGTTCTGATCAACTCAGCGTGACTGCCATTTTTGAGGCCTACACCCCCCACCCCCCCGCTGCCGGATTACCTCCCACCCCTCCCCCCACTCCATCCTCTCCCCCCGACCCCACCCCCCTTTCCCGCTGCTGTCGACCCCCCTTCCCCACTGCTGCTGGATCCCCCCTACCCCCCCGCCTCCTTGTCTTTACTTGGTGTGCCGGATCCCCCCTCCCTTTCTGCCTCCTTGTTTTTACTTGGTGTGCCGGATCTTCCCCACCGCTTCCTTGTTTATACTTGGAATGTCAGTTCCCCTCCCCTCCTTGTTTATACTTGGAGTGCTGGAACAATCGATCATGCAAGGAGTAAACGACCCACGTCGTTGTTCCCCTTGTTCGATGTAATACTGTTATAGTTGCTCGTATACCTGAGGAATATCTGTGAGGCGGCTCCTTGTTATCCCCCCCGGTCTCAACAGTTGACTACGAAGACACACGAAATCGGGACACAAAGCAGTTAGACGACAAACGACGAAGACGACGACTTGGGATACAACAGGACCTCACACAAATTGACGACGTCATGGATACAATCAGTGGAAAACTGACGGCACAGGAGATACAGGCCTTGGTTGATGATATCTTGTCCAAGAGATTGACCGAGGCGACCCCATGTGTGATCCATACTAATGTGGATCTGTCACCTTACAAGATGGAGAAATTGGAAAAGCTAGAGACGAAGTTGGAAGAAACTTCTAACTACTTGAAATGGTCGCGGCAGGCGATGCGGACGCTGAAGGGACGTGGCTTGGTAGGCTATGTCAATGGCCAAACCAAGGCGCCAGCCGATCCCTCCTCAAAGGAGTTTGCTATTTGGGAGATTGTCAACAACGTAGTGGCGGGGTGGTTGACAGCCTCATTGACCGACCAGGTGTCGGGCAATGTTGAGGTGATAGAGGCTGCTGCTGATATATAGCGGACTTTGAAGGATATGTACTCCGGTTCGGGCAACCCTATGCGGGTCTTCCAACTGCAGGATGAACTCGATAGGGTGACCCAAGACGAACGTACCATCTCTGAGTATGCAGCCCTGTTGAAGAAGTACTGGTCTGATCTGGATCACTATGATCCTCTTGGGATGGAAGATGCACGGGTTGAAACTGCATTTGTGAAGTATTTTCAGGCATTCCTGGAGTATATTTCGCGGCAGCGAATGATGAAGTTTTTGAAGGGGCTCAACTCGGTGTTTGAGCAGAGAAGGAATATACTCCTATCCTAACCCCAGCTTCCAAACTTAGAAGGGGCTATAGCCGCAATGGCACAGGAAGAAGCTCGATTGAAGTTGATGCCCAACAAGGGCTACTTTCAGGGGGAGCAAGCCGTTGTTGAAAAGTCTGCTCTTGTCGTCTTCAATCCGCCTCCCTCTGCGGGCGGTGTTTGTCACAACTATGGTGACTCCGGGCATTACATCAAATTTTGTCCAAAACTCCTACGAAGTCGGTCGAGTGATCGCGGACGGGGCCGTGGAGTACGTCGTGGTGGTAGAGGAGGATATGTTGGTCGAAGGAGAAATTCTTCTGAAGGATACAAAGCAAATCTGGCGGAAGAAGGAAAAAAGCAGCTGGCTGAAATAACCCCACTTGAGAGGGAGTTCCTCGCGAGATTACGCGGCTTGAAACAGGGATCGGACGACAGTCTTGACCCTCATACGGCATCATCTACCTTGGGGAATCACATCACTTGCTTTGCCCAAACCAGCACAGGTATACCTGCGCATGCTCTTGTATCTGACCATCAGCTAGGTTGGATTATGGACTCTGGGGCATCTCGCCATGTCATGAGGTCCCACGGTGAGTTCCAGGACTATACTCACCTACTGACGCCGGAGAGCATTCAGACTGCTGATGGTACCTCCTGACCTGTAATGGGTAAAGGCACTGTTGCATGCACCCCTTCCCTCACTCTCACCAATGTCTTACATGCTCTGTCTTTTCCTGTCAATCTTATCTCTATTAGTGCCATTATCCTTGATCTTAACTGTACTGTTTCCTTTGACATTCCTACGGTAATTTTTCAGGAGAAGGGGACAGGACAACGATTAGGGACTGGCACATTGCATAAGGGGCTATGGTACTTGGACAGGACCGGACTGGACACAGCACTGGCATCTCTGGTCGCAAGCGCACAATCGGACGCTTCACGTCGCAGTGTAAAAGATGAATTGTTACTCAACCACCAGCGTGTCGGGCATTCTTCCTTTAAAGTTATTAGTCGAATGTATCCATCCTTATATCAAAGGGCTAATACAGAGAAGTTAGTTTGTAATGCATGTGAGCTGGGCAAACATACCAGAAGCTCCTACGTGAGCTCTGGAAATAAAAGTTCTACTGTTTTTTTATATGATACAATCGGACGTATGGGGTCCTTGTCCTACAAAAAGTATTAACAGATTTCGATGGTTCGTCACTTTTATTGACTGCTATACCCGCGTGACATGGGTCTACCTTATGAAGAATAAAAGCGACGTCTTTGAGGCTTTTCAGGATTTTCATCGCCGGGTGACAACACAATATTGGGCTAAAATTAAGTGTTTTCGGTCTAACAATGGGACGGAGTACATAAATAAGCAGTTTGCTGAGTATTTATCCACTCATGGAATACTACATCAAACCTCATGTGCCTATACACCGGCACAAAATGGTATGGCCGAACGGAAGAACAGACACCTGCTGGAGGTCGCACGAACGATGATGCTGGCTATGAATGTCCCAAAACACTTACGGGGGCAGGCTGTATTGACGGCCTCTTATCTCATCAATCGAAAGCCTTCTCAGGTATTGGACTGGAAGACACCATTGGAGATGCTTACTGGTGCAACTACATACACTGTTCCACCAAAAGTATTTGGGTGTGTGTGTTTTGTCCAAGATAATACGCCAGGAGTTGGCAAACTGGATCCTAGAGTGGTAAAGTGTGTATTTGTTGGGTACATAGCAACTCAGAAGGAATACGCATGTTGGAGCCCAGTTGAGCAGAAGATGTTTGTTAACATGGACGTTACATTCAGAGAACTAGAACCATACTATGTTACGGATGCAGGTTCAGCATTTGGTGACACACCTAACACAGAGGGTGTTAGACGTGAGGGGGAGATAATAAGTCCAAACGTGGTAGTCGGATCGGTCCCGTGCCCGGTCGTAGAAAATTGGACGAAAGGGGGATATAGCAGTGACTCTGATATGGAGAATAAAGAAGAAGATACATATGTTACGCAGAAGGAGATAAGGGAAAAGGAGCTCCAAGTCTACAGAAGGAGACAACAGAAGTCCAGTACTATTTCGTGCCCATTGCCTACTGTACCAAGTCTCTCGTCTACTCCTGTCCCAACACTTAAAGATGTTGCCCCCGCACTGAATTACTCTGATTCTGATGCGGATCTCTCTGACTTGGATGGTATGATCTCTCTACCACCTATTGCTCCCTTAAGGAGATCTTTTCGCATCAATGAGGGTAGGGCTCCTAGTCGTTATGATGATTATGAACATGACATTGCCAATTTTTTGTCTTATTCTAGCATTTTTCTGAATTATCGAGCCTTCATTGCATCGTTAGACTCTACTTCTTTGCTTATGTGTTGGCAGAAAGCAAAGAAAGATCCAAGGTGGAAAGCTGCAATGATGGAAGAACTTGGGAAACTAAAAAAAAATAAGACATAGGAGCTGGTTCCATTACCCAAAGGGAAGAAAACTGTGGGATGCAAATGGGTGTACACAGTGAAGGAGATGTCAGAAGGAAAAGTAGATCGGTACAAGACGAGGTTGGTTGTAAAAGGATACACACAATCATATGGCATCGACTATGATGAGACGTTTGCCCAGTAGCAAAAATGAGCACGGTAAGAACTCTGGTCTCCATTGCAGCAAACTATGGGTGGAAGCTATACCAATTAGATGTGAAGAATGCCTTTCTCCAAGGGGACCTGCAAGAAGAAGTGTACATGGAGCTCCCGCCAGGATGCTACGCGATAGAATCAGACGGAGGGACGTCGCATGGAAAAGTGTGTAAACTAAAGAAGTCGCTATACGGGTTCAAGCAATCTCCTCGAGCCTGGTTCGACATATTCAGAAAGGCTGTTACTGGCATGGGATACCATCAAACAAATGCAGATCATACAGTCTTTTTTCAGCATGCAAGAGGCCACATTACTATACTTGTTGTATAAGTGGATAATATAGTAATCACAGGTGATGATAAGGTCGATATCACTAAGCTGAAATCAAAACTCGCGAAGGAGTTTGAGGTGAAGGATTTAGGAGCAATGAGGTACTTTTTGGGTATCGACGTGTGTGATGGTGAACAAGGAATTGTTCTCTCACAAAGAAAATACGTACTAGATCTGCTAAAGGAGACAGGGATGCTGGGATACAAAGCAGCAGTCACTCCAATTGACCAGAAGTGCAAGTTAGGAGCAGAAGCAGGAGAGCCAGTTGATCGTGAAAGGTATCAAAGACTTATAGGGAGATTAATTTATCTGGGGCACACTCGCCCTGAAATCTCATTTGCGGTGAGTGTAGTAAGTCGCTACATGCATGATCCAAGAACGGATCATATGGAAGCAGTGTTTCAGATCTTAAGATATCTGAAAGGGACGCCGAGAAAAGGGCTATTGTTCAAGAAGAATGGACGCATAGAAGTTGAGAGATACTGCGATATAGACTGGGCGAATTGCATAGACGACAGAAGGTCTACCACGGGGTACTGTGTCTTTGTAGGAGGAAACCTGGTCTCATGGAGAAGCAAGAAACAGTCAGTGGTAGCACGGTCGTCAGCTGAAGCAGAATACAGAGCAATGGCTCTGGGAGTGTCAGAGTTACTGTGGGTGAAAGCACTGTCACGCCCCGAGTCGACAAACCGTTCGTCCCCGGTGTTATTTTGTCGAATCGATCGTCCTTGCTAAGGTGTGATGTCGTACGAGTCTGGAATTGCAGTCGTACAAGGCAAGTGTTACGTTAATTTTTATATTAAAATGCCAAGTTAAAACTTCACAAATCATATCAAATTGAGACGCAATATAGGAAGATAAAAAAATGCTTTTATTCATAGCTTGCAACGAAGTGCAAGTCGTAATTACATTGGATGCTGTTGCGGCTACATTGATTGAAAACATAAGAAAACATACTCGATAAGCTGTCTGAACTAACACTTGCCGTTCCATACATTCGCCCCTTTATACATAAGCCGTCGATTGAATTGGCTTCAAAATACTTCAACATAGGAAGAGCTTCAAAACGCCTCTCTGCACTTCAACTTTAGTTTAGAGCGCCCGTCGCACCTGGGAATTGGAGGAGGGAATTAGCACACTTGCTAAGTGGACGAGACGAACCCACTCGTCTAAACCGACTCCGATTGTTAAGGTAGGCATGCTTTAGAGTTATCTTTCTATTTAGAACTAAATGAATTCAGTTCATATCGATAGCCATCTTCGAGTAATAAAGCATACAGTAAAACACAGCAATTTATCACATTTCTTTCCACGGCCGTGCTCGTCCCTGCATAAAAACAGAGATAATATATACTACCTGCATAAGACAATAGGTGAGCATGCTACTATCTTATATGCGCGGTCATTGGTGTTACACACCACGTGAGACTATCTCAACGGCATTTTGGCTCGTTCAGTCTAGGTTGCAAGCCTGACTGACGGTCCCGCAATGCATCAGTACCGAAGCACGATTATTCATTCCCCCTAGGTCGATCCGATTCCGATGCCCCGGATACCGATCCGAGAAAAATTAACTTGTGCACAAGCTGTCCATGACCATGCCAATGCATGAACAGTTTAATATATGCAAACAGTTTTGTATAGCACGGATAATATTGAACGGCATTATCATTTTTTCCAACTCATGCAACGATTCATTTTTCCCAAAGCTATACACCCTATTTAGCATCCCGTGGGCACCAAATTGTCCGAGGCATCATAACCCACAATCGACGTTTCATATTATTTGCAGCACGTGAAATAGTCTATCTTTTTACTATAACCTTAAACTTTCTCATTTATGTGAGAAACTTGTATTTTTCAGAGAAGATTACTCTAAATCGATATTTTTTTCCCGAGTTCTTGACCTTAGTGGATTGGCATGTATTTAACTTGGCATCGTCGATTTGAATGAATTCGAGGCAAAGAAAATTTTATTTGCGGGACAAAGTAGAAAAGAAAGGGCCGAATCACCCACCAAGTTCTATGATCGTGCCGACCGTCGAAGCTCTTCGCAACATTTAAGCTTTAGTTACGCGAGCTCCTGCAATGACACCAATACTTTGTTAGGATTCCTTCTTTTTCCCTTGCTTCAAAATTTGTAGATTGTATCCAGAAAAATGATGCGAAAGCACTTCATAAAAACCCAGCGGCAAAAGCTCCAAGAAAACCATACAGCGGTCCGGTCCCGTCGAAGGAACTCTTATATAGAGCTCACTTGTCGAGACGTAGTCCACTGTATCTAGGATTTATTCCAACAGAAGTTGTTCCATTAGTTGGATCGATTCTCGTAACATCCGTCCAAATCGATTTGATCGATACCGCAAGGTGTTATCGTTTACCAAGCTCAGCGATCGAGTCAGATGGCCATCTAAGTTCCCGGCCGATCTGACTCGGTGCAAGCATGTTATGAAGTCCGTCGCCTATCGAAAGCGGGGCGCTACATAATATACCACTAAGAAAAAGTTTCATCCTGAAACTTAAGAACAAGGGTCTGACCTTAAATTAGGCAAACAACGAAGGATACTTCTCCTTCATCTCCGCTTCCATTTCCATGTCGACTCTTCAATTGAGTGTTTCCGCCAAAGCACGCAGACCAAGGACATCGACCAATTTCGTAATACCTTCTCCTTACGGTCCAAAATTTGAATAGGTTCCTCCGAGTAAGACAAGTCAGTACGTAGCTCCAACTGATCGAAGCTAACCACGTGACTTAGATCGTGCACGTATTTTTGAAGTTGTGAAACTTGGAAAACATCGTGCACATCTGGCAAGGCATGAGGTAGTGCGAGCCGATAAGCTACCATTGCAACTCGTTCGATTATCTCGAAGGGCCCTACAAATTTTGGGCTCAACTTGCCTTTAACGTCGAACCGTATCACACTACGCATGGGCGTTACTTTCAGAAACACATGGTCTCCGACCAGAAACTCTAGCGATCGTCGGCGAAGATCTGCGTAGCTCTTTTATTGACTTTGTGCGATATGGAGTCTATCTCGAATCAAGCGGACCTTTTCGACGGCCTGCTCCACCAGTTCCGGTCCAAGCACTTGTCGCTCTCTGACTTCATTCCAGCATATTGGTGAAGGACACTTCCTCCCATAGAGCGCTTCGTATGGAGCCATCTGAATGCTCAACTGGTAGTTGTTGTTATACGCAAACTCCGCAAGCGGCAAATGCGTATCCCAATTAGTCTTTAAATCGATCGTACACAGACGCAACATATCCTCTAAGATTTGATTTACCCTCTCTGTCTGACCTTCTGTTTGGGGATGGTACGCCGAACTAAAATTTAGTTTGGTCCCCATCGTCGCTTGTAGGCTCATCCAAAAATACGATAGGAATCGCTCATCTCTGTCCAAAATTATTGAGGCCGGTACCCCATGCAGTCGAACAATCTCGTCGATAAAGATTTGCGCTAACCGATCGACGCTCCATCCTACTTTAATTGCGATGAAGTGAGCTGACTTGGTCAATCTATCAACAATGACCTAAATCGCATCATTCCCCCGCGGCGTCTTCGAAAATCCCACAATGAAATCCATCGAGATGTTGTCCCACTTTTACTCGGGAATGGCGAGGTTCTGCAGCTCTCCGCCTGGCCTTTGGTGTTCCGCCTTCACTTGCTGACATGCCATGCACTGCGACACGAAAGTATCCACGTCTTTTTTCATGCCGTGCCACCAAAAGTTGGTGCGCAAGTCCTTGTACATCTTGGTGCTTCCAGAATGTAACGAGTACTTCGCATAGTTTAACTCCATCAGAATTTCTTTTCTGAGTTTGGCAGTTTCAGGAATGCAGAGCCTTCCCTTTAGTCGTATCGTCCCATCTCCGTCTTTCGCAAAGTCAGTCACCCTTCCTGTTGGAATCATCTCGCGCATCTTCTTCAGGAATGAATCATCCTTCTGTGCGGTCTTTATTTTGCTAAGCAGGCTCGATCCTAACTTCAACTGAGCTACGTGCAGGTGTCGATACTCAATTTTGAGTTCTATACCCATCGCTTCAAGGTCTCGCCGTATCTTTTTATTTATGGCCAGTGATCCCATAAACATTCTGCTAAGCGCATCAGCTACAATGTTTTTCTTGTCCGGCGTATACTCGATAGTTAGATCGTAATCTTTTATGAGTTCGAGCCAACGTCGCTACCGTAAGTTGAGTTTCCATTACGTAAATAAGTATTTCAAGCTTTTATGATCGGTGTATATTCTGCAAGCCACGCCATAGAGGTAGTGCCGCCAGAGTTTCAATGCAAACACGATCGCCGCCAATTCTAGGTCGTGCATCGGGTAGTTTTTCTCGTGCTACTTCCACTGCCGCGAAGTGTAGGAGATGACTTTATCTCTCTACATGAGTACGCACCTAAGGCCAGTTCCCAATGCGTCGCTGAATATCTGAAAGCCTTCTGGACCGTCTGGAAGTGCAAGGATTGGAGCTGAGACGAGCCGTTGCTTCAACTCTTGAAAGCTGGATTCACAGTCGTCACTCCATTCAAATACTACTCCATTCTGGGTGAGACGAGTCAGAGGCGATGCTAGTTTTGAAAAGCTCTGTACGAATCTTCGGTAGTAGCCCGCTAAGCCCAGAAAACTCCGAATATCGCTAGCCGAGGTAGGTCATTTCCAATCTACCATCGCTTCAATCTTCTTTGGGTCCACCGCGACACCTTCGACAAAGATTATATGTTTGAGGAATGTCACACTACTCATCCAGAACTCGTATTTACTCTACTTGGCATATAATTTATTTTTACGCAGAATTTGTAATACCGTCTTCAAGTGTTCTGTATGATCTTCTCGATTCTTTGAGTAGATAAGGATATCGTCGATGAACACGACTACAAATTTATCGATTTGGGGTTGGAAGACTCGGTTCATCAGATCTATGAAAGCGGCTGGGGCATTCGTCAAACTGAACGGCATGACTAGGAATTCGTAATGACCATATCGAGTATGGAAGGCAGATTTCGATACGTCGTCGAAATTGATCTTCAACTGATGATAGCCTGAACGAAGATCGATTTTTGAAAATATTTCCATGCCTTACAGTTGGTTAAACAAGTCGTCGATTCATGGCAAGGGATACTTGTTCTGTACGGTCGCCTTGTTGAGTTCCCGATAGTCGATGCATAGCCGCATCGATCCATCCTTCTTCTTCACAAACAGTACGGGAGCTCCCCACGGAGAGATGCTAGGGCAAATAAATCCGCGGTCTAGCAACACTTGTAATTGCACCTTCAGCTCCTTCAGTTATGCTGGAGCCATTCGGTAAGGCGCCTTTGATATCAGCCGTGTATTCGAAAAGGTGTCGATGCTGAATTCTATTTCTCGATCCGGCGGCATCCCGAGCATCTCGTCAGGGAAAACGTCGGGAAAATCTGCCACAACATCAGTCTGTATTATGTTTGTATTATCCTTCCGCGTGTCTCGAACTGATGCCAAGTATCCCGTACAGCCGGAAAGCAACATACGTCTCGCCGATATTGTCGATACCATCATTGTCGTCTTCGCGACCGTACCATACGAATATGAGAACTCTGTCTTGCTAGGAAGGCAAAACACCACTCTCTTCTCCGTGCACTCGATCGTTGCATGACAAGCGCCCAACCAATCCATGTCTAGGATTATGTCGTACTCTTTGATGTCTAGTACGACGGCATCCAAGGATAGATTTCTTCCCCCGATGCAAATGTGGCCATCCCTACAAATAAAGTTCGCAGGCATATCGACTCCCGACGGAGTGCTAACGCTAATGTCTATATCTAGTGATTGCATGGTTATTTTATTTTTTTTGCATAATCAGCAGATATAAAACTATGCGTCGCACCCGAATCGAATAGTACTCGAGCAGGTATATTTTGTAGAGTAATATACCTGTTACAACAGTATCGGATGCGAACGCCTCATCCCGAGTTAATGCAAAAACTCGGCCTTGAGCTCCATGGCGTTGATTCTGTGGGTTGACGGGCACCGCATTTGCGCCTTGCAGTATAGGCGCTTTATGCTGATTCAAAATATTCCTTGGTGGGTTGTGTTGATTTGGAACATTTTTCGGACAAAATGTAACTATATAGCCTATCTCGCCATACTTGTAGCAAGATCTCGTGATGCAATCGGTGGCTCGGTGCCCACGCCTATTACATCTGCTGCAGTATTATCCGCCATGGCCTCGGTCATCAAATCTGTTCAAACGTTTTGATACTCTCGATCCTCCAGCGTCGTTAGGACGCTTGTTGAAGTGGTTACGGACGGCAGGCACAGCTCTATGCGACATACGGCCAAAGACACGCTCACTATCGAGAGCAGCATCGTAGGATTCGCGGTAGGTTCGACACCTTTTATTCATGACGTCCCTTCACAGTTCGTCGTTTAGGGCTTGTTGGAAGCGTTCACACCATGCTTTCTTGTTGGGCAGGAAGGCGCCGGCAAACTTCGCCAGTTTCGAGAAGCTCGAGTCATAATCGTCGACTGACATATTGCCTTATCGCAACATCATGAACTCGTCTTCTTTTTGACGACGGACGACACGAGGAACGTACTGTTCAAGAAATGCTTCCTTGAATATTTTCCAGGAAATCGTGGTGTCTGTATCGGCTTCATAGATCTCCTGCTTCTTAGCTGCCCACCAGTCGTAAGCCCTCAGTTGCAGCTGTAACGTCGCACATGTTACCCTCTGGGATCCTTCAATGCTAAGCAGATTAAACAAGTCCTCAATCTTTGCGAGCCACCCCACTATCACATTAGGCTCTGCTCAGCCATTGAATTTTGGTGGATTCATCTTGCGGAACTCCTTTGCTTTGAACAAGGAAGAAGAATTTATCATTTGCGGTTGAGCTTCTTCCTCGTCTTCATCTTGAATATCTTGCTTCTCCACGGGTACCACGACCGTTGCCTTGGTATTGCCCACCACCTTGTTCACTATCTCAGTCAGGGCGTCCATCTGCTTCGGCTGCGCATCAAATTGGGTCTTGATTTGCATTTAAAGCTGTTGCTGCTGCTGTTCCATCAACTGTAGCATTTTATCCATAGTCGTCTCGCTAGGGACAGTACTCTATGTGCTCGACGTACTATCCACAGTTTGGGTTGTTGTGCGGGGATGGTTCTTATTTTTCTTAGTCATTCCTACAAAATATAGTAAACCTGTTAGTATTTTTCAAGAATAACTACGGGCTTACCTGTACGGAACTTTTTGTCACGACCCGCGCCCTAGGGTTAGGGCACGAGAAGGTAACAACGCCCAGCCTACGCCGCAGTATCGGCGGTAGAACGCTGTCCTAGGTCTCAATGCATCTAACAGTATAAAACTAAACAGATTATACTCCCCGAATGGGGGTGACGTAGCAGATACAAACTCAATCACATCTAAGGTAGAGCATTATAAAGATAGATAAAACATGAAATCCAAAATAAATACAGGAGATACAAGTCTAAGTGTCTAAGATACATGAACCCAGAAGTACATCTCAAAACTCAAATAAAGATACAGTAATCCACAAAGTAAATACAACTCCAGACAAAATGAAACAACTACCTAAACAACCTCTAAAGTGTCTCCTCTAGGCTAGCAGGCACCTCCAGGCTATCTGTAAAATTTATCAACAGGTCCAGTCAGGACTGGAGCGAGCACAGTACATCTCAACAGATCATAGCAGGTTAGAAAACATATAACATGCAGTAAAGTAAGATACAGGTACTGAAGAAAAATAGTATATAAACAGGAAGAGCTGTAATAGAAATATCTACTATACATAGAGAACTAGCAGTGATTAGTGAGTCAGAGTACAATATGAACATGTAAATGGCCTGGGATGATTCAATGAAGACACTACGGAATGATTCAATGAAGATACTACTGGTGTATTATTCACATGTCCACTTCTACTCCCCCGTACCCCCAATCAATACACAAGGATCCAGCCAGGTTATGTTATGATACTATGTTCAGAGCCCGAAGGTGATAGACCCCGAAGGTAATAGACCCCGAAGGTAATAGACCCCGAAGGTGATACATAGTAGACCCATAAATGGGATAGGGATTCCAGGATGACTCTGTGATCATAAGAGTATATGTCACAAGTGATCGAAGAATCAACGAAGCATAGTGATACGCCATGTAAGTGAAACGCACAAACATAGAGTACCCGATGCTCCCTAAGGATAACATCTCAAGAAGGGATCCATATAGTACCAATCCGTGTGACCAACGTGACAGTACAAGTAAAGTAATCTACTGCAGGAAATAATTCTAAGCAAGATATGAAATGATCAGAGAATGTACTCGCCGCGATAACCTGAACAGCTGATAAGTATAGGGGGGTCCCACTGAAGCCACAGAGTCCTATTTAAAGCAACACAGGTTACAAGGGGTTTCAAGTTGTAATAAATGAATCTCTATAATTAATCTACATTATTCTAGGTTCTTCTAAGTCAAAACAACTCTAGGTCGACTCCGGTCAATAATCTAGTCAAACTAGGTCAAGTGTTGACTTACAATTGACTTTGGGTCAACTGGTCAACTCTGGTCAAACAGGGTCACTTCTAGTCTAATATAAAGTGTACTTCGTTATTTGTATGTCGAAACTTACGACACGTAAATCGAGATAAGGAGATTATCGGTAAGGTTGATAATCTTATTATAGTGATCCACGTGTCCAACTTGTCAATTTCAGCGATATGAGATCACTGGAATTGACTGATCTCAGTTTCGTTGTACTAATCCCGAAATACGAACATTATATGGATTAATTATTAATTAATTATAAAAAGGTTAAACTCAGAGAAACTATCAACAAACATTGTCGGACGATGAAATAGACATCGCCAACGTGTCCAGAATGCTCAAATTAGCTAGAATAGCCTACCCAACGGTCCAATTTGGACACAAGGGCAAAAAGGTAATTTCGGGTCAAAACGGTGTCCGTGTCGGAGCCGTTTTGCACCGAAAAATATGCAAGAAAAAAAGTCTACAAAATATAACAAATTATATGTCCACGAAACCAGAATGACGATACGAACCCAACGGCATCTCTAGAATTGGATTCCGTTGACCCGAACTCAATTTGGCCCGTTGACCAGAACTTGGAATTCCGGTTTGCACGGAAATGCGTGCCGGAGCCAAAGTTCTCAAAACTCAGCAAACTACCTGTCAACGAGTCCAGAATGATGATAAGAACTCAACGGTATCTCCAGAATTGGATTCCGATGAGCCGATCTCAAAATGACCCGTTGACCCGGATATTGGTATCCGACTTGCACCGAAATGTGTGCCAGACCCAATGTCCACCAAAACCTAGCAAATTATATGTCAACAAGTCTAGAATGACGATACGAACTCAACAGTATATCAGAAATTGGATTTTGATGAGCCGGCGTCAAAAAGTCCCGTTAACCCAGAATGTGGGACCCACTTTGCACCGAAAAACGTGCCAGGGCCCACGTTCTCCAAAACTAACAAATTTTATATGAAAACATGCCAGAACGACGCCACAAGTCTAATGGTGGTGTCAGAAATAAAATCTGGAGTCCCGTGTTCAAAAAAGGAATTTTACAAGTTAGAAATTACGAATTCGGACGGCCAACTTTGGCGTCGAATTCAACCAATCAAACAAGCTCACAATGAAACGAAACTGGAGGGGTAGTAATAGGGTTATACCAGATTCGCATCGGAACTGGTAGCACGTCAAACGGAGCTGCGGTGGAGGAGATACAAGCTGACGAAGTTGGCCCCGCGAAACTGTCCAAATTTAATACAATTTAAACTGTCAACTTGGTGGCCGGTTTTCATGTATCAAACGATAAAATTAACGGACGAAAATTGACATGAGCGAAGGTGGATATACCAAGATTGCGACAGAGCGAAGAGATCGCCGATCCAACGGTCCGATCTTCGGGAAAATGTGCGCGAAGTCGCCACGACGGAGTGCAAATTCTGAGTTCCAAACTCGCGCGCGCCGACGGAATCTCGTTCAAAACGCACGAATCACCTCGACGGCGCGTCCCGGAGGACGTTGGCCGCCATGGGGCCTACCCCAGGGGTACGCCCGGCCACGTGGGGGTCGACCACGCCGACCACGGCGGCGGTGGCGCCGGCGGTGGCTGCCTGAACGCGCGCAAGCGCGCGGCTGTTGTGGCCGGTTGCACTGCTGTGTGCGGTGCACAGCTGCTGTCACGCGCGAGGTCGTGCTCAGCCAGGACGGCGACGGCGGAGGGTTGCATGCCTCGACGAGGGTCGGGCGGCGGCTCACCTCGACGAGGATGGAGGTGGTGGTCGTGGGTGGTGTTGATGGAGGTTGAAGTTGAAGTGGAGGAGGAGAGAATGGGTGGTGTTGGAGGAGGAGGAGATCGGGAAAGGAGGAGATGGTCGGGGGCCGTCGGCCATGGCTGACCCGGGGAGTGTAGTAGTCGCCGGGGAGGAGAGGTTGAGTGAGGTGTCGGGTGATGAAGGGGGTGGTGGTGCATGGCTCGGTTTGCCAACGGCTGCTGTGGGAGTTAGTTTTATTGTAGTTGTTTATGTAGAAAATAGCAATAAAGGGAAGAGAGAATAGAGAGAGGATAAGAGAGAGAGAAAAAGGTGGCTCCCTAAATGTTAGGGCCGGCCACTTGGCCAAGGGTGTGGGGAAAAGTTGCCATGGAGAAATTAATGGTTGTGATTGAATTAAGGTGAAATCAAGGGCAATGATGGAATATAAAAAAATAGGTAATTCCAATAGGATTAAATCAAGGAAAATTTCCAATAATAATTAAAAATAGGTAGCATGGATATTTAGTATTTTTCAAGGGCAATGAGGCTGAGGATGATGGTGATGGAGAATAACACGAAGCTGGGCTGGGTTCGGTCAAGCTGGTTTGGGTCAAACAGACATTACGAAATAATCGAATGAAAAATAGATGTTGATGATCATGAGTAAATAAGTAGTACATGGAGATTCCAATAAATGGGACACAAGTGGTGGACGGATAGTAGGCTCAAAGTGGGTCATGTCCATAGTTGGGGCTGACAGGTTTTGGTCGACAGGGGACCCACAAATTAAGTTGGAAGATGAATGTGACGCCGTGGAGTGAAATAAAATCGGGTCACGTGTCGAGAAAGTTGTGCGAATCAAATAGAGCACAAAATGACGTGTCTGAGTGGGACACAAAGGTCATGGGTGACGAGCGTCTCGAGTAGATCATCAATGAGGAGTTGGTTTCAAGAAACTGACTAGTCTTGCGCTCCCAATTTAAATGTCATAGTAACGCGCTGAAAATGATCAAGAAAAAGAGTGGGAAAATAAATAACAATCGAATGGTCTAAACCGACCCAAAGGTCAGCGAAGCAGAAAGAGCACAAAGGAACAAGTTTGGATGGGACACTATATACCGTCATGAAGGTAATCGTGTCCACTCCAAAACTCGTGAAGAAGATTTCCAGAATTGAACATCCCTGATACTCCAAATATCAATGGCATGAAAGAGTACACTTACAGATAAATAAATAAGATAAAATATTTATCGAAACCAAATAATCAGGAAAATAAAAGAAAATGAAAAATTTCAACCCGAAATTCAGGGTGCTCACATCCTACCCACCTTATAAAAATTTCGTCCTCGAAATTAAAATGTCCATAGTTCCTCTAGGTCAAACCCCCACAATAAAAGTCCCAGAACTTAAATAAAATATACCATCAAAAAAAGAACGGCATACAGGATCATGACATACGGTGACAGTGAAGTCTCATCTAGGTATACTAGTCATGCTAACCGGAAGGGTCATAGGGTATCAAAATACACAAGCAGTCTAGGGTGTTAAACCAAAGTTACGGAAACAACAAACCATCAAAACTGTAAGGCAGTCTACCATCCTATATGAAAACTGGTATTTATCATTAAAATAAGGAAAGGTAACTACCAATTATCTATAAAGGGTTCAGAAAAATAAAAATCAAAGTTAAGAATGAAAGTCACTTGCATGGAAATCCAATCAATATATATATATTAAAATATTTAGTCTCGATACGATCTAAGTTGATCAAATTGGAGAAATCAAGATTTAGGCAATATGGAGGACAGGTTCAACAAGGTCTGAGATCGAGCATACAAGGATAGAGATTCGGGTCACAATCAAAATTAAGTACAACCAAGATATAATTATGATAAGAAAAGATAATCGAAGTTGATTTGGTCGTGATTAAGGAAACTAGGATTCAATGATATTGAAAACACTTTGGGGAAAAACAAGGGAAGATTTCATAAGGAGTCAAGTTAATCACCTCTCTCTAATACCATCAAGTCTGTGATCTGCTAAATCATATTTTCTCAGAAATCCCAATATAAAATCAACCGTTATATGTCTACCCTCAAAGAAAATTTATAATCTTCAGTCATCTAAACTTTTACCATGATCACCATAGACAAAATTTTAAACTTCTAAAAATATTTTCCCCGAAACATACCCCTCTTATTCAGGAGTCGACACTTATTCATTAATCAAAATTTTCAAATTCCATCACCTCATTTTAATTTAGATCCGAAACCCCTAAATCCAGTTTATAAAATCCTTGTACTTGTTTAAGTCAAGTCTCGCATTTACTAAGCTCCAATACCACCATGTCACACAAAATTTTATTCTTGTTTATAAATCAACCTTCATAATTTCCTCAACGTTCACCTTCAATTATTTTTCTTTTGAATTCTACAATTTCTCCAATCATCTAAAACAATTCCTATAGCTTAAAATCCTTGTTTTCTCTGTCTCTAGTCACCCTCTTACAATATCTGGTTCAACTTCGCATAATCATAGAAAACAATCAAATTCTCATTTCCATCTCTAAATTTCACATAGCCTTGTAATAGTTCCCAAGAATCAATAACCAAGATTTTCTAAGTTCTCAAAACTAGGTTGACCTCTGATATACATATTTTTTTGAAGCACATCCATGAATTACTCATAACCAAAATTTCTGCAATTGTTTCTAAATTAATAACATTTATCCCTCGATTTCATTTGTAAACCTTTACCACATCTCCATTTCGAATTTTTCATATTTGACATCCATCATTTTGATTCCTACAAATCATTCCATGATAACCATTCACGTTATTTCCATACTAGATGATTTACGTCACTTCTTCAACATTTCTCAGATAAAAACGATATGCAAATTCAAGAGTTTTCAAGGTATAGCTGACAGAATTATATACAAGACAGGGAATTGATGTAATCATGATAGTTGTATAAGACAAGGAATGACGGTAATAAAATATTGGCAGGAAAAGAAATGGTAATAAAATCTGTTCTGATTATCCGTTTTAAAAGAGGAAACCATTTTGAAACCCAGAACTAGAATATCAATCCCAAGATAAAGTCTAGCAAAATTATCGATTCATTAAGAAGAATTTTATGGTAAGAAGTTACACAAGATTTATAAAAATAGCTAAAGCTACATCCCAAATAAACAAGGAGAAACAAAACAAAACAAAACAACAATAATTCTTTTTCTCTTTTTTTTTACTGAAACAAAAGTCGCAAAACATGTTCAAAAATATTTAAGGTACAATCTGATAATCATATGCGTCTATCCAAAATTATGGTACTCTGAATCCTCGTCATACTAGTGAGCAAGGCTACGATAATCACAGAGCCCTTGACTTATGTACATATCTCTAGAATCATGGTATTTAACATTTTTGCGGTGCCGCTAGCTTGGCTGCGAAAACCTTAAATTCTCACACCCGAGAAATATATCCAGAGTCAGACTATATGTCCTCACCATGCTGGCTAATGTGACTATAGAAGACAAGATTTCCATAACATAGATGACCTAGCCCATATAATTTCATCTTGCCAAAAATTAAATTAATCAATAATGAATACTCAAAATCAAATCAAATTTATTAACGAACATCAAAATTCAAAATGAACAAAATCCATCAAAATACAAACTCGAATGCAACAGCTATCATAAAAATTCAAAATTCAAAAATCTTCCATCAAAATTAATAAATACAAACTCAAATTCAACAATAATCCATTAAAATCAAATTCAACAACAGAAAATAAAGATAAAACAATTAAGGGAAAAAGAGTTTCCAAATCGAAGTTAAATAAGATTCTCCAGGGTCGTCCCGGGAATCTCTCAAGGGTTCCTATCTGTGATTGAGTACCTTCAAAATATATCCTAATCCTACTGCAGGCTGTAGTGGTACTCAAGTTCGAATACCACTACACTTTAGTCTCGACCTGCATGGGCCACCACTAAAAACGTGTCACGACCCGCGCCCTAGGGTTAGGGCACGAGAACGTAACAACGCCCAGCCTACGCCGCAGTGTCGGCGGTAGAACGCTGTCCTAGGTCTCAATGCATCTAACAGTATAAGACTAAACAGTTTATACTCCCCGAATGGGGGTGACGTAGCAGATACAAACTCAATCACATCTAAGGTAGAGCATGATAAAGATAGATAAAACATGAAATCCAAAATAAATACAGGAGATAGAAGTCTAAGTTTCTAAGATACATGAACCCAGAAGTACATCTCAAAACTCAAATAAAGATACAGTAATCCACAAAGTAAATACAACTCCAGACAAAATGAAACAACTACCTAAACAACCTCTAAAGTGTCTCCTCTAGGCTAGCAGGCACCTCCAGGCTATCTGTAAAATTTATCAACAGGTCCAGTCAGGACTGGAGCGAGCACAGTACATCTCAACAGATCATAGCAGGTTAGAAAACATATAACATGCAGTAAAGTAAGATACAGGTACTGAAGAAAAATAGTATGTAAACAGGAAGAGCTGTAATAGAAATATCTACTATACATAGAGAACTAGCAGTGACTAGTGAGTCAGAGTACAATATGAACATGTAAATGGCCTGGGATGATTCAATGAAGACACTACGGAATGATTCAATGAAGATACTACTGGTGTATTATTCACATGTCCACTTCTACTCCCCCTTACCCCCAATCAATACACAAGGATCCAGCCAGGTTATGTTATGATACTATGTTCAGACCCCGAAGGTGATAGACCCCGAAGGTAATAGACCCCGAAGGTGATACATAGTAGACCTATAAATGGGATAGGGATTCCAGGATGACTCTGTGATCATAAGAGTATATGTCACAAGTGATCAAAGAATCAACGAAGCATAGTGATACGCCATGTAAGTGAAACGCACAAACATAGAGTACCGATGCTCCCTAAGGATAACATCTCAAGAAGGGATCCATATAGTACCAATCCGTGTGACCAACGTGACAGTACAAGTAAAGTAATCTACTGCAGGAAATAATTCTAAGCAAGATATGAAATGATCAGAGAATGTACTCGCCTCGATAACCTGAACAGCTGATAAGTATAGGGGGTCCCACTGAAGCCACAGAGTCCTATTTAAAGCAACACAGGTTACAAGGGGTTTCAAGTTGTAATAAATGAATCTCTATAATTAATCTACATTATTCTAGGTTCTTCTAAGTCAAAACAACTCTAGGTCGACTCCGGTCAATAATCTAGTCAAACTAGGTCAAGTGTTGACTTACAATTGACTTTGGGTCAACTGGTTAACTCTGGTCAAACATGGTCACTTCTAGTCTAATATAAAGTGTACTTCGTTATTTGTACGTCGAAACTTACGACACACAAATCGAGATAAGGAGATTATCGGTAAGGTTGATAATCTTATTATAGTGATCTACGTGTCCAACTTGTCAATTTCAGCGATATGAGATCATTGGAATTGACTGATCTCAGTTTCGTTGTACTAATCCCGAAATACGAACATTATATGGATTAATTATTAATTAATTATAAAAAGGTTAAACTCAGAGAAACTATCAACAAATATTGTCGGACGATAAAATAGACATCGCCAACGTGTCCAGAATGCTCAAATTAGCTAGGATAGCCTACCCAACGGTCCAATTTGGACACAATGGCAAAAAGGTAATTTCGGGTCAAAACGGTGTCCGTGTCGGAGCCGTTTTGCACCAAAAAACGTGCAAGAAAACAAATCTACAAAATATAACAAATTGTATGTCCACGAAACCAGAATGACGATACGAACCCAACGGCATCTCTAGAATTGGATTCCGTTGACCCGAACTCAATTTGGCCCCTTGACCAGAACTTGGAATTCTGGTTTGCACGGAAATGCGTGCCGGAGCCAAAGTTCTCAAAACTCAGCAAACTACCTGTCAACGAGTCTAGAATGATGATACGAACTCAACGGTATCTCCGGAATTGGATTCCGATGAGCCGATCTCAAAATGACCCGTTGACCCGGATATTGGTATCCGACTTGCACCGAAATACGTGCCAGACCCAATGTCCACCAAAATCTAGCAAATTATATGTCAACGAGTCCAGAATGACGATACGAACTCAACGGTATATCCGGAATTGGATTCCGATGAGCCGGCGTCAAAAAGTCCCGTTGACCTAGAATGCGGGACCCACTTTGCACCGAAAAACGTGCCAGGGCCTACATTCTCCAAAACTAACAAATTTTATATGAAAACATGCCAGAACGACGCCACAAGTCTAATGGTGGTGTCAGAAATGAAATCTGGAGTCCCGTGTTCAAAAAAGGAATTTTACAAGTTAGAAATTACGAATTCGGACGGCCAACTTTGGCGTCGAATTCAACCAATCAAACAAGCTCACAATGAAACGAAACTGGAGGGGTAGTAATAGGGTTATACCAGCTTCGCACCGGAACTGGTAGCACGCCAAACGGAGCTGCGGTAGAGGAGATACAAGCTGACGAAGTTGGCCCCGCGAAACTGTCCAAATTTAATACAATTTAAACGGTCAACTTGGTGGCCGGTTTTCATGTATCAAACGATAAAATTAACGGACGAAAATTGACATGAGCGAAGGTGGATATACGGAGATTGCGACGGTTCGAAGAGATCGTCGATCCAACGGTCCGATCTCCGGAAAAACGTGCGCAAAGTTGCTGCGACCTAGTACAAATTCTGAGTTCCAAACTCGCGCGCGCCGACGGGATCTCGTTCAAAATGCACGAATCGCCTCGACGGCGCGTCCCAGAGGACGTTGGCCGCCATGGGGCCTACCCCAGGGGTGCGCCCGACCACGTGGGGGTCGGCCACGTCGACCACGACGGCGGTGGCGCCGGCGATGGCCGTCTGAACGCGCGCAAGCGTGCGGCTGTTGTGGCCGGTTGCACTGCTGTGTACGGTGCCACTGCTGTGTACGGTGCACAGCTGCTGTCTCGCGCGAAGCCGTGCTCAGCCAGGTCGGCAACGGCGGAGGGTTGCACGCCTCGACGAGGGTCGGGCGACGGCTCACCCCGACGAGGGTGGAGGTGGTGGTCGTGGGTGGTGTTGATGGAGGTTGAAGTTGAAGTGGAGGAGGAGAGAATGGGTGGTGTTGGAGGAGAAGGAGATCGGGAAAGGAGAAAATGGTCGGGGGCCGTCGGCCATGGCCGACCAGGGGAGTGGAGTAGTCATCGGGGAGGAGAGGTTGAGTGAGGTGTCGGGTGATGAAGGGGGTGGTGGTGCATGGCTCGGGTTGCCAATGGCTACTGTGGGAGTTAGTTTTATTGTAGTTGTTTGTGTAGGAAATAGCAATAAAGAAAAGAGAGAGAATAGAGAGAGGATAAGAGAGAGAGAAAAAGGTGGCTCCCTAAATGTTAGGGCCGGCCACTTGGCCAAGGGTGTGGGGAAAAGTTGCCATGGAGAAATTAATGGTTGTGATTGAATTAAGGTAAAATCAAGGGCAATGATGGAATATAGGAAAATAGGTAATTCCAATAGGATTAAATCAAGGAAAATTTCCAATAATAATTAAAAATAGGTAGCATGGATATTTAGTATTTTTTAAGGGCAATGAGGCTGAGGATGATGGTGATGGAGAATAACACGAAGCTGGGCTGGGTTCGGTCAAGCTGGTTTGGGTCAAACAGACATTACGAAATAATCGAATGAAAAATAGATGTTGATGATCATGAGTAAATAAGTAGTACATAGAGATTCCAATAAATGGGACACAAGTGGCGGACGGATAGTAGGCTCAAAGTGGGCCATGTCCATAGTTGGGGCTGACAGGTTTTGGTCGACAGGGGACCCACAAATCAAGTTGGAAGATGAATGTGACGCCGTGGAGTGAAATAAAATCGGGTCACGTGTCGGAAAAGTTGTGCGAATCAAATGGAGCACAAAATGACGTGTCTGAGTGGGACACAAAGGTCATGGGTGACGAGCGTCTCGAGTAGATCATCAATGAGGAGTTGGTTTCAAGAAACTGACTGGGCTTGCGCTCCCAATTTAAATGTCATGGTAACGCGCTGAAAATGATCAAGAAAAAGAGTGGTAAAATAAATAACAATCGAATGGTCTAAACCGACCCAAAGTTTAGCAAAGCAGAAAGAGCACAAGGGAACAAGTTTGGATGGGACACTATATACCGTCATGAAGGTAATCGTGTCCACTCCAAAACTCGTGAAGAAGATTTCCAGAATTGAACATCCCTGATACTCCAAATATCAATGGCATGAAAGAGTACACTTACAGATAAATAAATAAGATAAAATATTTATCAAAACCAAATAATCAGGAAAATAAAATAAAATGAAAAATTTCAACCCAAAATTTAGGGTGCTCACACTTTTATTTCACGCAGCATGTCGACAAGTATTTCAATCGAGCCATCGCAACGAACATTCCAATAATGAAACATCTTTCGAAAATCCGAGAAAACATAACTGTGCTCTGATACCAATTTGTCATGCCCCGAGTCGACAAACCGTTCGTCCCCGATATTATTTTGCTGAATCGATCGTCCTCGCTAAGGCGTGATGCCGTACGAGTCTGGAATTGCACTCGTACAAGGCAAGAACATTACGTTAATTTTTATATTAAAATGTCAAGTTGAAACTTCACAAATCACATCAAATTAAGACACAGTATAGGAAGATAGAAATATGTTTTTCATTCATAGCTTGCAACGAAGTGCAAGTCGTAGTTACATTGGATGCCGTTGCGGCTATATTGATTGAAAATACAAGAAAACATACTCGACAAGCTGCCTGATCTAACACTTGCAGTTCCAAACATTCGCCCCTTTATACATAAGTCGTCGATTGAATTGGCTTTAAAATACTTCAGAATAGAAAGAGCTTCAAAATGCCTCTCCACACTTCAGCTTCAGTTTAGAGCGCCCGCCGCACCTGGGGACTTGGGGGAGGGGATTAGCACACTTTCTAAGTGGACGAGACGAACCCACTCGCCTAAACCGACTCTGATTGTTAAGGTAGGCATGCTTTAGAGTTATCTTTCTATTTAGAAATAAATGAATTTAGTTCACATCGATAGCCATCTTTGAGTAATAAAGCATACAATAAAACATAGAGATTTATCACATTTCTTACCACGGTCGTACTCGTCCCTGCATAAAAACAGAGATAATATCTTACCTACATAAGACAATAGGTGAGCATGCTACTATCTTATATGTGCGGTCATTGGTGTTACATACCACGTGGGACTATCTCAACGTCATTTCGACCCGTTCAGTATAGGTTGCAAGCCTGAGTGACGGTCCCGTAATGCATCAGTGCCGAAGCACGATTATTTATTCCTCCTAGGTCGATTCAATTCCGATGCCCCGGATACTGATTCGAAGAAAATCAATTTGTGTACAAGCTGTCCATGACCATGCCAATGCATGAACAGTTTAATATATGCAAACAGTTTTGTATAGCGCGGACAATATTAAACGTCATTATCATTTCTCCCAACTCATACAACGATTCATTTTCCCCAAAGCCATACACCCGATATAGCATCCCGTGGGCACCAAATTTTCCGAAGCATCATAACCCACAATCGACATTTCATATTATTTTGCAGCACGTAAAATAGTCTCTTTTTTACTAAAACCTTAAACTTTCTCGTTTATGTGAGAAACTTGTATTTTTCAGAGTAGATTACTCTAAATCGATACATTTTTCCTGAGTTCTTGACCTTAGTGGATTGGCATGCATTTAACTTGGCATCGTCGATTTGAATGAATTTGAGGCAAAGGAAATTTTGTTTGCGGGACAGAGTAGAAAAGAATGGGCCGAATCACCCACCAAGTTCTATGATCGTGCCGACCGTCGAAGCTCATCGCAACATTTAAGCTTTAGTTACGCGAGCTCCTGCAATGGCACCAACACTTTGTTAGGATTCCTTCTTTTTCTCTTGCTTCAAAATTTGTAGATTACATCCAGAAAAACAATGCGAAAGCACTTCATCAAAACCCAGCGACAAAAGCCCAAGAAAACCATACAGCGGTCCGGTCCCGTCGAAGGGACTCTTATATAGAGCTCACTCGTCGAGACGCAGCCCGCTGCATCTAGGACTTATTCCAATAGAAGTCGTTCCATTAGTTGGATCGATTCTCGTAACATCCGTCCAAATTGATTTGATCGATGCCGCAAGGTGTTATCGTTTACCAAGCTCAGCGATCGAGTCAGATGGCCATCTAAGTTCCCAACCGATCTGACTCGGTGCAAGCATATTATAAAGTCAATCGCCTATCGAAAGCGGGGCGCTACAAGCACTGCTGACAGAGTTGAAGCTGGATAAGGGAGCAGAGCGATAGTCTAGCTGTAATAAGTATAGCCAACAATCTAGTTCAGCACGACAGAACGAAGCACATCGAGATCGATCGATTCTTCATCAAGGAGAAGGTGGAACAAGGGATACTGAAGATTGACCATGTTCGCTCAGAAGCACAAGTTGCAGACTGTCTGACTAAAGGTCTTAGTTCATTGAGTCTGTCGAAGCTATGTAACAAGATGGGGATGATTAATATCTATCTCCCATCTTGAGGGGGAGTGTTGAGAACCAATAAGGGACTTTAGTCCCACATTGGAATATGTAGTATGAAGAGGAATTGGAACCTCTATAAGTAGCAAGTAATAGCCCATCAATAAAATCATTCCATTATTCATTTCTACATATTCATCAACTCTAACGGGAAGAAGAGAACATCAAATGTCTCTAAAAGGCCTTTGCCACTCACATCTGCCTTCGACTTATTGCTAGCACCTTCTCTTTTTGTTTCGTTTTCATTCCCTTCTCTTTCAATATCTCCATACCAGTGTCGGACTTTCAATTTTGAGGCCTAAGACGAATTCTAAAAATGGTACCCTCGAACCTTAATGTTCATATTATATTATTATTTTCATCGAAATGATACAATAGTATTTTCAACCCGAAATTCAAGAAATAAATGCAATAACTAAAATTTAATATCCAAAAGAATATATGTTATAATGAGATATTAATAAAAGTGAAGATGTTCCAAACCACACAAAAAACTGACGTTCCAGATAAATAAATAAAAAAAGTTAACAATCTATGTGGTAGTTCATAATGGTAATAATAATAAAAACAACTTCGGCCATCAAACATTTTCTCAGTGCATCACATAGTCACTTAAATATTACTCGTCTTGATGTCTTCAATGCAAAAGTACTAATTAAGTTTATATAATCAACTTTTTCAACCATTTTTTTCTCGATGGATAACATAGCCAAGCCATTCATTCTCTCTTGTGACATAGTTGATCGAAGATAAGTTTTGATTAACTTCAACTTGGAAAAGCTTCTTTCTGTAGATACAACTGTAACTGGTATAGTCAGCAAAATTCTGTAAGCAACATAGGCATTTAGGTAACAACCATCCATTTTCTTCAAATAATTTAGCACATCAATTGCTTTTTTGCTTCTCCTGGTAATGAATGTGTTACGAACTTCAGTTCTAAAAATAAATCTGATCAATCAATATCAGAGCGTCCTTCATATGCCAAGGAATTTTAAAGATTGACACAAGAGCTCAACAAATTATCATCATTAGCAAACTTTAACCTCTCCAAACTAAACAAAAATCCAAAGGTTTCTTCATATTTTTGAAATTGTTCAAATCGAGTTAAAGTGAAGAAAGACCTTGATCAATTATAAAGAGGAAGTAATTAACTCTGAAAGATTCTTTAGCTGATTCGGTTACCTCTTTACTGTCGATCTCATCAAATTGTCTCTTTCTTCGAATGATGCGCTTTTCTTGAAATACAGCTTCAATTCCCGTTTTGCTTGCAATTTTTCAGCTTCAATCATGGCCTGATCAAACCCAAATTCTCTGTACTCTTGAAAAGAAGAAATAAGCCTTTGTAACAGTATGATAGCAACATCAATATCCATATCTTATGCTTGAAAAAATTTACTAACAGCGTTAATACCATATAACAACTTGTACCAAATTACCATTCCAAACAAGAACTCAAATTTTTTAAGTTCATATGCTGCTAGGGCCTCAGCTTCACTTTTTGTTTTTGGGTCTTCACAAGTGTTTGCGAAATCAACTAAAGCATCTCTTATTTGTGAAGTTTGCTCTTTTATGGGCTTAACACTTTTGATATGGCTTTTCCAACGTGTTTGTGACAACGGCGTAACCGTAAGACCTTGCACATTATCTTTGAAGATTTTCCACCGCTTGGTAGAAGAAGAGAATAATGTATATATGCGATGTAGAACTCCGAAAAAAGATATTGCTTTAGGACAATAATTCATCATATCACATAAAGTCAGGTTAAGACTGTATCATCCACATGGAGTATAGAAAGATCTGGGATTGATTTCAAGAAATCTACTCTGGACACCTTTGTGCTTCCCTTTCATATTAGATCCGTTGTCATATCCTTGACCTCTTATATTATCAATGTCAAGTTCAAGGCTGTTCAAAACATTTTTAAGCTCGGTAAAAAGTCCAAGCCCCCATGTATCATCATCCTTCAAAAATTCAACCCAAAATTCTTCTACCGCTACAATATTTGTTGTATAATCCATGCATCTTATTACAAGGGACATTTGCTCCTCGTGACTTGCATCTGGAGTGCAATCAAGTATGACTACAGAATACTTTGCATGTTTAATCTTTGTAACAATTAAACTTCTCACATCAGCTGCCAACATTTGTATCAATTCATTTTGAATTTTGGGGCCAATATATGTAAAATAAATTTGGTGTGGTTGAATACGCCGAAGGTGCTCTTCCATTACTGTATCAAACTTAGAAATCATCTCAATTAGTTACAAAAGGTCCCATTGTTCTAAACATAAAGCTTCTCACAATCTCCTCTAAGTACCAAACTATTTTTTGCAAGTCTTTGCACAACAACAATTATTCTCATTAACACTTGTTTCCAATATTCTCTCTCTTTGTTGATTGCTACTTGTACGCTTTCATCAATTATCTTATTCTTTTTAAGTCGTCTTTCTAATTCAATCCAACTAGTCATGCAACCATTATGTCCTTTACTAGTTTCATGAAGTCTGAGATTCCGACTGAGATTTTTCTAATTTTTGGATCCTTCGTTAGCCAAATGGCCAAGTTTAGACGTGGTCCTCTGAGTCTTGAACAACTTGCAACAAAAACAAAAAAATTTGTCCATAGAAACAGAATATACTGGCCATCTTCTTTCATTCATCTCACCATTTGGCAATTGTCGCATAAAATCACTACAAGAAATACCCCCATAGGGCAACTTTTTTTTAGCAACGCAATATTTTTTGTTGCTTATAAACCTTTTTGTAACACATATTTTTGTCGTTGCTAAGAAAATTTTTTTGCAACGAAACATTTTGTCATTGCGATAACTACGTTGCCAAAGACCGAAAAATGAATAGACAATGATGACGTTGTTGCTAAATCATCTATATTCTTTCATCTATAAGTAATAAAAAATTATATCAGTTGCTACATATATTTTTGCCAATAACAACGAAATATCGCGCTGCTAGATCACTACCAAAATAACCTGACAAAAAGAGATTTTGTAAAATTTCATTTTCCCTCTATAATTTGACATCCCTCTATTTTATGTGTTCTTTCTTTACTTCCCCCTTTAAATCATTTATGTTCTCACTCCCTAATGATCTATTTTGCAGGTTCTCTCTTCATCTTCTTTCTCCTCATTGTCATCCCGAGCCAAGCTTCCGCTACCACCATCCTCACCTGTGTCAGCACCTCCGACGGTCCCCTCTATCCCAAGAACCCCTCTAACGTATATCAAAGTCATTCGATCCTCGACCAAGCCCCCCGATAGGGAAATTCATGTCTCGAGGAACCGTCCATTGATCGACGTCTCGAGGAACAAGGTACTTCACGGCGGAAACTTCTTGGAGAAAACGGTTGGTCTGTCCATGGACAACATATGGCTAGCCACCACAGCCATTAAGAAGCTTATATTCGCTTAGTTATACAGCAATATGATACCTTCGAATCTGTCCGATGGCAGGAACTGGAATTTCGACTACGGGATACCATAAATGTTTTTCTTGTCATGATCCCTAAGGTTTGTGTGTGTTCAGAAGTGTTTGCCAACCCACCTGATCAAAACCAACTCCCGTCTAACGGACACCAAGCACAAGATGAAGACAAGTATATGGCGGTGAGATGTGTCACCTGGACAAATCCTAACATTTAATAACTCAGATGAAATTACAAGATTGATAAAACTCACGTTGAACCATTTGCCCTAATAGGTTCAACCCTCTCAACACTCTCAAGAAGAAAAATATAAGATTAAAATTGAGATCACTCACCAACCCATAGCAATCTTTCTAACCGAAGTTGACGACTCCTCGATTATATCTTCTTCTTTCTGTCTTGGATGGCGAAGTCCTAAGAGCAAGGTAGGGACTTTCTCTTAGACTTTCTTCTGTCTGTCGTGCTGTGCTTTCTGTCTCCACCCTCACATGATATATATAGGATGAGAAAAATCCTATTTTAGGTCATAATATGATTTCTTAAATAGGAAGCCCTCAAATAAGAATCATATTACACCTATAATAGCCCATCAATATCCTATTCTAGATCATAATAGGATTTTCTAAAATAAGAATACTATTATATCTAAAGTAGCACAACACCAATTATGGACATCTAAATCTAATCAAAGCAAATATTTAACTAGATTTGGATTCCACAAATATGTTGTTACCAAATCCAGGCTGAACTCTAACAATCTCCCCCTCAAGTCTGATAAGAGGGTATTGACCCCATGGGTCCTCAACAGGACTCCATGTCTATCATTGCGCGACAGAGTTCCTGCTCCCCCATGCCATTGATCTCCGATCCTCCGAGCTACTCTGTATCTTCCTTTGTCTCCAGCTCTTCGACTTTTACGTCGATGCTAGCTGCCATGCGTAGCACCTCCTACACCACTGGGATCCTGCCGATATCAGTGATACGGCCAAGGACGAAGTCCCTGACGATCAGTCTCACCGTAAGTCTTGGTTGCTTGTCCCCGAATTTTATCTTCCACCGAAAATTGTTAAACTTTTCTACGAGCTTTTTCACCCTTGGCTGGCGCAACCAAGCGAACGGTGCGGTTCTCCTGGATTTGAACTCCTGAACCTGCCCACCTTCAAGTCCGAACTTGAAGCTCCTCCGTACACATGCGTTCTTAAGCAGAACATCACGCATTATGTGTTGGCCCATTGGTCATGGTCGAACCTGATTTTAATAATTGATCTAACCACGTCTCGATATAAGGGCTACTTGGATGATTGCTGAGAACTTCTACCACTCTGTTCAAGACTGAAGCTGTTTTGCCACTTGAGTCTGTATTTTAATATTTAATAAATTTTTTATATTTATTAAGTCTAGGAATACTTTATACACCGAGTCGTACTGGCAAATAGGCTACCCCAAAATGTTTTCCAAGTATCCTATGTTTTGAAAATAGCCCATTTTACAAAAGCCCCTAGCTGCTAAAACTTTTCAAAAGCCCAAAAATCAAAATCCGATTTACAAAATTCCCCAAAAATCAAACTCTGGTCACCAACAGAGTTCGGCCCGAGTTCGGTCCGAACTTGCCCCAGTTCGTTTAGTACCGTTGGATTTTGAACTTGGTCATCCTACTGTTGCGGATGCAACGACTATTTGTCGATATTCTCTCAAAGAATTCTGTCCGAATTCTGTCTGAATTCTGTCGGAATTCTGCCTGAATTTTGACTTTGAAAAACCTATAAATAGGGAAGATTTTTACTCATTACAATACAGCTCTCTTCTCTCTAAGCTTAATACGTCTTCTATAGTGTCCTAAGCTCTTTTATTTTCAAATTCTAAGCCAGTTACAATCCTCTAGTTGATTTGCTAGTACGATACGGTCTAGAAATTTCAAAGAGATTGTACTCAGAGGCTTGATAGAAGAAAGACACTTCACAATTGAAGTTGGTCGAGCACTTCGGATCAAAGCTCGCGTTGTAGAAATTGTAAAGACTTTGGGTGAAAACATGCGGTATTTTCCATAATGGATTCAACTGGAAGCTAGAGTTCTTTCGACTGGAATAGTCCTCACATGAGGAAAACCAATATACATCGCCGTGTTTGCGTTTGCTTTCTGATCTCTACTTTATATTTACTTACTTTGATATATTATATGTGATCTTGTTGCTAATATTTTTAATTAGCTAAATTGTGCTACCTACTCTATTCACCCCCCTTTAGAGTATTGCGCTTTACAATTCGTTCCTACAATTGCTATCAGAGCAGGTTATACAGGTAAAGTGAGGTAACACTGCTATTATATTCTTTATTAGTATACCTGTTACATAGATCATAGTATCATACATGGTAATTGTAAAATTCACAAGTAAAGGCAACGCCACAAACAGACCGCCACTGTTTGATGGTTCAAATTATACATACTGGAAAACACGGATGAGTTTCTTCTTAAAATTTCTAGATTTTAACTTATGGTCTATTGTAATTGATGGCTATAAGAAGCCTGCACGTATTCTTGTTGATGGAGAGTTGGTTGAGAAACCCCATGACAAGTATACTGAAGCTGGAAAAAAAGGCCAGTCTTGACGCACATGCTATTAATGCTTTGTTTTGTGTCCTAGACATGCCTAAATTTAACAGGGTGTTTACATGCACAACGCCAAATGGAGTATGGAAACTTTTCGAAGTTACGCACGAAGGCACGATGCAAGTCAAGGAGTCAAAAATCAGCAGACTTACTCAAGAGTGTGAGGCGTTCAAGATGAAGCAAAATAAATCTGTCACTCAGATGTTTACAAGATTTCAGGATATTGTAAACCCTTTGTGTTCATTAGGCAAGAAATACAATAACCATGAGAAGATTTACAAACTTCTACGAGCTCTCACGAAGAACTGGATTCCAAAGGCTACGACAATCATTAAAGGGAATGACATCACCACTATGTCTCTTGAAACACTCATGGGTAAGCTACTCACTCACGAGCTGCAACTTAGAAACTTTGAAGATATTACATAGAAGGAGAAGTCGATCACTTTCAAAGCTCAACACAAAAGATATGTCGAAGATAATTCTGACGACAGTGACTCTGACTCCGAAGATCAAGCTCTCCTATTAAGAAAGTTCAAGAAGTTCATGAGATTTAATAGAAGAACAAAGGACCACAACAGCAATAACGAAGAAGATCCTATCTGCTACGGTTGCAAGAAGAAAGGACATATGAAGAAGGACTGTCCAACAACATCATTATCAACCAGGAAAAGCAACAAGTATGACAAGAGTTACCTGAAGAAATCAATATCCAGAAGGTACGCCAAGACAAGTATATGGCATGAAAGTAAAGCTAGCGACTTAGAGGATGAACAATTAGACGATGCTGCAAATGTATGCTTAATGACATTCAATCAGGTAAATACTATCCCCCTGTTTGATATATATGATTATTTTACCTTTGAGAAGACTTTAGTGACCTCTTTGGTGATTACAAAAAAATGCTTAGCAAATATCAAAACTCTAAGAAGGTATTCAAAGAGTATAAAGGTGAAATAGGTAGACTTACCGACCTATTAGCTGATGTTAGAAGTAATGATAATTCTATTGAGATAAGTGAGCTTTCTTTTGTTAAGTTATTATTACACGAGACCACAAGACTATCCAAAGAGAAAGACAAGACCATTACCTAATTAGAGGAAGATCTACTCAAAAAGAAGAAGAGTCTTCAGCAAGCACTAATAAAAAATGACGCACTTGCTGCTGATTGTAATACATTGTATGACACT
The DNA here is from genome assembly GCA_029216955.1 of Iris pallida. Classification (NCBI taxonomy): domain Eukaryota; kingdom Viridiplantae; phylum Streptophyta; class Magnoliopsida; order Asparagales; family Iridaceae; genus Iris; species Iris pallida. Next base: position 28,569,153 of record JANAVB010008400.1, on the reverse strand, counting down.
TCCAAAATATTGGAAATTAGGTTAGGAAAACTGCCTGAGGTTGATGCTTCCTACCCTAACACGTGTCACTTATCGAAACATCGAAACACTGTCAAATCTAATACTGTCAGACCAAACCAAACCAAACCATTGCCCAAGAAGACTAATAGACATGTATTCTATTATACTAGAAAACCAAAACCTACCAATTATGCACAACACACTGCATCTAATACTCAACATGCTAGATGTCATTATTGTGGCACCATTGGTCATATCTCTCCTGCATGTAGAGTTAGAAAGCTTGTTGATTTAAAGATATGTGCATAGTTACCGAAAACTAACATTTCGAAACCCTACAAATAATAGGTACCAAAAGTTTTATCTGCAAATTCTTTTGTAGGTGGAACACCCTTCACATGCTAGAGGCAAATGGATCCTCGACAGCGGTTGCTCACGACACATGACCAGTGATGCTTCATTATTCATAACACTGTCGAAGAAGAAAGAAGGATACGTCTCCTTCGGTAATAATCTTAAAGGGTATATAGTAGGTATTGACAATATTGGTAAGGCTCCCTATCCTGTGACTAAAGATGTCTGTCTAGTAACCGAGTTAAAACACAAGCTACTCAGCATAAGCCATTTAGCTGACCATGATTATGGTATTAACTTTTTCAAAGACAAATGTACTATAGTTGATAGCTCAACTAGTAGTACTATCTTTGAAGGCATTAGGAAAGACAATATATATGTTTTTTATCTGTTAGAAGATGCTAACAAAGCAGACAACTGCTTAATCGCCAAGAGTGATGAAAGTCAACTATGGCATATGAGACTCGGTCATGCAAATATGGACACAATTTTAAGACTATCCACAAAGAAGTTGGTACAAGACTTACCAGACATTAATTTCAAGAAGGATACGGTATGTAGTGATTATGAAAAGAACAAAGCTACCCGATCCACTTTCAAGTCCAAGAACGCTATAAATACCACTAGACCTCTACAATTACTGCATATGAATTTATTTGGGCCTAGTAGAATTTCTAGCCTAGGTGGTAAGTTATATGCTTTTGTAATAGTAGATGATTTATCTAGATACACTTGGGTATATTTTCTTGCACGCAAGAACGATGTATTGCCAGAATTCGTCTCCTTTTGCAAGAAAATTCAGAATAAGAAAGGATTCATGATCACTCGTATTCAAAGCGATCATGGTGGTGAATTTGAGAATGCAGAGTTAGCAATTTTGTGACACACACGATTATCTACATGAGTTCTCTTGCCTTAGGACTCCACAACAAAATGGAGTTGTGGAACGTAAGAACAGGACTCTGTCCGAAATGGCTAGAGTAATATTAAGCCAGTTTAGTCTACCTAAATACTTTTGGGCTGAAGCTATCAATACAGCTTGCTATGTTCTCAATAGGGTTCTAATTCGACCGAAATCGAAGAAGACTTCCTATGAGTTATGGTTAGATAGGACAACCATCAGTTTCATATTTTAAAATATTTTGTTGTAAATGCTTTATTCTCAATACTAAAGACAATTTAGGAAAGTTTGACAAAATGGCCGATGAAGGTATATTTTTAGGTTATGCTGCCAAAAGCAAAGTATACCGAGTATTCAACAAAAGAACCATGATAATCGAAGAGTCAATAAATGTCACTTTTGATGAACTGAATCAACAGACAATCGATGATGATGATGAAGACATTAGTAAACCAAGTACAGTACTTGCAGAAGCTACAAGCATGACACCAGCTGATCCTCCAGGCAGAACACGTAAAGAACCATAAGCCAGAACCAGCTACCTTGAAAGTTTGCCAAAAAGAATAAAGTTTTTGGCTGACAATCCTAAGGACTTGGTAATAGGTGAGATAACCAGGGGTGTAAGTACTCGTTCCTCTAGCAAAGATATAGTTTCCTGTGTTGCATTTATTTCATATTTTGAACCCAAAACTATTGAAGAAGCATGTAGCGATAATTTTTGGATAGATGCTATGCAAGATGAATTAAACCAATTTGAACGAAATCAAGTTTGGGAACGTGTTCCCAAGCCCATTGATCATCCGGTCATTGGTACCCGCTGTATATTCTGAAATAAACTTAATGAGAATGGTTTAGTTACTCGTAACAAGGCTCGATTCGTAACTCAAGGATACAACCAAGAAGAAGGTATCGATTTCGATGAGATCTATGCCCCAGTTATGAGATTAGAATTCATTCACATGTTATGTGCATTTGCATGTTTTTATAATTTTAAACTATTTCAAATAGATGTTAAGAGTGCATTTTTTAACGATTTTATAAAACAAGAAGTTTATGTAGCTCAATCTTCAGGTTTTACTGATTTCAAAAATCTTGATTATGTTTTCAAGTTGAAGAAAGCCTTATACGGTATAAAATAAGCCCCTCGTGCTTGGTATGATCGTTTAAGCTATTTTCAACTTGATAACGGTTTTACAAAAGGTAAGGTTGATACTATACTGTTTATAAAATCTTTTAATAGAAATATTCTTTTAATTCAAATTTATGTAGATGATATTATCTTTGGATCTACTGATGAATCTCTCTGTCAAGAATTTTCAAAGTGTATGTAGAACGAGTTTGAGATAAGCATGATGGGAAAAAAATTCTTTTTCGGACTGCAAATCAAACAAACCAACAATGGGATGTTCATTAATCAAGCCAAGTACATAAAAGACTTGTTAAAGAAGTTCGACCTGGAAACTGTCAAACTAATTGGCACTCCGATGGCGATTTCAACCAAGCTTGATATTGATGAACGAGGCAAACCGGTTAACATACGTAAGTATCGAGGTATGATTGGTAGTTTACTTTATTTAACTGCTAGTCGTCCAGATATAATGTTTAGTGTTTGCTTGTGTGCACGTTTTCAAGCTAACCCTAAGGAATCACATCTGTGCGCATTTAAGCGTATCTTCCGATACCTTGAAGGCACTTCTTCTGTCGGCTTGTGGTATCCCAAAACTACGTCCTTTGACCTAACCGGTTACTCGGATGCTGATTTTGCTAGATGCAAAATGGATAGAAAAAGGACTAGCGGTACGCGTTATTTCCTAGGTAAAGCTCTAGTCTCTTGGTTTAGCAAAAAATAAAATTCTGTCGCATTATCAACTACTGAGGCTGACTATATCGTCGTAGGACGTTGTGCACAAATTTTGTGGATGAAGCAAACCTTAGAAGACTTTGGTTTACATTATTCAGACATACCCATTTTCTGTGATAACACTAGCACTATCAATCTTACTAAGAATACTGTATGTCACTCTCGTACTAAGCATATTGAGACTCGACATCATTTTCTTGGAGATCATCAAATAAATAGAGATATAGACCTTGTATATGTAGACACAGAGAACCAACTGGCTGATATCTTTATAAAACTATTAGCGAAAGATCGTTTCAATTATTTACATAGAGAATTAGGAATTTTATATATCAATAATATCAATTAATTTTATTTTATTGATTATCCTTCAATATGCAAACACTATTTTTCGATACAAGCCTACAAGGGTCTGTCTGTCACTACGGCTACGACTAAAGCGAAACAGTACTTAATTGCTCCCTGGTGAACCTCCGTTAGCTGGGACAGTACCCCTACAGCTAATCTGAGACAGTCGTTGTATAAAAAAGTTAATTCAAAAAATAATATTAATTGAAATTTAAAATGACTAAACTTGGAATTAAATAATTGAAAAGGGATTGATGAATAGAAAGTGGGCTACATTTATTTTTGTTGAAAAATAACTCAATAGAATCCAGACAAACTCGTACCGAATTTGGCCCGAGTTTTGTTGGTGGTATTTGCTTTTAAGACAGAAATAAGTGGCCTCCTTCCTATTCATCTTCTCCAAATCCTCAAATCACAGCAGTAGCTGTGCCCGAGCTCTCCAAACCCTAGTTTTTCTCTAAGTCATTGCTTCCAATCCCCTTGGAGATTTTAATCCAGATATTGGATTCGTGCGGAGTTTTTCGTCCTCTACAACATACTCGATTCATGGAAGGTATAACCTCCTCCTTCCCTCTCTTTTCAATTCATAGTTTTTAATCTTTCCATAGAAACCATGCCTAGGATTTTGAACCCCTTTAAAAAAAAGAAGTTGGCACCTAGTGAAGAGGCATCGTCTTTTGATCCTATTCAAGGATCACTCTTTTCTCCGAGTTAATCGGCCGACGGAGCATACAATGAGTTTTACTTTGAAACTCATGACCGATCTCTTTTATGGTATACAAATTTCACAGTTCGCAAAATATGCACCGGCGCACCGATTATATGGACCATATTTTCTGAGTATCGACCTTATTTTGAAGCATTAGGGTTGCACGAACTTGTCACCCACAAATACCCTATCGCAACTAATACTATTTGTCTGTTTTACTGCAATTTCAGTTTGAACAATTTTACTGTTAAAAGTTGTGTCGGTGGATTTAATATTGAATTCAATGATGTCCTCTTAGCGAAAATCTTTGATATCCCTAATGAAGGTGCTACGCTAGATGATATCATAGAATTTGAATTTTTCGCAGGCACAACTTTGAAAAGTTTCAAGAACAAACTTTGTTCTCCTGATCGTGTTCGTTCTAGTAAATTTAAAGCTACAAACATGAAATTGTACAACTATGAATTACATCGCATCGTCTATTCCACTATCTTACCCAAATCCACTTCAAAAGACGATGTTACTACACTTGAGTTGTCTGCCCTTTATCACATTCGTAAGGGTATTCATTTTTCTGTCCCCAAGACTATTATCCAGATGATGGGACGTTGTCGTAAAAGGAACAAAAACATTGCTTATGCGATGATTATCACAATCATCTTTCAGCATTTTGAGGTTGACTTATCCACTTGCGCTCTTGACTCTGAGCCCAAGTATCTTCAGCTGTCTCGTTGCAGCACAGCCGTTCCTCCTGTTTCTCCTACTGCTCTTGCTCTACCTCCTCAGGCCTACCCTATGTCTTATGAGGGTATCCACCAGCATCTCTTTGATTTATGAACTTTTATTACTGACACATCTAGGGAATACGAGTCCCGAGATGCCAGTCGGTTTCAGGCTTTCGTAAATTCCTTTGCAGATCTGCGATTTGCTCAGACTGGTCATTCTGCCAGTTCTCTTCCTAGAGATCCAGCAGTATGGGATTATCGCTATGAGGATGAGATGGTTCGTCACTATTTTTAGCCTGGTAACACATATGACTGGTACCGTGGTTCTGGTGCTACTCCATACCCTTCTAGAGATGGAACTCCTGGAGCTAGTCCATCTGGACATAGTGGCATTGCTGGCGCTAATATTGATGATGACTCTGAGGATTTTTTATCTAGACGTGATGTATTTTGTCTAGATGTTATCTAGTTAAACTTTTTATTGTCTATGTTTACTTGGAAATGCTTCGATATTCCAAGATAGCACTTATCTTTTTTATATTAGCACTGAGACTTTCTATTTGCTGAGGTTGATGTATTTTGGAACATCTATTATGCTCTTATTAGCTTGCTTTTCTATTTTTAGTTTGTACTGTTCTTTATGTTTATGCTTAGCATTATTTCTTCTAGCTTATGCTTTGACATATAAACTGCCTGTGAAATACATATTTTTCCTTCTAATTTCTTGTATTTCTTCAACGTTTGTTTCTTATGCATGAATTGCGGGGGAGCTTCTCTCTTTTGCAATTATTTTGCTAAGTGACAACGAGGGACAAAATGGATCTAATATCTTTTACAGGATACAAGATTTTTTTTAGGAAACAGTACTATACAAGTTGAACAAGCATTACAATTTTGATTTTTGTCAAATCAAAAGATCGAGATGTTATATCGGTCAAGGTTTGTCAATTATCAAAATGGGGGATATTGTTGGCCCATTGGTCAAGGTCGAACCTGATTTTAATAATTGATCAAACAATGTCTCGATATAAGGGCTACTTAGACGATTGCTGAGAACTTCTACCACTTTGTTCAAGACTGAATCTTTTTTGCCACATGAGTCTGTATTTCAATATTCAATATAATTTTCATATTTACTGAGTCTAGGAATACTTTATACACCGAGTCGTACTAACAAATAGGCTATCCCAAAATATCATATATTTTGAAAATAGCCCATTTTATAAAAAGCCCCTAGCTGCTAAAACTTTTCAAAAGCCCAAAACTTAAAATTCGATTTACAAAAATCCCCAAAAATTAAACTCTGGTCACCAACAGAGTTCGGCCCAAGTTCAGGCCGAACTCGCCTCGAGTTCATTTGGTGTCGTTGGATTTTGAACTTGGTGATCCTACTGTTACGGATGCAACGGCTATTTGCTGAGATTCCCTCAAAGAATTCTGTCTGAATTCTCTCCGAATTCTGCCCGAATTCTGACTTTGGAAAACCTATAAATAGAGAAGATTTTCAGTCATTTTAACACAGCTCTCTTCTCTCTTCTCTCTAAGCTTAATACATCTTCCAAAGTGTTCTAAATTCTTTCATTTCCAAATCCCAAGTCAGTTACAATCCTCTAGTCGATTTGCCAGTGTGGTACGGTCTAGAAGTTTCAGAGAGATTGTAATCAAAGGCTTAATACAAGAAATATACTTCATAATTGAAGGTTGTCGAGTACTTCAGATCAAAGCTTGCGTTGTAGAAGTTGCAAGGACTACGGATGAAAACTTGCGGTATTTTTTCATAGTGGATTCAACTGGAAGCTAGAGTTCTTCCGACTGGAATAGTCCTTACAAGAGAAAAACCAGTATACATCGCCGTGTTTGCATTTGCTTTCTGATCTCTGCTTTTTATTTACTTACTTATGATATATTATATGTGATCGTGTTGCTAACATTTTTAATTAGCTAAATTTCGCTGGCTACTCTATTCACCCCCAAGAGTATTGCGTTTTACAATTCGTTCCTACACTATGCACGCCATCGATAACCCACAGCTCTTCCTGACCTGTGTGAATGATGATGCTCCAGCCTCAGATTGAGCTTGCTGCAAACCTTGATCAATTCTCTGGCTTTGAACTACTAGAACTGATGTCACTCCATGAAGCTTTGGCAAACCACTTGTCGCCAAACTAGTTTTATAAAGTAACCCCACCTGGAGACTAACCAAATGTCATGGGACCGACAGAGTGACCCTCAATCTTTGACTCATCACCATCCGACGCTTTGTCTCGACGAACCGAATCCTCCGTATCCCTCAAGCAGCTAGAAGCCCCTTCTCAGCAAGTTCTCGATGATTCACCTCCTATCGAAAGCCCTTCGAGCCTCTATTCGATGTCTGTGGTCTACCTGTACAGCTCAGCGGCTTGAGCATGTACATGCCACAACACAAATATCCCCGAGCCAGCTGTTGGGAACCCTTCGCAAGCATCCAATCATTGTCCCCAAATAAACGACGACAACCATCATCTACCAGCCTCCCTAGCAAAACCAAGTTGTAGCATAAACTCAGTACATGTCGCACACCCCTGAGGACGAGCTCCTTACCAAACTCCATCGTCAAATGCACATTACCAATGCCTGCAACTACAGCCGTCCCCTTGTCGCCCATCTTTACACGTCCAAACCGGCCGTCGCGGTATGACGTAAAGATCATCCTATATGGAGTGGCATGGTATGACGCCTCCGTGTCCATGACCCAGTCGCCATCATGACATGTGCCATAACGTTCCTCTATGTCGGTTGCTATGATGATGACATTTTCTATTATTGTGAGATCCTCCTAATCGTCCTTGCCATTGGCCTTCTCGGCTTTGAGCTTCATGCAGTTCCTCTTGATATGATCCCTTTCGCCACTTCCCATGTCCTCGCCCGTGACTTGGGTCTTCCCTTCCAGTAGGAAGCTACCAGATCAGACTCCTACGACGATTCAACTTGCTTGCGTCAGACCTCCTCATTCAACAAGCTACTTTTGACTGCCTCCAACATGACAACTCTATCAAGCGTGGAGTTGCTCACCGACACCACCAACATTTTCCAGCTTTTTGGCAGAAAACTCAAAAGCAGTAGGGCCTGAAGCTCATCATCAATCACCATCTTCCTTGCAGACAGCTGATTGATGATACCCTGAAGCTCGTTTAGATGTTGTGACACTGAGGCACCCTCTGTGTACTTCGAGTTGACGAGTAGGCGAATAAGAAACACCTTGTTGCCAGCCGTCTTCCTTTCGTACAGGAAATGCTTCTTCTCCCATAATGCTTTTGTCGATCTCTCCATGGACACGTGGTAAAACACCGAATCGTCTAGCCATTGGCAGATGAATCCAACGGTATTCCTGTAATGCCCCGTCCCGATCAGTTCCATCGGAAGAATCAAAATGCCAACTACGTTCGGAATTAGCCATGTGACGGCATGCTCGAAGTCCTGCTCGGTCGAGGCAACTCCTTGCTCAGGTGGGTGGCTTTCAGAAGCTTGTCTCAACTTGGCATTCACACTAATAAAACAAAAGTTTTCAACTGCACAAGTAGGCTAGATAATAAAAGAGACGAATCCATAAAGTTAAGGGAATAATCCTAACTTGGGCCAGATTGAGTTAGAATATGGAAATGCCCCACGGTAGGCTTATAAGTGTTGCATGTCATTCTTTTAAAATGACACTCAGTCCTTCGTCCCATGGCTTGGGAGAAGAAAAGTTGGTCTACGTTGCCACGAAGCTATGAACTTAGCATAAGTCATAGGCATTGCATGTATAAATGCTTGATAAAGCATGCACTGTCCCATTATCCAATGCTTGTCATAGCAAAAGTGTCCAACAAGTCTCAATGCACGTTTTCACGGTACAAGGCTTGGGTTAGCCTTTGCTTGTTCCATGGGTTAAGTTGTTGCACGATTTACTTAGGCAAAAGCTATGCCACGAGCTAATAAAGTCATAGCAAGCACTGTCCCACGTTTTCTACGGTTGTTATAGCCAACAGTCCTACGATCTCAGGGCTCGTCATATAAAGTATGACTTAGGCGGTAGCGTCACATAGGATACAATTTGTTTAAGGTACGAAACATGGTCGTTTCGATGATAATGATGCCACGGTCTATGGCACATAATAGACATGTAGGGTTAAGTCAAGTAAGAAGGCTATGTAGTAGCCACTTTTTGGATTTCAAGAATAGAAAAGTTCACACGACCGTTTGTCGCCAAGACCAGTCCCATGGCTTGGGAGTCTCTCATGAAGTATGTAAAGTATGGTCATGATTAATGAAGAGCATGGTTTGAGTCATATGGTGAGTTAGGTAGGCACCATTGCATGGTCATGGACAACTTGTGCACAAGGTATAGTTCCTAACGGTTGCCAGCAATGAATCGGCCCGGGAAGAACGAGTTGTAGCAAGCGTCAGCCACGAATCAGCGCGTGCCAGCAATGGATCGGCACGGGTGATTCGGGAACTTTTGCATAGGGCTCTCTACTTGTCCACAAAAGGGTCACCGTCTAACCTAGCTATAGTCCAAGATAGCTTGACATTGCTAGTGACCTTTCATATTGATGATTCAATGTGCTAAGCGGCAATCTGCATGCACGATATCAGTCAAATTAAAAAAAAGTACAAGCACGGCTCGAATTTAGTTAAGAAGGTGTGTATGGTTGCAACTGTAGTGCCCCATCCCGCTTAGTCAATCGGAGGAATCGAAATGCCGACGGCGTTCGGACTTAGCCTTGCAACGGCTACTCGGAGCATCGCTCGGTCAAGGCGACCGCTCGCTCAGGTGGGGTAGTTTTGGTGAACTTGCCTCATCTTAGCCTTCACATAATAAATCGTATGTTTTTAACTTGCACAAGTAGGCTTGATAATAAAAGAGACGAATTCACATAGCTAAAGGGAATAATTCTGACGGGCAAATTGAGTTAGAATATGGAAAGGTCCAACGGTCGGCTTAGAGTGGGTGCACGGCGTACTTTGAAAATGACACTCGATCCTTCGTCCCGTGGCTTGGGAGAAGGAAAGTTGATATTCGCCGCAAAGCTAAGAGTTAGCCAAATTCATAGGCGTCGCCCACACAAATGCTTCATAAAGCATGCACGATCTCATCGCCCAAGGCGTAGCATAGCCTCTGCTCGCCCGATGGGTTAAGTTGTATTGTACGGCTTGCGACATAAGTCTAGGTACCCCAAATTACTTGGTTGTTCAAGTCGATCGCGTACACGGCACGTTCCCACGACGCAAGGCTTGACGCAGCCTTTACTCGTCAAGTTGTTGCCAAGTAAGTTAGGCAAGTTACGTTAAGCTATCAGGAGTAGTAGCAAGCACGACCCTACGAGTTCTACGGCTGGGTGTATCCACATAGTCTTACAGTCTCAAGACCCGTCATATAGAGTACTGTTTGCCATTAAAATTGTTTTGATTGAAATCTTAATACAAACAGAACAGTGATACAATATAGGACTTAGATGTAGTCCTAGGAGTACACTTTTGTTTAAGCTGGGTCCTTAGTGCCAATGGAGCGAGTGGTAATGCGTTGACTCCGTTGACCGGCTGACGGCGGTTATCGGTTCTCTGAAGGTGTTGATTGCTCTGGGTGCTGGAGCTTGCTGAGAGGAGGAAGACGTTGAGTGTCTAGAACTACCTCTCCGGTGATTCTCTGTTGTGGATTCTCTGTGAGTCTTGTGTTCTGAATCTCTGTGTGTGTGTGAAGGGGATGATCCTTCTATTTATAGTTTTGCAGGCTGGCTGCTCATGCGCGCATGTAGGATGCGCCGGTGTGGGAACGCCACGTGGAGGTTGCTGATGGAGGCGCATGGATGCTGCGCCCTGATCGAGGGGGAGAACTCTTCATACTGCTGTTGTGAGCCGGCACGTAGCAGAGAGAAGATCTTTCCGTTGCTGAAATCTTGGATGAGTTGAGTCAAAAGACACGTGTCGTCGACTCATGGTTCGAAGATCTCGGATTTGGTGGAGAGGAGTGATCTGGTGGGCTGCGCCTTGGATTGGGCGCAGGAGGAGGCTGCGGCTCATAACCTTTAGGAGTTACAAACCATTTGGGGCGCATGGCTTTTGAGGCGCATGCAGGCGACTTTCCTTCTGTCTTTTGGGATCAGAGATCAGTCTGGGGCGCATGGCTTTTGAGGCGCATGCAAAACTTCAACCGGAGACTCTTCTTCTGTCTTTAGGGATCAGTGAAGGGTCTGAGGCGCATGGCTTTTGAGGCGCATGCTGGTTTGGACGCATGGCCGTAGAGGCGTATGCGGGTGTGGACGCATGGCCGTAGAGACGCATGCGGGTGTGGACGCATGGCCGTAGAGACGCATGCAGGTGGCCACGTGGCAGTAGCCGTCCGAAGTCATGATGATGCTGACGTTGCCGATGCTTCGTTTTCTGAATAAAGCTGTCAACTGTTCAGACTTTGGGAGGCGTGCTACCAACTCTGTCAGTTCAGCATTTAATGTTGGTGACGTTCGATGGACAGCTGAGTGGGCGCGTCGGTTGGCGTTCCACTCGGTATGGAGATGTGTGGGGGCGCACCCTCTATAATGCGCCAAATACTGTAGGGCGCGTCTGTGTGATGCGCCTGATGCCGAAGGGCGCGTCGGACATGTCTTTTAATGATGCGGCTGTCTCGCTCTTCGAGTGCTATAAATAGCCGTTTGGCTGAATTCGAGGCGTCCGGTTCATCCATTTAATGTAAATTCATTGCACGGAATTCGGAGGGCCATCCACTTGGCGCGTGGGTTTGATCTGCCCGGCCTATAAATAATGGCATGGAGAGAAGATTTGCTTCTCATTCCCTCACGTACTTCCAATATGAACTTGAACATACGGGTGCATTCTGCTGACGAAGTGCTCCCGAGGGTGAAGATGAGACGCTGTGTTGTCTTTGATGCACTTGAAGGTGATTGTTACATCCAAAAGACGGAGTCGAGGGCTTCTGAGGCAGGCGAAAGGTGCCTGTTGCATCCAAAGATAGGGATGCTCGAGCCTCGTCTCCGTTATTCCGGAAGAGCCGTAGATCGGAATGGCGGTGCAAGGCTCTCTCTTCCTGCAAAGTGGGGTTTTCCTATTTTGATCATGTCGAAAGCTGCTCCTTTAGCCGTGGTTTCGATCACGGTCTTCCTTCGGATTTGGAGGCTCTTTCGAAGCCTTTCCTGGCCACAACATTTGCGGTGCTCTTCTCTTTCTTGGTTCCAGCCAGAGGGTTAAATGCTTTGTGTCGAAGCATTTATCGGGCGAGCCTGGTTGGAAGAGCGGTACATAACTGGGCTCTGCTCGGCCAGGTGAGCCTGGCTGGAAGAATTTGGCTGAAGGGATGCACATAACTGAGCTGGATGTACATGACTAAGCTGCTGAAGATATGGTGGGATGCGCCTGGTTGGAGGCGCATGATGTCTGCTGCGCCTGACTAACAGCGCATGGTGACTGGCAGCGCATGATGACTGCTGCGCCTAACTGGAGGCGCATGGTGGCCGCTGGCTGTAGACTTAGGATCTTTCCTTTGTAGAAATTCTCCTTTGTACAACCTTTTCTAGACATGTAATAGACTTTTATATATATATAAATAAAAAGTCCTTCTTCAAATGTCTATACTTATTGACTTTGCTGTGAAGTTCTTCGTCTGAGTTCTGGCGCATGTAGTGTCTGGCGCATGGGCTTTCTGGTTGTGAAATTCCATGCTTCTACAAGACCCCCTTCAAAGTTTTCAAAACTTTTGAATAAGTTTTGGAATACTTTGAATAAGAAGCATGGAGGTCAGGGCGCATGATTTCTGGGCGCATGCCTGTTCGGCGCATGCTCTTCTCAGTTGATGATAATGGTGCCTCGGTAACCGAAAAGATTAATGATGATCTTTTGGTTTTATTTGCTGCTATCCACCCGAGGCGACGGCTGAGATCATACGTCATCTGTTCACACGTGCGACCAAGCCCTATAAATAGGTAAGAGTTGGAGAGAGAAAAGGGTTCTTCTTCTCTGTGCCTCTGCTTCTTTAGAGTTTCTTCTTCAAAAACCCTAACTTCTCCTTCCTCGAGAGAATGGCTCCCAAGACTCCTCGCGGTGCTGCCGGCAAGGGGAAGGAGAAAGCGAAGGAGTCCGCGGAAGTTGCGGCGGCTGTCCCGGAGGTGGTTGGTAAGTCTCATTGTCCGTATGCCAACGCACATAGGCCTTGAGTCTTTCATGATGTGCCGCAGTCTTTGCCCGCCGACGCGCATGGGTTTAAACCCTGGTGATGCGCCGAGGCTATACTGCTGACGCGCATGGGTTCAAACCCTGATGATGCGCCGAGGCTATACTGCGGACGCACATGGGCTCAAACCCTGATGATGCGCCGCAGTTTTCTCCTTTAGACACATTGTGTGTTCTCTTCTGACTTTTTCTGATCTTTTACTAGTGTCGATGGCAATCCCGCCTTTGAGTGAAGTTTTCTTGGAGGCTGCCTTCAACCAAATGGGAGTAGAGCATAACGAGGAAGTGATAAACCCTGCTCAAGATGCTCTTATGCTGGATCAGCCTCCTGAGAGAATGACCCTAATCCGTGAACAGCAGTATTGGTTCCTCAAACGGATGATGGAGCGTGGAGTCATTAAACCCTCCACATCTGATAAAGTGACCTTCCTGAAGCCTGAGTTCCTGTTTGGAGACCGTCTCACTTCTACTGATTCGTCAGTACTGAAGGTCAAGGAGGACTGGTTCTTTACTGCGAATGGAGTGCATATGACTGTTAAGCAACTTGAACGTCAGTGGCCTTTAACGTCCTTCTGTCGCCTTGTTTCCCAGAGGAGGATGTCTTGGGAGCTTACCCCTTTTCAGGGGGGAGCGATGACTGGTGTCATCCAAATTGATTCTACTTCCGACCAAAGGGATGCTTTGACCGTTGTACGGTCTGGGTCTTCTTACACTTGGCGGACTTTACGTCCTGGGAGCCTCTTCAGTGATGTACCCAGTGATACGTTTGCTTATAGTGCTTCGACTTTTACACATCGTATGTTTTTGATGGAACGTTCCTACCCGACAGGAGAGTTTCGGGTGGAGGGTTGGTGCCATTACGTCTCAAAATGGGATAAACTAACGCTCTGGATCTTGTCGCGGTTTCGGACTGAGCTTCGAGAGATCGGGTTTACTGCCGCGATCCGTGCTATCCAGGCAGGTGTTGACCTTAATAGGCACATGTTCCTCGCACTCCTGGAGATGTTTGATATCCATACCGGGACCTTCTTTACTCCGGTGGGGGAATTAGGGTTCGTACTTCATGAGATGTACGAGGTGTCAAAACTCCCTTGGGGGTCGAAACCCTATGAAGAGTACTTTCCCACCAACGAGGAACTTCAAGTCCTGGGGGACAGGGCTGAGGAGATGACGGCCGTCTTCAAGGAAGTGGCGAGTCATCATTACTATATGCAGAGACGGGATAGGAACGGGACGCAGCCTCATGTGACCGCTTGGAGAGATCATGTCTTTAGACAAGACAAGGAGGATCCCTCACAATTTTCCACCCCACCGGCGCTCTCTCGTAGCGAAGTGTTGTCCAAAATGAGCAGGTTAGGGGAGAAAAATCCTCGAGGAAATGAGGACCAGCAGTCAGATGCACGCTCCTACAGCTGCTTCTGGCATCTTGCTTATCGGATGTCACCCAAGGCGGTGTTGGCATCCTACCTGATGATATGGCTCCGGGATTGCGTGTTCGCGGGCGGATCCGGTGCCGTAGAGAGGATGACCCGAAATTTAATCCTGCCAGCCGTGAAGCTGGTTTTCGGCCGGCGTTTGGCTCTTCTCCCCGTAATGGTATGTAACCTGCAGCGAGGTTTGAGAGAGTTTGCTGGAAATGTGATTCATGATAGAGGTAGGAACAATAACTTCCCGCGCGCTGAACTGCCGTTTCACTATTTGATGGGATGGCTGATTTTGCATCATCCCAGTGTGATGAGCCCATGCTCGGAAGGAGATTATAAGGCTGGAGATGCATTCCTTCGTCGTTTCCATCGGAGGAGCTGGTCGTATACCGGTGTCCCGGTTTGTAGAAAGGTTTTATCCCATCTTCAGGGTTAGGAGATCACCAAAGTTGGTCCCATCTATTTGGGTTTTGAGGCCAACGAGGATTTAAGGGACCTGGGCGAAGGTACCACCACTCTGCCTCAATGGGGATTCCGCTGGTTGCAAAGTATCCGGCCGTCCCATCTGGTGTACCGGAACAGGAATCAGTGCTACCTGGAACCATACTTGCCAAGCCGTTTTGCGCGGCAATTTGGTTATGCTCAGATGATGTTGGATAACCCCAGTAATACCCTGGGGTATGTTGGAAGTTTGTTGGATGGTGCACGAGCTTGGCATTACTATAATGCCGGATGTACCGGAGCTCGTTTTACGTTGCCCGTCCCCGATCCGCGGCCGCCCATTCTTTACTCGGCCGCCAAATTTTACTGTGTTATGGTTGCCCCGCCCTCCGGATATGACAGGGAGACCAGCCTTATCGCAGGCACCCAGTTAGCAGCGACTGGGGATATGCCAGTGAAGGCCCGGCCGCATCGTCCGTCAGGGGTGGGTCAACGGAGTGCCCCCTCCGCATCACAAGCAGAACCTTCTGGCGATCGATCGAAACGATGTGCAGATACAGGGGCTGAATCTCTTGTGTCGAAGAAGCAGAAGAAGGCATCGTTACCGACGGTGTCATCGGATTCGGCGTCCGAAGAGGTAAGGACATCCTACTAAATCTGATTTTGGTTCCGCCACTGACGAGGCCTGATCTTCTTTTGTAGGAGCCGCTAAAAAGAAAACCTCGTACCCCAAGGTCGGGTGGGAGTAGGCGAGAAGAGATGGCGAGCTCGCCTGGAGTGCGTATCCCGCCGACAATGATGTCTCTCATGGAGGAAGATCCGGAGGATACTGTCATCGTAGAGGTTCCAGTATCCCCGGGTTATGTCAGGAGGGACCCTGAGGGTGCAGCAGCTTCCGAGGTGATGAAGGCCACAGCGGAGGCTTCACATATCGAAGGTTTAGCAAGTGCGCAGCTTCCAGGTGATGAAGAGGAATGGAGTTTATCATCTTCCGATGACATCGCTCCGGAGCTGCAGGAGTCTGTTGCGGGGGCAGCAGAAGCGGTGAGGATAGAGGAGAGGGTTGATTCCCCTCCTTGTCATGATGAAGGGAGGTCGGCTGAATCATTGCCGAATCCTTCCTTGGCTTCAACCATGGACATAGAGATGGCTACCGATCAGGCGGTAGCGACAGATTCTGTCCCTGTAGAGGGACTTGAGAAGAATGAGACTCTTCTGCCGGTCTTGTCTCCTGGGGCTGGCCAGGAGATAAATGTTGACCTCCCCGTTTTGCCGGGGGAGGTGGCTGATGCTGATAGAATGTCGGGAGTAGAAGAGGTGGCCGTTGACGTCGGTGATGTCTCCGGGCTTGAGAAGGGTAAGGGTGTGGAACCCTCTGTTGCTCCTTCCACTTGGGGTACTATCACGACGCATGTGCCGGCTCCTTCTGTTCCTTCGGCACCTCGGGCTAGCAGTCTGGCCCCTGTAGATGAAGAGCCTATTGCAGCCGAGGTTCAAACCTCTCAGATCGAGGTTGGCGGATCCTCCTCCGGTCCGCCAACTGTAGTAGCTCCTCCAACTCCTGCTATGACGCCGCAGGTGCTGTCGGATGCCGACGAGTATATGAAGTTCCTCGTCGAGGGAGTGTACAAAATGCTGGAGAAAGGAGTATCTGCAGTGATGGATGGCAAGGGGAGCTTTGCGACAGCAAAAGCTTTGGCAATGCCTTATATCGAGCTGATCCGCATTCACCAAGGCCATGACCATATGGCCGAAATTCTGGAGGTTTCGGTGATTGAGCTGGACGAGCGGCTCACGGAACTGCAGCGCATTCAACGAAATGACCTCTCTGTCTTGATAGATACAGAGATAGGGAAGTTGATTGCTGAAATCGAGGCTTCCCATCGGGCCGATGTGAGCAGTTGGGAGCGTGAAGTGGCTGGGACTGAGGCTGCAGCGGAGCAGTTGTCTCAATCTATGGAGAAGACGACGGAGAAGCGGGCTGCGGTGGACGCTAACATCGCAGAGGTTGATGCTCAGATGCGCCGTCTTGAAGACCAGCGGGCCCAACTTCAACTAGAAGCTGATCGTGTCCTGGCTGAACATGTGGTATTCAAGCAGGAGGAAGCGACTCTTACTCAGCGGACCCTTGCTTTGGCTCAGAAGCGACGAGAGCTTGATGAGAAGTATGAGAGTAAAACTTCTGCTGAGGCTGTCGGGTTAATGCGTCAAGAAGCCGAGCTGCGAGTCCAGGCGACTGTGGAAACTCGCACTGCCGACCTGAGACGTCGAGTCAGAGAACTCTCATCCCACCCTGGGGAGGATCGGGGATTGTAGCTTCTCTTCTTTTTATGTGTTTTTTCAATTCTTGCTGGGGAAATAGCGTATTTCTGTACTCTCTTTTTTTTGAAAAAATAAAGAAATACACTATCTCTTTGTGATGTGTTCATTTTTTTTTAATCTCATGAACTTGATGATTTATGTGGACCTATTATCTTTTGCGCACCTTGGTTTTTAGGTACAGATAATAAGTATAAAGGAACCAACATGTTTGCTCAGAGGTAATGTGGACATGGCAATCATTAGGTTCGAATGATAGAATCTTCCTACTCAGAGGTGTTTATGGACGTGGTAGGAATGATCCTGGGGGATACGCTGAACAACTCAGAGGTAATGTGGACGTGGAAGTTCTGCGATCAATGTACGACAACATAGGAGTTGTTTGTACGGGATGTTTACTCAGAGGTAACGTGGACGTGGTAAACATGAAGGATAGCGTAAGCTCATGAAGTGTAAGGTTCCGCTTTGTAGGATGTAGAGAGACAACTCAGAGGTAATGTGGACGTGGTTATCTTTCTACGGAAGGATGCCACGGAACAGCTGGGTTCTGGAAGCGATTGATTTTGTGAGAAGAGGTTGTTTGGGGAAATACATGTCTTGGAGGATGTCAAGAATAGTACTTCTTTAAGAACTTGCCGTTGATGGGCATCATGAACAAGTCCCCATTGGGTTTGGCGAGCCGGTAAGCACCGTTTGAGTATACCGTCTCAATGATGAAGGGTCCTTCCCATTTGGGCTCGAACTTCCCTGGTGTCTTGTGAGTTAACACCATTGGCCTTCTGACTGCTAAAACCAGGTTGCCAACTTGGAAAGTTCTTTGCTTGACCTTCTTGTTGAAAGCCTGTGATATACGGGCTTGGTAAAGTTCGATGCGTTGTTGAGCTAGGAGACGCTTTTCGTCAAGTGCCTCCAGTTCCCGCAGACGACGACGTTGATTGTCTTCTTCTGTGAGATCGTTTGTGATTGCCACGCGGAGCGAAGGTATCTGTATCTCGAGAGGCAGTACTGCTTCGCTCCCGTAGACCAGGGAGAATGGAGTGTTGCCTGTTGGGGTCCGTACCGTTGTGCGGTAGGCCCAAAGGCATTCGCCAAGCTTTTCGTTCCAGTCGCGTTTGTTGGATGACATGACTTTTTTGAGTAGCCTGACGATAGTTTTGTTGAACGCCTCGGCCAATCCGTTTGCTGCCGGATTGTAGGCGGTTGAGGCCACGTTTTGAATGCGATTCTTGTCACAGAACCTGCTAAAAATGTGGCTGATAAACTGAGGACCATTGTCATGGATGATTCGTCGGGGTACCCCGAAACGGTAAATGACATGGTGTTTGATAAAGCTGACCACCCTGGAGCTTTTTACTTCTGCTAGTGGGACTGCTTCCGCCCATTTGGAGAAGTAATCGGTGATGGCCAGGATGAAGCGGTGTCCTCTCGATGAAGGAGGGGTGATTGGCCCTACAATGTCCATGCCCCAGGCTTCGAATGGCCAGGAGGCGACTGTAGGATGTAGAGGTTCAGATGGTGTATGTATGAAGTCTGCATGAAGTTGGCATGCATGACACTTCTTAGCATATTCCACTGCGTCGGCAACCATGGTTGGCCAGTAGTAGCCCATACGTCGCAGTCGATCTTGCAACTTAGGACCTGGTTGGTGAGCTCCGCAAGTTCCGTCATGAGCTTCTCGAAGAGCTTCGGCCGCTTCTTCGTTAGACAGGCATCGAAGGAGAAGCCCGTCGAAGGAGCGTCGGTACAGCGTTTTAGTGGCTGTATCATAGTAGAATCGAAGAGAGCGTCTCCTGACTGAGACGGCTTCCTTCGGGTCCTCTGGAAGGATTCCGTAGACAGCGAAGTCGATGAACGGGAACCTCCAGTCTCGGACATTAACATCGGTGTTCGTCGGCATGGCGTGAGCCATTTGCAAACATAGGTTGTTTTTAGGACAAATCAGGTCTCGGCCAGTCACCGTAACATAATGTTGAGTCCCAAGGGGCGCGGCCAATGAGGCTGCGAGGCCAGCCAGAGCGTCAGCCTCCAAGTTTTGTAGGTGGGGTACATGTTCGATGAAGAACCCAGTGAAGGTTGAAATGATGTTCAATGCAACTTCATGGTAAGGGATCAAATCTTCATGGCGAACCTCGTATTGCCCCCGAATCTGGTTTACGACGAGTTTTGAGTCGCCGTAGGCTTCCAGATGATCCACCCCCAGCTGTTGTGCTAGCTGGAGTCCCATGACGAGTGCATTGTACTCAGCAACATTGTTGGAGCACGGCTTCGAAAGGGAGTATGCGCGCTGGATGACCAGCTGATCGGGGGAGACCAAGACTACCCCCACTCCGGCGATGATTTGGCCGTTGGGGCCCGTTCTTAAAGCGCCATCGAAGAACATCCGCCAGACGGGGCTTCCTTCAGTGACGTTTGATTCTTGGACTTCATCCGGGATGTCTTCATAGAGTTTTGAAGATTCTGGGATGGGGTGTCCAGCTAAAAAGTCAGCCAGAGCCTGACCCTTGACCGCCTTCTGCGGGACAAACACCATATTGTATGGCGTTAGTAGGATCGCCCATGTAGCCAGCCGGGAGTTTAATGACCCTGGCTTCGTCATGAGAACTCTGAGCGGATTGACTCGGGAGATGACGTGAATTGTCTGGCCCGAGACGTAATGACGAGTCTTCTGAGTGGCAAACACCAAAGCCAAGCACTCCTTTTCAACGGGGTTGTACCGGTGTTCGGCCCCGATGAGTGTTCGACTGAGGTAGTAGATTGCTTGCTCGTAGCCTGCATCGCTGTTTTGAGCCAGCAAAGCGCCGAGGGAATGATCCATGGCACGGACGTAGAGGAGGAATGGTTTGCCGGCGACAGGTGCCACTAGGACTGGCGGGCTTGTTAAGTAAGCCTTGATGTCGTCAAAAGCCTTTTGGCACTCCTCTGTCCAGACATAAGAGACTCCCTTCTTCATGAGCTGAGTAAAGGGTTGACATTTACCGGAGAGGTTTGCTATGAACCTCCGGATGTATGCCAAACGTCCCTGTAAGCCCCGAAGTTCTCGAAGGTTCTTCGGAGGGTCCATGTTAAGGATGGCTTTAGTCTTCTCGGGATCGACATGAATGCCTTTTGCCGTGATGACAAAGCCCAAGAATTTGCCGCTAGAAACCCCCAGGAAGGATTTAGCGGGGTTCATTTTGAGTTGATGTGCCCGCATGAGATCGAAGACCGTCTTTAGGTCCTGTAGGTGATCTCTTTTGAGGCGGCTCTTGACTGCGATGTCGTCAACATAGCACTCAACTGTCTTGCGAAGATGTTGACGGAAGATGGTGCTCATAGCTCGCTAGTACGTTGCACCGGCGTTCTTCAAGCCGAAGGGCATTACTGTGTAGCAGAAAACACCCTTTGGAGTCCTGAATGACGTGTGTTTTGCGTCATCGGGGAACATCTTGATTTGATTGTAGCCTGAATACCCGTCCATGAAGGACATGCGTTCAAAGCCACATGTGTTGTCGATCATTACATCGGTGATTGGGAGGGGGAATTCATCCTTCGGGCAAGCAGAGTTGAGATCCCTGAAGTCGATACAGACTCGTATCTTCCCGTTCTTCTTGGTGACAGGGACGACGTTGGCTACCCAGTCCGGGTGTTGTTCCTCACGGATGAAGCCACTGGTCAAGAGTTTGTCCACCTCCTGATCGATGGCATTCATGATGTCCGGGCGGAAGCGTCGCTGTTGTTGTTTGATAGGTTTGGCATCTGGTAAGATGTTCAACCTATGCATCGCGATCTGTGGATCGAGACCCGGCATGTCTTCGTAGCTCCAGGCGAAGACGTCGATATACTCCTTAGCCAGTTGGACTAAAGATTCTCGGTCTTTCCTTCCAAGCTTTTGCTGATAAAGATGGGTTTAGAAGAAGACCCATCCCCGAGGTCGATCTGCTCGACTTCGTCTTCGGTGGGAGGTTCTCGTAACTCAAAACGAGACTCCCATTGTTCTCCTAGACGTTGAGCCCAGGGTTCTTCTTCGAAGGGTTCCGGCGGTTGGTCCTCGCCTTCATCCTCCTGAGGTTGCGCCGATGTCATGTTAGCTGACAGCACTTTCCTGAAGACTGATCCGATACTGGTATCGGAATCCCACGTCGATGCTTCTGACGAGTGGGAATGTTCTATGTCTTCTGCGTCTGAACTCTCTGGAGTTGATGGCGGCGTGACATAGCCTAACCCCCGTCGAGTCCGATTATAGTAATCCTGTGGCTTTCCATTGGGCATCGAAAGCCGGACAGGGAGATGCCGACCCTTGCCGTAGTTTAGGCCTTTATTGCTTTTCAGGTCGTAGCCCATCTTTTGGATGATGTGCTTAGCCGTATCTGTGTACCGATAGACTTGTACTCTGCCGATATCAGGTTCGGGCTCGATTGACGGGAGGTCCCGACGACGCTCGATTTTGCCCGAGATGATGGTGCCTTCGTCTCGGCTTCGTGGAGGGACTATGAAGACTCCTTGAGACGGGACTATTTGATTATGGTAGACGGTCGTTACTTGTGTTTGTAACGACCGTAGAGCGTTGTCTAATGTATACATGGCATTCCAGTGTGGAAGACAAGAATAATTGAAAGACACTCTATTATTGATAAAGTACGAGATTTTATCCCGTGGGATTACATTGTCGAAGGAGGGTGCGTCTACATCAGCAGAGATATATTCGCCAAGCTCCTCGTCTGTAAGCACTGGGGTCGGATCAGGAGAGTCCTCCACCGCTCTGACTTTGGGGTCTGAGAGGGTTATGTGAGCCCTCTCCGGCATCTTGGATGACTGCGGCGGCTTGCCTTTAAGACGCACCTTGAGGGGTGCCTCGGTTGCGCCTTCGATGAGTGGCGCCTTCCCTTGTAATTTTACCACCAGGGGAGCCACTGTTTGTGGTGGCTTCCCCTTGAGGCGTATCTTCAGGGGAGCTTCGCGAGCTGGCGCTTTTCCTGATAGCTTGATGCTCATTGGAGGTGCCTTCTGGGGTGGTCTCCCTTTCAGACGGATTTTCAAGGGGGCGTCAGGAGTCACTTCGGGCTCCAAGTCCGGCTCTGTTGCCGTCTCTGCTTCATCATCGGCATCGTTGGCTTCCTCCTCGTCAAGTGGCTTGTACAAGTCGGAATCGGTGAAGTAGGCCTCAATCCCTTTGAAGGGATCGATATCTGCAAACTCCGTCCGGATGACGCCGTTGGTGGATACATATTTCATGCATTGGTGGAGCGTGGAGGGCACCACCATGTACTCATGTAACCATGGTCGTCCGAGTAAGATGTTGTAGTTGACCTCGGCATCCACCACATAACAAGTTACCTCAGTTTTGAGGCTGCCAATGTGACACTTCAGCCGGATCTTGCCCAGTGGCTCGCTCTTGCTGGCGTTGAAGCCGCTGATGGTCGTATTGGAGGGCGCCAGCCGGTACATTGGGATCCCCAGCTTTGATAGCAGCGCCTTTGGAATGATGCTTAGGGAAGACCCCGGATCGATCTGAATCCTGCTCACCTTTACCGAACCGATGTACCCTGTGTAATACAACGGTCGGTTATGTCGGTGATGCTTGAGCAGTATGTCTTGTTGGGTGAAGGTTATGTTTGGGATAACTTCATCCGTACAATGACAGTGTGCACAAGTAGTTGGGAGGTCTTCAGGCTGTTTGACCTGACTGAGAAAGGATTCGGCATCCTTCAGAGCTTCGCAGAGAGCTTCTCGGGAGTCCTTGGAGAGACGCAGGAGCTCGAACAAAGACAAGCGTGCA
This sequence comes from Iris pallida, assembly GCA_029216955.1. Taxonomy (NCBI): domain Eukaryota; kingdom Viridiplantae; phylum Streptophyta; class Magnoliopsida; order Asparagales; family Iridaceae; genus Iris; species Iris pallida. The sequence goes on along the minus strand of JANAVB010008400.1, from coordinate 28,546,117 downwards.
GGAGTACTGGCCAGTTGTGCCAGAATGTCAAAATTGTGGGGCTTGGCTAGCCCCGAAGCATTTTCTTTCCGCAGAGGTCTGTCGAAACGGGCCTCCACTTGCTTTTGTTTATTGGCTGCTGAGGGCTTGGATGGACCCTCCTCAGGGATGATGCCAGGAGGCACCACTTCGGCGGCAGCTTCACCGGGCTGGGAGTTCTGTTGTGCACGCGTCTGCACAGGAAGCGCCTCTTCCGTTGAAGAAGAGACCGTGCGGCAAGACTTGATCTTCCTGCCTTTTGCTTTGGAGGTAGGGCGTACCTCCGGTTGAGTTACCTCGGAGACGAGGTTGGGGTGAACCCAGAGGACCTCTCCTCGAGATGTGGTGAGTGGGACAAGTCCACTCACATTGTCACGGGTGGGTGGCAAATTCACCACCTCCATTGTCGCCTTAGGGATGGGGACGATGCCATCTTGTGTGGTAGTCGGCGGCAAGGTGCCGAACTGAAGTGACACCACATTAGCTGACACCGTCTTCTCTTCGTAGTCGACGGAGATTACATCCGCATTGATCATGCGCTGGATGTAATTTTTGAGGACGTAGCAGTCCTTAGTCGGGTGTCCGACAAATCGATGGTAGTGACAGTACCTCGGGTTGTCCACCTTCCCGACTTCATCGGGCCGCTTCGGGTCCGGAAGCTTGATCTTGTCACCCTGCTTCAGTATCTCAAAGAGTTGCAGGGTGTCATCATCATTGAATGAATAAACCTCCTTGGGTCTCGGTGCCAGTGGAGGCTTTTGAGTAGGCGCAGATGCGCCCTTCGAGGCATTAACAGTCAATGCCTGTTTCCCCTTTGTTTCTCGTCCGGAGTTGTTGGTTGCGGACTTTTTCCCCTTATCGTCAAAGGCGGGGAAGCTAACACCCAGAAGACGTGCATTGGCCGCCTTCTTCTCTGCAGCTTCAGCTTCAATGATTAGGGAGCTCCAGTCGGGAGGGGGAGTAGAGTTAAGCCAGAGCTTTACTGCAGGCAGCATGTTCATACTGCAAGCGGAGAGAAGCGCATGTTCTGGCATGCCTGGAGGTAGCCTGAAGCAGGCCTGACGGAAGCGTTCGATGAATGCCCGAACCGTTTCCTTGTCCTTCTGGCGTATCTCAATGAGAGACGCCATCGTCATGTCCTTCCCACCGTCGTAGAAGCGGTCGAGGAAGAGGCGTGTCAGGTCGTCGAAGGACGATATGGAATTATCGGGGAGGCTGCAGTACCAGTCATACGCCACCCCTTTCAGGGCCCCAACAAAGATGCTGGTGAGGAGCGCGTCCTCCTTCGGAAGATGCCCTGTCTGTGACTGGAAGTACGTCAGCTACCGTCGTGGAGAGGCCTTCCCATCATACGGCGTGAGTGTTTGTGGTTTATACTTTGGGGGATAAACCACCTTGTTCCACTCAAGGGGATAAGGCTGGGGAATGCCCATCTTCTGGCGCTCCTCCTGCCTGTTCTTGGACTCGAAGTGCTCCCGCAGATCTTTGATCATTTCGACCACGTCCTCCGTGGAGCTAGGAGTCGGGGAAGGAGGTACCATCTGGAGTGGAGCGTTTGAGGGCTCCGATGTCCGGGGTGCTTCTGTGTCTGAGGGTGTCCGCTGGAGGGGCACACTCGACTCTCCATTGGCTCCTGGGTCGGGACCATTTGAAGGTGTCCTGATCAAGGCCGACCGCATCTCAAACACTGCTTGAGTCAGTGCTTGCATTGAGGCAGAGAGGGTTTTGAGTCCTCCCTCTAGCGAGTCTATGTGCTGGACAATGTCTTGTGGCGGCACATCAGTCTCAAGATCACCCCCGGTCATGTATACTGTCATGACACGGCCGGAAGTGGATGGATTAGTTGAGGCTTCGCTCTCAGCCTCGCTCTCATGTGGGGGAGTGACTTCTCCTGGTGTTTGGCCACCCCCAGCCCCATTCTGGAGTTCGTCTTCGACAGGCGCATCTGCAAGGGCCTGACTGCCCTCAGCTATGTCTTGAAGGGCCTCTTCGTTTTCAGTACTACCCCCGGCGGTGTCCTGGAGGACATCGTCCTTTTGAGGGGCTTCAGGGAGGCCATCTTCGCCTTGATGAAGATCCGCCGCAGCTGTGCTTTGGACATCTTCGTCTTCGGACGGAGGCTCGACAAGGGTCTGGCTACCCCCAGCTTCCTCCAAGGACTTCTTCCTCGACCGAGTGCCTTCGAACACTCCAGAGGTCGTGACAGCTGCCTTGGTTTTCCTCGGCTGGCTTTTGGATGAAGACGAGGAATTGGCAGTCGTCTTCCGGACAGATGAGGAATTGGAGATCACGTTGCATGACGCAATCTTTAGTTCCTCTTCTGCTGACACCTTTGTCCCAAGGCAATGTTGGAGGGGTGTCGATGATTGTAGCCGTTGGAAGACCGACTGCTTTGGCGGTACTGCCGTCTTGCAACAGCAGTTGATGGTGACCACTGCACAAGTGTGCCCCGTGAGAGGCGCATCGTGCTTGTTGGTCAACTCTCCTGACCGGCGCTTGTGAGTGATCATGTTGCGCAAGTCGTTGGAGGAGAGTGCTACCCTCACACCCCTCTCAGGCGCATGGCAGGGACAAGCGCCGGGGTGGTCGGGTGAGTGCTGCGCCCCCTGATCTAATACCAAGCAGGCATCACGATCAGTAGTGGAGGAACCACAACATTTGAAGTGACTTGAACGGACCTCGAACGCACAACCAGAGGAGGCGCGGGAGTTCAAGACCACTGAGTTTGCCTCTCTCGGTTTGGTTGTGCACGCAGTGAATGCGCCCAAGTGAGATGAGGACTTTGAAGGTCGACTCGTTGTCGGTGCAGGAGCACTTGAGTCAACCTTGTACAGCTTGCCATCGGCAGCGCGCGTGATTGTAAGCGCGTGCCTCTGGCCGGCTGCTGGCATAGCACGTTTGTGGCGCATGGCCCGTGCCGCCTTGGATTTCTTCGTACCAGCCCGCTGGGGCGCATAGTACTCAGCATCCAAATTCTCCTCGCCGTTACAGCGAGTGAGTCTGTCGAAGACAGAGGCTCTTTGTGGCGCATCAGAAGTAATGCACGGGGCATTGGCTGCGCCCCTGCTCCGTCGACGTATCTTCCTCGCCTGAGAGGAAGATGGCTGGGGAACGTGGTCAGCCGTACGCTTCCCCGAGAGATGCGCTGCATCAGCGGGCGCACCTTGACTGCTGAGGACGTCAGCAGGAAGGGAAGGCTGGACGGGCGCATCCCCTTCAACGGTGGTGCCCGAGGCATCGACTTTGCGCACCTAGACTGCGCGGGTCTTCTTCGGCTTCGACAGCCGCTTCGAAGGACTCGCACTTCCTTCAGAAATGAACTCCTCGTACGCCTGTTGATTGAGGCGCACTACCAGCGTCTTGTGGGAGGAGCCCACCTTCACGTCGTCGGTCTGTGACACGACTTTCTCGGTAGAGGAGAAAGAGGTCCCCAGCAGAGTCGCCAGCTTGTTTGCCATTAAAATTGTTTTGATTGAAATCTTAATACAAACAGAACAGTGATACAATATAGGACTTAGATGTAGTCCTAGGAGTACACTTTTGTTTAAGCTGGGTCCTTAGTGCCAATGGAGCGAGTGGTAATGCGTTGACTCCGTTGACCGGCTGACGGCGGTTATCGGTTCTCTGAAGGTGTTGATTGCTCTGGGTGCTGGAGCTTGCTGAGAGGAGGAAGACGTTGAGTGTCTAGAACTACCTCTCCGGTGATTCTCTGTTGTGGATTCTCTGTGAGTCTTGTGTTCTGAATCTCTGTGTGTGTGTGAAGGGGATGATCCTTCTATTTATAGTTTTACAGGCTGGCTGCTCATGCGCGCATGTAGGATGCGCCGGTGTGGGGACGCCACGTGGAGGTTGCTGATGGAGGCGCATGGATGCTGCGCCCTGATCGAGGGGGAGAACTCTTCATACTGCTATTGTGAGCCGGCACGTAGCAGAGAGAAGATCTTTCCGTTGCTGAAATCTTGGATGAGTTGAGTCAAAAGACACGTGTCGTCGACTCATGGTTCGAAGATCTCGGATTTGGTGGAGAGGAGTGATCTGGTGGGCTGCGCCTTGGATTGGGCGCAGGAGGAGGCTGCGGCTCATAACCTTTAGGAGTTACAAACCATTTGGGACGCATGGCTTTTGAGGCGCATGCAGGCGACTTTCCTTCTGTCTTTTGGGATCAGAGATCAGTCTGGGGCGCATGGCTTTTGAGGCGCATACAAAACTTCAACCGGAGACTCTTCTTCTGTCTTTAGGGATCAGTGAAGGGTCTGAGGCGCATGGCTTTTGAGGCGCATGCTGGTTTGGACGCATGGCCGTAGAGGCGCATGCGGGTATGGACGCATGGCCGTAGAGACGCATGCGGGTGTGGACGCATGGCCGTAGAGACGCATGCAGGTGGCCACGTGGCAGTAGCCGTCCGAAGTCATGATGATGCTGACGTTGCCGACGCTTCGTTTTCTGAATAAAGCTGTCAACTGTTCAGACTTTGGGAGGCGTGCTGCCAACTCTGTCAGTTCAGCATTTAATGTTGGTGACGTTCGATGGACAGCTGAGTGGGCGCGTCGGTTGGCGTTCCACTCGGTATGGAGATGTGTGGGGGCGCACCCTCTATAATGCGCCGAATACTGTAGGGCGCGTCTGTGTGATGCGCCTGATGTCGAAGGGCGCATCGGACATGTCTTTTAATGATGCGGCTGTCTCGCTCTTCGAGTGCTATAAATAGCCGTTTGGCTGAATTCGAGGCGTCCGGTTCATCCATTTAATGTAAATTCATTGCACGGAATTCGGAGGGCCATCCACTTGGCGCGTGGGTTTGATCTGCCCGGCCTATAAATAGTAGCATGGAGAGAAGATTTGCTTCTCATTCCCTCACGTACTTCCAATATGAACTTGAACATACGGGTGCATTCTGCTGACGAAGTGCTCCCGAGGGTGAAGATGAGACGCTGTGTTGTCTTTGATACACTTGAAGGTGACTGTTACATCCAAAAGACGGAGTCGAGGGCTTCTGAGGCAGGCGGAAGGTGCCTGTTGCATCCAAAGATAGGGATGCTCGAGCCTCGTCTCCGTTATTCCGGAAGAGCCGTAGATCGGAATGGCGGTGCAAGGCTCTCTCTTCCTGCAAAGTGGGGTTTCCCCATTTTGATCATGTCGAAAGCTGCTCCTTTAGCCGTGGTTTCGATCACGGTCTTCCTTCGGCTTTGGAGGCTCTTTCGAAGCCTCCCCTGGCCACAGCATTTGCGGTGCTCTTCTCTTCCTTGGTTCCAGCCAGAGGGTTAAATGCTTTGTGTCGAAGTATTTATCGGGCGAGCCTGGTTGGAAGAGCGGCACATAACTGGGCTCTGCTCGGCCAGGTGAGCCTGGCTGGAAGAATTTGGCTGAAGGGATGCACATAACTGAGCTGGATGTACATGACTGAGCTGCTGAAGATATGGTAGGATGCGCCTGGTTGGAGGCGCATGATGTCTGCTGTGCCTGACTGACAGCGCATGGTGACTGGCAGCGCATGATGACTGCTGCGCCTAACTGGAGGCACATGGTGGCCGCTGGCTGTAGACTTAGGATCTTTCCTTTGTAGAAATTCTCCTTTGTACAACCTTTTCTAGACATGTAATAGACTTTTATATATATATAAATAAAAAGTCCTTCTTCAAATGTCTATACTTATTGACTTTGCTGTGAAGTTCTTCGTCTGAGTTCTGGCGCATGTAGTGTCTGGCGCATGGGCTTTCTGGTTGTGAAATTCCATGCTTCTACAAGTACGACTTGGGCGGTGGTGTCGCATAGGCTTAAGGCACGATATATGAACTTAGTATTTAAGGCACGAGCCACGGTTGATTCAAAAGTGAGTTTAGAAAAAAGGTCTATCAAATGGTCGTTTTGAGTTGAATAAAATGATATGGTAACATGGAAAGAATGCTCGCGACTATAGGTCGTCGAGGCGATTTCAAAAGAAAGAAGAATGCTCGCGACTATAGGTCGTCGAGGTGGTCTCAGATTTGAGAAGTATTGAACTTGGTCCTGAAAGACATGATAACACTAGAGATAGCATGACTGTGTGAGACGTCAGTTTGTGTCGAGTCTTGCATGGTCATGGACAACTTGTCAACAAGGTGGGTCGTTTCCCCGTACGGCAACCCGGCGGCCACGGGACCGTTGCGGCCGTCGATTGGAAACGTAATTAGTTGTGCTGGGCACGGGTTAGGAGGGGACTTGCAGCGGGGCTAGCTACCTTGCTCTGAAAGGGCGCCCGTCTAACAAAAGCTAGAGGAGTCCACGATGGCTCTGGGAGTCAGTGACCAAATTATATAAATGAGTAGGCATGGCGGCAATCCATGTGTGTGCCTTTGGATTGAGTTGAGTTGTTGAATGTGTGTACAGTTAGAATACAAATGTTTGGGCTTAAGAATGGCTACAACATAGGCGACGTGCTTCGGCACGAGATGTGGCATCGAGTCTTGAGTTGTCGGCATATAAGTTACATAAGTTGGTTGAGTTGTTTGAGTTTAAGTCGAGAAACAGCCGCAAGGCAAAGTTGGTTGAGTGACACTAACATTCACAAGTCTTGATTGGGTCAGTTGGTGATCAAAGTAGCAAGGGCCACGAGGCGGCGATATGGTTTAGTCACCCTGAGTTGCGAGGCACGGCACGATGGATTCCTAGCACGATCACATGGAAATGGAGCCTCATCGCGTAGTTGTATCTCTGATTAAGTGTCGTAAGGCAAACACGACTTGATAGGGTAACGTTGATGTTGCAAGCACGGGATGGTCTTAAAACACGAAATAGGCCAAGGCATCTGTCCTAAAATTGATCCTAAGGCAAGAGTAGAAAGACAATTGATAAGAAGGGACTATGTTGCACAAAGTAAAATAACGTGTCGGTTTTGTATGGGTGGGCGAGGAGCTCATTCCACCAGTACAGTTGAGTACTGACACCCACATAGTTTACATGTGCAGGCGCAGGTAGAAGCTCATGGCGCGGAGCTCGCTTGGATGCGTCGAGGCACGAAGTTCCTTGGCGATTCGAAGCGTGCGGCCGTATGGATTAAAGACTTATACAGGACATAATGTATGGACGTCGCCTTCCGAAGCATCAGCTGGCTTCAGACATGTATTGAGAGATTAGAGAGAGCTGAGTGACTTGTAATGTGAGATGAGTGAGCTTGAGAGACTTGTAATCTTGGCCTTGCGCCCCAATGTAACCGTTGTTTCAATATTAATAAAGAGCTTCTTTAAATAACTTGCGTCTGTTCTAAATTTCCGCTGCTATGATTCAATGTCTCTACATGGGACTTCTGTGCGACGACCCCATCGCAGCCGCTGAAATCGGCCGTTATGGAACCCGCCTTGCACGAGCGCAATCTAGGCTCGTACGGCATCACGCCTTAGCGAGGACGATCACTCCTACGGGAGCGGGGCGTGACATAATGGTATCAGAGCACGGCTTTACATCCTTGGACTATCGATTGAATTCTTTAACTCTGTTATTTTCTTAAACTCTGAATTGTGCTTCCGTAAATTGATATCGTTGGTGCGCTCTCTCAAATGTCCTACGGGATGTCCATACAATAAGTCTAAATAATTTGCAAAATATAGGAAAATAGTTTTTGACTAGAAATAAAAAGATGGTTCGCGTAAGCACGGTTGGCTAAGTCGGGCTGGGCATATACACCAAAGTCGCGTCGACCTTAGAAAAGTCGAGTACGGGATTCGAATTGTGTTGGGCGAGAATGAGTTAGACTTGATTGAGTAAAATGGGATGATTATCGATAGGGGTGCTATCGAACGACGATGTTATCGTCGATGCGATATAGGTGAGCGTGCTTAAAATTTAAGGAATCGTTCGAACGGAAATTCGAAGAGATAGAATTGTGAATCGAATGATAAGTTGAGGATTTGTTGAATGACTTCATCCCTGAGTGGTGTATGCGATAGCCTCAAGGATGTCGATCGATCGATTGAGGATTCGGGGTATCGATGAGTCTATCAGCAAGCGTCGCACATATGCAAAGCCTTAGATTGAGTGTCATTGAACAAGTTGTAGTCTTGAGATTTGATGAGTTAATTCGAGAAACCTAAAAATTGACGCGCACGGAACGTGCACGAGATTGAGGATTTGTGCGAGTATGAAACACGAAAATGATTGAGTAGGTGAAACTGAATCGAAGAAAAGTTAAGGTATACAAAAGGATGACTTACTCGAGAAAATCGTTGAGAATCATATACGAAAGTTAGCATGATCGAAAGATAGCGTACATGAAAAAGCTAAATTTTGAAGTTACGCAATGACTCTAAGGATTTGATTGAATGTTGCTCGATGAATTGAGTTAGCAAGGAATGATGCAAATTGAAGAAATACGTTGGTCGATGACTTAAGATAAACGAGTAAACGATACGCAAATTTAGGTTTGAGGAAATTGATGTTGTAAATGATTCGAGGGATAATGATCGAACTTGAATGTGAATGTCGAGGAGATTATCCAGTCGGACGATAGGATCATTCGTACGACTCAAAACTCGTTACAAAGGAAGATCGTCAGGTTACGCATATCGTCGATGGTATTGAGGCGTATCAAAGATTGATATGCGATAACTCGGGGGCAATCTGACTCGGCGAATGACGATCGTACAAGTGTTATTGTTCGGTTGGATGCTATACTTAGGATTTTGATTGAGATGAATGTTGGATGAAAAATGATTGTGTCTTGATGGTTACGTTGATAACCACAACGTCGACGGTCTTGTCTTGTGCGAGTGCAACTCTAGCCTCGCACATGCGTCGCGTCAGATATGAGGCGATCGTTCCGCATGAGCACTGACATGGTGATTCATGTCGCAGGAATGATCGAACTCGAAAAATCAGGATGCGGCAACTTTGATTGTCTCGACTTGTCGGTTTGATGCGAAGGAAAATTTGAGGATGTTTAGACTTGCGATTGATGAATGAAATAAACTTGAGGATTGAGTAGGTCCAATCCGCGCATCGAGAATGAATTAGTCTCGACACAAAACAAGAGTTACATCCCAATGAGGATGATTATCCCGCGGGAGCGTGCATGGTGATTCATGCCGACCGTGGATAATCTGAATCGCGTGAGATTGGGGCGCAACATATTGTTAAGCTAGATGACCTCATGATCGAATACGTGAATTGGGATGAATGACTTAGGGAATATGAAATGTGAATTATGGTTTAGCGATGGATTGTGTCGTAGCGTGCTTGACTTAGAAGGGATGATAGGAGGATTATGTCGAACGTGTTCGAAGAGATAGACTATGCGAAGAAGGTTTGTTGGACGAGCGATATTGATATGTCAAGGAGTTGGTTGAAACATGAATTATCGTAGGATGGCTTTGCTGAATGACTCGGACCCCGTACGACGAATGTCGGGATTTGTGTAGGCAATCTATGCTCGAAGTTTAGAAATCAGAGTGATGCGAGCTTGGGTAGAAAACTCCGTATTATTAACTTGGTTTGACCTTAGGATGGGGTCAGTGTTGATATTGTTATTTGGGAACTATGATTCCAATACTGACGAATGACCTTAGTCTAAAGACATAGCCTAGCGGTTAGGTAAGATGTTTATGTTGCGAGAGCTAGTATCGGTGCGAGTGATCTTGAGGATTGATTGGTTGGGATATTGGTATTGATGAATGGAATGATTCGGGAATATGAAAATACTACTCATGAGCCTCGGCTGACATGCATGTATATCAAGGACGCTTGAATGCGTGCAAGATCCGACTCGATTGGTAATGGCAGAATTTGCTATCACGAGGCTTGGCTGAAATGCATGTATTTTGGGGACGCCTAAAATATGTGCACGATCCATACTAAGTGATACGTTGAATTCAAGTGAGACTTGAGGAACGGGGAAGTGACGAGGATTTTGAGATCGTAAGTTTTGAAGAAAGGATTGAGGGTAGCACGAGCGTGGCTCGAATTTGAGAAACGTATAGAAGGAATGTGTGCGAGAGTCATTGAACAGTCGAGTGATGAGTCAATGAGTAAGTACTCAGTTAGTTTCAGGACGAAACTTTTTCTGAGTGGTGTATGATGTAGTACCCCGTTCCGCTCAGTCAATCGGAGGAATCGAAATGCCGACGGCGTTCGGACTTAGCCTTGCAACGGCTACTCGGAGCATCGCTCGGTCAAGGCGACCGCTCGCTCAGGTGGGGTAGTTTCGGTGAACTTGCCTCATCTTAGCCTTCACATAATAAATAGCATGTTTTCAACTTGCACAAGTAGGCTTGATAATAAAAGAGACGAATCCATATAGCTAAAGGGAATAATCCCGACAGGCGAATTAAGTTAGAATATGGAAAGGTCCAACGGTCGGCTTAGAGTGGGTGCACGGCGTACTTTGAAAATGACACTCGATCCTTCGTCCCGTGGCTTAGGAGAAGGAAAGTTGGTATTCGCCGCAAAGCTAAGAGTTAGCCAAATTCATAGGCGTCGCCCGCACAAATGCTTCATAAAGCATGCACGATCTCATCACCCAAGGCGTAGCATAGCCTCTGCTCGCCCGATAGGTTAAGTTGTATTGCACGGCTTGCGGCATAAGTCTAGGCACCCCAAATAACTTGGTTGTTCAAGTCGATCGCGTGCACGGCACGTTCCCACGACGCAAGGCTTGACGTTGCCTTTACTCGTCAAGTTGTTGCAAAGTAAGTTAGGCTAGTTACGTTAAGCTATCAGGAGTAGTAGCAAGCACGACCCTACGAGTTCTACGGCTGGGTGTATCCACATAGTCTTACAGTCTTAAGGCCCGTCATATAGAGTACGACTTGGGAGGTGGTGTCGCATAGGCTTAAGGCACGATGCACGAACTTAGTATTTAAGGCACGAGCCACGGTTGATTCAAAAGTGAGTTTAGAAAAAGGGGCTATCAAATGGTCGTTTTGAGTTGAATAAAATGATATGATAACATGGAAAGAATGCTCGCGACTATAGGCCGTCGAGGCGATTTTAGAAGAAAGAAGAATGCTCGCGATTATAGGTCGTCGAGGCGGTCTCAGATTTGAGAAGTATTGAACTTGGTCCTGAAAGACATGATAACACTAGAGATAGTATGACTGTGTGAGACATCAGTTTGTGTCGAGTCTTGCATGGTCATGGACAACTTGTCGATAAGGTGGGTCGTTTCCCCGCACGGCAACCCGGCGGCCATGGGACCGTTGCGGCCGTCGATTGGAAACGTAATTAGCTGTGCTGGGCACGGGTTATGTCACGACCCGCTCCCGAATAATCGGACACGAGTCGGACACGCCCAGCCTTTGTCGTTAGATACAATAAAGTAAGCTGTACCAATCTAGGAAAACTAAACAGATAAACATGAACAAGTATGAAATCACAGCATCTATAAATGTGTCCCCAAATCCAGAGTACAAGTCTAAGTATTTTATTACATTCCAGCAGAATATAAGACAGAGTCTACTAGTCTCAAATACAAAGTAAAACTGTAAAGTGCTAAGGTAAGCTCTAGGCTTCTGCAGCCTCTAGGTCCAACACAGCTCCAGCTGGCTCAGCAAGTATAGCAACATCCTGTCCATAATAGGTATCGCACTGGGCTTCCAACTCACCTACAACATATCATATTCAGGAGTAGAGCAAAGTACAGTTCTAGGTAATGAAACATGAACATGATATGAAATGTGTACAGGGGTACATGAAAAGATATACAAGAATGAACAGAAAAGTACAGGAAAGTAATACAGGAATGAGTACAGGATCTATAGTACAAGAATGTAAAGTACAGGAACATATAAAGTACAGGAATAAAACTATAATCCTGAAGTACCAGATATGATAAGTGCACAATATCGAAATACATCTAGTCCATGTGACCGGCTGGGGTAAGAACATGCACAGGAGTACATGAATATGGTACGACTTAGGACCCGCGTGTACAATACGAGGCCTAAGCTAGGCACATGAATATATAGTAACCGGGATTGGTCACATGGCTAGTGTATTTCCCCACCCGAAACTAATAAGTACAAGAAAAAGGGTACAGGAATACAGGAGTACATGAATATCGTGCCATGACGTGTCACAAGAAAGGGTACAAGAATGTAAATGCACAAACCCGTAGAAAAGTACTTGCCTAGCTCCAGAAAGTACTGGTAATCAAGGAAGCTGGATATCTTCCGGGTTTATAATTTACATGTTGATTAATAACTATTCTAGTTTAATGATTTCTTTAGAACAGGATTAGCTAAGAGTACCACATAACTTCATTAATATCTATCTTATCTAATGAATCTATACTCCACAATAAAATACATACTTAAAATACTCCAGCTCTAGCATCAACTAGTAGTAGGAAGAAGGTTCACATCAAAGTCAAGGTATAGATATACCAACTGGTGTATTTAACTTCAATCCAAAATCAATCAAATGTCAAGCCTATAGGTAACTATTAGTCAATATGATTTTTTACACACCAATCCTATACTCTGCATTTCTTAGCCTTTTCAACATTAGTCTAACTGATTACTAGGCTCAATAGACTAATGTGACTCTATACAAAACTGTTCCTAACACTCCCAAATCAGAACAGGAATGGGTTTTATAATGAAACTGGTCACTGTTTACAAGGATATTTTCTAATGAACTCAGGACTTTAAGCAATATTTCTTGAACAAGGCTGTCTAATACTTGATTAGACTGAGTTTATTTGATCTCCCACCTTATCCTAGGTTTAGTGAGAAATAGTCCTGAGTAGGACTGGTACAACCAGTCCAATATTACTAATGTAGATCAGTTCTTATGGGGTTGATATGTATCAGTCCTTCTTAGGACACCTGTTTCCCTCTATTCTCAACATTGCTACTACTCGATAGTTCTCTATTCAAAATAAAGAACATCCAAGCTTCAAAACACTAGAGAACATTAAGTAATGATGAAGGTCAGTTCTTATGATTCATTCCTAACCAAAGCTATCACAACTTTATCTAATGAGATGTTGAAACAGCCTAAACAGTCTAAGCAACAGTTCACTAATCAACATTACTCAAGTTCAATTGAGTACCACTCAGGTTCACTGAGTATTACTCAGTTCAACTCAGGAGTATCAGCCAGGTGATCCCTCAGGTAAACTGAGTGTTACTCAGGTGTATCACCCAGGTGATCCTTTAGGTAAACTGAGTACTACCCAGGTTCCACTGAGTTGAATCTTAGGAATACCATTCAGGTTCAAGGACAGGACAGTGTAAAAAAAAATAACAGTGATATGGTTCCTTAGTTAAAATGAAAACCAATACAAAATCAGTTCATCCTTCAAGGATAAACTCTTGTCTATATTTATTAGGGTGTCCTACAGTTTACTAAGTGAACAGCATGATATGTGAGCCAAGACAGGAACCTAAGGTCCCAGGTTCAATCAAATTCAGGTTACAATAAGATTTACTCTCAAGTTACATGGATAGCATTCTCAGGTTTACTGAGAATTACCCCTGGTTGTAATAGGATTCCTACCATCAGATAACTGAGTTTATCACTCAGGTGAAACCGTATTGTCTCTCAGGTAAACTGAATTCAATCTCCGGTTCACAGAACCAAAACAAAACATAAGACTCAAGTTCATTGATAAAATATGAATTTCATGTGCAACCCTAGGTACTGATGTGAGTCTCAGGTGTACTAATAACACTAATGTGTATCTCTTGTTCATGCCAAATACTGAGATTAACATTCAGCTCAAACAACAAGTCCACCCTATGCTTATCAAGATTAGTTCATAAAGAATGAACCAATGACTGTACCAGAGTATCAACATCTTCCTGACACACTTGAATACATGACTCCCTCTCAAACAAATTACAACCATTGCGTACACAAAAATAATCTACATATAGATAGGGAATTACCTGCACTTAGTCAACTAATTTCCAGGTTCAGAACTCACTGATATCAGGAATTGGCTTACTGATCTGAAAATTGAACACCAGATACTCGATAATGAAAGCTCTTAATCATTTGAATAAATCAAGATCAAATCACAGAACGAAATTGATTTAGAACAGAGGAATCAAAAGACTCACCATGTTGTCATTCCTCTGACCAAAAGAACAATTAGAAGTTGATCCAACTCCTCAACAATTCAGTACTTGAAGAACTGCAAGGAAGCACAGATCTCTGTGATTCAAAATAATCAAGACAAAATACAAAATCTAAGGAAAATCTCAGATCTAGATCGATCATAGGCTGATCCAACAAAATCATATCTAGATATTAGAAATCTTTGACTCTCCATGTTCATCAATCAGAACGAAGAGTCAAGTTTCACAAGAAGGATTGATCATCCAGCTCTGGAAGGTGGATGCAAAGAAAATAAAATCGAGCATGTTCGATCAATGAAGAGGGATTGAACCAATCTCACCTTAACTGATTTCTCAAAGATGGAGACGTAGATCCGCCATGAAAACTTCGTCCAGTCTTCACCACTGTGCTATCCGAGCCTTCATCTCTACCATCATTCTTCGGATGAAGTCGAGCTTGGGAAAGGAGGAAGAATTTCTACAGAGGATGAACACTTGGAGTGGAGAAGAAGAAGTAAGGAATTGATTCCTTAAATTGGCAGTTGGAAGGAAACGGAGGGAAATTGAATTGAGGGTTTGTTGGCACATGGCTAGTGTCAGAATCAGTTAGAGAGGAAATTTGAATTTCCTCTCCATTACCAGAAGGAGATGGTCGATTAGTAGTTTAGGTTAGGAAAAAGGGTGGTTTAAAAATGAGAGAGTTGATTCATGGGCTGAATGTTAAGCCCATGAATGGATTTGAAGAAAAGCCCTAAATAAATTGGGCTGAAAAATCAATTAATAATAATAATAATAATTTAAGAAAAGGAAATCAGAAAATCATTTAATTATATATAAAAATCTCAGAGAAGTGGAGTTACAAATCTTCCCTCCTAAAAAAAAAATTTCATCCTCGAAATTCAAGGTACTCGATAAACTTCCGAACAAATCCACACAATTTCCAAGTACAGACTATTTATTGAATTAGAAAATTTTCCAAATCAGAGTACAATCAATCAATCAAACAAATCGGGATAGCGATCCCACATCTCGTCCTCGCGCTCCCATGTGGATTCTCCCGGAGAGTGGTGTCTCCACATAACGTGGACAAGTAGAATAGTCTGGTTCCGCAGGCGCTTCTCCCTCCGGTCAAGGATCTCCACTGGCTGCTCCTCGTAGGTCAAGCTCGGACCCACCTCTAGCTCTGAGTAGTCCACTACATGGCTCGGATCAGGAATGTAGCATCGAAGCTGGGATACGTGGAAGACGCTGTGCACTCCCTCCAAGCTAGCTGGAAGCGCTAGTCGATACGCCACCTCGCCAATCCGCACCGTCACGTCGAAATGCCCGATGAATCTCGGACTGAGCTTCCCGCCTCTGCCAAATCTGATGACCTAGTCGGTGAGATCTTCAGGAACACTCTATCTCCAACCGTGAACTCCAGTGGCCGTCTGCTGCTGTCCGTCCAGTGCTTCAGCCGATCCTGTACAACTCTGAGACGCTCCCTAATCAGTCTGACTTTTTCAGCTGAGTCTATCACCATCTCTGGCCCAAGCAAAGCTCTCTCGCCAACGTCGTCCCAAGATAAAGGGGTGCGACATCTCCGTCCATATAATGCCTCGAACGGGGTCATCTCTATGCTAGCCTGATAACTGTTGTTATAGACAAACTCCACCAGATGCAAATGATCCTCCCACGAACCGTCGAAGTCGAGTGCGCAAACCCGTAGCATGTCCTCCAGCGTCTGAATGCTCCTCTCGGACTGCCCGTCTGTTTATGGATGATAGGCAGTGCTGAACTTCAACTGTGATCCCAAGCTCATCTGTAGACTCCTCCAGAAGTGTGATATGAAACGGCTGTCTCTGTCTGAAATGATGCTCATCGGCACCCCGTGAATCCTCACGATCTGACGCATGTAGAGGTCTGCAAGCTTCTCGATCGACAGCCCAACCTTGAACGGAATAAAATGAGCAGACTTCGTCAGTCTGTCTACGATCACCCAAATAGCATCCTTGCCACTGGGAGTACGCGGTAATCCAGAGATGAAGTCCATGGTGATATGCTCCCACTTTTATTCTGGAATAGGTAAAGGCAGGAGTAGTCCTGCTGGTCTCTGGCGCTCCGTCTTGACTTACTGGCACACAAGGCATCTGGAAACAAATCTGGCGACCTCTCTCTTCATCCCATACCACCAAACATACTCTCGCAGATCCTCATACATCTTGGTAGATCCAGGATGAATAGAATACTGCGACTGGTGGGCTTCCTGTATCACTTCCTCTCGCAGATCCTTGGGCACACACAACTGGTTCCCGTGCCTCAAGGATCCGTCCTCCGTAATAGTAAAATTGTCAAGCAATCCTGCTTCTGCCTGAGCTCTAAGACATCGGAGTCCCTCATCAAGAAACTAGGCCTCCTTGATCTTCTCTAACAGTCGTGACTGTATCTGCATGTGCATCATCTGCCTTCCAAATCCTGGTAGAACAATCTCAATCCCAAGGCTCTCAAGATCCTCCAGAAGATGCCGATCCATAGTGAGATACATAGCAACAGGATATCGACTGAGCGCATCTGCCACCACATTCGCCTTCCCAAGGTGGTACTGTAGACTGATGTCGAAATCCTTCATGAGTTCCAGCCATCTGTGCTGCCTTATATTCAGCTCCTTCTGAGTAAAGACATACTTCAGGCTTTTGTGGTTCGTAAAGATGTCCACTCTCTTCCCATACAAATAGTGCTTCCACAGTTTCAAGGCAAATATGACTGCTGCAAGCTCCAAGTCATGTGTGGGGTAATTTTTCTCATGGGGCCTCAACTGTTTAGAAGCATAAGCTATGACCTTCTTGTTCTGCTCAAGCACATATCCCAAGCCTTTCCCTGAAGCATCGCTGTAAATGACGAATCCTCCCGATCCAGATGGCAAAGCTAGAACTGGCGCTGTCGTGAGTTTTCTCTTCAATTCTTCAAATACTGACTGGCAGGTGTCGCTCCAGATGAACTCCTCGTCCTTCCTCGTAAGCTTCGTCATAGGCTCCGCTATCCTGGTAAAATCCTTTACGAACTTCCTGTAGTAACCTGCTAGACCCAGGAAACTACGAATCTCTGCTACTGACTTGGGAGGTGCCCATGCTTCAACTGCCTCAATCTTCTTGGGATCCACAGAAATCCCCTCTCCAGTCACCACATGGCCCAAAAACTCTACCCGGTCCAAGAAAAACTCATATTTTGAGAGTTTTCCGTACAGCTTCTCTTTTCGCAAAATATCCAGAACAATCCGCAGGTGCTCCACATGCTCCTCCCCGGTCTTCGAATAGATCAGAATGTCGTCAATGAAAACTATGACAAACTTGTCCAGATACTTGTGAAAAACTTTATTCATCAAGTTCATAAACACTGCTGGGGCATTGGTGAGTCCGAACGGCATCACCAGGAACTCATATTGGCCGTATCGAGTGTTGAAAGCTGTCTTCGGAATATCCTGCTCTCGTACCTTCATCTAGTGATACCTCGACCGAAGGTCAATCTTGGAAAAGACCTTCGCTCCACTAAGCTGGTCAAACAGCTCATCAATCCGCGGCAAAGGGTATCTATTCTTGATGGTGATGTTATTGAGTGCACGGTAATCAATACACATCCTCACCGTCCCATCCTTCTTGGGCATGAAGAGTACCGGTGCTCCCTAGGGTGAAGTACTGGACCGAATAAAACCCTTGTCCTCTAGCTCATCAATCTGGGCCTTCAACTCTGCAGCTTCCTTCGGGTTGATCTTGTAATAATGCTGGGACTTCGGTGCTGATCCGGGCAATAAGTCGATGCTGAACTCCACGTCTCGATTTGGCGGCAATCCTGGCAACTCCTCAGGAAAGACGTCGAGATACTCTACAATAAGTGGATGCGACAACTCCTGGTCTTCGGCGACTGCTCTGAAGTAGACTCCCTTTGGCCTCTCTGCAACTCGTCGACTGATCTCGAATGGTTGAACTCCTAGCGGGCTGAAGATCACCTTTCCTTCATGACAGTCTATTACGACAAACTGCTCGCTCATCCAGTCAATACCGAGGACTACATCGAATTCGGGCAATGGCATCACCAGAAGTTGAGCCCTAATCTCTCTCCCACCAATAGTGATAGGGCAATCCACCATCTCACTGACTGGCACTACCCCTCCTCCTGTTATAATTCGACAGTTCCTCCTAGTGGGCTTGGGTGTTAAGTCGTATCTATGCAGAAACTCATATGATACGAAGCTATGTGTGGCTCCAGAATCAAATAATGCAATAGCAGGGAAAGAATGTAAAAGTATAGAACCTGTGATCATATCTGGTACTGCCTCATCCTTCTCAACTGCCGCCATGACGTAAGCACGACCCTGCTGCGGTCCTCCCCTCTGCTGACGCTGTGCAAACTGCTGCTGCTAAGTAGGTAAAGCCGGTCCTCTCTGTGGTGCAGCTGGTAGAGCTCTGGGTGGTGCAGGTGGTGGTCCTCCAGCTCCTCTAGGTCCTCCAATCAGTCTAGCCGTAGCCTGTGGGCAATCCTTCATCTGGTGTGCGTCTGATCCGCAGAATAAACAGAGCCCGAGCCTCTTAGGGCACTCGTCGAAGCGGTGTCCCGGCCGATAGCAGAATGTGCAAGTAACTGCCTGCTGCTGTCTCTGATGCTGATGTACAGGAGCTCTGGCTGGGCGGTGATGCTGCTGTGCCGGCTGCTGAGGTCTCGCCTGAATCTGAGTCTGGACCCTCTTCGCTGGTGCCTGGAAACCGCTGCTGCCGATGTCTCGGTCCCTCTTCAGCTTCGGGTCTGCCTTCTTCTCTACAGCCTGAGCAATCTTATGGATGCTCGCATAGGTCGTCGCCTGACTAATCGCCACCGCGTGTCGCAGCTCCCCGGTGAGACCCTTCTTGAATCTCCATGCTCTCTCCTCTGGCACTCTGACTAGGTTCTCCGCGAACCTGCTGAGTCTAGTAAACTCTGAAGTGTACTGCGCAACCGTCATCGTTCTCCGCTGCAGCGCCTCGAACTGCATCCTCAGCTCATCCCGCTCCACCTCTGGGAAATATTTCTCCTTGAACAGAGTTTTGAAATCTATCCAAGACACCTGGGCCTCCGTCAACTGGGGCTCCTCCCCGTACCAAGCTCTGGCCAAGTCGAAGAGCCGCATGCTAGCCACCTCCACCTTCAGGTTCTCCAGAATATGTGCCATGTTCAAGGTCCTCCCCGCATTCTCCAGCCACTCATCCGCATAGATGATTCCCTCGTCGCCCCAGAAGTCCATCGGGCAGAGGTTCTGGTACTCCTTGGCTGTCCCTGGTCTCGGTGCTCGTGGTGCTGGAGCTGGTGCTGCCGGCTCTCTGGTCCTGAGTGCGTCGACGACAGTCGCTCTGAACTGTATGGCCTGCTGACTTTGAGCCTCCCTGAACTGCACAGCCTGGTGATTCTGGGCCTCCATAAACTGCTGGAACATCGCAATCACCTGAGCGCTGTCAAACATCATCGTCGAGGGCAGCGGCGGAAAGATCGGAGGCGGTGGTAGAAGCTGATCTGCTGGAACGTCCGGTGCGGCTTGATCCGAACTGCCTGCAACTCCGGAACTGCCTGCAACTCCGGGTTGATCCACGGTCTTCCTCGTAGTGACCATCTTGTAATAGAAAAAAATCTTCATGATTGATAAAAACCTAATCTACCAGAAAATGTAAATGTTTATATAATAACCATATGTACCCGATGTACCCGTTTTTCTATGCTGTGATTCAAGTTTCCCTAGTGTAATTCAAGTCCCCCAATAGTACGCTAAAACCTAGGTACCATTAGGATAGACCTGCATGGGCCACCACTAAAAACATGTCACGACCCGCTCCCGAATAATCGGACACGAGTCGGACACGCCCAGCCTTTGTCGTTAGACACAACAAAGTAAGATGTACCAATCTAGGGAAACTAACCAGATAAACATGAACAAGTATGAAATCGCAGCATCTATAAATGTGTCCCCAAATCCAGAGTACAAGTCTAAGTATTTTATTACATTCTAGCAGAATAAAAGACAGAGTCTACTAGTCTTAAATACAAAGTAAAACTGTAAAGTGCTAAGGTAAGCTCTAGGCTTCTGCAGCCTCTAGGTCCAACACAGCTCCAGCTGGCTCAGCAAGTATAGCAACATCCTGTCCATAATAGGTGTCGCACAGGGCCTCCAACTCACCTGCAACATATCCTATTCAGGAGCGGAGCAAAGTACAGTTCTAGGTAATGAAACATGAACATGATATAAAATGTGTACAGGAGTACATGAAAAGATATACAGGAATGAACAGAAAAGTACAGAAAAGTAATACAGGAATGAGTACAGGATCTATAGTACAAGAATGTAAAGTACAAGAACATGTAAAGTACAGGAATGAAACTATAATCCTGAAGTACCAGACATGATAAGTGCACAATATCGAAATACATCTAGTCCATGTGACCGGCTGGGGTGAGAACATGCACAGGAGTACATGAATATGGTACGACTTAGGACCCGCGTGCACAATGCGAGGCCTAAGCTAGGCACATGAATATATAGTAACCGGGATTGGTCACATGGCTAGTGTATTTCCCCACCCGACACTAATAAGTACAAGAACAAGGGTACATGAATACATGAGTACATGAATATCGTGCCATGACGTGTCACAAGAAAAGGTACAAGAATGTAAATGCACAAAACCGTAGAAAAGTACTTGCCTAGCTCCGAAAAGTACTGGTAATCGAGGAAGCTGGATATCTTCCTAGTTTATAATTTGCAAGTTGATTAATAACTATTCTAGTTTAATGATTTCTTTAGAACAGGATTAGCTAAGAGTACCACATAACTTCATTAATATCTATCTTAGCTAAAGAATCTATACTCCACAATAAAATACATACTTAAAATACTCCAACTCTAGCATCAACTAGCAGTAGGAAGAAGGTTCACATCAAAGTCAAGGTGTAGATATACCAACTGGTGTATTTAACTTCAATCCAAAATCAATCTAATGTCAAGCCTATGGGTAACTATCAGTCAATATGATTTTTTACACACCAATCCTATACTCTGCATTTCTTAGCCTTTCCAACATTAGTCTAACTGATTACTAGGCTCAATAGATTAATGTGACTCTATACAAAACTGTTCCTAACACTCCCAAATCAGAACAGGAATGGGTTTTATAATGAAACTGGTCACTGTTTACAAGGATATTTTCTAATGAACTCAGGACTTTAAGCAATAGTTCTTGAACAAGGCTGTCTAATACTTGATTAGACTGAGTTTATTTGAACTCCCACCTTATCCTAGGTTTAGTGAGAAACAGTCCTGAGTAGGACTGGTACAACCAGTCCAATATTACTGATGTAGATCAGTTCTTATGGGGTTGATATGTATCAGTCCTTCTTAGGACACATGTTTCCCTCTATTCCCAACATTGCTACTACTCGACAGTTCTCTGTTCAAAATGAAGAACATCCAAGCTTCAAAACACTAGAGAACATTAAGTAATGATGAAGGTCAGTTCTTATGATTCATTCCTAACCAAAGCTATCACAACTTTATCTAATGAGATGTTGAAACAGCCTAAACAGTCTAAGCAACAGTTCACTAATCAACATTACTCAAGTTCAACTGAGTACCACTCAGGTTCACTGAGTATTACTCAGTTCAACTCAGGAGTATCAGCCAGGTGATCCTTCAGGTAAACTGAGTGTTACATAGGTGTATCACCCAGGTGATCCTTCAGGTAAACTGAGTACTACCCAGGTTCCACTGAGTTAGATTTTAGGAATACCATTCAGGTTCAAGGACAGGACATATAAAAAAATAATAGTGATATGGTTCCTTAGTTAAAATGAAAACCAATACAAAATCAGTTCATCCTTCAAGGCTAAACTCTTGTCTATATTTATTAGGGTGTCCTACAGTTTACTAAGTGAACAGCATTATGTGAGCCAAGACAGGAACCTATGGTCCCAGGTTCAATCAAATTTAGGTTACACTAAGATTTACTCTCAAGTTACATGGATAGCATTCTCAGGTTTACTGAGAATTACCCATGGTTGTAATGGGATTCCTACCATCAGATAACTGAGTTTATCACTCAGGTGAAACCGTATTGTCTCTCAAGTAAACTGAATTCAATCTCAGGTTCACAGAACCAAAACAAACCATAAGACTCAAGTTCATTGATAAAATATGAATTTCATGTGCAACCCTAGGTACTGATGTGAGTCTCAGGTGTACTGATAACACTAATGTGTATCTCTTGTTCATGCCAAATACTGAGATTAACATTCAGCTCAAACAACAAGTCCACCCCATGCTTATCAAGATTAGTTCATGAAGAATGAACCAATGACTGTACCAGAGTATCAACATCTTCCTGACACACTTGAATACGTGACTCCCTCTCAAACAAACTACAACCATTACGTACACAAAAATAATCTACATATAGATAGGGAATTACCTGCACTTAGTCAACTAATTCCCAGGTTCAAAACTCACTGATATCAGGAATTGGCTTACTGATCTGAAAATTGAACACCAGATACTCGATAATGAAAGCTCTTAATCATTTGAATAAATCAAGATCAAATCACAGAACGAAATTGATTTAGAACAGAGGAATCAAAAGACTCACCATGTTGTCATTCCTCTGTCCAAGTGAACAATTAGAAGTTGATCCAACTCCTCAACAATTCAGTACTTGAAGAACTGTAAGGAAGCACGGATCTCTGTGATTCAAAATAATCAAGACAAAATACAAAATCTAAGGAAAATCTCAGATCTAGATCGATCATAGGTTAATCCAACAAAATTAGTTCTAGATCTTAGAAATCTTTGACTCTTCATGTTCATCAATCAGAACGAAGAGTCAAGTTTCACAAGAAGGATTGATTATCCAGCTCTGGACGGTGGATGCAAAAGAAATAAAATCGAGCATGTTCGATCAATGAAGAGGGATTGAACCAATCTCACCTTGACTGATTTCTCAAAGATGGAGACGTTGATCCACCATGAAAACTTCGTCCAGTCTTCACCACTGTGCCATCCGAGCCTTCATCTCCACCATTATTCTTTGGATGAAGCCGAGCTTGGGAAAGGAGGAAGAATTTCTACAGAGGATGAACTCTTGGAGTGGGGAAGAAGAAGTAAGGAATTGATTCCTTAAATAGGCAGTTGGAAGGAAACGGAGGGAAATGGAATTGAGGGTTTGTTGGCACATAGCTAGTGTCAGAATCAGTTAGAGAGGAAATTTGAATTTCCTCTCCATTACCAGAAGGAGATGGTCGATTAGTAGTTTAGGTTAGAAAAAAGGGTGGTTTAAAAATGAGAGAGTTGATTCATGGGCTGAATGTTAAGCCCATGAATGGATTTGAAGAAAAGCCCTAAATAAATTGGGCTGAAAAATCAATTAATAATAATATTAATAATTTAAGAAAAGGAAATCAGAAAATCATTTAATTATATATCAAAATCTCAGAGAAGTGGAGTTACAGGTTAGGCGGGGACTTGCAGCGGGGCTAGCTACCTTGCGCTGAAAGGGGCGCCCGTCTAACAAAAGCTAGAGGAGTCCACGATGGCTCTGGGAGTCAGTGACCAAATCATATAGATGAGTCAGCATGGCGGCAATCCACGTGTGTGCCTTTGGATTGAGTTGAGTTGTTGAATGTGTGTACAGTTAGAATACAAATGTTTGGGCTTAAGAATGGCTACAACATAGGCGACGTGCTTCGGCACGAGATGTGGCGTCGAGTCTTGAGTTGTCGGCATATAAGTTGCATAAGTTGGTTGAGTTGTTTGAGTTTAAGTCGGGAAACCGCCGCAAGGCAAAGTTGGTTGAGTGACACTAACATTCACAAGTCTTGATTGGGTCAGTTGGTGATCTAAGTAGCAAGGGCCGCGAGGCGGCGATATGGTTTAGTCACCCTGAGTTGCGAGGCACGGCACGATGGATTCCTAGCACGATCACATGTAAATGGAGCCTCATCGCGTAGTTGCGTCTCTGATTAAGTGTCGTAAGGCAAACACGACTTGATTGGGTAACGTCGATGTTGCAAGCACGGGATGGTCTTGAAACACGAAATAGGCCAAGGCGTCTGTCCTAAAACTGATCCTAAGGCAAGGGTAGAAAGACAATTGATAAGAAGGGACTATATTGCACAAAGTAAAATAATGTGTCGGTTTTGTATGGGTGGGCGAGGAGCTCATTCCACCTGTATAGTTGAGTACTGACACCCACATAGTTTACATGTGCAGGCGCAGGTAGAAGCTCGTGGCGCGGAGCTCGCTTGGATGCATCGAGGCACGAAATTTCTTGGCGATTCGAAGCGTACGACCGCATGGATAAAGACTTATACAGGACATGATGTTTGGACGTCGCCTTCCGAAGCATCCGCTGGCTCGAGACAAGTATTGAGAGATGAGAGAGAGCTAAGTGACTTGTAATGTGAGATGAGTGAGCTTGAGAGACTTGTAATCTTGGCCTTGCACCCCAATGTAACCGTTGTTTCAATATAAATAAAGAGCTTCTTTGAATAACTTACATCTGTTCTAAATTTTCGCTGCTATGATTCAATGTCTCTGCATCGGACTTCTGTGCGACGACCCCGTCGCAGCCGCTGAAATCGGCCGTTATGGAACCTGCCTTGCATGAGCGCAATCTAGGCTCGTACGGCATCACGCCTTAGCGAGGACGATCGCTCCTACGGGAGCGGGGCGTGACAGCAACACCATTATGGAGCCTAAGATTTA
The DNA here is from genome assembly GCA_029216955.1 of Iris pallida. Classification (NCBI taxonomy): domain Eukaryota; kingdom Viridiplantae; phylum Streptophyta; class Magnoliopsida; order Asparagales; family Iridaceae; genus Iris; species Iris pallida. Next base: position 28,521,322 of record JANAVB010008400.1, on the reverse strand, counting down.
GCTATAGTAAGGACACCTGCTTCGGCACAAATGTGGCCTTGTGTTTGAGTCGTCAACACAAGTTCCACAAGTCGGAATTGAATCATTTCAAGTTAAGTCAGGAAGAAACGTAAGGCATAGTTTGGTCATGTCACATTTAATTGTGAGGCACGGCCTTAATATTTGAAGCACGGACTAAGTTGATGGCACGAAACATGTTGCGTCCCAAAGTATGACTCGGAAGGGCAAGTACGAGTCGATACTTGATGTTGCAAGCACGAGAATGGTTTAGAGACACATCGATAATTAAGTTATCGGTGCGAGACATGGTGATGGTCTAGAGACACAAATAGGCCAAGAGTCTATATCCTAAAATCGATCCTAAGACAAGAATAGAAAGACAATCATAAAGGGATTATATTCTACAAAGTAAATGAACCTGTTGGTTTTGTAAGGGTGGGCGAGGAGCTCACTCCACCAATACAGTTGTGTACTGACACCCACACAGTTTGCATATGCAAGTTACACGTACATGCTCATCGAGGCGGAGCTCGCTTGGACACGCTGAGGCATGGAGTTCCTTGGCGTTTCGGGACGTGCGGCTGCATTGAGAACTTCATCTATACGGAACATAATGAATGGACATCGCCTATCTGAAGCATCTGCTGGCTCGTCAATTGTATTGAGAGATGAGCGAGTGCTGAATAATTATAATCAGAAAGAAAAGTGAGCTTGAGTCATTGTAACTTGGCTTAGCGCCTTTGTAATGTTATTTCAAGTATCAACAAAAGATTCTGATTTTGTTTCAATGCATGTGTTGCCTTGTATATTCAATGTTTCTACTTAGGACTTCTTGTAGAAGCATAAAAATATCCATACTATGCGCCCACATAAAGAAGTAACTATGCGCCCACATGTAGTAATTTTTTGCGTCTACATGTAGTAAATTCTACGCGTCCACATGATTTTTCCAGAGGTGGGCACATGGTTGTCTTCCTACACTATGCGCCCAAGTCAGAACAGCTCTACGACTCGGCCAACATCCACGATCAGTCATGGGCCGAGGCATGTGGTCACGCTAGTCTCCACGAGCAGTCGTGCATCGAAGTATGCTTCCACGTCAACCTCATGATCTACCCATGATCATCAGTTCTTATACGCCTACATCCTATGCGCCCAAAGCAATACTATGTGCCCATAGGGAGATCAGTGTATACTCCACCTGTGTGCGCATAACAGTCGTTTCAGTACAAAATGACTATAAATAGAGGACATATATCTCTTCAATTGAACAGAACAGAGAGCATTTCAGAGCCAAATTGCTTCCCTTCTTGCCAGTGAGCCGAGAGTTAGCAATATTTTTTGATTTTCTCCCACTTTTGTAAATCAGAGTGTCAACGGAGTAAAGAAGCAACTGCCGCTCGATCTCCATCGTCTCATTTCTCAGAATTTTTTTTGTACTCGGGAATTCTCAGTGCAAGATCTCTCAAGTGTACTCGATTTTTGGTGTCTTGCGCTAATAAGAAAATACGGTGACTCTTCTTTTTTTATAAGTGTTCTACAAAAATGGCGACTCTGCTGGGACTACCTTTTCCTCTGACGAGAAGGTGGTGACGCAATCCGATACCGCTAAAGTGGGGAGCACTCAGAAGATGTTGATCGTGAAGTTCGATCAACAAGCGTTCGAAAAGATGCTCTCGAGGGATAGCTCTCATCCCTCAAAATCAGTGAAGCGAAACAAGTCTCGCAAGACTTGGCTTCCGAAGGCTCGTCCTGCATATCCTGCCAGTGCCGTAGATGATGTGCAACCGAAGGGGAACTCTATCACATGGGCGTATAACTCTTCCACATAAGCTCCCAATGCAAAGAAGGCGCATACTGTTAAGGGCTCTACTAGCCTAGCGACTTCTCTCTTGTACAATCAACAACAGACTGTTCAACCCTCGAGACTTGGCAAAAGAAAATACTATGATGCCAAGAATCGAAGTGTTCGACACTCTGGGCAAACTCAGCAAAGCTTGCAAACGAAGAGGGCAAAAGTGGGGGAAAATAGTGTTATTTTCCAAAGCATGCGCCCGGGGCTATGCGCCCAAAGGATGGTATGGGCACATAACTCTGGTTAGAAGACTTCTATCTTCAGTAGGTTGTCTACCACTATGCGTCCAGGAACTGATAATCCATTCTATACGCCCACAGCCAGGAAGGCCAAGCATGCTGCCAGAAGTTCTAGAAAGCATGCGCCCAAGGACATGCTCCAGGGTTTATGCGCCCACAGCAAAAAGACATACCCCAACTAGTATAGCACGGGGCTGTCTTCAAGGTCATCACAGAACTTAGCTATGGGGGTTGCCCCTGCGCATGAACTAAGTCCGGATGTGCCTATTTCCCTTACAAACCCATATGCAAAGAGGGGCAATGCATGTAACATGGGTTATAAGGCAAAGCTCCCTTTCGTCGATTTGTGCGACATGATAAATCATAAGCGTAAGGCGAGAGAGACCACTACGACTCATAAGGTGCCTCTACAAGAGCGTCCATACACTAGTATTATCATTAACTGTTGCTGCTCCAAAGCAACGAAGGTTCCTCTAAGGCAGTCCGTGTTTCGACGACTGTAGCGTTCTGATGATGAAGAGCCATTATGTGTTTCAGCCAACATGGCTTCATGGGGTCCTCCCTACGGGAGCCCCAATCAAAGAAGGTGGACCACTAATCCAACTTTTCTTTTAATTCTGCAAGCAGGAGAAGAATAAGTCTGCTAGCAAATAGTCAGCGAGCTGTTTCACTTGAAGGAGTCTATATGGGTACTCGGTTGAGAACAATATCCCTTATAGACTGCAAGGACTCTCAAGCTGGGGGTGGTGTTCCCTCAGAATCTCAAGCTGGGGATAGTACTCCCTCAGAATCTGAAGCAGACGACCTCTACGTCGAGGGTAGCCTTCTAGATAACGATGATCTCTTCGAGTCCGACGGTGACTATCGACCTCCCCTGCCTGAAGACGAAGGCCTTTTCAACTCAGAGACAAACAGCATCAGCACCAGTTGTACTGTCACCTATATTCATCCTCGCATGTTATCTATGTACATGACGGATGGAGAGAGACCTGAAGAAGCCAGTGATCAAACTAACAAGCAACTGGAGAATCTTAAAATGGCGTTCGCTAAGGTCACTGACATGCTTACCAGCATCATGGCTATCCAAACTGCTGGGGTTGTTCCTCCACTTCAATCGAACGTCTTAGCACACGCTAGTTCGGTTCATAGCAACAACCCTCCTTCACTATAAAGGGAGTACCATTCTATTGCACCTCCTTCAAATCTCGTAAATATTGGGGTGGTCCTTCGCCGACAGCACTTGACAACCATACAACAGTCGTTTCTCAATATCTTCTCAATCAGCAGGATGCAATTGATTCTCTTGTTGCCCGTCTCCATACCATCTCACACAAAGACGAACATCAGAAGATGGAGATATCTCAACCTTATCCTCCTGAATGGGAGAATGCCACTTGTCCTCCTAACTACAAGCCATTGACGCTAAATTCGTTTGACGGGATGACTTCTCCTCGCCAACACATGACATACTTTATCACGCAGATGCTGCACTTACCAAGAGACGATGGGTTCTTGTCAAAGCTATTTATCAGCACCTTGTAGGGAGCAGCTTTTGAAGGTTCTACAGTCTGTATGACGGTTGTATTAACTCCTTCAAAGACTTGGAGAGGCTATTCCTCAATAGGTTTTACGAGAGTGGCATGCATGTTAGTATATCCACCCTCATCGAGACCAAGCAGAGGAAGAGTGAGACTGTTATTGCTTTTATCGAACGCTTCAGGCGACTAGCCTTGAAGATGCCCTTCGGTATACCAGACTCGGAGCTTATGGATACTTGTCGGCATAACTTCCTTCCTACAGTGAAGTTCTGTCTGAGTATACATAAGTATTATACATGGCCCGCTTTCATCGGGGCCGCTGATGCTGCTGAAAATGACGTTCCTAATCTGGAACTACTAGGATTGAAGACACCCAAATCTGAAGAAAAAGGCAAGCACCCCCAAACTATCCTTATATGTGGGGGTAAAGAAAAAGAAGTCTTGAAGATTGACACTTCCAAGGGAGCTCCCAATTCTCAGCGGGTTCCTTACAGACCCAAGGAGACTTTCTTCTTTGATGAGGATGATGTTATTAACATTTTCAATATGTTGATGAAGGGTGATAAACTGGTATTGCCTCCACCACGACATCCTGAGGAGGCAAGCCGACTCAGCGACCCCAAGTACTGTCTCTATCATCAGTACGTGCACCATACTACCAAGGATTACATCGTCTTGAAGAGGAAGATACAACAGCTCATCGACAGCCAAGTTATCAACCTCGAAGCTGAAGACAAGGTCATGTCTTCTAACATGATCTCTCTTCAATTTGGTGACTTTCCTTCCACAGAAGTTCCAGATGGCGCAGTTCTAATTCCCAAGGCAATAATGGAAGTCGTCAACCTACCGCTAGCTCGCGATTCAACATCAACTCTGGTGCCACTTACGATGGAATGTGGTGAGATTATGGGTCCATCCCGACCTTGTGCAAGAAATGGAACAGGGGGTAGTGTCTTCCAAAGCAAAGAGGGACAAGAAATACAATCCATGCCATATGGTGTCTTCTCCTATTTATGAAGTCCTATCTGGTGAGACACGATCCGGCAAGACTTACCTGCGGACTTATGACCCCGCATAAGAAGACATAATGCCTTCTCAAGCTCCTGCTGCCCCCACAAGTTCAAAATCTAGTCCGTCTAAGTCCTCAACTGTCGCCAAAGCTAAGCAGAAGGAGACGCGATTTGACAAATCTCTGAAGTCACCAGCTTCCGAAGGCATGGATCGTCCTTACAACTTTGACATACTGGCATAACCGGCCAATACACCTGCCAGATTGTCATTGTTCGATCTACTACGGCTCTCCAAAGAGATGCATAAAGCTTTAAGTGGGGCATTACTACATGTCGACTCTTATTTTGCTGAAGTCAAAGCTCACCCTGAAGATCCGGTCTCTTGTCCTCATTGCCATAGCACTATGGAAGTGGTTCCCAACATCACCTTTTCACAAGAGGATATGCTGCTAAAAAATAATCGTCATGATAGACCTCTGTACTATACAAGGTATATCGGGGCGATTAAGGTGGATCGGATGCATATCGATCCAGGTTCCTCCCTCAGCATCATACCTAGAAGTTTACTATAAATTCTAGGGATCCCTTTGCACAAGCTGTCTGTAACCGATACAACTATCATGGCTTTCAATGCTGAAAGAAGTCATCCTCTGGGCAAGATCCGTCTCAATTGCCAGATTGGTGATCTCTGGACAGAGGTTGCTTGCTATGTAATCGATGAAAATGTGTCCTACAATATCTTGTTAGGACGTCCGTGGATACACTAGAACATGATTGTTCCTTCTACCCTTCACCAGTGCTTTAAGTACGTCAAGACAGAGTTTGTCGATGTCGATCCTTTCAAGGGTATTGAAGCCTACTATGGAGATTCGGTACTCTATCAATCTCAGCCTCCCAAGGATGACGGCAACGAAGCTGATGATGACAGTGATGGTCCCCTGGTTATCCGAGTCAAAGGACGTACTACTCCAAAAAGTACTTCAAAGTCTCTCACAATCTGGGTCAAAAAAAAGTATCCTGATATTGTCGCACCTTTGATCATCACTCTCCGCAAAATAACTCGGGTGAAACCTACTGAAGCCCATCCTCCCAATCCTGATGAGTTACCCTACGTAGTGAACTTGACCAAGTCTGTGACTCTTGTCCAGAATATAACGCCCTACAGATTGGCCTTCAACTGGCAAAACAACTGGGAGTTGACTATCTTGAAGCTTATGGTGATTCTAAGCTAATAGTTAGTCAGGTACGAAAGGATTATGAAGTTCATCATTGTAGTGCCCCGTCCCTACATCGTGCCTCGTTTTCTGTCCATGGGGTGCGCGAGAAAGGAACATTGTCGCTATCGATTCGGTCGGGACCGATAGGTCGGGATCGATCGAATCGGTCGAACGGAAACGGTTGAATTAAGATCCATTCCCTGTTATGGATGTGGCTTCTTCATAACCAAGTCCCATATTCAGCGGGTTGCGCCTCGAGGATAGACTCTGCGGCTGAGTCGAAAGAGACCTCCCATTGCTCTGCTTTTCATGCCGCAATTGCTTCTTTGTGTCACGACCCGCTCCCGAATAATCGGACACGAGTCGGACACGCCCAGCCTTCATTGTTAGACACAATGAAGTAAGCTGTATCAATATCTAGGGATAAACTATGAATCAAGATACATGAATGAAAGTAATCACAGCATCTAATATAACATACCCAGAATGATCACCATAATCCACAAATCCATATATCAAAAATTGTACTAATCATCAGGAATGAAATATATAATTTTTAGAAGTAAAACTAAATAGTCTAAACCTGAAGCCTCAAGCTAGTCTCATCCTGCTCAGCTAATATCCTGGGCTCTGGCCCATAAAGTAGAATGGTACCCTGCAAGTACACCTGCAACATATCCTAGTCAGGAGTGGAGCTAAGTATATCCAAGGAAATGAATATGAACATCATGGTATGAACAAGAAACAGGAAATATATATAAAGTATGAGAAATGAGACAAGACATGAAACTGAGCAGGAAATACTAAAAGTAAAACAGAGAACATGGTATGAGTCCTGAACATGAAATACAACCTGAATATGAAGTACAACCTGAACATGAAATACAACCTGAACATGAAATACAATAATGAATCCTGAAATACAATCTGAATCCTGACATGTGCAATATTGAAATACTTCTAGATTGTGTGATCGGCTTGGGTAGATGCAATGAACATGAAATGGTACGGCTTTGGTCCCGCGTGCACGATGCGGGACCTAAGCTATTCACATGAATAGTAACAGGGTTTGATCACATATCTATAGTATTTCCCCTCCCAGACACAAGTAATACATGAAACATGAAACCAGACAATACCGTGATATATCGTGTCAATAAGGAGATGCAAGGATAAATGTACAAGACATGGGAAATGAACAAATCCGAGAAGTATACTTGCCTTGCTCAGGGTGATCGAGTGTAGGTAGTAAAACTGGATGTCCACCTATTTATTTAAAGTACAAGTTGATTAATACCTAAATAAGTTCTAATTTACTTATCAATTACTTTAATACAATTGGAATATACTAGTGATTTAAGTTAAACTATTATTTCCTTTATCAATTTAGTACACTAAATTTCTCTCAACTCACTTTATGGCAATCCACACTATACCCCATATTTAAAAAGGAAAGTTGGCATCAATTATACATAATTAGGCTGCATGCTAAATTAATATAATTGAGAAGTTTCCTTCCACTAGTGTCTATTCAAATACACACAAGACTTTATTGAAAACAGGGTCTCTCCTTCTTTGCACTAGTATACTGAGATTGAATTCTCAGATCAGCAAATTGAGCCAATACATTACATATGAAGTCTCGGGTTCCCTAAACTTACTAAAACAGTCCTCAGGTTCAGTAATATAGACAGTGCTAAGGTTCCCTTGAAAGAACCTGCAGTTAAGAGTTCCACTATCTAATTCAAGCCTAACATAAACAACTTACTACTACTCTTCTCATCTCACTAACCAGCCCCTTGTTTCACTGATCTGTCCAAGTGAGTTTCAACACTCAAAAACATTCAGCTAAGGTATTTGAAACAAAAAGCTCACTGTCATACCTAGGTAACCATCTGCAGCCCACTTTAATATATAGATAAACTGGTTCTTACAGAAACTGCAATGATATGTGAAATCAAGTCTAACTTCTAGACTGAACTTTCTAAAGACTGATCATTCAGTCAAATTGGTTCTATGTGACTGATCATTCAGTCAAAACTCAAGTGCCAAGCTGAATTTAACTCATAAACAAACTGGAACCACTCGAGAGTTGACATGTAAGGATTAAGATAAAAATGTTAACCTCCCTGTAAGGATATGCATCACAGTCCATAGTTTAATTTACTGCTATACACTAAAATTCCTAAATCAAAAGTTTAACTCATGACAGGTTTACATGAGTATAACTCTCCTACCAAGTACAACTTGATTAACATCCTGATTTCCAAACCAAGATTTATAGCAGTACAAGGGTTTGTCTAAACTTCTCATAAGAGATCAAAGTTGTCAACTAATAGTTGATACTTTAGAGAGAACATTATAAATGAGTACAAAACCTGGTATGGAAAACCCTACCACTGATACTTGATTTCACTAGTATATGGGATCTATTTTATTAAAAATCGATCCAATATCCCTTCTTCTATCAAACATCAGTGAGAGTGTTTTTCTGATCTCAGATGTTAAATTCAGAGTGTATCAAGTTAAATCCAGTACTACTAATTGGCATTTCTCCTCCCACACATCTCAAGTGCTCACTGTTTCCACACTCACTGATATATCAGCTAAACTACTCTCTACTGATATACACTACTGTTTTAAGAAGGCAGGGTACTTACTAAGGCAACAACATACTTCTTCATGGTGATTCAAAGCTTACTGATACAAGCTTTTTTACAAAAATCTAACCCCAAGCTGAGTTTCAAACCTGGGGTTCAAGTCTTAATTCAAGTTGTCCATATAAGACTTGAGATTTCTAGTTTAGTCAATAGATCAATACATCAGTTAACCATAATTTAATTGTCTATTCCTGAACTTCTTCGAGCCTAACTAACAGCAATTAACAGCAACAATTTAAATTCCTGACACACCACAACTACAGCATTCTAAAGAAGAACTTAACGAGGAAGATTACCTGATAGTGTCAGATCGGATACCACAAAATAGGGCACGAGTTCACTGTGTCTGGTTCAATCATAGCAATGCATCTGAACCCTTCAAAGACAATTTCTCATATGCCTAGTGTTCAGAACAGGAACCCGAGTCAAAATGAGTGATCGAAGTCAGGGATTCATAGTGAATTACGATCATGAAAATTCAATTCAATGACATCAAAATCGAATCAAGAGTAGAACATTCGTTCATAAATTCGATCGATCTAATCAAGATCGATCGAATCACAAGACAGCCAAAGAAAAACTAAGGAGGAACTTACCAGATCTGAATCGATCACAAGAGGAAGAAGAAGCCGGTCACTCGATGAACGTCGGGGAGCACCGTCACCGTCGTCGTCGAAACGTCGCCGACCAGAGAAGGAATCGCCACTGGGGAGACGAGCGCCCAATCATCGGAAGGATGCTCGACAAGAGGGACCGTGCTGTTGTCACGCCCTAGAACCAGAATACTGGAGAGCGGGGGCAGACATAGCCAGCTACGTATAACGGAATAGAATCCACACCGCTATACGGTCACGGCTGTCTAGATATGTGAGGGTTTATCTACAAGCCATCAGTCTCTTAAGGTTATAAATTATCCTATTGTCTCAATCTCAACAAGTAATGATAATTACAAGATATCAGATCACCAAATATACAATTGTAAGGCGTCCCAAACATTACATATCCAGATGATCATGAAGCTAGTCGTACAAAATATAAGGACTAGCAAGAGTTAAGTCATACATGATCAACCTCGAGTTGCCAATCATGTTTACAGCCCGTAGGCAGACAGTAAGTAAAATATACACGAGCTAACACTTGCTCGGTGGCTAAACGCCTCAAAAGAATAATGTACAATTACAGTGGGAGGACAAAAGAAACCCACTCATTGCCAGGATTCCCTCTAGTGGTCACCATGTGGCTAGAAAGCAGGTAGATCCTTTGCTGCTGCTCCGGTATCTGGCCATACAAAACCAGCTGGGTCAGACCCCAGAAAGAGCAAATGCCACAAAGGAGGCTTCACTTAAGAACTAAAAACCAGCCAATTAGCACAAGAATATAATTACTTAATAAGAGACAGTAATTTAAGAAAAACATTACAGGTGAATATAAAAGACAATCTTGTACAGAATCAATAAAAGATAAGACATATTGGAAAAGCGTGACAGGATGATATACGATGAGACAACCATGGGACTATTCAGATAACCAGGTTACAACCCGTAAACCAAACAAGGACCGGGGTTGTAACCCTTCGTCTGAACGGAACTTGACTTCTCTCACCATTTATCGGCAAGATAAATATAAGAAATCTGGATATGTAACAATCTTGTATAGGATCAAGACAGGACTAGACAGATTATTCTCATACAATCAATCATGGCCAAGCAGTAAGTACGGCTTGCTACTTTAACTAACTAGGGTTATCACAGGCCTAGTTACTAGCAAGATGCAATGAGAATTCCAAGTCCGGTTACCTGTTTGTTACTACCTGAGTGATCCCAGCAAGAAAAAGAAAAGATAGCAGGATATAGCAGACACACTGTAGTAAGATACATGTGTCTTAAGGTACCACACTCGACGGCGGGCTGGAAGTGCGCTCATCTCGACGGATAGCAACAAATCCCATGTATATATATATATAAGGCCGGGACCAAAGGGGCAACAGGTAACTGGGAAATTCTCCATGAACTATTTGATCAATCTAGTCATTAACCTAGCCAGATTCAGTATGAATCCCTGACCGTGGTACTCAGGAATCACGCCCTAGACATGATGTAAGACACAACCGGACCAGTAGTTTATACAAGCACAATCAATACAAACAACCACGGTGTCAGGATTAATTATACAGGTCATGTCATGTCAGGTAGCCGTCGCAACAACTATTCGAGATAATCATGTCAAGTTTATCATATCAAGTGTGCTAGTCAGGAGTGCGCCACGACGGGCCACTATCAGGTCATGTCAGGTTATTATGTCAGGAGTGCACCACTACGGGTCACTGTCGTGTCATGCCCAAGTATTATTAAATATATTAAATAAATCCATGATTTTTAAGTTCATAAAAGGCGTAAGGATATAAAATGGACGTAAAATATCTAATAAAATATCAATATTCAGGACTACAGAAGAGCCATGCGGCTAAGGCATATGCGGCCAGGAATGATATCATGCGGCTGAATAGAGGACAGTCCATGCAGCTCAGATGGGGTCAGGTGCATGCGCCCAAGAAGAGAATCCATGCGGCAGCAGCTCATGCGGCTGAGGAGGAAGGCAGGAAATATACGGCTCGGGTGGGATACTTATGCGGCTAGCGGAGGATAGGACTCATGCGGCTAGGTCAAGGATATTCATGCGGCTCGAATAAGCGGGCACACATGCGGCTCGGGGGAAGAAGTTCTCATGCGGCCAGCGGAGAGCAAGGCCTATGCGGCTCAAGAGAAGCGGAGTCTTATGCGGCTGGGGTCCAGCGGGTTTATACGGCTAGCTGTGACTGGGGTACTGCTCAAGCCTATGCGGCTCAGAACGAGTTGATAAATATGCGGCCGGTCAATCATGCGGCAGGGAAATGTAAGTCTCATGCGGCTAGGATTAAATCTTCATGCGGCTGGGAGAATTGAGTTCCTGCGGCATAGGCCATGCGGCCAAGTAATACAGCAAGGCTTATGCGGCCAGGAATAAAACTTGCTGCATAAAGCTATGCGGCTAAGTCCATTCGGCTATGAACTGTTCTTCTTCTCCATCCTTCCGAGAAGAAGAACTTCAAGCCATGGCTCCCAAGCTCCATGAATCTTTCATCCATAGTCCAATTCCAAACTTCCATAGGTCAAAATAGGGCAGAATGAAATACTCTACAACATGGAACCATCAAAACTCGGAAATAACAAGATTAAGTAGATCAAAACCCAAAAAATCCAAAAATAATGTAAACTTAGATCTACAAGAATTTAGCCATGGAAAGTGAAAATGCCAAGTACTAAAGAGTGATAGAATGCTGTAAGGAAGAGAATGGAACAATAAAATTTGGGTTCCTCCATGAAGTAAGATGCACTTGCCTAGAGCTCACTCTCTCTCTGGTAGGTGGAAAGTTAATAAAGGAGAAGAAGAAGAGTAATGAGTAATAATGGAAGAGAGAGAGAGTGGGATATAAATGAGGGTGGTGGTAGGTGGGAGTGGTTTGGTTCACATAAAACCCAACCAAGCCAAACCTACTGAACTGAACCAAACCAAGCCAATGCAATGCCATGATGAACCATGAAATACTCAATAAACCAAGCTCCATTAATCAGAATTAATCCATGAACGATAAATGACAATTAAACCACAATGCTAAATATGAAATAAACCATAACTAACTAATCAAAGAAAATGAGAAATACGGGTCAGAAATACGAACACGTATAAAATACGTATCATAAATTTCAGGGCACTACAGCTTTCGATAAGAAGATGAAGCCGCCGTGAGGTGCTCCATCCGCCTGCACCGTGGAGGAAGCCGGTCTCCTAACTATGGTGGAGGGCCGCGTCGGTGGGGTGCGGTCGGCTAATCCCCATCGTTGTTGTCGCCAGAAATTGTGTACGGTCGAGCACCGTCGGGACAATCGCCTTCGGGAAGTAAAAAGGACGCCGGTGAGGGATCCCCACGCTATCGTGGAGGAGGTGCCTCGCCGTCATCGCCGTGACTCATCGCCGCCGCAAGGAAAACTCGACTCCGATCAGCCGTTGGGAGAGATCTCGTAGCGCCGTCGCCATCACCATTCTCCCACAAATTCTAGGGTTAGGGTGGGTTAGGGTTTCCAAAGAACAATTTGGGGGAAAAGAGAAGGGAGAAGGTCGATTCAGTTAGAGAGAATAAGCTATTGAGCTCCATTCTCTCTCCTCTAGGTTTTATAAGAAAAAGGAAATGGGTTCATTTGCAAATTCGTACTTTGAAATTTGTTATTTACAATTCATACCATAAAGTTGTTAGAAGTTTGTTATAGGTTTGTTACAATAGTTTGGGGACCACCTAATTAGTTAGTGATTTAAAAAATAATCTTGAGAAATTATTCTCCACCAACTAACCATGATGAAACAATTCAACGATAATATTTATAAAAAATGAAAATATTAATAACTTGAATATCATTATTCAAAATATTTGAAATAAAACAAAATTTATGAAACTGGAAGAAGTGGGGTTACACTTTGGCTTTGGTTTTCTGAATGTGTTTTCGTGAATGTTTTCGATGGTTTTCATGGCTTGCGTTTCGAACTTCGTATTCGTATCGAATTTTCTTGAATAACACAGTGTTCTAATCAGTTGCTTGTGCGATTTCAGGTGATCGTGTAGGCAACGTCTAGCGCGGCCAACCAGTTTCTCGCCCCAAGTAAATACTAAGGTGAGTGGCTGACCCTTCTTCCCTCGACCCTCTTCTCTAATACATTATCAATACTAGATAAGTGTTATGCTAGATGAAATGCAACGACATGAATGATATTCCAATAAACGGTCACACGACGTCTCAGGTACACAAACTATAAAACTTCTTGTCATATAACTTTATCGTGCTTACAATTATCGTATTATATAGAACCGTGCTAAGAAAAGACGAATCGATTAAATGAATGTCGTAACAATACCATAAAGATGTGCCTTGAAATAAAAATTAACTCAACACGGTCATGGACAACTTGTCGACAAGGGCGATTGTTTCTTCGGACGGTATTCCGAGGCCACGAGACCGTTCCGGCCTAGGAAGAAATACGGATAGCTATGCCGGATGCATGCCATGGTAGGCAGTGGCTTTCAAAGGGGCCTGCTACCTGCGCTGAAGGACCTCTGTCTACCAAGCTATATGTCCAGGATGGCTTATCGTGCCAGTGGCCTTCACGAATACACTTTATTATATCTCCTTATTAACAACATGACAGTAAAGAACATGGTAAGTTTACGTTGCAACGACACGCTTGGCGAGGGTAAGACATATCGTTGTTATACTATTGTGCCTTCAAATATATGTTTGAATTGACTAGGATGGCTAGAAACTTAGCCTTCAAATATATGTTCCAATACAACTGTATCATGCAGCACAAACTCTCACCGATCCCAGGTCTTAGAGAGTCATTTTGATGTTTTGTAAAAAGGGATGTAAATATATGGAATGACTATCTCATCGATGTCGGTTGTAAGCCCGAGAGGCCTCTTTTGTAATCGAGTCTGTAATCTAAATTATTATCAATAAAAATACAAGTTTCTTTCTCTATATAAATGTGTTCAATTTCTCTACGTACTCTTGTAAATGCTATTGTTTCGGATAACCTTATGAACCGCCTTGTGCAAGCGCAACTTAGGCTTGCACAGCATCACGTCCGGGGGATGACTATCGATTATACCGAATCGGGGCGTGACATAATGGTATCAGACCACGGCTTTACATCCTTTGACCTTCCGTTCTAAGACTCGAATTCTTGATTCCGTATAGATGAGATATATCGTTCCATACGGGTGAATCCATAATAAGTTTTGTGACTAATGTATTTTGCCTTCAAAAATCCCAGAAGGCATGGCGGTGAACATGGCAGCGAACGAAGAAAGCGCTTCGAGCGGCTCGAGTAGCTCGAGGCCCATACCCTCTAACGATGTCATGGAACGGATGTTGCGTATGCTAGAAATGCAACAACGACAAGCTGAGGAGAATCAACGTAATAATGAGCAACATCGACGGCAGGCGGAGGCACGCCAGACTCAATTCGAGGCCCGATTCGATGCACAATTCAAGTTACAGCAGAAGCAGCTCGATACTCTTCAGCAAATCGTTCAGACAGTTGTGGCCAACAACAACTCAGCGACAACCCATGCCATAACCGAGCCTGCGGCTAGACAAAGTGAAGTCGAACCGGAGGTACCCGAGCCTCTACCTGCAGTACTGAAAAGTTCCAACTTTGAGGCGTCAAAATTCAGCAAAAGTTTTCGTACTTCCTTCTGCGGTACTGAAGACCCTTCCTTAGCGATCGATTGGTTGGAGGAGTTAGAAGACCGGTTCGAGCTTCTGGACGTCGATGAGTCCAAGAAAGTCGCATGTGCTCAACTTCTACTCCGATTGAACGCGCACGACTGGTGGGCCGTGCAAAAGCGAGCGATCAGACGTGACGATGAGACAACGGCAATCTCTTGGGCCACCTTCCGAGAGGCGTTCGAGATTGAGTACCTCCCTGCAGCCGTTCAACAAGAGAAGGAAAATAAATTTATACAGCTAAAGTAAGAGAATATGACGGTATGGCAGTATGCAGCAGAGTTCAACAAATTAGCCAAAATTGTTGGAGAATTCTTGCCCTCCACAGAGTGTCATGCTCGACGGTTCGAAGTGGGTCTACGACCATCTATTTATGCCTACGTGTCTGTTCTGTAATACAAAACGATGAGGGAGTCTCTCAACCACGCCCTCCGTCTTGAACGCCAATACCCTCCACCTGCTGCCGGTGCTGTGCATACATACAATCACAAACTCCCTAGCCACGCAGGAGGAAACAATATGACCAAGCGTCCGAACAACTGGCACCAGGGTGAACATCAGGTGCGGAATCAGGGACCTCACTGTACCAAATGCAACCGGAACGGACATCTTGCCGTCGACTGTGAAGTTCATAATGGAGGGTGTTTTATCTGCGAAAAAAGGGGTCACTATCATGGAGATTGCCCGAACCGAAAAAGAAACATGAACATGCCTCAGCATCAACAGCACTGTCCGGGGAATCACGTTCCGGCACCTCGAGCACCTCAACTCGTACCATAAAATAGCCTAGATCGTCGCCCCAATCCCAAGGGTGCGTCTACTCTATGACTCGAGATGAGGCATTCGCCTTTGATACGGTCGTAACAGGTACTTTGCTTTTCAATAATAAGCCTGCTCGTGTACTGTTCGATTCAGGTGCCACACACAGTTTTATATCGACAGACTTCATCGCTGAACACAAATTTCCGTTGACACCACTAGGTCTATATCTTAGTATTAACGTACCGTCGGGTGCGCCACTACTTGCAAACTTGGCCTGCAGAGACGGAATCATCTGTATAGGTGGTCAAAAAGTCAGTCTTGATACTATAGTTCTAGATATTAAGGACTATGATATCATTCTGGGAATGGATTGTCTCGGGCCGTGCAATGCAACCATCGACTGCGCCAGAAAGATGGTCACCTTCCGTATACCAGAAGTTCCTGAATTCTGCTTTTCGTGTGGTGAGGCGTTGTCGACCTGCATGCTGATCTCGGCAATTTTTGCTCGGAGGATGCTGCATTCTAGGTGCGAAGGCCATTTGCCGTCCGTTCGAGACAAGCGACAGGATGGTGCAAACGCGGGTCAGACCGACGTTGTGGCAGAATTCTCTGATGTGTTCCTGGACGAGCTACCTGGCATGCCCTCTGACCGATAAATTGAATTCAGCATCGATACATTCCCCGATACTCGACCAATTTTCAAGGCCCCGTACAGAATGGCCCCGTCGAGCTGAAGGAGCTCAAGGTCCAGTTACAAGAGTTTCTCGATAAAAAGGGTTTATTCGGCCTAGTATTTCACCGTGGGGATCGCCCGTGTTATTCGTGAAGAAAAAGGATGGGTCCATGCGTCTGTGCGTCGATTACCGAGAGCTGAACAAGGCCACCATCCGGAACAAGTATCCATTGCCCCGCATAGACGACTTATTCGATCAGTTACAAGGCGCCTCGAAATTTTCGAAGATTGATCGCCGCTCGAGCTATCATCAACTCAAGATCAAGTCAGACGACGTACAAAAGTCAGCCTTTCATACTCAGTACGGCCACTACGAGTTTCTGGTGATGCCATTCGGCCTGACGAACGCCCCTGCCACCTTCATGGATCTGATGAATCGGGTATTTCGACCCTTTCTTGATAAATTTGTGGTAGTATTTATTGACGATATTCTCGTCTACTGGAAGGACAGGGCGCCGCATTCAGAACATCTACGGACCGTGCTTCAGACACTTCAAGAGAATCAGTTGTATGCAAAGCAGAGTAAGTGCAAATTTTGGCTAAGCAGCGTATCCTTTCTTGGTCACATCATTTCGTCCGAAGGCATTACAGTCGATCCAAAAAAAGTGGAAGCTGTTGCTGATTGGAAGCAGCCTACGTCTGCTCGTAAGATTCGAAGCTTTCTTGGTTTGGCGGGATACTATCGATGCTTCGTGAAAGACTTCGTGAAGATTGCATCGCCATTGACTCGTCTTACTCAAAAAGGAGTCGTGTATGAGTGGTCGGATGACTATGAAGCTTCCTTCCAGGAGCTAAAATAGCGGCTAATTTCGGCCCCTATACTCGCACTTCCAGATGGGCTAGAGGGTTTTCAGATATTGAGTGATGCTTCAGGCCAGGGCTTGGGATGTGTGCTCATGCAGCGAGACAAGGTGATATCCTTCGCCTCCAGATAGTTGAAGCTGCACGAGAAGAACTATCCTACGCACGACTTGGAGCTAGCGGCGATTGTGTTCGCATTAAAATTATGGCATCACTATCTGTATGGCATGGCATGCGCGATCTATACCGACCACAAGAGCCTCAAGTATCTCTTCACCCAGAAAGAATTGAACTTACGACAGAGGCATTGGCTCGAACTGATCAAAGACTATGACTTGACGATCGACTACACTCCGGACAAGGGAAATGTGGTGGCGGACGCTCTGAGTCGAAAATATCTTGCCTCGCTATCCATCAACTGCAGACTACTACGGGATCTAGAAGAAATGGGTATCGACCTCCGGGTTCGATTCAGGGATGTACGGTTGGCGCAACTACAGTTAGAGCCGAGTTTACTGGAAAAGATCAAGACTGCTTAGAAGGATGATCCGTACCTGAAGAAAATATGCGAGCGAATTTCAACAGGTAGTGCGACCGACTTTGCAAAAGATAAGACCGGCGTGCTGAGATTGAATGGCCGACTATGTGTTTCGGATGATTAAGAACTACGAAAGGAGATATTATCGGAGGCACATTATGCAAAATATACCTTGTATCCAGGCAGTACCAAGATGTATAAGGACCTCCACACGACCTTCTGGTGGCACGGGATGAAGAGAGATGTGGCGCTCTTCGTGTCACAATGCATAGCCTGTCAGCAGGTGAAAGCTGAGCATCAAAGACCGGGCGGGAAGATGCAGAACCTTGCTATTCCAGAATGGAAATGGGATCATGTCACTATGGACTTTATTGTTGGCCTGCCGAAGATACCACGGGGGAACGACACCGTCTGGGTCATTGTCGATTGACTAACCAAGTCAGCGTACTTCATAGCCATTAAAGTTACTTGGAGCGTCGACCGCCTTGCTCAGATCTATCTTGACGAAATCGTTCGGCTGCACGGGGTACCAGTATCTATCATCTCGGATCGGGATGGACGGTTCGTGTCACGCTTCTGGTGTAGTCTTTAGTCAGCTATGGGGACCAAGTTGTAGTTCAGCTCAGCTTATCATCCTCAGACCGACGGCCAAACAGAGCGGGTGAACCAGATTCTCGAAGATATGTTACGACTTTGTGCGATCGACTTAAAGTCAAGTTGGGACGTCCATCTACCGTTGGCAGAATTTGCATATAACAATAGCTACCAGTCCAGCATCCAAATGGTACCGTATGAAGCTTTGTACGACCGAAAGTGCTGATCGTCCATTTGCTGGGATGAAATCGAGGAACGGCAGATACTCGGCCCGGAGCTGGTGGAACAGACTGTGAAAAAGGTCAAACTAATTTGGAAAAGACTAAAAATTGCACAGAGTCGGCAAAAGAGCTATGTCAACACCCATCGAAGACCACTTGAGTTCCTGGAGGGTGATCACGTATTCCTGAAGGTGACACCCATGCGAGGAGTTACCAGATTCGGTGTGAAAGAAAAACTGAGTCCAAGATTTGTAGGTCTACTGAAGCGAGTTGCCCCAGTAGCTTACAAAATCGGCTTGCCATCGGCACTTTCGGATGTACACGATGTCTTCCACGTATCTCAGTTGCAGAAGTACGTACATGATCCGAACCATGTGGTAGATTTTGGTCAGCTAAATCTGAAGGCGGACTTATCATATGCGGAAGAGCCAGTGCAAATACTAGAGCATAAGGATAAACTACTTCGAAATCGGGCAATCCCTCTCATTCGCGTACTCTGGAGGAACCATTCGACGGAAGAGTCGACATGGAAACTCGAGTCGGAGATAAAGGAAAAGTTTCTTTCATTATTTTCATAGAGGTAGGTTCAGTTCTTAAGTTTCGAGGACGAAAATTTTTCTTAGTTGGTTATGGTGTAGTGCCCCGTCCCTACATCGTGTCCCGTTTCCCGTCCACGGGGTGCGCGAGAAAGAAACACTGTCGCTATCGATTCGGTCGGGACCGATAGGTCGGGATCGATCGAATCGGTCGAACAAAAACGGTTGAATTAAGATCCATTCTCCATTATGGAGTGACTTTTTCGGAACCAAGTCCCATATTCAGCGGATTGCGCCTCGAGGATAGACTCTGCGGCTGAGTCAGGAGAGACCTCCCGTTGCTCTGCTTTTCATGCCGCAATTGCTTCTTTGGCTTTAGTTTTCTGAATGCGTTTTCGTAAATGTTTTCGATGGTTTTCATGGCTTGCATTTTGAACTTCGCATTCGTATCGAATTTCTTTGAATAACACAGTGTTCTAATCAGTTGCTTGTGCGATTTCAGGTGATCGCATAGGCAACGTCTAGCACGGCTAACCAGTTTCTCGTCCCAAGTAAATACTAAGGTGAGTGGCTGACCCTTCTTCCCTCGACCCTCTTCTCTAATACATTATCAATACTAGACATGTGTTATGCTAGATGAAATGCAACGACATGAATGATATTCCAATGAACGGTCACACGACGTCTCACGTATACGAACTATAAAACTGCTTGTCATATAACTTTATCGTGCTTACAATTACCGTATTATATAGAACCGTGCTAAGAAAAGACGAGTCGATTAAATGAATGTCGCAACAATACCATAAAGATATGCCTTGAAATAACAATTAATTAGCACGGTCATGGACAACTTGTCGACAAGGGCAATTGTTTCTTCGGACGGTATACCGAGGCTACGGGACCGTTCCGGCCTAGGAAGAAACACGGATAGCTATGCAGGATGCATTCCACGACAGGCAGTGCTTTCAACTGGGCTCGCTACCTGCGCTGAAGGACCTCTGTCTACCAAGCTATATGTCCAGGATGGTTTGTCGTGCCAGTGACCTTCACGAATACACTCTATTATATCTCCTTATTAACAACATGACAGGGAAAAACATGGTAAGTTTACGTTGCAACGACACGTTCGGCGAGGGTAAGACATATCGTCGTTATACTATTATGCCTTCAAATATATGTTTGAATTGACTAGGATGGCTAGAAACTTTACTAAACATTTGCATGCACGTTCACTTAACTTCTTCAACAAATGAGAGCACGGGATTTAAATTGCCACGCACCAGTACAAAATATAATGTACTGACCCTCGCTCTCAACAGGTACCTGAAACCAGGATAGTGTGCCAAGGGACTGAAGGCGACGCTCATTTCTTTTGAAGCCTTGCTAGCGCGAAGGCTGACTCTGCAACATTTTGAAGACTCCAATTCAACTGCATCATGCAGCACAAACTCTCACCGATCCCAGGTCTTAGAGAATCATTTTGATGTTTTGTAAAAAGGTATATAAATATATGGAATGACTATCTCATCGATGTCGGTTATAAGCCCGAGAGGCCTCTTTTGTAATCGAGTCTGTAATCTAACTTATTATCAATGAAAATATAAGTTTCCTTCTCTACATAAATGTGTTCAATTTCTCTGCATACTCTTGTAAATTTTGTTGTTTCGGATAATCTTATGAACCGCCTTGTGCAAGTGCAACTTAGGCTTGCACGGCATCACGCCCGGGGGACGACTATCGATTCTACCGAATCGAGGCATGACAGTCATGAAGATCTCATCCCATATCACAAAGCGACGATTGAGTTGGCTTCTAACTTCACTGGATTCTTCATCGAGCACGTACCTCGATTACAGAATATAGAAGCAGATGCTTTAGCCGGTCTAGCTGCTTCCTTGACTGTTCCTATCAACACTCAATATTCGATTATAGTGTCTGGTCGAGAGTTGTTCTATGTGAAAGATGCCTTGCATATTTATTATAGCTATGTAGCAGAGACGAACGTCGACATCAAAGACTAGAGTTGTTCTTTCATAGGCTACGTTGTCTACCGAATTCTCCTTGATGACCCGAAGGAAGCAATGTCTATCCAACGGCCATCTCTTACATTTTACTACGATATAGCTACCAAATGCTATACCGACATTCTTACGATGGGTTACTGTTACGATGTTTATCAGACACAGAAGCCAAACATGTACTATGTGAGGCTAACGACAGAAATTACGGTGCACACCAACCAAGCCCCAAATTACAGGATCGCCTCAGATGAATGGGTTATTATTGGCCCACGATGATAGCAGATGTTGTTGAATATGCAAAGAAGTGTAGGGGTTGTCCATTTCACGCTGATTTTATTCATCAACCTTCGGAGTTTCTACACCCGACGGTAGCATCTTGGCCTTTTGAAGCCTGGGGTATGGACGTCATCGGTCCAATCAGCCCACCATTCTCCAGAGGACATTGGTTTGTCCTGGCTATAACTGATTACTTCTCCAAATGGACGGAAGCTATACCTCTCATCAAAGTAAAGACATCAAACGTGATCAGTTTCGTCAAACATCATGCCATCTACCACTTCGACCTACCTCACAGGATCATCCATGATAATGGACCACAATTTGTCAGCCGTACATCGGTTCTACGATAAGAATTGAATTCAGAATGTAGCATCTACCACTTACAATCCAACAGCGAATGGATTAGCAGAAGCTTTCAATAAGACTATCATCAAACATCTCAAGAAGTTTGTGTCTTCAAACAAGTGCGATTGGAATGAGAAGCTCGGCGAATGTCTCTAGGGCTACCGCACAACTGTTCAGACTCCAACAGGTAGTACGCCGTTCTCTCTTGTTTATGGAAGTGAAGCAGTTCTTCCCCTAAAAATCCAGATTCCCTCTCTTCGAGTAGCCTTAGCCAGTGAGTTGACTACCGAAGAAAGTTACCGTCTGCGACTACAAGAGTTGGAAGCGCTAGATGAAAAATGCTTATTAGCTCAACAGCGTATTGAGCTATACCAAGCACGCATTTCTAGAGCCTTTAATAAGAAGGTAAAGGAAAGATTCTTTCAAGTTTGTGATCTGGTCGTAGCAGTAAGAAGACCAATGGTCATGACGCACAAGACAAAAGGAAAATTCCAGCCTAAATGGGAAGGTCCTTTCGTTATAGAATCGGTGTATTCTAATGGTGTGTATCAACTAACCAAGCCTGATGGTAACTTGCTTATGATGCCGATCAACGACAAGTTCCTGAAGAAATATTACGTGTAACCTTCATATACAGAGTTAACAGATACTCTGTTTTAATGATGTAAATGTACAGTACAATGTTTATGTGATTCAGAAAATCATCTAACTATTATCCGTATTTCAAGAGTCTTGAATACGCCATGGATAATAGGTCCTCTAAAAAGATTCCTCAGTGAAATTATCTTCGTTCGAAATCTGTCCAAACTCGATCTTATGAAAATGGTCACGTCCATATTACTTCTGAACTATTTTTCGATAATTATTCCCAGTGGGATAATTAATAAATATTTTGCCACGTCCATATAACCTCTGAGCAAAACACTCGTCAAATATAATCACGTCCATATTACCTCTGAATTATTTACTGACTCCTACTTAATGTTATATATCCGTCCACGTCCATATTACCTCTGGTCAGATATAAAAAAATCCTCTGCTATTATGTCCATACTACCTCTATTAGCAGTTTTTTTTAACTTATTATCCATGTTCGAGAATCTTGAATATAAAATGGATAATAAGTCAACATCAAATTTCCCAGCGAAATACCCACCAGAAATATCCCTACTACGTCCACATTACCTCTAGTTCTGATATTTCACAAACTACATTCATGAGTTTCGAAAGCCGAAAGATTCTTTATTAAAAACTTCTCTCAAAAAGCAGAGAAAGGAAAAGATACAAGAGTTTTTATGGCTAAATGAGCCAATTACAAAGGAAGACCTAAGGGATACACAACCGATTGATGTTATCCCTTAAAGCCGTAATCTCAGTCTGAGACTTGACAGTGGCACGACGATGCTCTTCTTCCTGCCGAGCAGCTTCATCCTTGAAGGGGATCAGTTTCGCGTGCTCCCCTTCTAACTTCACCAGCTGTTCTTTCAATTGGTCTAAAGTTGTGACAGTCACAGCAGCCTGAACCGTATAGTCTTCTTGCTCAGACGCAATTGTTCTTAATTTGGCCTCCAGTTGGGCAATCTCATTGTGGATCTGCACAATGTGATTATAATTTTCGATGATCTGGGCGACCAGCTTGTTCTTCGAAGCAATACGAGCCTCGCTCACAGCGTTGAACTGTTCGTATTGATCAGCCAACTCACTGATCTCTTTAGCAAGGGCATCCCTTCTTGCTTGGAAAGTAGCTTCCTCTTCTGCAAGAGTCACAACCAAAGCCTCGTCTTCTTCAAGAAACAGCGATGTTGGGCTTCGTTGCTTGGCTTCCCGGAATTTGGCCACTCGGTCCTCCAAGTCATTTAGAACTTTTCTCAGAGCATTGGCCCGCTCTTCATAGCCCGTAATGCTTTCAAGGACCGCCACTTGGCATCCGACAATACCATTTACAGGTCCAAAGGTGACATTCCGGTTTAAGACTCCAGGAAGCTTTACTTTTAGAATGGAGTAGAAAGCTTTTATGACTTCCTGGGCCATCTCGTCATCCTCAGAGGAAACTATTGGGGAGGGAGCTTGATGGGGATCTTCTGCTCCAGGAAGAGATACTTGGCATGAAGTCGAACCTGACAATAAAAAAAATATATATATCAGTAACGGAAAGAAAAGAAAAAAGAGTACGAAAGAGTTATAATTTCATACCTTCTGCTTTCTCAGCGCCAACATGAACTAGGTCATCAGCCATGGTTACAAGGAAACCAAGAGCAAGCCCAGGTTGCTCAATAGTGATAATGTTAAGGCCCCGAGCATTCCCAACATCAAGCTGTATATCTTCCATGGCCCCAGTTAGACCTGGAGCAGATTCAGTAACAGCCGCCTTAGTGCGCTGTTCAACTTCTCCTTCCGCAGTCGATGTCGGCTTACTGACAAATTTTTCTGTACCAACAATCCCAGCGGAACCAGGGACAACTTCTTGTCCTACCCCAGTATCTTGGGCAACCTCTGTAAATTGTTCCCTCTCCTTGTCTACAAGGGAATATACGATGGCAGACAGCCTCACGAGGAGTACACAAAATTGAAGTCGAAAAATCTCATCCGAAGTAAAGTGCAAAGATAACATACCCGCGGGAGGGTGAGCCAATTGGACTTGATTCTCGTCCAACTCCTTTACTAAAGCCCCAATCTCAGACATATCTCCTAAAGAGATATCATAGGAGGGACTGGCTTTCTGTTCGCCATCATAGTCCAGGCCTTCGCCTTGATCATCCCTTTGCTCAGCCCCTTTGACTGGGGAAGGCCGACCTTCGTCTGCCGGTTGAGGACGAGTGGGGGACACTGTTGTCATGTCCACATCTTCAGACGAAGAGGCACCTACCTCGGTCGCAACTTCGAGGTCCTGTGCAAAGGATAAACGCAAGGGTGAGAAAGCTTCATTTGAAGACTGCACAAGTATTGGTTTGACCAAAACAGCTGTGGAGTCTAGAAAGGGATCTACTTCCTGAATGGTAATAGCCCGCGACGCCGTTCCACCTCTTCCAGTCTGCCGAGAAGATCTTCTTATATGAGACGAGCCGGCACCCACATCCTTGGCTTTTTTTGTCCCTCTTGTGGCAACAGTCTTCTTCTTCCTCTTAAAAGTTGACTGTTGGGCCAGTTCAGTTGAAGCTTTTCTCTTTTGAGGAGGATCAGGGATAGGAGAGTCATCTTCGATATCCTCTCTCTGAGGTACTATAGCAGTCGGCTCCCCAAGAGCGGCTCTTTGTCATGGTGTTACGGCCGGCTCGACGGCTGGAGCGACAATCTCCTTTCTCCTGCCCTTCGGCATCTTTTGGGCTCGTTCCATATTTGCAGGAGTGGGGGCAAGCCTAGTCCCCAATACCAATCTCTGCTCACGATCATACCGAGGATGAAGGGTATTAATCTGAGTATAAAACTTTGCAGCGACATAGAGCAGATGAGTCTCAAGCTTATCTTCGGGCAGAGTAAAAAATTGCTCATGTGCATCTGGCGTTGTAATAAACCCATGCACGCACCCCATCGATCAAGCTTTCTATCGACTCCATATGAGGGCTAGGATTGTCCAGAAGAAGCTTACTATATCCAAATTACCGTACGAAATGGCTTGGTAGATAAGGCTCCAAGTAGGTGTGGTTCCTATTCCTGAGCACTAGATGAGAGGGCCTGATAGACTAGAGCCAACGGACTGCCCCAGTGGTCAAGCTAGTAGTGTGTGCTCCCTCATTTACTAATGTATCCCTGCGTTGCCATTGTCGGATGAAGGGGATATTCTGAAGAACTCGTAGTTCTGAAGGAAGCTCAAAGCCCTTCTACAAGCAGGCATTCCAGTGACAACCCAGTTTGCGTCATAAAATCTTCGAAGAAAGGCGTCTCCTGCCAAAGAGTCTGCCACCAGCCTGGCAATATCTATGCGCCCAAAGAGATGGTCTGTTATGCACCCACAGAGCCATAAGAAGACAGTCGCCCATTATTCTTTTAAAGTATTTCGAACTCGTTCGAGTATCAAAAACTTTGAAGGGGGTCTTGTAGAAGCAAAAAAAAATCCATACTATGCGCCTACATAAAGAAGTGACTATGTGCCCAAATGTAGCAATTCTATGCACCCATATATAGTAAATTCTATGCGTCCACATGATTTTTCCATAGGTGGGCGCATGGTTGTCGTCCTATACTATGCGCCCAAGTCAGAATAGCTCTATGACTCGGTCAACATCCACGAACAATCATGGGCCAAGGCATACGGCCACGTCAGTCTCCACGAGCAGTCATGCACCGAAGCATGTGGCCACGTCAACCCCACGATCTACCTACGATAATCCAGTTCTTATGTGCCTACATCATATACGCCCAAAGCAGTACTATACGCCCACAGGAAGATCAGTGTATTCTCCACCTGTGTGCACATAACAGTCATTTTAGTACAAAATGACTATAAATAGAGGACATATGCCTCTTCAAATGAACAGAGCAGAGAGCATTTCAGAGCCAAATTGCTGTCCTTCTTGCCAGTGAGCCGAGAGTTAGCAATTTTCTTAGGTTCTCTTCCACTTTTATAAATCGGAGTGTCAACGGAGTAAAGGAGAAACTGTCACTCAATCTCCATCGTCCCATTTTACAGAATTCTTTTTATACTCAGAAATTCTCAATGCAAGATCTCTCAGGTGTACTCGATTTGTGGTGCCTTGCGCTAATGAGAAAAGACAATAATTTTTCTCTTTTTTGTAAGTGTTCTACACTTTTATGCGACGATCATGTCGTAAGCTGTAGTAATCGGCCGTTATGGAACCCGCCTTGCACGAACGCAACCTAGGCTCATGCGGCATCATGCCTTAGCGAGGATGATCGGTCCTACGGAACCGGGGCGTCACACTTTCGATCCAATAATTTCTAGTCTTCAATAGCTTTATCCGATGGCTTTGCACTGTCGCCCTCCAACGGACCATGCAAGTCCTTGCACCAGAGTAGATCCTCCTTCCTTGGCTTCCAAATCGTCTTGTTCTATCCTGTGAGGGTGATCGTACGAGTGTTCTACTCCATAGACATGGTTG
>JANAVB010008400.1:28427096-28489596 GCA_029216955.1 Iris pallida | reverse complement strand
AGGATCTGGGACTACCTGACAGAACTTAGGAGGGCCTCAAATTTAATGTGGATGAGATACAAGGATTGAAAACCAAGGGCATGGTGATCTATACGAGGGCCAAAATCAGGCTGTTGTCTGCGGTTTGGCACGTATGGCGCGAAAGAAATAACCGTATTTTCGAGAACAAGAGGACGTCGACCACTGGCGTCATCAACAACATCAATAGTGCTATTAGATGTATGGGTCTCTCTGATTAAATGATCGGCATGTAATTGCTAGTGTATTTGTCTTACAGATTATCAATAAGAATTACCTATTCTTCAAAAAAAATATATATATATTTTTTTTTTAATTTTTTTTTGAAATCACACGCACACACACAATTGGGGGGCTCGAACCTTGCCGGCCCCTCCGGATGTCCGCTCTAATACCACTAGGCTAGAGAGCTCGGACTATATACATTTTATTTAACATGAAGAGCTTGGGGGCTTCCTTCTCTTAAAAATCAACTATAGATTAATTGCTATGATTCCTGGTTGAGTATTTCGCTAATGAATTCCTATTTATCTGCAGGAAGATGTTATTATTGCCTTGGTTGAGAAATATGATCCTAAGAAGAAGTGTCAAATTGCTATCAAGCCGTACAGACAAGCAATGTTGAGAGAGCTATCTTTGCAACAACTGATATCACTTTATCTGCTAACAAAACATTTGTTGATCTTAACTATTCTTATTAGTTATTCGCAAATTTCAAGAATTTATCCATACTAGGGGTCTTTATGGCCGTTTGGTTTAAGATACTTGTACCATCAAAGAAGTAAAAAAATATGTAGCTTTTTCTCTAGTGATGTAGTTGTGGATGGACATTTTCACAAGGTAGGATTCAATTGGTACATTGGACTTATACATCACAACTTCATTGACACGCTTCATGGGAAGGAAAAGGCACATGAGTAATACAAAGGAGGGAAAGGCAAAGATTGAATGCTAATAATTACAACAATCTAGAAGCCATCAATCGTTACAAAGTATTTTCCCTTTCAAAAAAAATTAATTTTATTTTCCCTCGCTAAGATTCAATTTTGTTTTTATTAATTTATAGTAATTTATCTACTTCAATAGATGAATGAGGCTGATAATTCTTAGATCACTTAGTTATTTTCTTTGACTAGGATGAATCTCTAACCCTCCAACGGTGCGCTCTGTCCTCTCAGTCGTCTCCATGAGGTCCATAATGCCGCGGTCGAGCGCATCCAATCGTGCTAGCAGTGCGGGATCGTCGGTAGGGTGCTGAGATCTGCTCCTCGATCCGTCGTAGCAGGTCGTCACGGAGAGACTCCATCATCTGGTGGACTCGGGCAGACTCCTGGGACGGCTGCGGACCATGTATACTAGCAGGAGATGCCCTAGAGGACTGGGTCGCAACTAGGGCGCCATAGGACCCCGTACCGTAGTACGTACCCCTACGGAGTCCACCAGCGGCGGTCATCGACAGCTCGTCCGCCGACGGAGCTTGAGTGGACTGCAAGGAAGTACCGGCCTCTCCTGCATCAGGTGCACTAGCAGCCGCCCGTTCCCGCAGCCTCTGATACTCGGCCTAGAAAGTATGGATAGTACTCTATAATTTCTAATTTCTAATTAATGTACTTATTATTACTAACTACATGAATATCCTATTTATAATATGACTATCCTATTTGTATCATATTTATTAAGTTATCCTATTTACTAACTACATGAATATCCTCTGATACATGAATATCCTATTTGTATCATATTTATTAAGTTATGACTAAGTGATCTAAGAATTAGTGACTTGCGCGAACCAGGATGAATCTCCTGATATACGTAAGCCATCCCTACTCTCCTGATATACGCGCAGCCTCTGATACGAGGATTAATCAGTACAGCACATCCTACTCTACCACATGTCTTGTAGCTATCGACACCACAAAATCTGCAGGTATCTTCATCCTTGTCGTCTTTGTAGTACAATATGCACCCGTTGCGACAGGCATCGATTTTTTTGTATCCCATCCAGAGCGATCTAACCATCCTCTTAGACCGGTAGAAGTCTTTAGGTAACTTCGCACCCTTAGGCAATATTTCTATAAGCAACTCCATAAGACGGTTATAGCAATCTTGCGATATGTTAAAATCGGACTTGATGCTCAACAATCTTGTAACGACCTCCAACGGTGAATGATCCTCACAACCAGGATATAATGGAGTCCTTGGATTCTCCAGCAACTCCATGAACTGTGCAGCATCGGGGTTCGGTGCCTCCTCTGGCGCATCATGATCATCCGGATCGAAACTAGGCTCGGCCGCGTCGAAAACCATGTTCACCAACCCATCATCGTAAGGAGCGTTATTGTGGACATCTACATAAGGCTCGTACTCCGATGCTAAAGACACAAGTTCTCCGTGCTCGCTCCACTGATAGTAATTTGACGTAAAACCCTTCGAGTATAAATGATACGTGATATCCACTTCTGGATGATATTTCAAGTTACGACATCTCACACACGGACACTTAATTTTGGTACCGTCCATGTACTGAGGGAACGCCTTGGCAAACTGTAGGAACTGGTGTACACCCTCTATGAATTCATCCCGCATACCGTACATGTCATCAGGATGATGGTGGTACATCCAAGTACGATTCTGTAGATAGTAATTCAGCTCCATAATTCTGTAAGATAGATACATCAAGGTAGTGAATGATATGCAAGTGTCAAAGCTTTGAAATAGTAGCTCAACCGAGGGATAGAGTTAATTGGAGGAAGTTACTGGGGAAAGTGAAGACCGACATGAACTGATGACGCACAAAAATGAGGGTCTCAAAGCTGGAACAAGTCAAGTTGTGCTTTGGAAAAAGAACTCTTGCAAGCTCTTTGTTCACAAAGCAAGCTATAAATAGAGAATACAGAACAAATAACGAGTTCGTAACTCAAGTATAGAGCATACAAGAGTCGTAAACTCGAGAGATGTTCTGCATTCGTTATATCTTGCTTTGTGCACAAAGAGCTTAACAAAAATAGAACATATCCAAAACACAACTTTACTTGTTACAACTTTGATCCCCAAATTCTTATTTGTCAGTTCATGCGGTCTACACTTGCCTCAGTATATGTACACATGACATTTTACGTTAAATGGTCAGAGATTATCGGTCATCTTCTTTTCGTATTGCTAACTTTTGTTTCGCGTGTTTGTGCGTGCGGTGGTCAGAGATTATCGCGACGACATATTGAATCAGATGTTGGCAAATCAGTTGGTTTAGAATGTTAGGTTGCAGATATTGAAGTGGATAGAGGTAGGTTGCAGATATTGAAGTGGATAGATGGATATTTGTATGAGTTAGCTTCAGTAGAAAGACTGTGACTCTGCATGAGTCATATTAGAGGATTTACTCTGCATAATCATGTACTAAGTATAAGATATGGGTTAGGGCTTAATGGGCTAAGCTAAGCTAGGAGTCCAATAACACCAATAGTAATGTCTGTAACTAGGGTATTTGTGAATATTATGTATCAATATGAGAATAAAGTTTGGGTAGGTATTTGCCCTACCAATATCCTATTCACATAGGTAAAACCATTACTATGGTCTATTTACCTAATTACCTATACACTAGCCTATCCTTAACTCTAGTAAAAACCAATACCCAAACTCAATACCCCATACACTACAACATAGGTATCTCCCATACCCATGTGTCAACCCATTACCTAAACCTATAGGCTTCCTAAACCTATATATTACCTGGTCACTCTAGGTAAAGCCATTACCTATACTCATAGGTAAAACAATTCCTATCTTGAAGTTACCTATACTTATTGTCCTAGTCCTCATCTATACACATTATCCTAAGGCCTCGTTTGGTTCACCAAGATGATATGCAGTGTGGACTGAAACATGATATGCAGTGTGTTATACAACAAGATGGACAGGTAATACAATAGGCACATGTGGGCTGAACACATACCTAGGGTGGACTGAAACATGATATGCTCTATGGTATGCAGGACAGATTCATGTAAGTGGATTGATACCCAATTGTGACAGGGACTGTCCTCATAGGCAGTACAGGACCCGGGCTAAACCAATACCCACTTCTAACCTGAGCCATTCCTCTTCCTTCGACTTATACTAACATCAATGGAAATTGTTACAACCATAGGAGTGGACTGCACAGTAGTAATGAACATGTGATGGCTGCTATTTAAGGGACTGAATAATTACTTAACACCTGAACCTTACACTTGTAACAATACCTTAGCGAGGGACATGAGCTCTGGTATTGCAAACGAGCCAAGCCGAGCCAAGCTTTTGTAAGCTTGAGCTTGGCTTAACTAGAATTAATCGAGTTCGAGCTCGAGCTCAAGCTTGATAAATTTTTTATTTTAGAGCTTGAGCTTGGCTTGAGCTTGTTTATATTAAGCTTGAGCTTGGCTTGGTTTGAGCTTGAGCTTGGCTTGATAAGCAAGCTTGATTCAAGCTTGATAAACAAGCTCGATAAGCTCATATCAAGCTCATTAAGCTTGATTTTAAGCTTGTTCACCTTTATTTCAAGCTTAATGAGCTCGATTTCAACCTAGTTACGCTTGAATTCAAGTACCTATAATTTAACAATTTATTTATAAAAATTTAATTAAAAAAGTTCCTTCATATCAATTATTAAGGACATATAAATATATAAAGCACACAACCATATCATTATACAAACATACATAAAATTAGAATTCAACAAACAAACGAGCTTCTAAACAAGCTCCTAAACGAGCTTGGCTCATTTACAGCCCTAGACATGAGCTCGGCTTGTTTACTAAACGAACCGAGCTCAAACGAGCTTTTATCGAGCCGAGCTTCGAGCAGCTCGCAAACGGCTTGGCTCATTTGCAGCCCTAGACATGAGCTCTGGTATTCGAAGGGTCGTGTCTGTGTCGCATCATAGGAGTGGTCGAGGTCGTGTCTGTGTCGCATCAGAAAGGGTCGTGTCTATGTCGCATCAGAAAAAGAGAGATAGGGTTAGGGTTTACCGACACAGCCTGGGGTTGGGTCGGGGTCGCCGGGGCTGGAGCAGCGACGGAGGAGACTAGGTGGTCGTCGGAGGGATGGGGTCGTCGGGCAGGGGGTCGCCGCGAGCGGGAGATTAAAAAATTTTGGGTGAAAAAATAAAAAATCGATCGGGCCAGAACCCTATATGAAATGTTTTAGTGACGTCACTTAAAGACGTCGCTAACCGTCGCTATTCATTAAAACCTGGCGACATCTTAAAAGTGGCATCGCTAAACGTCGCTGAATTAAAAAATTCAGCGACGTTTTGTGACTAGAATGCGACATCAGTTGTCCAAAACATTAATGGTGTCGCTAACTGTCGCTCAAACATCACTGATAGTGACGTTCAGCGACGTACATATAAAACGTCGCTAAAAGCACAAAACTTAGCGATGTATTTATCTGGAGTCGCTAATTTCGTCGCCATTATGACTTATTTTGGTAGTGCTCTGACACACGGATGTGGTTGGTCGTACTCTAGAATATTTTTTATACAGGTTGGAAATCCCACCCAACCCAACACTATTGACTATTGTTGGTTGTTGGGGGGTGTGACCATGTGGTGCATCGTCGATATAGATATTTTTGTTTTTCTAACTCAAGGTGTGTTTAGTTGCATGTAATAAAAGTTATTATTTAGGTATTTTTTTAATAGTTAGTTCATTTCATTCCTAAACACAACTCAACCACTAATTTGAGACTTTCTATCCCTAAGTTTCTCCAGTCATGCACATAGATCACACATGCTAAGTCTATAACCAGCTGTGAGAACTGTCTGATGAATAGGTTTTTGAGTAATTGACCATCATCATCTATTTATTCACTTAACAAGCATGTAGTCAGAAATCACAGTCCAGAAATTGTTTGAATATAAGTGAGGGATGATATGAACTATACCTTATGTTGCACGGATATCGATGTTGTAAATTATTACATGTTGATTCATGAGATGAAGAACAAAATATGCGAAAGCGTACCTAAATCCATTGATTGACTTGATGGATCTTGAAGTAGTCGTCTCTTTTGGGGTTCGATCTTCCAACTCACTACGACCCTTAACCCTAATAACAAAGATAAAATCTTTGTTTCTCTCTCTATTGATGGGGATGCAGAAGAGAATAGAGAAAACCTTCTCTTTTGTGGCCGTATGAGTTAGAGACCATAACCCTAATAAATACACAACACATACACACACACACATATGTGTGTTTGTGTGTGTGTGTGTGTTTTGATATTTCTAATTTGGTCTCTCATCAAATTAAATTTACCTCCGGTATCTATAAATTATTTTTATGACAATTATATCCTTAAGTCAATTTTTTAAATAGACCACTTTAATTTGGCTTAATTATTTAGATAGCCCAACAAAATTAATTTTACATATGTGGCCCCTATTATTGAATAATTCTAACAATCTCTCATTTGGCCACATATGTAACCTTTTGTGTTAACCTTAGTGAGCTCATAAATTGATATCTTAATCCTTAGGGTACATCCGGACAATCTGTCCATTAACCATATCAACATAGGATCAAAGCGGCCTTCATCACATCTAGCGTAACTAAACCATCAATAGTCACATACGCCGATATAGCTAAATGACATAAATCAATCATGGATACGTAGCATCGAAATTACACCAATGTGATCAACACATGTTTATTTTCAACTGGCACTTCTTAACTTTAGTGAGATCAATACTTTAACATAATAAAAACAGAATAAACTGAAATTTTCATATATCTTATCAGATGAGTATCAAAAATACTTTAATACATAAACGTGTCCAAAATAAAATAGCACCAAAATACATAAAATACAAACTCCCACTATATTGCCATATTTTTAATTAAGATAACACCCATATGAACATTATGCTCATGAAAGACCTTTGGTGGTAACACTTTTGTGAGCAGATTCGCTAACATGGAGTTTGTCCTAATGTGCTATATGGACACTTTAACCATTCTGAATTATTTCCTTCACAACTAGAAACTTTATGTCAATATCCTTTGACTTATACAAGTTCATGTTGTTATTGGAATACAATACGCTGAGTTATTCTCACACCATAATTTGACAGGTATTTTAACACCCTCCTGCAAGCATAGTCTTGTGACAAAATTTTGCAACTATATTTCTTGAATGGATGCCTCACAACATGCTATAAACCTTGCTGCCATGGTGGAAGAAGTTATGAGTGTTTGTTTGATACTCATCCAAAATATAGCTCCACCAGTCAACATCTAAACATAACTTGATGTGGAACTTCTGTTGTCTTGACATCCAGCAAAAATCAAAGTCGGAATATCTTATGATCTCTAAAATTATCCAATCTCCTGTAAAGAGCATATAATTTGTTGTTCACTATTAATAACTTAAGTACCTTGGCTGCTATCTAATGTTCCATCCCATATTTGATTAAATATCTGCCTAATATCCCAACTATGTATGGAATATCTGGACGCGTACATACTTGAGCATACATTAGACTACAACTGATCATGAACAGAAAATCTATTACATTTCTTTAATTCTAATGCTAATCTTAGGGCACTTGATTAAGACTAAACATGTCTCCTTCAGCGACATGTGCCACTTGGTTTGCAGTAAATACTTTAATCAATGTATAAAACCAGAAAAATATATCTATTCGCACTGAACTTGTGATGCACACAATCTTCAACAGTGTTTATCTCAAAACCAAACAAGATAATCACTTGGTGAAATTTAAAGTACCTTTGACGAGAAGCCTGCTTGAGTTCATAAATAGATAATGTCAGCTTCCAAACCATATTCTTTGGGTCTTCTGACAAAGTTTTCTGGTTGCACCATATAAATTATTTCGTCAATATTATTATTGAAAAATGTCGTTTTGACATCAATTTGATGTAACTCAAGATCAAAATGTGCAATAAGTTCTATGATTGTTTGAAAAGAGTCTTTCAAAGAAATAGAAAAGAAAGTCATTTTAAAATCAATCGCTAACTTTTGATTAAAGCTACTAGCTACAAGACGTGCTTTATACCTTTTCACATTACCCTTCGAATCCTTCTTGGTTTTAAATTTCCATTTGCAACTAATGGAATTCACACCTTTTGGTAACGGGACTTCCTAAACTTTATTGTCATACATAGACTTATACTCCTTATTTATTGTATTAGTCCACTTTGAGAATTGGAACTTTCCATGCCTGATGAAAGTTGATTGAATCATCTTCTAATATTCTACAGTCTTTCTCATGTTCCTGGAGAAATATTAAAAAATTATTTATATTTCTCCTTTCTCTGGTGCACCATCTTAATATTATCGATTCTCGAGGTTGTTGAGTTTGTTCTTTAGGAATAATTATCTTATCTTGAACGGGGGTGATGCTACATTGTCTTGTTAAGGTATCTCAACAACGAATTGTAGAGGTAATTCGATATTGTCTTATTGAGGTTCCGAATTCACTTCTTGATCAATGACAGGTATCGAATCCTGCACATTGCCAAAAGTGGTAGTAGAAATCGCAATCGATTCCTCTTCAAAGACAAGTCCCTGACATTATTTCTGCCCCAAACTCAACATCCTGAAAATATTACAGTTCTCGAATCAAACTTTTTCCTTTGTCTATGATCGTATAATTATTAACCCCTTGACCTGTTAGCATAGCTAATAAAATAGCTGCTTACAATTTATTTTTAGTCTGTCTTCCCTTTACACATTTAATACAGACATTAAAGTTTATAAAGTCAATGGAATCCAAATCTTATCAGACACAAGTCGTTCAACTCTATTTCTAGAGATGTGACCTAATCGCTCGTGCCATAATAAGGCTATTTTTTATTTTTAATTTGCATTTAGTACAATGTGACTCCACATGCAATATTTTATTGTAAGATATCGATTTCAAGCAAATAAAGGTTATCATAAACATTAAGGGAACTACTACCAACAATATTTGATCTTAAAGATAGACAAAACGTAATGTTTCCAAATAAACAATAATAACCAAATTTGTCCAATAAGGAAACTGAAACTAAATTCCGTCTGGAAGACGGTACAATAAAATTGTCTATAAAATTCAAATAAAAATCAGTTCCCAATAATAACCTAAGATGCCATTTACTTTCACTTCTACCTACTTGTCATCACCCACATAGATGTATCTTTCATCATCAATGAACTTTTGGTAGATCAGACAACCTTGTCTAGAAACACTAATGTGGTAGTAGCACTAGAATCTAACCACCACGTATTTTTTGGTACTGAAAATAAATTATCCTCAGAATAGACCAAATTTAGAAATGTACTTTTCTTTACACGTCGTGCGTGATATTTTGTACATTTCTTCTTTATGTGTCCTGACTTGTCTCAAAAGAAACAACCCTTAGTTTTATATTATTGTTTCTTTTGAGCTGGACCCTTAGCAGCTTCTTTATTATGTCCCTTTTTACCTTTAAAGC
This sequence comes from Iris pallida, assembly GCA_029216955.1. Taxonomy (NCBI): domain Eukaryota; kingdom Viridiplantae; phylum Streptophyta; class Magnoliopsida; order Asparagales; family Iridaceae; genus Iris; species Iris pallida. The sequence continues at coordinate 28,480,102 of JANAVB010008400.1, read as the reverse complement.
TTGTCCCATTAAGCATAAAAATCAAATTCAAATTGACAGATATTGTAGCAACCTTAGGTGTAAAGAGAAAAAAAAATATGCTCTAATTAATAACAAAAAATAATAGTCAAACAAATTCAAATAATGGTGAACCCCATCTCAAGATACCTATTACACCGTTAATATTAAGTCTGTGGATAGTGATATTAACTATATGTGGTAATCATGGTGTAATGATCAAACGTTGACAATAACTCATGTCAAATAATAAGCCTAACTTTGGATTGGGTTCCTTATTATTCACATGTAAACCTTATAATTGTCACACATTTATCATCACAGGTATGTATATAATTGTTTGCAAAGAACAAAAGTTTTATTACAAACTAAGAAAAGTGTACATGAGTACAATTGATTTCTAGGGAAGTACAACTATAGGAATCTGATCAGAAGACGGTCACTTTATCCCTTGGACGATGTTATATCGAAGACACGAGCCTCTGGAGGATGTAACAGCACTTTAGCAGGAGATTATGATCACTCTTGATGCTTTGAGATTGATTTGAAACTCTATTTATAGAGTTCTTGAAATAACTGGTTAGCAGTTATTCTGGATTGTGCGTGCTTCAGGTTACGCGCCTCTTGTTTACTTGTGCAAATGGTTGCACTAACTGCTGTGGACGTGTGGCATCGTTTGACTGAGATGCGTATGGTCATGAGCAGTATAGTAGGCACATTCTACGAAGTTAGTGGCTTGCGTGCCACGTCACTCTGTCCTGAACACCATTTGATCACCTTGCGCGTGCTTTATCAGGTTGCACGTGGGCGCAACATAACAACCTGCGCGAGCGGTTTGCACCAACTGCTGCAGACACGTGGTATCGTTTGATTGAGATGTACGTGGTCGTGGATAGTGTAGTGGGTACGCTCTGCGAAGTTGATGGCGTGTGCTCTACGTCACACTATTTTAAAATAAGAGTTGATCAAGTAGCGCCAATTTGTCAGGCTGCACATAGGCGCAACTCAACGACTGGTGCCTTTGACTAGGATGTGCTGTACTGATTAATCCTCGTGCTATATAGTGACTTGTGCGAACCAGCTGTCAGCATTAATTACATGCTGACAAAATCTTCTCGAGTGCCGCGTTGCCCGGGATTCGAATGGATTTTCTTTAATCTCCGTGCTGTCAGTTGTCAGATAATGATGATGCTTTTACAACTTCTCGAGAAAATGTGCCATGTGTCGCTCGCGCAACCTGACTCCAGTGCAACCTGGCGTTGTCACAGCCTGATGCTGCGTAACTTGTTTGTTTGGTACAATACAATATTTTGGTGCCATTTGATGATTGAATACATTAATGGGTGGCATAGTTTAATTTTTAGCCTCTACCAGACCCCTTCAAAGTTTTTAAAACTTAAAAATACTTCAAAGTTTTGAAATACTTTGAATTATGCTAGTCTTGTTTGGATTGCGCCAGTCAATGCTCAACCGTCATAATAAATTTCTTCTTGAAAATATTCGATCTCCTTTTCGTCTTCCGGAGTTTCATTGATGATGTTCGATTTTCCATGGGGAATATGAACCGTTGGTTAGCTATATATGAGGAGAGGTCCTTGTACTCATTCCTCACTTTTGTACTTCCATGGCACCTAAGAAGAAGTAGATAGCGACCGGCATTAATGACGAAGTGAAAGCTCAGGAGACAAGGCCTGACACCGTGCCTACGATCCTGTCCGAGGCTGACCGATTAATGCAAGCAAATAATTTCTTAGAATGCTTTGGATTGACCCCAGCAGTCTTTGATCGTTTGAACGGTGGTCCTTCGTCCTCTTTTGAAGAGCGCGGTGACGCAGAAGGATTTCTCGTCTGATATGTCGTTCAGGGATTCGTAGTATGCACGAGTTAGGCTCTTCTCTTCGCCAAGCTGGTGAAAAAGACGAGAAGAAGTAATGGTTTCTGTAGGGGCACCACTTTTTTTTTGTCTTTTGCGCAACTCATTTTGTAGAGACTTGTTTTCCCTTTTCTTTTGTAAGAAAAGAATGAAAAATCTATTTTTGGCGCCCTTTTGCAAACCTTTTCGTATAAACTGTTAAGTGGCGCATGCAAATGCACCATTTTGACCAATTCAAATATTTGCTGTTTGAAGAACATGTGGTAGTTTTCGTGTGGTTTGAGCACCTCTCGTTTAGGTTCTTCCCGAGATAGGCTCCTAGAATGACACGCCCGTTCACATCTTTTAAGCTCTTTAAATAGCTGATAGGAGAAATCAAAAAGAAATGTCCATGAACTCTTTTATTTAAATTTTTTTTTGTTGATGGCGATGGTTCTTTGCAGAATCCCATCGGCGGTTAAAAGTTCAATGTTCGTGAGCCTTTCTGCGCCACCAAAATCTGATGCTGTTCTTCTGCATACCACGTCTTCAGATGTTGGTTTGTCGTGCTCTATACCATCGACGATCTTCAACACAAACACAGTTGATTTTGATGGTAAGTCACAACAAAGAACCAGTGGTTTCCACACATGAGCGCCATTCATAAGTTGTGTTTACTTGCTCTACTTTTACTGAGACTGTTTTGAAGACAGGTGCTGATTTGTAGAAATGAGACATATGTTGTAGACGTGCGCCTGAAATTCTGAGAAGAGGTGCGCACTGCAATCTAGTGCCTGACTTCAGTCAGAGGTGCATGTTTTATCATAGGCGCCTATAGGCTCACTCTGATGATGTGCGCCTGTTGATCAAAGTCGCACAGTTTGATAGATTTTGCTAACCTTTCTTTCTTTGTTGATATTTGCAGAAGTTTGGTTGGCAAGCTTCTTCAGAACTGGCATTGGCGACTTGGATGCTGTAGGGAGCATTCTTCTGACACTCACATCAAACAGCTCATGTGATTCTGATGCTAAGATCAGACATCTCAGGACTCTCCATATTCCATAAGGGTCTTCCTAAGATGGTAGGAAGGGTCTTTATACATTGGAGAGTTGAATGGTGGAGACACAGAATTAAAAATCGTATCACGAGGGTGATCTCATTCCTAGTTCTCATGACGGGTCGTCTCTTCTCCACCAGTTCTATTGACAGCAACTTATCTTTGAGCTGCTGTAGTCTGGGGTTCTCCTCTCGTCTTTCTGAGAGAGAAGACTAGAGTTGATTTCGTTGCCTTGCTCGCTGCTTCAGGTCGAGATGACAAGGAACTGGCTTCAACAAAAAGATCCAAAGACGTAATAGACCTTCATTTGTTATATTCAGAATAAAAATCCGAGATGTAATAGATTTTTATTAAGATATATCTATATTTATAAAGAAGGAATAAAAAAATGATTTTCTCTTCTTTATGATTTGATTTGATATGATGATAGAAAACAAAATCCAGAGGTAATATGGACATGAACTCTTCTTTCTCTTTTTTTTATTGATGATCTTCAAATCGGTTAGGTCTTAAAGACAGGATATCATGTCTAAAAAGACGAGATATCTGTGATAATACGGGTTTATCAAAAAGAAAATATATCTTTTAAAACAGCTGGGTTTCAAAAGATGGAATTGATGATTTGGATGGACTCCACGGGGATTTTGAGTTTTTATTATCATGTAGCTTTATTTACGAAAGAAGTAAATAAATAAATAATAAATGTAGGTTCATTCCCGCAATAAAGTAGAAATGAAAAAGACTGATGAATAAGCATGCCTTTTTAAGGAAAGGTCGCTTCGATTCTCGAGACAAAGAGTAAATAAAGATTTTTTCACAAGATGAACGAACATACCTTTTCGAGGAAAGGTTGTTTCGGTTCCTGAGACAGAATGTTTGGCTTTTCTGTCTATAAATAGTATGGAACTTTTCTGAAAGCATCATTCACTTCTTTTCTCTTATTTGCAAATGTCTTCAGAAAATTTGCCTAAGGAGACGGAAGTCATCTCAAAGATCAAAGCCGCCTTCGACACTCCTTCTGATGAGCCTCTACTGCCTACTCAGCCAGAAGTCGAAGAAAGCTAGGCTATCCCTGGACAAAAGCAGGAGGATATTTTTGCCAAGCTGGTGGAGCCTGGGAGTACTGCCGAGAAAGAAGCTCTGAGGAAGGCCGCCTGCGAACTGCTGGTGTTATCAGGAAATAATGTCTTCGAGCTTCTTGCGAAATACGTTTTCAATCAAGAGGGCTCCGATCCTCGTTAATTTTATGTATTTCCTTCTGTTTAAATTTATGCAAATAAAAAAAAAATTTATTTATATTCTGAGTCTATGTGTTGATATTTCTTTTTTCTTCAAACATAATATTTCTTAAAAAATTTGCCATTAGTGGTCATCATGGCGACTCGACCATCCATACCAGTCAATTGGTAAGCTCCGTTGGAGAAAACTTTGCTTACAATGTAGGGTCCTTCCTACTTCGCTTCGAATTTGCCTTTGCTCATATGCGTCATAGTCATAGGACGTCTGACGGTTAGAACTAGTTCTTATTTTTGAAATGTTCGGACTTTGACTTTACGGTTGAAGGCTTTTGATAGACGAGCCTGGTATAACTCAATATGTTGTTGAGCTAGGAGCCATTTCTCGTCAAGCGCTTCAAGCTCCTGAAGTCTCAGGCGATCATTGTTTTCAGTTATGAGTTCGTTGGCAATGGCAATTCTTAGGGAAGGGATCTAGATTTTTAATGGTAAGACAGCCTCACATCCGTATACCAAAGAGAAAGGTGTGCAGCCTATAGGAGTACGTATAGTAGTACGGTAAGCCCACGGACATTCTCCAAGCTTTTCACTCCAGTTTTATTTGTTGGTAGAAACAAACTTCTTGAGGAGTTTGATGATGGTTTTGTTAAATGCTTCTGCCAACCCGTTAGCTGCAGGATTGTAAGCTATAGAAGCAATATTATTGATCATGTTGTCATCGCAGAATCGAGTGAACTTCTGACTGATGAATTGTGGCCCATTATCGTGAATGATTTGCCGAGTAACACCGAATCTATAAATCACATGATGCTTGATAAAGTTGATGACGCTGCTTGTCTTGACCTCAGCTAGAGGTATAGCTTCAGCCCATTTTGAAAAGTAATCAGTTATGGCTAATATGAACCGATGTCCTCGAGACGAGGGAGGGTTAATAGGACCGATGACATCCATACCCCAAGCTTCAAAGGGCGAAGATGCTGCCGTCGGGTGAAGAAATTCTAATGGTTGATGGATGAAGTCAGTATGAATTTGACATGCTCGATACTTTCTTGCATACTCGATTGCATCAGATACCATTGAGGACCAATAATAGCCCATACGACGAATGCGATCCTGTAATTTAGGACCAGGTTGATGTGCGCCACAAACACCGTCATGAGCTTCATGAAGTATTTGTTTTGCTTCTTCCCCCGCAAGACAACGTAGAAGTAAGCCGTCGAATGTTCGTCGGTAGAGTGTCTTTGTAGTATGATTATAGTAAAATCTGAGTGACCGTCGTCGAATTATTGTAGCCTCTTTGGAATCTTCGAGTAGGATATCATGGACTACGAAGTCTATGAAAAGAGTCCTCCAGTCCTCACTGATGGTACAAATTTCAATTAAATTGTTAAATCCCATGATTGGGTTGTTAACTTCCATATTTAAGTTATTCTGGACATAAAATAACTCTCTATTAGTGATGACGATCATTTGTTGTCTTCGGACAGGAATTGCTAATACTGCTGCAAGATTAGTGAGTGCATCAGCTTCTATGTTACATGCTCGGCGTACATGCTCGATAAAGAAGCCTTTGAATAAAGTGGTCATCCTGATTGCTGCATCATGATATGGAACCAAATCTTGATGTCAAACTTCGTATGTGCCTCTAACTTGATTGATAATCAGTTTGGAGTCTCCGTAAACTTCAAGATACTCAATATCCAATTGTTGAGCCAATTGGAGACCAATGAGCAGAGTGTTGTATTCAGCCACATTGTTGAAACATGACTCATCTAAAGAATAAGCTCTTTGGATAGCTAACCCTTCTGGTGAGACGAGAACGATTCCAACTCCAGCAACAATAGCATATTTTGGTCCAATTCTAGATGCACCATCAAAGAATGAACGTCAAATAAGAATTTCTTCTGAAATCATGTTGGACACTAAGGTTTCATCTGGAATCTCATCGTAGAGTTTAGATGTTTTGGGAACTGGATGAGCTACTAGAAGGTCAGCAAGGGCTTGACCTTTAACAGACTTTTGAGGAACATAAATTATATCATATTGTGTTAACAATATGGCCCATGTTGCAAGCCTAGAATTGAGTGTATTGGGCTTCTTCATCAGGACCCTGAGAGGGTTAACTCTAGAAATAACATGAATAGTTTGGCCAGTGATATAATGTCTCGTCTTTTGAACAGCAAACATCAAAGCTAGACATTCTTTTTCTACTGAGTGTATCGATGCTCAGCTCCAATCATCATACGGCTAAGGTAGTAGATAGCCTGCTCATGACCTTCTTTATTCTTCTGAGCTAATAAAGCACCTAGGGAGTGGTCCATTGCTCGAACATACATCAGGAAAGTTATTCCTGACATTGGAGGCACTAGAACTGGAGGGTTCATCAAGTACCGCTTTACGTCTTCAAATGCTTGCTGACATTCTTTAGTTCAAATAAAAGACACGCCTTTCTTCATGAGTTGAGTGAACGGTCTACAGCGTCCAGAGAGATTTGAGATGAATCTCCTGATATACGCAAGCCATCCCTGAAATCCTTGTAGCTCTTTTAGGTTGCGTGGAGGATGCATCTCTTGAATGGCTTTGATTTTCTCAGGGTCAACGTGTATACCTTTAGAGGTAATAATGAATCCAAGAAATTTGCCACTAGAGACTCCTAGGAATGACTTGGTGGGATTCATCTTAAGTTGATGTTGGCGCATTAGATCGAAAATAGTTCTAAAATCTTGAATATGGTCTTCTTTCAAACGAATTTTGACAGCAATATCGTCAACATAACATTCAACTGTCTTTCGTAAATGACCACGAAAGATGGTACTCATGGCCTACTGCTAAGTTGCACCAGCGTTCTAAAGACCGAATGGCATGACAGTGTAGCAATAGACTCCAAGAGGAGTGCAAAAAGATGTATGTTTCTCATCTTCTGGATGCATCTTGATTGGATTGTATCCTAAAAATCCATCCATAAAGGACATACGTTCAAATCTGCAAGTATTGTCAATCATGACATCAGTGATTGGAAGAGGGAATTCGTCTTTGGAACAGGCTTCATTAAGGTCTCTGAAGTCGATATAGACCCGGACTTTCCCTATTTTCTTCAAAACCGGGACAACATTCTCCACCCAGTCTGGATGTTGTTCTTCTCTGATGAAACCGCAGGCGATGACTTTCTTAACTTCAGCTTCTATGGCATCCATCATATCAGGTCGAAACCTACGTTGTTGCTGTTTAACTGGCCTCGCATTTGGCAGAATATTGAGCTTGTGGGTAGCAATCTGAGGATCTAACCCCAGTATGTCTTCATAGCTCCACGCGAATACATTAATATATTCTCTAATGAGTTGGATTAGTTCTTGTTTATCCGCTTCAGGGAGGCTTTTACTGACAAATATCGATTTTGGGGAAATTTCATCTCTAATATTGACTTGAACCAGCTGATCTTCAGTAGGTGGCTCACGTTGCTCAAAGCGAAGCTCCTATTGATTATCCATCTTTTGTGCCCAAGGATCAGATTCAGAAGCTTCGACAAAGTTTTCGTCATCTTCCGAGAACTCGACAGTCACCAAATTGGAAGATAGAGTCACGTGATGGACGTGCCCTACACTGGTGTCTGAATTCCATGAGATAGAATCATAAGAATTAGATCGTTCTTCTTCCTCGGATTCAGAGGCTTCTGGAGTCGGAGTCGGTAAAGTATAACCTAATCCCCGCTTCATTTTCCTGTAGTATTGTTGTGATTTTCTTTTTGGAGCAGGAATACGAATAGGAGCTCCCCTTCCTCTGCCGCCGTTGAGACCAGCTTTAAAATTATAGCCCATCTTTTGAATGATGTCATTTGATTGCTAACTATAACGACATAGTTGAAGTCTTCTGTTATCGTGATTTTCTTCTTCACTGTCGGGTGTGATCTTTTGTTCTGTTCCTTTACTAAAAAGTATAGGAAGTTCATCTTTCTTCCTGGAAGAAACTGAGAAGAAGGAGTCCTGCATTGGCTCGAGCAATACTTCGTTTCGGGAAGCTTCAACTGCTCCTATGGCAAGTGGTTCGAAGTTATCTAACATTTTTAAATAACATCGAGTATAATAAAAGACATCAGTATACTGTAAAGGAGATGCTACTTTATTGATTTGTACATCATCAATTACAACATGATTCTTAGCCTTCACGGAAGGCTTAGTAAGGTTGATAACCATAGGAGGAGAAGGAGAAGGAGAAGGTTTGTTACGACGAAGGTCGATAACAAGAGGCTCAGAAGAGGTGAGCTCCCTTTGTTCCTTTTCTACAGCAGGAGGCTGTTTGTTATGAGAGAAAAGATGTATAGTTAATGTCTGAGAAGAAGAAGGACAAATAGCACGTCCTTTGACGGGGATCATGAGAACATCTTTTGAAGTATGTTACTGATCTTTCTCACTATCCATTGCCAATACAATTTTCATGAACTCCTCTTTGTACATCCGAAAGTCCGTAAAATATGCTTCAATACCCCTGAAAGGATTTAAATTAGCTACTTCCTTTAGGACTTCTCCATTGACAACCTCATATTTGAAGCATTGATGTAAAGTGGATGGTACAATGTTATGCTCATGTAGAAAGGGTCTTCCCAACAAAGCATTACAAGAGCCGTGATTATCAATCACGTAGAAAGTAACCTTTGTAAGAAGATTGTCTATTTGAACTTTTAGGCGAATCTTTTTCAAAGGTTCACTTCTCCCAGAATTGAATCCCAGGATTATCGTGATGGCTGTCAAAAGATTATGTATGGGAATCTTCAATGCATCTAGTAGAGTCTTTGGCATGATGCTAAGTGCAGACCCAGGATCGATCAAGATACGATCAACCTTCATGGTATCAATATATTCCGTGAAGTAGAGGGGTCGATCATGACGATTATCTTCTAACAACATATCGTCTTGTGTAAAGGTGATATTTGGCATTAGTTCCATCACACTATGACAATGAAGGCATGTTATAGGCTCATCCTCTGGTTTCTTGAGAAGTGCTAGACAAGTATCATCTTGCGTTAAAGCTTCACTCAATGTTTCTCGAGTCTCCCTCGAAAGACGGAGTAGCTCAAAAATTGACAATCTTGTCGGAGTATTGGCCAGCTGAGCCAGTATATCAAAGTTATACGGCTTCTCAAGTCCCAAGGTTGAAGTCTTCTTCAATACTTTGTCGAAAAGGATAGGCTGTTTTCGTTTGTCAGTTGTCGTCGGTTTTGGAAGAGTTGGCTCTATCGGGGTGATGAAGCTGATGGATTATTGACAGCAGGAGAAGATGATGCTTGAGGAGCCTCCAGAGCTGGAGCATGGTCTTCTTGACCTTCTGAATAGTCTCTTAGGTAAGGTTTTCCAGACCTGGTACCAGTTAAGACTTCTTCTTCAGATACAGGCTCAAAGGACACCATATTGCAACTCTTTACCTGGGTTTTATTTTTACAAGGTTTCTTTTGGCAAGATGGAGATTTTGTCCACACCCAAACCAACCCGAGATTGGTTGTGATAAAGACATAGAGAAAGAGGTACATGAGATCCTTTTTCATGATTCAAACCAGAGGCCTTTTGTAGATCATATCTCATCTTTGTCATGAGTTCACGAGATTATGGACTGTACAGATGGAAAGCTGGTTGGTATTTGGCTTCTGATTTTGATAATGTTGTCTTATCAGTGGAAGAAGAAGAAGGATTATCTACTGTCGAGATGAAGGTAGCAGTTAGAGGTGGAAGACAATGCTCACCAAATGAAATCATATGACATGATTTATTTTTAGTGGCCTTCTTGGACTTGGTGGAAGAGGATGGTGTTTCAAAATCCACCACTAAATCTGGATAGATCCATATGATCTCCCCTTTATTAGTAGACAGAGGAACAAGACCATCTGTTCGTGCAGTTGGAAGATTAACAATTTCCAGAGTAGTTCTCGAAATGGGGATGACGCCGTCCTGCACAAGTTGAGCTGGAAAATCTCCAAACTGTAAAAAGACAATATTAGCCGTTACAGTTTTCTCGTCTTGCTGGAGAATGATTGCACCGAAATTGACCATCTCTTGAATTTTACCCTTGAGCACATAGCACGCTCGAGTTGGATGTCCAATAAACCTATGATAAACACAATATTTAGGATGGTCAGTCTTACCAACTTCATCTGGCCATTTAGGTTCTGGCAGTTAGAGTTTATTTCTCTTGATAAGGCAATCAAAGATACTCATGATATCATATTCATCCAAAGAGTATTCTTCTTTTGGACGAGGTGCCCATTGTGGTGGTGCTGTAGGGATAGATGTTGGCTGATTTACATTGATGGCTAGAGCTTCTTTGCCTTTGAGGTTAATGGCCAAAGTTTCCTTGTTTTACGATTATTCTGACGGCCATTATTATTTGGTGTAGCACGTTTATCTTTATCAAGATTAGGCATTTGAATGCCTAATTGCTTGAATTTGTCAGCGCTTTCTTCTGCGGCTTTGGTCTTCATTATGAAAGATGGCCAATCCTGGAACTGTGTCGATCCTGTCTGCATACTGATTATAGACAACAAGTTTGATTTGCAAGTGTCTATAGTTAAAGCATCTGGAGTTCTGAGAGGCATTTTGAATGCTTTACGACGGAACTGTTCAATGAAACGTTCAGTCGTTTCATTATGTCGTAGTTTGATTTTGATGAGAGCAGAGATAGTCATGTTGTTGGTTCCCTCATAAAATCGTTTCAAGAACATTTGTTTGAAGCCAGCGAAAGAGGTTATACACCCATCTGGTAAACTACGATACCAGTCATATGCTGTACCAGCTAAACAGCCAACAAATACTCTAGTAAGAAGAGCATCATTTGGTTGAAGTTGATCAGTCATTACTTCAAAGTGATTGAGGTATTTACTTGGAGACGTGTTGCCAACAAACAGCGTAATAGTAGGGGGTTTGTATTTAGGAAAAAATTGGACCTCTTTCTATTATATGGGATAGGGTTGTTTGATCCCAAGCTTCTGCATGCCATCCTTCTGTTTGAAAGCTTCAAATTGAGTACGTAAAAGTTTTATGGCCTCATTAGCATCTCCAGTTGATTGCGGAGTAGTGGATTGGTTCAATGTGTTAGGAGGGGATACCGCATGATAAGTACCACCCCCTGCACCGGATTGACTTGGAATACCCTGCGTAGGAATGGAAGCAGTGTGAGGAGATTGTACCCCCAGATCAATATTGGTGGAAACTGATATTGTCACAGGTTCTTGAGTCGAAATCAGATTCACGACTGGTGGAACTGTATGTTGTGCCATAATTACAGCATGTATGCTTGCCATCATCTCAGTCATGTTCTTCAAACTAGCCTCCAAAGCAGAAATTCTCTGCTCTTGATTGGAAGAAGTGGAGGTATCTTGATCTTCTGTGACGGCATAAGCGGTCACTTCTCTAGCCCTTGAAGACGAGCTAGTGAAAAGAATGGTCCTTCCAGAACTTTCACTGTCACCATCAAAGTCACATAAAGAACTACTCCCAGAATAAGTGATAGGGATATCTTTTTGACTGAAGGAATCTTGGTTTGAATCAAGAAGATTCCTTTGACCGATTGTGTCTCGGCTTCTTGATCTAATATATTGGTATACTCCTTTACCGGATTCCTGAATCCGATCTAAGTATTGCTGACTAGGATTGCGAGATGCATTACGTCTTGGACGTTTTCCACTCTAAAGCTTCGAGATGTCATATTGACAGGAGCAAAGAGTAATTCATCTTCGTCCACTAGAATTGGTTCAGGAGTCTGAACATAATTCAAACGGTCAAAGACGGACCGCTTGGCTGACTGACAGCAACATTTGATGACAACTTCATGATGGTGGTTGCAATGATGTTCTTGCTGTTGGACCACCGCTAGACGGGATGGATTTGTAACCTTCCGCTTCTGTATTAAGAGTTTACGGAGGTCACTAACAGGACGAGAAGAAGTTGCAGGAATGTAGTCTTTGATGATATTCGGAACATGATTCTTGTTCCTGAGATGTATTATACCTTGAGTGTACAAGGACGTGCTAAGCTGGTTAGCATAAGTCACAGGATCTTTCACCTCAGCATTCTTCCTCTGGTGCAAGTTAGCAATTGGTGGCGGTTGCGCTTGATACATCTTATGATTTCTCGAGGTTGATCCTGACTGGCACCTGTTGATATGGGTGCACAAGTCTGACAGAGGAGCTACTTGTGCATCTACTTGAGATACTAGTAGTTTGTCTCGTCGGGATCTTGAAATACATAAGGTTGGTAGATCCTGCCCTGATCTCTTTGGAGTAGGCATAATGCCCTTTTGCATGGAAGGTTTATTCTGAATAGAACCCATCTTTCTGACAGAGATTTGGTTCTCTCTATTAAGGAGAATAGAATTCCTATTTGAATTGGCATTACTTTCCACCCTGTCAATGACTCGAGCAGAATGAGGAAAAGCTAAAGAGCGTTTATCTCGATTTAGTAATTTCTCACTAAACTTCTGGTTTAGTGGCAAAAAGGGAATCACTAAATAGTGCTTCTCTTTACATTGCGCTAGTGCAGAAGCATGTGCAGGTTGTGCCAGAATAAGAACACGCACAAGCTGCACTGGAACTGGAACATGCACAGGTTGCGCCAGGGAAGAAAAGGCCAAAGGGCGCTTTCCTTTGTTTTGGACAGCAGTGTGTCGAGACAGAGTCTCCTTCAATTTCAAAGTCGGGGAAGTAGAGGGATTAGCCAAAAGGCTGTTTCCCTTAGGTTGTGCCAAAGCAGTGATGGGCGCAAGTTGCACAAAAGCAAGAACAGATGCAGGTTGCGCCAGGAAAGAGAAGGCCGAAGGGCACTTTCCCTTATTTTGGACAGCAGTGCGTCGAGACAGAGTCTCCTTCGATTTCAGAATCGGAGAAGTGGAGGGATTAGCTAAAAGGTTGTTTCCCTTAAGTTGCTCCAAAGCAGTGATGGGCGCAAGTTGCGCAGAGGCAGGAGATTGCACCACCGAGGACTTAGGAGTCCAAACGGAGCACGTCTTGATCTTAAGCAACAGCAGTGCGCTTGTCGCCCCAAGTATTGATCATGGTCTCGTAGGCTGTCTGGTCGACTTGAACGACCGGGGTCTTCTGCGTCTTGCCGATTGACGCGGTATCACATTGAGTTGTCACTTTCTCGTCGGAGGAGAAAGTCGTTCCCAGCAGAGCCGCCATTATGTTTACAAATTTTTTTTTATTACAAACTAAGAAAAAGAGTGCAGGAGTACAATTAATTTCTAGGGAATTACAACTTTAGGAATCTGATCAGAAGACGATCACTTTATCCCTTGGACGATGTGATATCGAAGACACGAGCTTCTGGAGGATGCAACAACACTTTAGCAGGAGATTATGATCACTCTTGATGCTTTAAGATTGATTTGAAACTCTATTTATAGAGTTCTTGAAATAACTGTTTAGCAGTTATTCTGGATTACAGGCGCTTCAGGTTGCACACCTCCTGTTCACTTGTACAAATGGTTGTACTAACTGCTGTGGATGTGTGGCATCGTTTGATTGAGATGCGCGTGGTCGTGAGCAGTGTAGTGGGCATGTTCTGCAAAGTTAGTGGCTTGCGCGCTACTTCACTCTGTCCTGAACACCATTTGATCACCTTACGCGTTCTTTATCAGGTTGCGCGTAGGCGCAACGTAACAACCTGTACGAACGGTTTGCACCAACTGCTGTAGACGTATGGAATCGTTTGATTGAGATGCATGTGGTCGTGGGCAATGTAGTGGGCACACTCTGCGAAGTTGATAGCTTGCGTGCCACGTTACCCTATTTTAAAATAAGAGTTGATCAAGTAGCGCAAATTTGTCAAGCTGCGCATAGGCGCAACTCAACGACTGGTACCTTTGACTAGGTTGTGCTGTACTGATTAATTCTCGCACCATACAGTGACTTGCGCAAACTAGCTGTCAGCATTAATTATATGCTGACAAAATCTTCTCGAGTGCTGCGTTGCATGGAATTCGAATGGATTTTTCTTAATCTCCGTGCTGTCAGTTGTCAGATAATGATGATGCCGTTACAGCTTCTGGAGGAAATGCACCACGTGTCGCTCGTACAACCTGACGTTGGCACAGCCTGATGCTGCACAACTTGTTTGTTTGGTGCAATATAATATTTTGGCGCCATCTGACGATTGAATACATTAATGGGTGGCACAGTTTAATTTTTAGCCTCTACAATGATTCGGCCAAGTATTATCCTTCATTTGGGTCGACTAATACTCGCATGAATGTACACATAAAAACATCTGGCATCCCTCATAGACTAACTACGCAAGAGATGTCACTTTGGCAACATCTTGTTTTGGTGGGTCTAGTCAGAATGTTAGACAACTATTGCTAGTTATAAAGTGTAACGCTCCCGTCCCAAAATACATAAGACCAGGTATACGCATACATGCTAGCAGCATGTCACCAATGGGCCAACCTCATAACAAACCCATTAACGAAATGCTTAAGATGTAAATCATGATAATCAACCCAGAAACATAATACAGTCCACATGTATATATAACTAGTCATATCTGTAACGCCCCAGAACCAGAATACTGGAGAGCGGGGACATACATAGCCAGCTACGTATAATAAAATAGAATCCACCTCACTATACCGTCACAGCTGTCTAGATATATGAGGGTTTATCTACAATCCATCAGTCTCTTATGGTCAATAACAAGCCTAGTGTCTCAATCACAAGCAAGTAAGTAAATGTTACAAAATATAAGATCACCAAATATACAATAGTAAGGCGTCCCCAATATTACATATTCAGCTGATCATGAAGCTAGTCGTTACAAAATGTGAGGACTAGCAAGAGTTTAGTCATACATGATTAACCCTAGGATCTGTCAATCATACTACAGCCCGTAGGCAGACAGTAAGTAAAATGTATACGAGCTAACACTTGCTCGGCGGCTAAAAGCCTCAAAGAATATTTTACAATAGAGTGGGAGAGCCAAAATAAACCCACTCATTGCCAGGATTCTGCCTAGTAGTCACCATCTGGCTGGAGAGTCGGTGGATCCTCTGGAGCTGCTCAGAAATCTGGCCATACAAATCCAGCTGGGTCAGACCCCAGAAATAGCAAGTGCCACAAGGAGGCTTCACTTAGGAACTAAAATCAGCAAATTAGCACAAGAATATAATTACATAACAAAGACAGTAATTAAGAAAAAGCATGACAGGTGATATACGATGAGATAACCATGGAACTATTCAGATAACCAAGTTACAACCCGTAAACCAAACAAGGACCGGGGTTGTAACCCTTCGTCTGAATAGAACTTGGTTTCTCCCACCATTTATTGGTGAGATAAAATAAGAAATCAGAACATGTAACAGGATCAAGACATGACTAGACTGATTAAACTCCATCCAACATTTCACGGACAAGCAATAAGTACGGCTTGATACTTTAACTGACTAGGGTTATCACAGGCCTAGTTACTTGCAAGATGCAGTAAGATTATTCCAACAGCCACAAGCCCTGCAGACCATCCAGGTTATCCAGGTCGAATATCTTGTTCATGGAGGGTGCAACACATGGCAGTGTGCTGAAAATGTGTCCTTCTCGTCGGCAGGCTACAAGTCCACTTGAGCACCCAGATAACGGGATTGTCTGTAGCTGGGAAATCTCTTCATGACTACTGGATTATTCTAGTTATTAGCCTTAGTTGAATTCAGTAGGTACCCCTAACCGTGGTATTCAGGGGTCCATATCCTAGACATGATGCAAGACAAGACTGGTTCATTTGTACAAGCACAATCGTCCACGATATCAAGAGGAGGATTACTAGCATGTCGAGATAGCCGTCACAACGGCGTTCTAGATTACATGTCATGTTTACTTGTCAAGAGTGCGCCACGACGGGCCACTATCATGTTCTATCCTTACATTATAATAAATGAAAAAACTTGCATAGAGTAGCTAATAACATGCTCTTGAAGCCAAGGAAAAGATCTACCACTTTTATGTTGGAAGTTGGGAGAAATTCTGGCCACAAATCGGCCAAATAGGACATAAAATAGCCAAAAATAGCTAAAATAGGCACTATGCGGCACTATTCAGCACTATACGACACCCCATATGCGGCTTAGACACTATGCGGCACTATACAACACTCTCCTATGCGGCTCGGACACTATATGGCACTATGCAGCACTCTTATATACAGCTTAGATACTGTGCGACACTATGCGGCACTATACAGCACTCCCATATGCGGCTCGGACACTATACGGCACTATGCAGCACTCCCATATGCGGCTCGGACACTATACGGCACTATACAGTACTCCCATATGCGACTCGGGCACTATACGGTACTATGCAGCACTCCCATATGCGACTCGGATACTATGCGGCACTATGCAGCACTCTCATATGCGGCTTGGATACTATGCAGCACTATGCGGCACTATAGAGCACTCTCATATCTGGCTCCGACACTATGCAGCTCTATGCGGCACTATGCAGCACTCTCATATACGGTTCGGACACTATACGGCACTCTCATATGCGGCTCGAATACTATACAGCACTATGCAGCACTCTCATATGGGACTCGGATACTATTCATCGTCCCTGCCAGAATCAGCACAGATGAACACAAAAATGACCAAAAATACTTTTAGCCATAACTTCCTCAAAACAAGTCGAAATCCAACTTTTTAAAGGTCTATTTTGGGTAAAATCGAATTCTCTACAACATGGAACAATCAAAACATAAAAATAATGAAGTTAAATAGATCAAAACCCAAGAAAACCAAAATGATATAAACTTAGATCTATAAGAAAATATCCATCAAAATAAAAAATGCCAAGTTCTAAAGTATCTTAGAATCTCGTGAGAAAGACAATAGAACAACAAAAATAGAGTTTCTCCATGAAATAAGTTGCACTTGCCTAAGCTTCTCTTGGTAGGTGGAGAAGTTAAGAGGAAGAAGATGAAAAAATAAATGAAGAGTAAAGAGGAGAGAGAAAGGGGTTGGATTTTAAATGATGATGGTGGTGGTAGGTAGGGGTTTTCTTTTGGTTCATGATGAACCCAAAAGCAAATCCAACCAAGCTAAACCGAACCAAGCTAAGCCATAACCAAAGAAATGCCAAAATAACATGCCAATGCAACATGCTAAAAATAAAACCATGACTAGCTAACCATGACTAATAAAATACGGACCCGAAATATGTACACGTATACGAAAATACATAACACAGATTTCGAGGGTGACAACTCTTCCCACCTTAAAAGAATTTCATCCTCGGAATTTAATTAAAGAGGCTAGAGGTGTCGGAACAAGTTACACTATCAGATACAATCTACAGCTAAGTAATCAATCAAGCAATCAAATATGCAAGCAAGGATTCGAAGTGTAAGGCACAAAAAAGACTTTATACCTCACGAGTCAAAAAGGTCGGGATATCACGATCGGATATCATCCTCACGCTCCCACGTTGACTCCCCCAAAGAGTGATGACCCCAAGCAACTCGGACTAACTTGATAGTTTTATTCTTGAGTGTCTTCTCTCTTCGGTCCAATATAGACACGGGCCTCTTCTCATACGAAAGGTTGGTACCAACAACCAATTTCGAATAATCCAGGATGTGGCTCGGGTTCGGGATATACCGTCGCAGTTGGGATACATGGAATACGTCATGTACCTCACGTAGCGATGGTGGAAGAGCGAGACAATAGGATACATCTCCTACTCGCTCCAGAATGTCAAATGGCCCTATATACCTAGGACTAAGCTTTTCCTACACGCCGAAACGAATAACGCTACGGTTAGGCAAAATCCTCAGGAATACATGGTCGCCGACAGAAAACTCAAGAGGGCGCTGATGAGAATCGGCCCAATGACGCTGGCGATCTTGGGCAACTCGAAGGTGATCGCTGACTCTCCTGACCACCTCAACGGTATGAGCAATCATTTTTGGACCGAGCAACTGCCTCTCTCCGACATCGTCCCATGCTAGCGGAGATCGGCACTTCCTACCATACAGTGTCTCGAACGGTGCCATCTGGATACTAGCTTGGAAACTGTTGTTGTACGAGAATTCTACCAGGTGCAGGTGATCTTCCCACAAACCACCGAAGTCGAGTATACAAGATCTCAACATGTCTTCCAAGGTTTGTATGGTACGCTCTGACTGACCATCTGTCTGTGGGTGATACGCTGAGCTGAACTGGAGGCGAGTTCCCAAACTCTCTTGCAGGCTACGCCAAAAGTACGACGTAAATCTGGAATCCCTGTCCGATGTGATACTGACTGGTATACTGTGCAATCTGATAATCTGTCGGACATACATCTCCGCTAGCTGAGCCGTCGACTGACCAACTCTGAACGGGAGAAAGTGAGCCACCTTTGTGAGCCTGTCTATGACAAGCCAAATAGCGTCTCTGCCAGCCGGGGATCTAGGCAATCCGGTCACAAAATCTACGGTTATATGCTTCCATTTCCACTCTGGAATTGGCAATGGTTGAAGTAGTCCAGCTGGACTCTGATGTTCAGCCTTAACTTGTTGGTAGACTAAATAACGAGAGACAAACTGGGCTATCTCCCTCTTCATGCCATTCCACCAAAAGTGCTAGCGGATATCACGGTAAATCTTCGTGCCACCGGGATGAATGGAATACTGCGAATTGTGGGCCTCTGCCATGATCTCCTGTCTGATATCTCCACTGGGTACACAAAGACGCTTACTATGTCGAAGTGTACCGTCTTTATTAACTCTGGTCTTCGTCCCGCCTCACACTCTGCTCTGAGCCGCTGAAGCTTGGAATCTGCCGACTGTACCATCTGGATCCTCTCGACTATGCTGGACTGAACCTACATGCTGGCTATCATATCAATGCCATATTGGTAGGAAGGACAACTTCTATTCCCATCTTCTGAAGATCGGCTAATAACTTCGGCTGCGCTGTGAGAAAATAACTCCAGCTCTCCTGTTCAATGCATCTGCAACAATATTGGCCTTCCCAGAATGATACTGCAAGTTGATGTCATAATCCACAAGCAGCTCGAGCCATCTCCTTTGACGCATGTTGAGATCCTTTTGGGTGAACACATACTTCAGACTCTTATGGTCGGTGAAAATCTCTACCCTATCTCCATACAAGTAGTGCCTCCAAAGCTTAAGTGCAAACACTACTGTTGCCAGCTCCAAGTCATGGATCGGGTAATTTCTCTCATGATCACGAAGCTGACATGACGTATAAGCTATTACCTTCCCATGCTGCATCAAGACACATCCTAATCCCTTGCCGGAAGCGTCGCAATAGACTGAAAACCCTCCGGTCCCATCTGGAAGCGTGAGAATGGAAGCCGTCATCAAGCCTCGCTTCAACTTCTCAAAAGAATCCTAACATTCTGCTATCCAAGCAAACTGCACCTCCTTACGAGTAAACTGGTTCAATGGCGCTAAAATCCGAGTAAAGTCTGAAACAAATCGTCGGTAGAAGCCGGCCAATCTAAGAAAACTGTGAACTTCTGCAACTGTGCTGGGAACTGGCCATGTTTCGATAGCCACGATCTTCTGGGGATCCACTTCTACTCCCCCTCTGGTGATGATATGACCCAAGTATGAAATGCGATCGAGCTAGAACTCGCATTTACTAAACTTGGCATACAACTGGTGCACTCGGAGAATCTGGAGGACAATTCTGAGATGCTGCTCATATTCCGCCTCACTCTTGCTGTAGACCAGGATGTCGTCTAGGAACACAATCACGAACTGATCCAAATAAGGCATGAAGATACGATTCATGAGATCCATGAATACGGCTGGCGCATTGGTTGCTCCAAATGGCATAACATGAAACTCCCAATGCCCATACCTCGATCTGAACGCTGTCTTCGGGATGTCCTGCTCTCTGACTCTGATCTGGTGGTGTCCTGACCGCAAGTCAATCTTCGAAAATACTGATACCCCTTTGAGTTGATCAAACAAGTTATCTATCATCGGGAGAGGGTATCTGTTCTTGATTGTCACTGAGTTCAAGGTACGATAATCAACACACAATCTGGACGTACCATCCTTCTTTTTCACAAGAAGCATCGGGGCTCCCCAAGGCGATCCACTAGCACGAATGAATCTCTTGGTTCGGAGTTCTTCAATCATCTTATACAATATCTCCAACTCTGACGGTGCCATCCTGTAGACTCTCTTCGACACTGGGGCTGTCCCTGGGATTAAGTCGATAGTAAACTCGATCTCTCGTTCTGGCGACATTCCAGGAAGCTCTTCTGGGAAAACATCTGGAAACTTCTCGACTATCTGGGGTAACTGTACTGCTGCTACTGCCATCCGCAATACTGGAGGAGAACGTTCAACTTCGCCTCGAAAAAAGAAAAACTCTGGCTCGCCTGGAATGCTAAAAACAATCCTGCCAATATGGCAGTCTATCCTAGCATACTGGTTCCTTAACCAATCCATCCCTAAGACCACATCATAATCAGCCATTGGGAACTCTATCAATCTAGCGAGGAACTCTCTACCGCTAACTACGATTCGACACGAGAAAAATACTCTATCTACTCCCACAAGACTGTTATCAGAAAGTATATTGAGCCTTACTGATAATGACTCAGGCTCCAATCCTATCCGTGTCGTGAATTGTGCAGACATAAATGAATGTGATACACCAGAATCAAATAATACTGATGCTCAGAAGGAGTTGACGAAAATAGTACCTGCCACTACCTCACCTGGTGCCAATCCTTCTTCTACGGTCATCGCCATCGCCTGACCATGTCCTCTGGGTGCGGGTCCCCTCTGCTGGAAACCTCTCTGCCTATTCTGGATCTGGGCTTGGGCTTGTGCATACTGCTGGGGGTTCTGCTGCTGGAATACTTGGGTCTGGGGCAGCAAGGGCCTCAGTAACGGGTACTGCTGCTGCTGGACTGGTACTAGTCCTCTCACCGAAGGACTAGTGAAGTTGGATGAAGATGAACTACCCATGTTCGGGCAGGATCCTATCTTGTGATCCGCTGCCCCACAAGCCAGGCATAATTCCTGCGCCCTGCGACACTCTCCTACCACATGTCCTGGCTTCCCGCAATGTGAAAATCCCACTGCGGAAGAATGCTTCTGCTTTTGCTGCTGAGAGTTCGTCAGAGTTGAATGTTGAACCGACATTACTGAGGCCGCCCACCTCGGAGTTTCAATTGTCAAAGCCCTAGCTGCCAGAACTGGTGCTGAAGATTGATTCATGTGGCCATGAGATCGCTTTCGACCTCCGGTCCTGTCCACGATCCTCTGGGAGGTATACTCGTGCCTCTTAGCTGCTCTCAATACCACATCAAAAGTCTGATGTTCAAACTGCTCTACTGCCAATAAAATCTCTAGATGGAGCCCCTGCTGGAACCGCTGGGCTCTGTCGAACTCGGTTGCGACCAAGGTGGGAGCAAACTAACTAAGTCTCGAAAACTCGGCCGCATATCCGTCGACCGTCCTGCCCATCTGCTTCAGATTGGTGAACCTCGTCTGTAGATCGTACCGAGCTATATCATCGAAGTACTTGGTCTGGAATCTTTCTCGAAATACTGTCCACGTAACAGGTGCCACTAATCCAACGGCCTGTGTCGCCCACCAGCTGCGGGCAAGATCCAATAACTGTAGGCGTACTACCGCCACCTTCTCGTTCTCGGGCATCTTCGCCGCTTCTAGAATCACTTCTGTATCCTGCAGCCAAGCATCTACGGCAATAGCATCCTCACTGTCGTCGAAGAAGGGAGGGTTCAAGCGCTTGAAGCTGTTGGCCGCGCTGTTACCCTGATGACCTCCTCTGGTCAGAGCATCCGTCACTGCCTGGTGTAATGCATCACCTTGACGATCTTGAGAAGCTAGCAATGTCCTGATGAGACCCACCAAGGTGCCATCATCAGGCTCTACAGGCTGGACTGGCCGGACTGGTGGCTATAGACCCCCAGTAGGCATGACTCTGGAGGCTACTCCTGAATGTTGGACTTGATCTCCAGGTTGTTGTTGGTCCACGGGAGGTACTCCGCCTTGCCGATCAGTAGGACCAGGGACAATGCCGCTGAAGAAGACGACATAGGAAACAAAAAGGAAGGACCAGGATTGTTCAAAGATGCAAGCATGTGACCAGGTCAAGAGTTCAGAGATTTAGAGGATACGAGCAGAGATCGAGGACGAGTGCCGATTGAGACATCTATTCGGTAAACCCTCACATATCTTGATTTACAAGACCTGCATAGGCTACCACTTAAACCATGTAACGCCCCAGAACCAGAATACTGGAGAGCAGGGGCATACATAGCCAGCTACGTATAATAAAATGGAATCTACCTCACTATACGGTCACGGCTGTCTAAATATATGAGGGTTTATCTACAATTCATCAGTCTCTTATGGTCAATAACAAGCCTAGTATCTCAATCACAAGCAAGTAAGTAAATATTACAAGATGTAAGATCACCAAATATACAATAGTAAGGCGTCCCCAACATTACATATTCAGCTGACCATGAAGCTAGTCGTTACAAAATGTGAGGACTAGCAAGAGTTTAGTCATACATGATCAACCCTAGGATCTGTCAATCATGCTACAGCCCGAAGGCAGACAGTAAGTAAAATGTACACGAGCTAACACTTGCTCGGAGGCTAAACGCCTCAAAGAATATTTTTACAATAGAGTGGGAGAGCCAAAATAAATCCATTCGTTGCCAGGATTCCGCCTAGTGGTCACCATCTGGCTGGAAAGTCGGTGGATCCTCTGGAGCTGCTCCGAAATCTGGCCATACAAAACCAGCTGGATCAGACCCCAAAAAGAGCAAGTGCCACAAAATAGGCTTCACTTAGGAACTAAAATCAGCAAATTAGCACAAGACTATAATTACATAACAAAGACAGTAATTAAGGAAAAGCATGACAGGTGATATACGATGAGATAACCATGGGACTATTCAGATAACCAGGTTACAACCCGTAAACCAAACAATGACCGGGATTGTAACCCTTCGTCGGAACAGAACTTGGTTTCTCCCACCATTTATCGGCAAGATAAAATAAGAAATCAGTGTAACAATCTTGTACAGGATCAAGACAAGACTAGAGTGATTAAACTCCATCCAACATTTCACGGCCAAGCAATAAGTACGGCTTGATACTTTAACTAACTAGGGTTATCACAGGCCTAGTTATTAGCAAGATGCAGTGAGATTATTCCAACAGCCATAAGTCCTGCAGATCATCCAGGTTATCCAGGTCGAATATCTTGTTCATGGAGGGTGCAACACATGGCAGTGTACTGGAAATGTGCCCTACTCGTCGGCAGGCTACAAGTCCACTTGAGCGCCCAGATAACGGGATTGTCTGTAGCTAAAAAATCTCTTCATGACTGCTGGATTATTATAGTTATTAGCCTTAGTTGAATTCAGTAGGTACCCCTGACCGTGATATTCAGGGGTCCCTGTCCTAAACATGATATAAGACAAGACTGGTTCATTTGTACAAGCACAATCGTCCACGGTATCAAGAGGAGGATTACTAGTATGTCGAGATAGCCGTCACAACAGCGTTCCAGATTACATGTCATGTTTACTTGTCAAGAGTGCGCCACGACGGACCACTATCATGTTCTATCGTTACATTATAATAAATGAGAAAACTTGCATAGAGTAGCTAATAACATGCTCTTGAAGCCAAGAAAAAGATTTACCACTTTTATGTTAGGAGTTGGGAGAAATTCTGGCCACAAATCGGCCAAATAGGCATAAAATAGCCAAAAACAGCCAAAATAGGTACTATGCAGTACTATGCGGCACCCCATATACGGCTCGGACACTATGCGGCACTATGCGGCACTCTTCTATGCAGCTCGAATACTATGCGGCACTATACAGCATGCTCATATGCGGTTCGGACACTGTACGGCACTATACAGCACTCTCATATGCGGCTCGGACGCTATGTGGCACTATACGGCACTATGCAGCACTCCCATATGCAGCTCGGACACTATACAGCACTATGCAGTACTCTCATATACGGCTCGGACACTATACGGCACTATACAGCACTCCCATATGCGGCTCGGATACTATGCGGTACTATACAGCACTCCCATATGCTGCTCGGATACTATGCGACACTATGCAGCACTCTCATATACGGCTCGAATACTATGCAGCACTATGCGGCACTATGCAGCACTCTCATATACGGTTCCGACACTATGCAGCACTATGCGGCACTATATAGCACTCTCATATGCGGCTCGGACACTATACGACACTCTCATATGCGGCTCGGATACTATGTAGCACTATACGACACTATGCAGCACTCTCATATGCGGCTCGGACACTATTCATCGTCCCTGCCAGAATCAGCACAGATGAACATAAAAATGGCCAAAAATACTTTTGGCCATAACTTTCTTAAAACAAGTCAAAATCCAACTTTTCAAAGGTCTATTTTACGTAAAATCAAATTCTCTACAATATGGAATAATCAAAACATGAAAATAATGAAGTTAAATAGATCAAAGCCTAAGAAAACCAGAATAATATAAACTTAGATCTACAAGAAAATATCCATCAAAATGAAAAATGCCAAGTTCTAAAGTATCTTAGAATCTCGCGAGGAAGACAATAGAACAACAAAAATAGAGTTTCTCCATGAAGCAAGTTGCACTTGCCTAAGCTTCTCTTGGTAGGTGGAGAAGTTAAGAGGAAAAAGATGAAAAAATAAATGAAGAGTAAAGAGGAGAGAGAAAGGGGTTGGGTTTTAAATGATGATGGTGGTGGTAGGTAGGGATTTTCTTTTGGTTCATGATGAACCCAAAAGTAAACCCAACCAAGCTAAACCGAACCAAGCTAAGCCATAACCAATGAAATGCCAAAATAACCATGCCAATGCAACATGCTAAAAATAAAACCATGACTAACTAACCATGACTAATAAAATACGGACCCAAAATATGTACACGTATACAAAAATACGTAACACAGATTTCGAGGGTGACAATATCCCCACAGAATAAGTCCAAGAAGTAATCAAGTCCAATGTGATAAATGTAGCAAATGTCCAACCATAAAGAAAATATAATTGTACGAGGAAAAAGACATCCCAAAACGACAGCCAAGAGAAATAAAGTGATAGTCAACTACAAGTCTGTTGAAATAAAAGAAAATAAGGTAGAAAGTCTAAACAAGGAAATGACATGATCACGAGAAATCCTCTGGCACTATCCCACCCTCATGTGTTGGTAAATCTCCGGTCTCAGCTCCCGAATCGTAAATCTCGAGGTAATCTTCAGCTTCTTTTAAGCCTGGAAAACAGCCAGGTCCTTAGGGGACTAGCAAGGTACATAATATACATGCCATGGTACAGATGTGGAACATATAATTTAAGGCAATCTATGTATCTGGTCTATGTGCTATACAAGTGAGAATCTTTTCTAGAATATCAGACATCTCCACTGAGGGTCACAAGCTCCTCAACAGGATATTGTCCCTAGTACCGTGTCTTGGGACCAAGGACAATCAATCTCGACAATGATATCCTCTAATCTACTACAGAGCTAAAGGGTCACATAAACAACTTGCCATACGGTAATAGGTCTGATACTGTAGTCAAGTTCTCCCTAACCCCATGTATAGAGTCTTGAAATGTCAAGTTCGTATAGTCATCTCGATAATAATAACTATAATGATAAATAATCTAGAATACTACTACGAGATCAATACCACGAATAATCATGTAAACCTTGCATCATGAATGTGTCGGTGTCCTGTGGTCAATCATGTCAATAGACATGTCAATATGCACATAATAAGAATTATATGGGCAAATGTTGGCATTTTATATTTGTTATATGTTAATGCAAGTGTCTGATATTCTACATTATAGACAATATTGTGTGTGGTGACACACACAAGATCATATTATCAGTTCCTTGTACAATATATAAATGGTTCACAACCTAGATGGATTTGGACAAACCAATGGTAAGGTTATAGTATAATCTGACATTAGTCTATCTTGACTATAGATTTATACTAGTGCACTTTGTGTATATTGAACATGACCACTTGAGGTTGTTCTCTTTGTACTGACTACATAAGAGAACAAATAGTTATGTTATTATGGATGCTTGTGCTCTTAATCCGGATATAATAACAGACATGTATACGTAGTGTGCATTACTTTGATTCATAAAAGAGTGAGAGTCATAATGAGTCAATAAACTCTATGAATTGGATAATGGGATTATGTGTATGATGAGCTATTGATTATAAAAAGAATCTACGTCCCGATGTATCGGGTTGATGGTATCCCCTTAAAGAAATCATAAGAATTGTCATGTAAACCCTTTAGGTGGATTCTATCCGATATGACAAATAAAGTTGAGTGGTACTACTTAAGAATAAAAGATGTCGATTAATGTAGCTGTCAGTAACTTATTTTGATTGACGGACATTCGACATCTTAACATGGGGGATAAAAGGAGCCCATAAACGTAATTTGGGATTAGGAAGGTAGTGCAACAATAGCTCTTTAGTGGACCAAGATATTGTTAACATGCAAGGGTTGTGTGTTCGGGCTGAACACGGGAAACCTAGACCCGCCAGGAGACCTAAACCTAATTTCTTTTTATGGTCCCTGCCGTAGCCTATATATACCCTCTATTCTCTGGCCGTCATATGTATCCTAAGAAGAGTATCTTTCTCTAATTCATTCATCACGAGAGAAAAGAAATGGAGGGCAGCTAATGGAAGAAATGGTTGGGAGATCGTCGCCCACATGACGTCCAACCTGATAAAGGAATACGTGCAGAAGATCTTAGGGTCGCTAACTGCTCGAGGTTGCTGGAAACTATCATCTTCTGTTCATCACAGATATAATTTGTGAACACTAGTTTTCTTCTATGAAGGGTTAGAATATGTTTTAAATCTGTTAAGTTTCTATCGATCAATATGCACACCAATATGTGGTCTTGAGAATCCTCAGTTCCATCAATCATGACATCAGTACCCATCTACGAAATAGACACTATGTATCAACGTCCCTACGTCATGCAATGCTAACCAATAAACAACAAGAAAGAAAAAGAAAACAATCTAAACCATGGCAAGGTATACTTGCCTGTAACTGCTGTCTGAGTGTATGCCTGACCAACTTCGATGTCTTCATTACTTCCTCCAAGTTCACCTATAATAATACACTATTATTAATACTCTATCTTGACTTACTACAAATAGACTATATTAATATCTAAACCTAACCGTTGTCATGATGTTAGTACAACACCATACAACATATATAGTACCAAATTTTCTTATAAGTAATCTATAATTAATATAAAATAATATTTTAATTTCTGAAAATATACTTATAAATTTATTTATATTACCCAAAAATACTATTTTAATGGTGGAAACTCGTGCACAATAGGTCCATGTCAATACTACGCCATTATTACCATATTTTGACCTACTAGTTGAGACCCGAAAAAATAATTACTTAAAAATATTAAATTCTAGAAAAAATATAGAAATGAGTTAAAATAGTACTTTTAACATCAAACCTTGAACAACAAATAATTTAGCAAAGATATATGGAGTATCAAGATACAAAGAACATATAATTTGTGGAGTTACGGTGTTACGATAAATGTCAACAATTTTAATAAATACTAAACGAACTCAAAAATTAGCAAATAGATATGCGTGGGAAAGCTCTTGATGTCTAGTATCAAATAAAAATTATTAGGAAGATGAAATCTAAATAAAATAGGTGAAAATCTACTCGCAACAGATCTGGTACGTTCTGGATACCTTGTCGTAGAATTCATGCCACGGACAAATCATTCGGAACTGTGTGGATGGACAAGTGGACATGAAAAATAGACATAGATATATTTTCATTAGTTTTAGTTTTATAAAAAGATGAGATCGAAAAGTACACAAAACCCTTGATGCAAAATAGCGTACCTGCTATGACGAATTCAGCACAAGTTCGATCGACTTCGGGTGCCCTTCCGCACCTCGTACGTACCAAATTAGTGACTGAGGCTCCTCAAAAAGGTGCTGGTGTGTTAGGGGGTGTGTCTAGGGTTGATATGAATGTGGTAGGAGGGTTGAAAGAGGTCGGGGTGATGAGTTTCTGTCGGGTGAAGAGGAAAGTGCAAAAATATCAAAGAAATTAGAGCTTGGTTTGGAGAGATAAGGAGGTAGCGGTTATATATAGGGGTTTAATATGTAGGGTTTTGATAGGATTTATATTATTGGAATTTGGGCTTTGGTTTGGACTAATTTGGTTAGGATTTGGCCCTCCAAAAGATTAATATAGTAATGAGTTTCCTTATTGGGTGTGTTGTTTAACCAAGTCAAAAATATAAGAAATATTCAACATTGCTACAAATTAGTATCCAAAAATTAATTAAATATATATAATCAATTTTTGACAACCTTAGATAGGCTCTAACAAGTGGGTTTGACTAGGTTAGGATTCGAATAGATTTTCTAGTCAAATTGAACCCGAAAAGTCAACTAATGAGTCGCATGTGCCACTTGCAAATAAATAGCACATGAGAACTCGATTAGATGGCACACCCTAGACATGTGTGTTATTGGCTTAAATAGTTTAAAACCATATATTGGATCAAACGGTTTTGATTTACGTCGAGTCCCAAACTCATGTTGGAAGTTAGGTCTAAAATTACGTTAAATGGCCAAATGGCCTAAGTTGACCCAAAGTTGTGCGAAGTCAAAATAATGTTGGAAAACAAATTTGGATGAGATATGATATATCAAACTAAAGGTGGACGTATCTAGAATTCAAATATGGAGTTAGATTTGAGATATCCATATTTTTTGTACTTCAAAGCTACGAAAAAATACTACTATAGTCATTATTGACTTAAAATATAGTTTAATATTTAAAATATCCATATAAAATAAA
Source organism: Iris pallida (assembly GCA_029216955.1). Lineage (NCBI taxonomy): Eukaryota > Viridiplantae > Streptophyta > Magnoliopsida > Asparagales > Iridaceae > Iris > Iris pallida. The sequence continues at coordinate 28,451,029 of JANAVB010008400.1, read as the reverse complement.
AATGATTAAAAACAAAATTTAAAAATTAGGGGCTTACAACCTACCCACCTTAGAAAATTTTATCCTCGAAATTAAAATAACACTACCATGCAAAATCTACAACATAGGAATAATTAAGCTAATCTTACCGGAATTCGCGAATAGATGTGGATATTGCTCCCGCATGGAATCTTCTTGCTCCCAAGTAGATTCTCTCGAAAAATGGTGCTTCCATGCAACCCGAGCCAATCTAATCGTCTGCCCTCTAAGCATTTTCTCGCTAGTATCCCATAAACCAACCAATTGCTCTTCGTACTACAAAAAATGGCTTTTTTGACAGTTTTTTTCCGCCAAGAAAGTTTTCTTGATGGTTCTGCCCGTCATCTAGGCCAGAGTCAAGAAAAGTCTCCATTTTTCTTGATGGTTTCTGGTTTTGTTTTTCTTGACGGTTTTAAACCGTCAAGTAAAATAAATATCTTGACAACTTAAAATCGTCAAGAAAAATTTAACCAGAAGCCATCAAGAAAAATAAAGACTTTTCTTGACTGTGGCCTAGATGGCGGTGAAAAATCGTAAAAAAAAAAAAATCCTTTTTTGACGAAAAAAACGTCAAAAAAGTTATTCTATTTTTTTAGCAAAATTATTTATAATTATATATTATTTACTAACAAGTTCGTATATAATATTAACATAAACCAAGAACATCATAAACATCGAAGAACTTTAATACAAAATCTTTATATTGATAAATACTCAGTTTGTACATTGCAAACATCCAAGAACCACATATACAAATAGACCAAAATATATGGTTTGTACAATATCAAAATCCTCCTATCTTTCTCATCAAAATCCTTCTCTCATCAGCTTCTTAACACCATATCATGTATCACAAGCAAATCCATACAAGGCATCTTTGAAGGGAGTTCCTCATAGTTTATTTCTGTTAATTTGTTCCTACAACTACAATTGAATTCATTCTCAATAAATACTTTACACTAAAAATATATAGGATGTATCAACAATAAAATAGGGTGTATCAACATTATATAAACATCTTTACCTGAAAATGATAAAGAAAACCTACGATGCCAAGCATGATAAAAAAATCATATGATGCCAAGCATGATTGTGGCCAATAGATAAGTGATTGTGTTTGCAAGCATGATTTTTGCATTTGTTTAATAGCAGGTTCCTCATCCACCTGTACAATGTACATTATTAATAACAAAACATCACAAACCAACATGAAAGAAGAAGAACATGCACAAAGTACACAACAAAAAAATAGTTGATCTCAAATATGAGAAAGTGGCAAATATAAGCAAAAATAACATAATCAAATTGATGAAGTACAAAAAAAAACATAAATATATAAAGTATGTATGGAGACCTAACTACATGCAACTTTGATAAATACTTCCAACAATGATCTCGAAAATGCAAAGAGATTTCTGGTGGGGACACAACTCAGACGAAAGGAAAATGCACTTCCTAGCTTGGGATAAATTCATGAAACCTAAAAGATTGGGCGGACTAGGCTTTCGTAATCCTGAATGGGTTAACGAAGCCTTAATCGGGAAGCTTACTATGGCGATTCCTCGAGAATCCTAACCTTCTATGGGTTCGTCTACTAAAAGGAGTCTATCTCCAAAACATATGGAATGCTCAAAAATCGACTAGAGACTCTCCTACGTGGCGCGCTCTCTTGGACATCCGCAACAACATGTCGGACAAGGTATGCTGGAGAATCAATAAGGGGTGGGTTAGCATCCTGGATGATCCTTGGATCCCTACACAGCCTGGGTATCGTGTACTCGGGATATCTCCGCCGCCTAATGGACCAAAAATGGTTTGTGACCTGATGAATCTCCAAACCAAAAGCTGGAATACTGGATTAATCTCCTCGCTGTTCCCAGAGATGGAGGCAAAAGCCATCATGGCAATCAGACTCAGCAGGAGAAACGAACCTGATAGCCTCATTTGGACGGGCACGAGGACTGGTGTTTTCTCTACCAAATCACTGTACGAATCCATTCGTCTGCAACAGCCGGGTTGCTCATACCACACCCCAGAATCGACATTCTGGAGCCGGCTGTCACGACCCGCACCCACTATGAGGGTACGAGAACGTAACAACGCCCAGCCTACGTCGCAGTGTCGGCAGTAGAACGCCGTCCTAGGTCACAACATCTAATAATATAAGGTACCTGAATAGTATATACACTCCGAATGGAGATGACATAACAGAACAGTCTCAATCACATCTAAGGCAGATACAGAATAGTAAAGGTAGATAGATAGATCAAAACCACAATGTCATACAAATAAGAGAGAGAGAATCTAAGTGTCTAGGATAACAACTCAAGAAACATCCAGCTCAATACAAGTCTCATAATATATACAACATCTCAGAACAACAACTGAAAGTCGAATAAACAATGCTAAAAAAAATAAGATAAAGCCTACCTATCTTGCCTAGACTATGGGAGTAGCATCCTATACTGCAGCTGGGTCATCCAGAGGAACCAGGTCGCAGGTGTCGTCTAAGCCTGCTCCGTAATAGGTGGTGCATAAGGCCTCATCCTCATCCTCTGTAATATTTTCAATGGGTCCAGTCAGGACAGGAACGAGCACAATACATCTCACGCAGTTCATATCAAGTTAGGAAAAATAAAGCATGCAATAGAGTAAGATACATGAAAAACTGAAAAGAGAATATATGAAATAAAGAAGATAATTGTAAGAAAATATCTACTATAAATAGAGAACTAGCAGTGACTAGTGAGTCAGAGTAAAATATAGACACGTGAATGGCATAGGAAGATTCATGACTACAGCTAAGAGTGATTCATGACTACAGCTACTTAAATATTATTCATATGCCTATTTCTACTCCCCCATCCCCAATCAATACACAAGGATCTGTTCAAGTTATGTTAAGATTCGTGAAACTTCACATGGCTCATAAAATGAGTGATACGTGAAGTTGATTCATGATGGCTCTGTGAACATAAGAGTACAAATGTCACAAGCGATTCGTGAATAAGTGAAAGCATAGAGATACGTGATGATTCATGAAACGCATAAAATATACAGTATTTGATGCTCCCGAGGGGGATAACATCTCATGAAAAGATCTATATAGTACCAATCCGTGCTACCAATGTGTCAGCATAAAGTAAAGTAATCTAGAGCAAGAATATAAATACTAGCAAGTATAAAACGGTCAGAGAATGTACTCGCCTGATAACTGAATGTCCGAAGAGGGTGTACTGCCTGAGGAGAGTGTATGTCTCCTAATCAGAGCAACACAAGTTACAACATGTCTAAAATGAAGTAATTGAACAATGTTATGCATTCTACATGATTCTAGGTCAATCTAAAGTCAACTCTTGGTCAACCATGGTCAACTACACTAGTCAAACTAGGTCAACTAAACCATTCCAAGTCTAAACCTAGACTAACAAGTCATTCTAGTCAATTTAGGCCTAACCAAGCCTACTAAACCTAAGCACACCAATACAAACAATGTCAGGGTATCACACACAAGTTTTATTTATATACATAGACTAATGAAGATAGACAAGGCTATAACATGCCTATCATTCACATCAGCATCACAACTTTTATTTATATATATATATATATATATATATATATATATATATATATATATATATATATATATATATATATATTTATATATATATATATATATATATATATTTATATATATATATATATTAAAAAAAAAAATATATATATATATATATATATATATTTTATATATATATATATATATATATATATATATATATATATATATATATATGTCACATTCACATATATGAAATACCAAGACATCTCTATAGGAAGCTCTATATAGGCACATACTTATATACATATATAAATATATATATATATATATATATATATATATATATATATATATATATATATATATATAAAATATATATATATATATATATATATATATATATATATATATAATGGAAGAGGCAACATAAGTGAGGGTGTGTGCTGTGTCTAGTGACAGTATGCATCAAGTGAACTAGTGTCAATGGATAAGGGTGTGTGAGTGCCCATATATATGTAGCAGTTTTAGGGGGGTGTATGTATGTAGAGAGTAAGTGTGTGTATCACAAAATGTGGCATGTGTGTGTAGAGTGGATGTGTGTCCTAACAGAGTAATGTGTGAACCTATCCTTGTGTATAGCAAGTGGATAGGTGTAGCATGGCAAGGGGTTTATGTTCAAAGGTTAACATGGCAAAAATAGGTGTTAGCAAGTTAGAGGGTTAACATATAGTGTGTGTATGGGAGAGGTAGTGTTCAGGAATATGCATACAAGAGGAAAAGTTATCTCAGGTTCAGGTTTTGTTCTCAGGTTTCATAAATGTTCAGTTCATACATCTAGTTAATGCAAGGGCGGGACAAAACCAACATGCAGTCAAGATAATGCAACTCATGTAGTGACGTGTATCAAAGAATGCAATGCATCATATATGTACTGATACATTTCAGTCATAGATGGGAATGAGTTATCAGTACTTAGCTTGGAAACAAACTTAGAAAATAAACATGTAATCCTAAGCTACATGTCAATTTATGTAAAAATGAACCAATATAACATTCAGTCCAGTTTTTATATATAAGGAACATTTCAGTCATCAATCATTCAGTCCTAAACATTCATCTACAATTATCAGTCTCATTTAAACAAGGAACTTAGTGAAGGGAACCAGGTTTCAGTCATCACAAGCATATATATCACGTCCATCCTAAGTTCAATATTCAACTAACAATTTATCATTCATTCGGATTAGAACTGGGAATAATCTATATAGGAACTGAACAAGCAAAAGAGGCTGAGACTGAATTATCAGCCAAAACTCGAAAACCTCAAATTAGTTCGAAAACCCCACATCTACTCATATATACATAAAAGGCTCGAAGATGGATATGTAGGAATTATTGGCCCATTGGTCATGGTCAAACCTGATTTTAATAATTGATCAAACTCTGTCTCGATATAAATGCAAGTCAATTCAGATGTTTACCGACGACGTTTTGGACACTGCTCAACGATGGATATCTATGATGTTCAAGACTGAAGCTGTTTGCCATTCAGAATGTATTTTCGTCAAAGAAAGCAATATAATTTTTTTATTGAGTCTAGGAATACATTGTACACCAAGTCGTACTGGCAAATAGGCTGTCCGAAATCGTTTTTCAAAATCACCCTATCCTTTTAAAAATGACCTATGTTTTGAAAAACATCCTTCTTACTAAAAGTTTCTGAAGGACTTTTCAAAAAGCCAAAATAATTTTTCTCAAAATCAACTGGCAGAACCTTGGCAGAACTCGGCCAGAGTTCGGCCAGAGTTCGGCCAAGTTGAACGTTATGTGAACGTTTGATTTTGAACTTGGTCTCCCTTCAGTTGCGGTTTGTTACAAAGAGTTCTGTCCGAATTATGCCCAAATTCTGTCAGATTTCTGTCTTTGGAAAAACTATAAATAGAGAAGGATTTCGATCATTTCAAATCACCAATTCACTTTCAGTCTCGTCTCTTCTAAAGCTTACATTTTTCTCCAAAGTATTCTTAAAAGCTTACATTTTCAAATCCCAAGTCAGTTACAATCCTCTAGTCGATTTGCCAGTGCGGTACGGTCTAGAAGTTTCAGAGCGGTTGTAATCAGAGGCTTGATTGAAGAAACAACTCTTCACAATTGAAGTTGGTCGAGTTCTTCGTATCAAAGCTCGCATCTGTAGAAGTTGCAAGGACTTCGTATGAAAACTTGCAGTATTTTCCAATAGTAGATTCAACTGGAAGCTAGAGTTCTTCCGACTGCACTAGTCCTCACAAGAGGGAAATCAGTATAAATCTCGGTGTTTGTGTTTGCTTTCTGATCACTTTTTATTACTGTCGTTTACTTTGTGATTATTTTTTATATCTGTGATCTAACTACTAACGAGATTTTTAGCAATATTCTGCTGCCTACTCTATTCACCCCCTCTAAAGTATTCTGCTTTACGATTTCGTTCCTACAATTGGTATCAGAGCAGGCTCTCCATCTAGAGGTATTATATTCTGATCCCAATTGTTCCTACAATTGGTATTAGAGCGGGTTATATAGGTAAAGCAAGATAAAATTGCAGTTATATTCAATTTTTATATAGATCACAGCATTACAGATGGCAATTTTAAAATTCACAAGTGAAGGCCAAGCCACAAACAGACCTCCACTGTTTTACGGTACTAATTACACTTATTAGAAAACACGTATGAGTTTTTTTTTTAAATCTCTTGATTTTGACTTATGGTCTGTAGTTATTGATGGCTATAAAAAGCCCCCTCATATTAATGTTGATGGTGTTTTAGTTGAAAAATCCCATGAGAAATATACAGAAGAGGAAAAGAAAAAGGCCAGTCTTGACGCACGTGCTAATAACGCTTTATTTTGTGCTTTAGACAGAACTGAATTCAACAGGGTATCTACTTGCACAACATCAAACGAAGTGTGGAAACTTCTCGAAGTAACCCACGAAGGAACAACACAAGTCAAGGAGTCAAAGATCCGCAGACTTACTCAGGAGTACGAGGCGTTCAAAATGAAGCCAAGTGAATCAGTCACTCAGATGTTTACAAGGTTCTTGGATATTGTAAATCCTTTGTCTTCACTAGGCAAGGATTACAGTAACCATGAGAAGATTAGCAAACTTCTACGAGCCCTTACAAAGAACTGGATTCCAAAGGCTACAACAATCATTGAAGGGAACGACCTCTCAACAATGTCTCTGGAAACACTCATGGGTAAGCTACTCACTCACGAGTTAGAACTTCAAGACTTTGAAGATGCTACACCAAAGAAAAAGTCAGAAAAGTCGATCGCTCTCAAGGCTCAACATAGAAGAACTGTCGAAGATGACTCTGATGACAGTGAGTCCGACTCTGAAGATCAAGCTCTTCTGGTAAGAAAATTCAAAAAGTTCATGAGATTTAACAGGAGAACAAAAGACAGCAACAACAACAACAACAACGAGGAAGATCATATTTGCTACGGATGCAAGAAAAAAGAACACATGAAGAAAGACTATCCGATAGCATCATCATCAAAGAAAAACAACAAATATGACAAAGGCTACCTGAAGAAATCTACATCAAGGAAGTACGCCAACACAAGCATATGGCATGAAAGTGAAGCCAGCGACTCAGAAGACAAACAATCAGATGACGCTGCAAATGTATGCTTGATAGCTTGCGATCAGGTAATCACTAATCCTCTATTTGACCCTTATGATGATTTCACCTTTTAGCAACTAGGAGAGGCTTTCAATGACCTGCTAAATGATTACAGAAAACTGCATAGTAAATATGAAACCTCTAAGAAGGTACTCAAAGAGTACAAAGGTGAAATAGGAAGACTTACCGACCTACTAGATCATGTTAGAGATAATGACTTTTCAAATGAGTCTGGTGAGCTTTCTTCTATTAAGTTGTTGTTACACGAGACTGTTAAGCTATCCAAAGAAAAAGACCAAACTATTATCCAGTTAAAGGAAGACCTATCTAAGGAGAGAAAGAGTCTCCAGTGTGCACAGGTCAGATTAGAATCACTCACATCTGACTATATTAGATTATATGACACTTTTAAAAAGTTGGAAATTAGTTTAGAAAAATGGCATGAAGTTGTTGCTTCCTATTCTAACACGTGTCAATTACCGAATCATCGGAACACGCCCAAGACTGTCAGACCAAACCATACCAAAACTATGCCCAAGAAGACTAATAGGCATGCATTCTTCTATACTAGAAAACCAAAACCTACCAATCATGCACCTCACACTACTTTCAACACTCAACATGCTAAATGTCATTATTGTGGCCTCATTGGTCATATATCTTCTGCATGTAGAATCAGAAAGTTAGTAGATTTAAATGTTTATGCATGGATATCAAAAACAAACCAGTCAGGACCCTACAAGAAATGGGTACCAAGAGTTTCATCTGCAAATTGTTTTGTAGGTGGGACGCCCTTCACATGCTAGGAGCAAATGGATCCTCGACAGCGGTTGCTCATGGCACATGACCGGTGACGCTTTATTATTTGCAACATTGTCGAAGAGGAATAAAGAAGGATATGTCTCCTTCGGTAATAATTTAAGAGGGTACATAATTGGTATCGGTGACATTGGTAAGGCTCCCTATCCAGTGATTAAAGATGTTTGTCTAGTTACCTAGTTAAAACATAATCTGCTCAGTATAAGCCATTTAGCTGATCACGGTTATGGTATTAACTTCATAAAAGATAAGTGTACTATAGTTGATAGTTCAACTGGTAGTATTATATTTGAAGGTATTAGGGAAGACAACATATATGTTTTCTATTTGTTGGAAGATGATAACAAAGCAGGTAGATGTTTGATGGCCAAAAGCGTTGAGAGTCAACTATGGCATATGAGACTCGGTCATGCAAACATGGATACAATTTCAAGACTATCTATAAAGAAGTTGGTACACGACTTACCGAATATTTCTTTCAAAAAGGATACGGTATGTAGTGAATGTGAAAAGAACAAAGCTACCAAATCCGCATTCAAATCCAAGAACGCTGTAAGTACCACTAGACCTTTACAACTGTTGCATATGGACTTATTTTGACCAAGTAGAATTGCTTGTCTAGGTGGTAAGTTATATGCATTTGTCATTGTAGATGATTTTTTTAGATATACATGGGTTTATTTTCTTGCACGTAAGAACGATACATTATCAGAATTCGTCACCTTTTGCAAGAAAGTACAGAATGAAAAAGGGTTCATGATTACTCGCATTCGTAGTGATCATGGCGGTAAATTTGAGAATGCAAAATTCAAGCAATTTTGTGACATACACGGTTATCTGCATGAATTCTCTTGCCCTAGGACTCTGCAACAAAATGGAGTTGTGGAACGTAAGAACAGAACTCTATCTGAAATGGCTAGAGTAATGTTAAATCAGTTTAGTCTACCTAGATACTTATGGGCTGAAGCTGTAAATACAGCATGCTATATTCTCAATAGGGTTCTAATTCGACCTATATCGAAGAAGACTCCCTATGAACTATGGTTTGATAGAACACCAAATGTTTCATATTTTAAGATCTTTGGTTGTAAATGTTATATTCTTAATACCAAAGATAGTTTGAGTAAATTTGACGAAAAGGCCGATGAAGGTATATTTTTAGGTTATGCAGCAAAGAGCAAAGGATACAGAGTCTTCAACAAAAGAACCATGATCATCGAAGAATCTATCAATGTCAAGTTTGATGAGCTAAATCAACACTTAGACGATGATGACAATGAGACATAATCACACCAAGTACAGCTACTGCAAAACCTTCACACAAAGATGCAGAACCATCATATCAGGCATCAGATGAACCTCCAAGCAAAGAAGTCAGAACTAGCAATCTTGAGACTACACCAAAATAGATGAGATTCTTGGCTAATCATCCAAAGGACTTGGTAATTGGTAAGATTACCAAGGGTGTAAGTACTCGTTCCTCGAATAAAGATATAGCTTCTTGTGTTGCTTTTGTCTCGCAGTTTGAATCCAAAAATATTGATGAAGCATATAGTGATAATTTTTGGTTAGATGCTATGCAAGAGGAATTAAACCAATTCGAACGAAATCAAGTTTGGGAACTTGTTCCCAAGCCCATTGATCATCCGGTCATTGGCACCCGATGGGTATTCCGAAACAAATTAAACGAGAATGGTTTAGTGACTCATAATAAGGCTCAACTCGTAGCTCAAGGATACAATCAAGAAGAAGGTATCGACTACGATGAGATTTATGCCCCAGTTGCGAGATTGGAATCCATTCGCATGTTATGTGCATTTGCATGTTTTCATAATTTTAAGTTATTTCAAATGGATGTCAAAAGCGCATTTTTAAATGGTTTTATAAAAGAAGAAGTTTATGTAGCTCAACCTCCCGGTTTTACTGATTTCAAATTTCCTGAATATGTTTTCAAGTTGAAGAAAGTCTTATACGGTTTGAAACTAGCCCCTCGTGCTTGGTACGATCATCTAAGCTCTTTTCTACTTGATAACGGTTTTTCAAAGGGAAAGGTTGACACTACATTATTTATAAAATCTTTGAATAATAATATTCTTTTGATTCAAGTCTATGTAGATGATATTATTTTTGGATCTACTGATGAATCTCTTTGTCAAGAATTTTCAAAATGTATGCAGAATGAGTTTGAGATGAGCATGATGGGAGAGCTAAAATTCTTTCTCGGACTGCAAATCAAACAAACCAACAATGGGACGTTCATAAATCAAGCAAATTACACAAAGGATCTGTTAAAAAAGTTCGACATGGAAGCAGCAAAGCCACTTAGCACTCCAATGGCGACCTCAACCAAGCTTGATATTGATGAACAAGGCAAACCTGTTGACATACGTAAGTATCGAGGTAAGATCGGTAGCTTACTATATTTAACTGCTAGTCGACCAGACATTATGTTTAGTATTTGTCTATGTGCCCACTTTCAAGCTAATCCTAAGGAATCACATATGTGCGCAGTTAAGCGTATCTTCCGATACCTTAAAGGCACTTCTTCTGTCTGCTTATGGTATCCCAAAACCACGTCATTTGACCTAACCGGTTATTCTGATGTTGATTTTGCCAGATGCAAAGTAGATAGAAAAAGTACTAGCGGCACATGTCATTTTCTAGGAAAATCTCTAGTCTCTTGGTTTAGTAAGAAGCAAAATTCTGTTGCATTATCAACAACCGAGGCTGAGTATATCGTCGCAGGATGTTGTTGTGCACAAATTTTGTAGATGAAACAAACTTTAGAAGACTATAGATTGTATTTTACACACATACCCATTTTCTGTGACAACACTGGTTCTATTAATTTGACTAAGAATCCAGTATGTCACTCTCGTACTAAACATATCGAGATTCGACATCACTTTTTTAGAGATCATCAACAAAAAGGAGATATAGAACTTATATACATAGACACACAGAATCAATTAGCTGACATACTCACAAAACCTCTAGCGGAAGATCGTTTCAATTATTTACGTCGAGAATTAGGAATTTTAGATATCAATAATATTAATTAATTTTGTTTCATTAATTAATTTATTCGATACTCAAAAAACTGTTTTCGAGACAAGCCTAAAAAGAGTCTATCTGTCACTATAACTACGGTCGAAGCGAAGCGGTACTTAAGATTTCTCCGGTGAACCTCCGTTAGCTGGGACAGTACTCCTACAGCTAATCTGAGACAGATGCTGAGTAAAGAATATTAATTTATAAAATAATATTAATTATATTATTTTGAGATTTAAAATTACTAAAATCTGAATTAAACATTTGAAATGAATTAATGAAAAAGATGTGGCCCATTGTTATTTTTCTTACACATATATAGCCAGGCAACCCTTGGCGAATTCGGCCCGAGTTCGATCCGAATTCTGCCAGTGTTCGGCTGGGTATATATATGTACCAGCCAGAACCCGAGGCCCCCATCTTCTTCATTCTTCCAAACTACATCAAACAGCAGCAGCAGCATCCCAAAACCCTAGTTCTTCTCTACCTTTGTTCTTCCAATCCGTGTGGAGATCTTCATCCAAACTTTGGATTTGTGCGAATAATTTCGTCCTCTACAACATATCCAATTCTCGGAAGGTATAATTCCTTCTCTCCTCTGCTTTCCAATTATTAGGGTTTCTAGATTTTGGGATAGAATGCCTAAGGGATTCAATCCTTTCAAGAGGAAGAAAACCAATGCCAGTGAAGAGACATCGTCTTCGGATCCGCATACGGATTCCCTCTTTTCTCCGGTCCAATCGGATGACGGTGCATCGGACGAGTTTTACTTCAAAACTCCCGACCAAGCCCTATTGTGGTATGCCAATTTCATTATACGTACTATTTGTACCGGATCTTCGATCAAGTGGACTGTCTTTTCCGACCACTGTCCTTACTTTGAGGCATTAGGGTTACAACACTTTGTTTCTTTACAATTCTCTATAGCTACTAATGCCATTAGATTATTTTACTGTAATTTCGTGTTAGACACTTTTACCGTGAGAACACGTGTCGAAGGGATAGATATCGAGTTTACTGATAAAATGTTAGCGAAAATCCTTAGTATTCCAAACAAAGGTGTCCCGCTCGATGACATCACTGATTTCGATTTCTCCGATGGTACGACTCTCGTTAGTTTCAAGAATGAGCTTTGTGCGCCCGCACATGCTCGTCCTGGAAAGTTCAAGGCCAATAACTTGAACTTGTTTAACAATGAACTACATCGCATCATCTATTCCACTTTACTTCCAAAATCCACTTTCAAAGATTGTGTCACTGTACTTGAGCTTTCTGCTCTATATCACATTCTTAACGGGATTCCTTTCTGCCCCTAAGACTATCATTTAGATGATGGGTAGATATCGCGGAAGAGATCGCAACCTCTCTTATGCGATGATCATCCCACGCATCTTTCAGAGATTCGATATTGACTTATCCACTTGTGCTCTTGACCCTGAGCCCAAGTTCCTCAAACTCTCTCGTCGCAGCATTGCCACTGTTACTCCACCTACTGCACCTGCTCCTCCTGCACCTACTCCCACAGCACATGGTCCTCCTCAGTCCTAATCTATAACATTTGAGGGTATTCATCAGCACCTAGCAGATCTGTAGTCATTCTATTTTGACACTTCCAGGGAACGTGAGTTCTGTGACGTGACTCGGTTCCGGGCTATTGCCAACTCCTTCGTCGATCTGAGATTTGTGCAGACGAGTCACTCAGCTAGCTCTCTACCTCGCGACCCTTCTGTTTCTGGCTACCATATTGATGATGAGGCGGTCCACTCTCTGTTCCAGCCAGAGAACGCTTACGATTGGTATCGTACTTCTGGTGCCACTCCTCATACTTCTGGAGCTGGTACTTTTGGAGCTGGTCCATCTGGACATGCTGGCGCTGCAGCCGATGACGATGATGATGAGGATGATGACTTTTGAGATGTTATTCTTATTGAGACTGATATTTTTGTCTTATGTTTACTTGGCAATGCTCCGACATTCCAAGATATTATCAGCACTCTTTATTTTAGTTACTATTTGTGACTCTTCATAGACATGTTTTTATTATGCCTAAGTTTGGCATATGTTTCACTTAGTTTATTATTCAGCATTTTATTTGTTTCAGCATTATTATAACATTATCTCTCTTTTTATGCTTTCATATAAACTGCCTGTGACAAATACCATGCCTGTGTTGTTTATATAATTTCTCTTATACCATGCTTGTGATGAATGTTCTTATATACTTTTATTTGTGTTTCTTCACTGTTTGTTACTTATGCATTTATTGTGGGAGAGCTTTCTCTTTTACAATTATTTTGCTAAGTGACAACGGGGGAGAAATAGGATCTAACATCTTAATGAATGCAGGTTATGAACAATTTTTGTTTTCTCTGGTATTACACATTTTTGAATTGATCCATACTTAGATGTTATATCGGCAAGGTTTGTCAATTTTCAAAATGGAAGAGATTGTTGGCCCATTGGTCATGATCAAACCTGATTTTAATAATTGATCAAACTCTGTCTCGATATAAATGCAAGTCAATTCAGATGTTTACCTATGAGGTTTTGGACACTGCTCAACGATGGATATCTATGATGTTCAAGATTGAAGCTGTTTGCCATTCAGAATGTATTTCCGTCAAAGAAAGCAATGTAATTTTTTTATTGAGTATAGGAATACATTGTACACCAAGTCGTACTGGCAAATAGGATGTCCGGAATCGTTTTTCAAAATCACCCTATCCTTTTAAAAATGACCTATGTTTTGAAAAATATCCTTTTTACTAAAAGCTTCTGAAGGACTTTTCAAAATCCAAAATGATTTTTCTCAAAATCAACTGGCAGAACCCTAGCAGAACTCGGCCAGAGTTCGGCCAAGTTGAACGTTATGTGAACGTTTGATTTTGAACTTGGTCTTCCTTCAGTTGCGGTTTGTTACAAAGAGTTCTGTCCGAATTCTGCCCGAATTCTGTCAGATTTCTGTCTTTGGAAAAACTACAAATAGAGAAAGATTTCGATCATTTCAAATCACCAATTCACTTTCAATCTCTTCTCTTCTAAAGCTTATATTTTTCTCCAAAGAATTCTCAAAAGCTTACATTTTCAAATCCCAAGCCAGTTACAATCCTCTAGTCGATTTGCCAGTGCGGTACGGTCTATAAGTTTCAGAGCGGTTGTAATCAGAGGCTTGATTGAAGAAACAACTCTTCACAATTGAAGTTGGTCGAGTTCTTCGAATCAAAGCTCGCGTCTGTAGAAGTTGCAAGGACTTCATATGAAAACTTGCAATATTTTTTGATAGTGGATTCAACTGGAAGCTAGAGTTCTTCCGACTGGACTAGTCCTCACAAGAGGGAAACCAGTATAAATCTCGATGTCTACGTTTGCCTTATGATCACTTTTCATTACTGTCATTTACTTTGTGATTAATTTTTATATCTGTGATCTAACTGCTAACGAGATTTTTTAGCAATATTCCGCTGCCTACTCTATTCACCCCCCTCTAGAGTATTCTGCTTTACGATTTCGTTCCTACAGGAATGTAATTACATCAATTAAACATGATTAAACATTGAATACCATTTGAAAAACTGGGATGAAAGTCAAATAAACTGATACTTAAATCAATTCAGCCAACAAACTTCAAACCCAAAACACATCTCAAAACTTGCAGTTAAACCCCCACATGAACCCTGATGCATTCCCATATATATCCCAGCATGTAAACTCAACTAAAACATGTATTTTAATTATTAAATATGAATAAATCATTCAGAAAAAACAGAGCTATTAACACTGATAATGGGTTCAGTGTCGGAAAGGGGGAAATTACAAATTTGAATATCAAACATTGTAAAAAAAACCCAAAGTGATGGTTGGTAATCAGAGTACTACATGTGCTTGTGTCAGTCGAACCATTTTGTGTCCAACCAAGCCGGATACGGCACGTCCAAACCAACCAAACACAAAATAGTGGACTGGGTTCAGCAGTCCTCGTGCGTGTGTGTGGGTTCGGGCGACCAGTGCACATTGAGTTCCTCGCAACCACTCGATGGTTTGGCCTCAAATTGGGGGAACACTCTGTCAGTGAGTGCCCCTACCTACCCATCAAAAATCGTGTGTCGAAGAGTCGTATCCAGGGAGAAATGGACACGGGATAGTAGGACAGTGCACGACTGCCTCGTGTTGTGTCTCCGTGTCCAAACATGATACGAAAATCAATCAAAATTCAACTCAGTCAAGCAGAAATTCAAAATATACATATAGAGCTAGAAATTTGTTAAATTAGTTTTCAAAAATATAAGGATTTAATCCACTCAAGCATTTCATCAAACACCTAGGTTCTAGGACTGATATGTGTCCGATACGGACACGAAATGGACACAACTCGACACAAATCCAATACCTACGGCTAGGGGACACCTAGGGCTATTCAAATATACAAAGAAATCGAAAATCTAATAAGTTTAGATAGGGTTACCTATTGGTTGTTCTTCCTCAAGAAAACTCCTAAAATGAGGATTCCTCCTTGCTAGCCCAATGCTCCAAATTGCTCCAAAGCTGAGGTTTCTCTCCATGGACATGAAATAGAGCTGGATTAGGAACTAATGCAAAAGACTAGAGTGGAAAAGGAATTAAAATGAAGAAACTAGGGCTTGAGGAAGATTTCTATACCTCTCCTTCTTGTAAACTTGGAAACTTTCTTAAGGAGGCTACAACTAATGGAAGAGACATTATATAGGGGTGGGATTCCCTATGTTGGCTGGCCAAAACTCTAGGGTTAGGGTTTTAGTTAGTTGGGCCATGGGCCTCCCTCTCTTGGTGGGTTTCTAGGCTTCCTAGTTAAAGGCATATTCTCAAAACACCTCAATCTAACTAATAAGCCCAAAAGCAATTATCTACCAATTTTCTAACCATGACTTAAACTAACAAGTCCTACTTAGTCTATAGGTTAAGTCTCACTTCTAGGTTAGGCCCAATCTAGTCTAGAACCAAGATACCACATAGCAACTAATTAATTAATATTAAAAATCACATAAATTTCCATAATTTCTAAATAATTCTAATAAATCACAATAAGCTCAAATAAATTCATAATAACCAAAATACCCTCTAGGCTAAATGTATGAAATTGAACCTTTACTCACATGATTAGGCTCTAGGTCAAACAGTCTCTAAGGTCACACTAGCAATACCAAAATCATAGGTCATGACTTAAAAATAGTTTTTAAATGATAAAAATCATCAAAAATCATATTATGATTTAAACACCATTATTAAATTATTAAAAACACAAAAGTTCAAAATTACCTTCATTTTAGAAAACTGGGTGTTATAAGTCTGCTCTCCTTAGAAAAATTTCGTCTTCGAAATTAAAATAGTAGTAATCCTTCTAGGTCAAACACCCCACAATCAAAGTCTTAATTCACACTGTCCGATAATCATATGCATCTGTCCAAAATTATGATACTCAGAATCTTCGTCATGCTAGTGAGCAAGGCTACGATAATCACAGAGCCCTCGACTAAGGTACATACCTCTAGAATTATGGTATTTAAAATTTTTGCATTGCCGCATGCTTGGCCGCGAAAACCTTAAATTTCCACACCCGAGAAATACATCCAAAATCTGACTATATGTCCTTACTATGCCAGCTAACATGACTAAAGAAGACTCTAGATCCCATAACTTAGGCGATCTAGCCTATATGACTTATCTCGGAAGAAAATCAAATCAAAAAGAAATGCTAGATCAAAACTTATCAACAAATAAAGAAGCAGATAAGAACAGATGGAATTGAATTTCAAGATAGATATAATGAGGAAGGTGGGAATAGAATTGAAAAGAACAGAACCTGCAAGCACCTCTTCCACTGCCTGAGTATCCTCGACTGTCATGGCGTAAGCTCGTCCCTGCTGGCCTCCTTCAGCCAGATGCTGATACTGCACAAATCTCTGTTGTTGTGTCTGTAATGTTCCCCGCTGTTGACCTACCGGAGCCTTGGCTCCTCTTCCTGGTGCTTCTCCCTGTGCTACTCTGCCTATGTACTGGGAACACTCCCTCAGCTGGTGGTCCGCTACTCCACATAGTAGGTACCTGTCCAGCCTCTTCCTGCACTCACCCCATCCATGCCCTGGCTTCTTGCAGTAGGGACAACTGACTGTCTGTTGTCTGGGTGCCTGATGCTGTCTGGCTGCTGCTGAAACTGATGCTGAACGTGCGGCCTCTTGGCCGGTCCTCCGCTACCACTAGCTCCCTGGATGTCTCGCCCCCCCTTGAGCCTAAGCTCAAGATCATCCTCTGCGGCTAATGCATCCACTAGGATCTCCTCAAAGGTAGCGCTGCGAGCACTCTTGGTATAGGACTTAACCTCCTTTACCAATCCCTTCCTGAACCTCCGGACCTTCGTTGCCTCGAACAGTCCCTCCACAAATCTGCCCAGACGGCAGAACTCCCCTGCGTACTCCTCCACAGACTGGCTCCCCTGGACTAGGGCCTCGAACTGAGTCTCGAGGGCTCCTAGCGCTGCATCCAGAAAGTACTTCTCCTTGAACAACTTCTTGAATGCTGTCCAAGTCTACCCCGGAGTACCAACCCGCGGGTCAGTCTGGTACCAAGTGTGGGCCAGATCCTGTATCATGCTGGCCGCTGCCTCAATCTGAATCCTCACCGGAATCTCAGCCAATCTGAATATCTCCTCCATGTGCTCTATCCACTCGTCGGCATACAGGATCCCCTCTGTCCCCCGAAAGTCCCTCGGGTGCATCTTCTGAAAATCCTGGATGCCCTTCTCCTTGGGAGGGTGCGGCTGCTGAACGGCCGCTGGCTGAGCTGCTGCTCTCTCCACTATAGTCAGGGCCAGATCAATGCCCCGACTAAACTCTGTAGTCTGCCTCTGCAGCTGGGCCTGCTGGCTCTCCATGAACTGCTGAAAGAACGTGAACAGCTGAACTGCGTCAACTGTCCCCGAAGGCGGCTGCCGCTACTGAAGTACCTCTGGAATCACCTGACTCGGCCCATGTGCTACAGCTGGAGGGGCTCCTCCGAACGCAGCTGAAACGTCTACCCCAACTGGCATGACTGGGCTACGGTACCAGGGGCTGGCTGCTGAGTATGAGAGGTGGCAGACCTCACATCGGCGTCCCCCTGGCCCTGGCGATGTGATCTCGTCTCAACCATCCTTGAGACAGATCAAAGAAACAATTGCTGGGAATGAGCCGAAATAGCAAGGGATGACAATTAAATTCAAAGGAAGACAACAAGTAGCAAAATACAGATATACGGAATCTGATAAAGAGTTTTTCCTAATGTGATTGAGTACCTTCAAAAAATTTCTAATCCTACTGCAGGCTGCAGTGATACTCTAGTTCGAATACCACTGCATTTCTAAACTGTACCTGCATGGGCCACCACTAAAAATGTGTCACGACCTGCACCCACTGTGAGGGTACGAGAACGTAACAACGCCCAGCCTACGCTGCATTGTCGACGGTAGAACGTTGTCCTAGGTCACAACATCTAACAATATAAGGTACCTGAACAGTATATACACTCCGAATGGAGGTGACATAACAGAACAGTCTCAATCACATCTAAGGCAGATACATAATAGTAAAGGTAGATAGATAGATCAAAACCACAATTATATACAAATAAGAGAGAGAGAGAATCTAAGTGTCTAAGATAATAACTCAAGAAACATCCAGCTCAATACAAGTCTCAAAATATATACAACATCTCATAACAACAACTGAAAGTCGAATAAATAATGCTGAAAAAAAAATATGATAAAGCCTAGCTATCTAGCCTAGACTATGGGAGTAGCATCCTATACTGCAGCTGGGTCATCCAGAGGAACCAGATCGCAGGTGTCGTCTAAGCCTGCTCCGTAATAGGTGGTGCATAGGGCCTCATCCTCATCCTCTGTAATATTTTCAACGGGTCCAGTCAGGACAGGAATGAGCACAATACATCTCACGCAGTTCATATCAAGTTAGAAAAAATAAAGCATGCAATAGAGTAAGATACATGAAATGCTGAAAAGAGAATATATGAAGTAAAGGAGATAACTGTAAGAAAATATATACTATAAATAGAGAACTAGCAGTGACTACTGTGTCAGAGTAAAATATAGACATATGAATGGCATTGGAAGATTCATGTCTACAGCTAAGAGTGATTCATGACTACAGCTACTTAGATATTATTCACATGCCTATTTCTACTCTCCCATCCCCAATCAATACACAAGGATCTATTCAAGTTATGTTAAGATTCGTGAAACTTCACATGGCTCATAAAATGAGTGATACGTGAAGGTGATTCATGATGGCTCTATGAACATGAGAGTACATGTGTCACAAGCGATTCGTAAATCAGTGAAAGCATAGAGATACGTGATGATTCGTGAAACGCACAAAACATACAGTATTCGATACTCCCGAGGGGGATAACATCTCATGAAAAGATCCATAAAGTACCAATTCGTGCTACCATTGTGTCAGCATCAAGTAAAGTAATCTAGAGCAAGAATATAAATCCTAGCAAGTATGAAACGGTCAGAGAATTTACTCGCCTGATAACTGAATGTCCGAAGAGGGTGTACTGCCTGAGGAGAGGTGTCTGTCTCCTAATCAGAGCAACACAATTTACAAGATGTCTAAAATAAAGTAATTGAACATTACGATGCATTCTACATGATTCTAGGTCAATCTAAAGTCAACTCTTGGTCAACCATGGTCAACTACACTAGCCAAACTAGGTCAACTAAACCATTCCAAGTCTAAACCTAGACTAACAAGTCATTCTAGTCAATCTAGGCCTAACCAAGCCTACTAAACCTAAGCACACCAATACAAACAATGTCAGGGTATCTCACACAAGTTTTATGTATATATATAGACTAATGAAGATAGACAAGGCTATAATATGCCTAACATTCACATCAACATCACAACTGACATATATATATATATATATATATATATATATATATATATATATATATATATAATTATTTTTTTAATAAAACCCCCCATTTTTATTAATCAAGGCTCGAAGACCAAAGCCTGAACAAGTATACAAGGCGCAAAATGCCAAAGCCAATACCAGTATACCACCAAAATAAGAAGGAGGACGGGGGATCCGACAACCAACGAGATCTAGGGGAGGACTGAGGACCAGAAAGCCCTCGAGCTGTGAGCACACCGGGTGCTCCTTTTACGACATTGGCGGAAGACTTCCTGGATGAGCTGGTTGGCCGTGTAGTAGAGTCCTTCATATCTAGCCTTGTTGCGATTCTTCCAAATGACCCACGTGGCGGCCGCTGCGACGATCTGGTGTCCGTGGGAGGCAGAGCCCCAGGAGGTTGCCAGATCGTGGAAGCGCCCGCTGCCTAAATCAATGCTACACAGATGGTTAAGGATCCTCCAAATGTGACCTGGCAGATCCCCTTGGTGGAAGATGTGGTCAATAGTCTCCATCTGACGGTCAGCGCAACAGTTGCAGGCTGATGCTAAGTGGATCCCCATGGTCTTCAGAATCTCGTCAGTGGACAGTTTCTGCCTGATGACTCTCCACATCAGAACGGACCACTTCTTAGGTATGCAGGAGTGCCAGTAGGAGGCAATGGTAGGATTCGGATGCCCATTAACTCGAACAGCGCATCTCGCCGATCGCATCGAGAATGCCTCCGAAGCCTCGAGCGACCACCTCCAAGCATCCTCGTCGTTTCCGATTCTAACTCTGCATCGGCGGATGCTCTCCACAGTTTCGTTTCCGGACTAATCACGAATCTTGTCCCAGTTCCAGTCGTTACAACTGAGGTCCCACAGGTCGCTAATCCTGCAGTTTTGAGGGGTCTCCGTGATACTCGGGATCATGCTATCTCCAATCCATCTCTCCAGGAAAGGGTCCGATTGACCGTCACCCAATTGGAGTCTCATAATAGGTTCGGCGCTAACCTGCCCCTCGAGAATGCGACGCCATGCCGCAGAGGATCGACTGTTGGATATGGCGATGGCTGGATGGCTGTACTTGAAGTATCTAGCTTTCATATACCTGGTCCATAAGTTGTTGCTGGTCCGTAGAGTCCACCAGAGTTTCAACGAGAAAGCTTTAACGATGTGGGAGAGTTTGGTAAAGCCTAGGCCCCCTTCCTCGGTAGGGCGCGCCATAGTGTCCCAACTCGCCCAGTGATGCTTGTCCTAGCCTTTGTCCTGCCCCCAAAAGAAGTTACAAAATGTCTGTTCGATCGAGGTTAGAACCTTCTTGGGCGGGGAGCACATGGCCAAGGTGTGGATTGGGATAAAAGTGAGAACATGATTGATAAGAATCATCTTGCCGCCTGGGGATAAAGTGGCATTGTGCCACCCCGCGAGTTTTTTCCTGATTCTAGCGATCAACTCCTCGAAGATGCCAGAGTTGGATTTCCCATACACAAGGGGGCATACAAGGTATTTGAAGGGTGGATGGGTAACATTGAAGGACGTTAAGTTGGAGAGACCGAGTGCGTACTCTCGATTGAATTTGTGGTGGGCGTAAATGACGCTCTTGGCGGTGTTGATTTTCTGACCGGAGCATCTGGAGTATCTCTGCAGAGTGTGGTGCACCACTTCCACCGCTCCAATATCCCCAGACGAGAATATGAGAACATCGTCGGCGAAGGCCAGGTGGGTGATGAAGGGACAGCCGCTAGAGGTATGATAGTGCTGGAAGTTGGGGGTATTAATCATGTTGTTAAGGTTTCTGCTCAAAGCGTCGGCCGCAATGATGAAAACAGTGGATGAGAGAGGGTCGCCCTGTCTAACACCGCGAGTTGATTTGAAGAATCCATCGGCCTGACCATTGATAACCGTCGAGAACCAGGAGTTGCTAATGGATCTCCACACTGTGTTGGTCCAGTTTTTCAAGAATCCGAAAGCTCTAAAAACCCAGATAATAAATTGCCAATCCAGTCGGTCATAAGCTTTCTCCATGTCGAGTTTGATGGCGATGTTACCCCCTCTTGTTGGAAACTTCATGCAAGTGATTAACTCCTGTGCTAGCATGATGTTGTCCTGGATATTTCTTCCACGAACAAAGTCGCTTTGCTCCTCGGAGATGATCTTGGGGAGCAAACCGGCCATTCTGGTTGCTATAATCTTGGAAATGATCTTGTTTATGAAAGTACATAGACTGATGGGACGAAAGTCTCGGAAAGATTCAGGGTTGGAATTTTTTGGGATAAGGATCAGCTTGGCGCTGGAAATTACTTTGGGGTAAGTAGCTCCCTCGAAGAATGCAATGGCCGCCTCAGTGATGTCCTGTTTGATAATATCCCAGCAGGTGCGAAAGAACACTCCCGAGAACCCGTCCGGGCCGGGTGCACTGTTCGTATCCAGGGCCCAAACCGCGTCGGTCACCTCCTGCAGGGTGGGCTGCAACTCCAGTTGCACATTGTCGGAGTCGCTGATGCGTTGTGGAATGACATTCAGGAAGGAGTTGTCTTTGTGGACCGTCTCTTTGGCGAATAACTTGGAGTAGAATTCCGCAGCGGCCGCTTGAATGTTCTTTTGATCAGAAATGATGTTCCCCATTTCGTCGGTGATTTGATGAATCGAGAGCTGCTTTCTGCGACCTTTGACACAGTCATGAAAATATTTAGAGTTTTTATCCCCCTCGCTATCCCATTTCAACCTGGCTTTTTGTTTCCAAAAGTCGGTCTCGACTCTGATCCTGAATTTGAGCATCGCTTTGGCGAGGTTCATGGCCGTCCTAGCCATCGGAGAGCGCTCCGAAGCGAATCTGGCCTCGGCCCGAGAGACGTCGTCCTCGGCAATCCGCACAGCTTGAAAAATGTCCCCATAGGCTTGTTTGCTCCAAATTGTCAGAGCTTTCCTCGTTTCTTTAAGCTTGTTGCTAACTCAGACGAGGGGGTCGGATGCATCAACCCGATTCCACGCTTCCTGAACAATATCCAAAAATTGAGGGTGTTCGGTCCAAAAGTTGAGGAACCAGAAGTTCTTCTTGACGGGGTTGGCCGAGTTTTTTTATTTCTATCAGCAGGGGCGCGTGGTCAGATTCAGATGTATTGAGGTGGGATAGGCTGGTAGTGAGCCCCATTCCGTCCCAATGGACGTTCGTGAGGGCCCTGTCTAGACGGGAGTATTAGCGGCGATCTCCTTCCTGCATGTTGCACCAGGTGAAAGCATTGCCGGTGAACTGGAGAGAGGATATGTGGGCGTTGAAGATGAAGTTGTTGAAATCTAACATGGCTGATGACGGCGGCGGGCGACCTCCAATTTTTTCTTCTCTGCTGGTGATAGTGTTAAAGTCCCCAACGCAAAGCCACGGGGCTGCGCTGTGGTTGGTGTGAATGTCTAGAAGGTCGTTCTAAAGCTGTTTCCACTCTGCAATGTCGTAGCTGCTGTGCATCACAGAGAGGATGATGCGTTTAGAAAGGAAAGGGTGTTCCACCCAGCAAGATAAGTCCTGCTTGGAGTCATGAATGACTCCGAGGATGACGTCCTCCGCTCCGAGGATCCAGATGTCGCTACTCCCAGCAATGGCCTGGGGGAGATCGAGTTGCAGCTGGATTGATTTTAATCTTTTGGGGGGGATTTTTGGTTCGATAATAATGAGGATATCGATTTTGTGAATCTTTCGGAGGTTGGCAACTCTCCTAAGTGTGGGTTTGTTGGCCAAACCTCGAACATTCCAGGATAGGATGTTGATCATTAATGATGGTGGGAAGGGTGTTTTTTGTTCCGCCTGGAGGCGGATCTGGTGAGGATGGTTTGGGTTTCTGCTGTTTCCATCTTATCAGAGTTCATGTTCGATGTTGGTTTGTCTGCCCT
>JANAVB010008400.1:28419596-28422096 GCA_029216955.1 Iris pallida | reverse complement strand
CCCATATAGATCCAGCATGTAAACTCAACTAAAACATGCATTTAATCATAAATATGAATAATCATTCAAAAAACAGAGCTATTAACAATGATACTGGGTTCAGTGTCGGAAAGGAGGAAATTGCAAATTTGAATATCAAACATTGTAAAAAAAACCCAAGTGTTGGTAATCAGAGTACTACATGTGCTTGTGTCAGTCGAACCATTTCGTGTCCACCAAGCCGGATACGGCGTGTCCAAACCAACCAAACACAAACAGTGGACTGGGTTTCAGCACCTCGTGCGTGCGTGTGGGTGTGGGGACCAGTGCACATTGATTCCTCCCAAACCACTCAATGGTTTGGCCTCAAATAAGGCGAACACTCTGTCAGTGGTGCCCCTACCTACCCATCAAAATCGTGTGTCGAAGTGTCGTATCCAGGGAGAAATGGATACGAGGTGCAGGACAGTGCACGACTGCCTCGTGCTGTGTCTCGTGTCCAAACACGATACGAAAATCAATCAGAATTCAAACTCAGTCAAACAAAAATTAAAATATACATATAGAGCTAAAATTTGTTAAATTAGTTTTCAAAAATACAAGGATTCAATCCACTCAGCATTCATCAAACACCTAGGTTCTAGGACTGATATGTGTCCGATACGGACACGAATGGACACAACTCGACACAAATCCAATACTACGGCTAGAGGAAACCTAGGCTATGCAAATATGCAAAGAAATCGAAATCTAATGGTTTAGATAGGGTTACTTATTGGTTGTTCTTCCTCAAGAAAACTCCTAAAATGAGGATCCTCCTTGCTAGCCAATGCTCCAAATTGCTCCAAAGCTGAGGTTTCTCTCCATGGACATGAAGAGCTGGATTAGGAACTAATGCAAAAGACTAGAGTGGAAAAGGAATAAAATGAAGAAACTAGGGCTTGAGGAAGATTTCTATACCTCTCTTTCTTGTAAACTTGGAAACTTTATTAAGGAGGCTACAACTAAGGAAGAGACTTATAGGGGTAGGATTCCCTATGTGGTTGGCCAAAACTCTAGGGTTAGGGTTTTAGTTAGTTGGGCCATGGGCCTCCCTCTCTTGGTGGGTTTCTAGGCTTCCTAGTTAAAGGCTATTCTCAAAACACCTCATTCTAACTAATAAGCCCAAAAGCAATTATCTACCAATTTTCTAACCATGACTTAAACTAACAAGTCCCCTTAGTCTATAGGTTAAGCTCACTTCTAGGTTAGGCCCAATCTAGTCTAGAACCAAGATACCACATAACAACATTAATTAATATTAAAAATCACAAATTTTATAAATTCCAAATAATTCTAATAAATCACAATAAGCTCAAATAAATTCAGAATGACCAAAATACCCCTAGGCTAAATGCACTAAATTGAACCTCTACTCACATGATTAGGCTCTAGGTCAAACAGTCTAAGGTCACACTAGCAACACCAAAATCATAGGTCATGACTTAAAAATAGTTTTAAATGATAAAAATCACCAAAAATTATATTATGATTTAAATACCATATTAAATGATTAAAACATAAAAGTTCAAAATTACCCTCATTTTAGAAAAATGGGGTTACACCGGCTATGGAAAGTAAAGAACCTGTCGCCTCGTATCCAAGTCTTTATATGGCGGCTCAGTAGGGATGCCCTCCCTTTAAACATAGCCATCACAAGCGTAACCTCTACTATTCGCACTTGCCCTTTCTGCGCAACCAGGGACGAAGACAAGAACACCTATTCCTTCATTGCCAAGTGGCTAAAGAGGCTGGTTTAGAAGCAACTCGGGCTACGAGTCGAGAATCACTGGAAGGTTGATAGCCTATTACAATCCTGGATTACGGATCAACATTCTATTGAGGCATTCATATCGGATCATGTATTCTCTGGGCCATATGGAAAATTTGTTGCTCCTATATTTTAACCACGGCTCAAGCTCATCATCAATCGTGAGATTAGCATATGAGAATCTACATAATTTCTCGGAAGGGCCAGCTCTCAGATTGGCAGATATCAACACAATAAAGGAAGACATGGCTGATAAATCCGATGGAAGCCTCCGCCTGAGGGGGCCATTAAGATCAATGTTGACGGCGCTAGTTCTTATTATTGTGTCACTGGGGCGATAGCCAGAGACCACATGGGAGCATTCGTTAGTGCTAAGACTTGGCACGCCACCTCGATAAACTACTTGGAGATCAGTTTAGAAGCGGAGGCCCATGCTATGCTTCAGGAATCTTGCTGGCTAAGACTTTGCTACTACGAGCACACCGAGCCTTCATCATTGAAGTGATTCCCTCACTTCAGTTAGGATCTCCGAGGAGAGAACCACATCATCCATAGCGACTGGGTGACCTATTTGGCACCATCACAGCTGAGCTCTCGACTACGAAGAATATTGATCTCAAGTTCATCAGAAGAACAGGAACCAAGCGGCCCACGCTCTTGCAGCCTTGCTCTCGAGAACCGATCGAGTTTATCTTATTCCAACCCCTAATT
>JANAVB010008400.1:28203984-28419583 GCA_029216955.1 Iris pallida | reverse complement strand
TATATATATATATATATATATATATATATATATATATATATATATATTAATTTATATATATATATATATATATATAATATATATATATATATATATGTCACATTCACATATATGAAATACCAAGATCTTATAGGAAGCTCTATATAGGCACATACTTATATACATACATATATATAGAGAATGGAAGAGGCAACACAAGTGAGGGTGTGTGCTGGTCTAGTGACAGTATGCATCAAGTGAACTAGTGTCAATGGATAAGTGGTGTGAGTGTCCATATATGTAGCAGTTTTAGGGGGGTGTGAATGTATAGAGTAAGTGTGTGTATCACAAAATGTGGCATGTGTGTGTGAGTGGATGTGTCCTAACAGAGTAATGTGTGAACTATCCTTGTGTATAGCAAGTGGGTAGGTGTAGCATGGCAAGGGGTTTATGTTCAAAGGTAACATGGCAAAAAGGGGTGTTAGCAAGTTAAAGGGTTAACATATAGGTGTGTATGGGAGAGGTAGTGTTCAGGAATATGCATACAAGAGGAAAAGTCATCTCAGGTTCAGGTTTTGTTCTCAGGTTTCATAAATGTTCAGTTCATACATCTAGTTAATTCAAGGGCTGGACAAAACCAACATGCAGTCAAGATAATGCAACTCATGTAGTGATGTGTATCAAAAAATGCAATGCATCATGTATGCACTGATACATTTCAGTCATAGATGGGAATGAGTTCTCAGTACTTAGCTTGGAAACAAACTTAGGAAATCAACATGTAATCCTAAGCTACATGTCAATTTATGTAAAAAATGAACCAATATAACATTCAGTCCAGTTTTTATATATAAGGAACATTTCAGTCATCAATCATTCAGTCCTAAACATTCATCCACAGTTATCAGTCTCATTTAAACAGAGAACTTAGTGAAGGGAACCAGGTTTCAGTCATCACAAGCATATATATCAGGTCCATCCTAAGTTCAATATTCAACTAACAATTTATCATTCATTCGGATTAGAACTGGGAATAATCTATATAGGAACTGAACAAGCAAAAGAGGCTGAGACTGAATTGTCAGCCAAAACTCAAAAACCCCAAATTAGTTCGAAAACCCCACATCTACTCATATATACATACAAGACTCGAAGATGGATATGTAGGAATGTAATTACATCAATTAAACATGATTAAACATTGAATACCATTTGAAAAACTGGGATGAAAGTCAAATAAACCGATACTTAAATCACATTCAGCCAACAAACTTCAAACCCTAAACACATCTCAAAACTTGCAGTTAAACCCCCACATGAACCCTAATGCATTCCCATATATATCCCAGCATGTAAACTCAACTAAAACATGCATTTTAATCATTAAATATGAATAAATCATTCAAAAAACAGAGCTATTAACAATGATACTGGGTTCAGTGTCGGAAAGGAGGAAATTGCAAATTTGAATATCAAACATTGTAAAAAAAACCCAAAGTGATGGTTGGTAATCAGAGTACTACATGTGCTTGTGTCAGTCGAACCATTTCGTGTCCAACCAAGCCGGATACGGCGTGTCCAAACCAACCAAACACAAAACAGTGGACTGGGTTCAGCAGTCCTCGTGCGTGCGTGTGGGTGTGGGCGACCAGTGCACATTGATTTCCTCCCAAACCACTCAATGGTTTGGCCTCAAATAAGGCGAACACTCTGTCAGTGAGTGCCCCTACCTACCCATCAAAAATCGTGTGTCGAAGTGTCGTATCCAGGGAGAAATGGATACGAGGTAGCAGGACAGTGCACGACTGCCTCGTGCTGTGTCTCCGTGTCCAAACACGATACGAAAATCAATCAGAATTCAACTCAGTCAAACAAAAATTAAAATATACATATAGAGCTAGAAATTTGTTAAATTAGTTTTCAAAAATACAAGGATTCAATCCACTCAAGCATTTCATCAAACACCTAGGTTCTAGGACTGATATGTGTCCGATACGGACACGAAATGGACACAACTCGACACAAATCCAATACCTACGGCTAGAGGAAACCTAGGGCTATGCAAATATGCAAAGAAATCGAAAATCTAATGAGTTTAGATAGGGTTACTTATTGGTTGTTCTTCCTCAAGAAAACTCCTAAAATGAGGATTCCTCCTTGCTAGCCCAATGCTCCAAATTGCTCCAAAGCTGAGGTTTCTCTCCATGGACATGAAATAGAGCTGGATTAGGAACTAATGCAAAAGACTAGAGTGGAAAAGGAATTAAAATGAAGAAACTAGGGCTTGAGGAAGATTTCTATACCTCTCTTCTTGTAAACTTGGAAACTTTCTTAAGGAGGCTACAACTAATGGAAGAGACATTATATAGGGGTAGGATTCCCTATGTTGGTTGGCCAAAACTCTAGGGTTAGGGTTTTAGTTAGTTGGGCCATGGGCCTCCCTCTCTTGGTGGGTTTCTAGGCTTCCTAGTTAAAGGCCTATTCTCAAAACACCTCATTCTAACTAATAAGCCCAAAAGCAATTATCTACCAATTTTCTAACCATGACTTAAACTAACAAGTCCCACTTAGTCTATAGGTTAAGTCTCACTTCTAGGTTAGGCCCAATCTAGTCTAGAACCAAGATACCACATAACAACTAATTAATTAATATTAAAAATCACATAAATTTTTATAAATTCCAAATAATTCTAATAAATCACAATAAGCTCAAATAAATTCAGAAATGACCAAAATACCCTCTAGGCTAAATGCACTAAATTGAACCTCTACTCACATGATTAGGCTCTAGGTCAAACAGTCTCTAAGGTCACACTAGCAACACCAAAATCATAGGTCATGACTTAAAAATAGTTTTTAAATGATAAAAATCACCAAAAATTATATTATGATTTAAATACCATTATTAAATGATTAAAAACATAAAAGTTCAAAATTACCCTCATTTTAGAAAACTGGGTGTTACACCGGCTATGGAAAGTAAAGAACCTGTCGCCTCGTATCCAAGTCTTTATATGGCGGCTCAGTAGGGATGCCCTCCCTTTAAACATAGCCATCAACAAGCGCGTAACCTCTACTATTCGCACTTGCCCTTTCTGCGCAACCAGGGACGAAGACAAGAACCACCTATTCCTTCATTGCCAAGTGGCTAAAGAGGCGTGGTTTAGAAGCAATCTCGGGCTACGAGTCGAGAATCACTGGAAGGTTGATAGCCTATTACAATCCTGGATTACGGATCAACATTCTATTGAGGCATTCATAATCGGATCATGTATTCTCTGGGCCATATGGAAAATTTGTTGCTCCTATATTTTTAACCGCACGGCTCCAAGCTCATCATCAATCGTGAGATTAGCATATGAGAATCTACATAATTTCTCGGAAGGGCCAGCTCTCAGATTGGCAGATATCAACAAAATAAAGGAAGACATGGCTGATAAATCCCGATGGAAGCCTCCGCCTGAGGGGGCCATTAAGATCAATGTTGACGGCGCTAGATCTTCATCTTATTGTGTCACTGGGGCGATAGCCAGAGACCACATGGGAGCATTCGTTAGTGCTAAGACTTGGCACGCCACCTCGATAAACTACTTGGAGATCAGTTTAGAAGCGGAGGCCCATGCTATGCTTCAAGGAATCTTGCTGGCTAAGACTCTTGCTA
Source organism: Iris pallida (assembly GCA_029216955.1). Taxonomy (NCBI): domain Eukaryota; kingdom Viridiplantae; phylum Streptophyta; class Magnoliopsida; order Asparagales; family Iridaceae; genus Iris; species Iris pallida. The sequence continues at coordinate 28,415,943 of JANAVB010008400.1, read as the reverse complement.
CTACGAGCAACCGAGCCTTCATCATTGAAAGTGATTCCCTCACTTCAGTTAGGATCCTCCGAGGAGAGAACCACATCATCCCATAGCGACTGGGTGACCTATTTGGCACCATCACAGCTGAGCTCTCGACTACGAAGAATATTGATCTCAAGTTCATCAGAAGAACAGGAAACCAAGCGGCCCACGCTCTTGCAGCCTTTGCTCTCGAGAACCGATCGAGTTTATCTCTATTCCAACCCCCTAATTGTATTGTCCAATGTATTGTTGAGGAATCTCCAAAGTATGAGGGATCTCCTCCTGTTCCTTAAACTATTTCAATAAAAATACAGGGACATTACTATCAAAAAAAAAGATCTCGAAAATGCGCTGAGGCAGCTGCAATCATAGTGCAGTGCTAGGTCAGTAATCTGTTGTTTACTTTGGAAATTTAATAGAATCTAATATGGATCAACATTCCTAAAATCTTATTTAGTATAGCCAATATAACTTAGAAACTTATGAAGCAAGTATGGGTTCTTTCTAAAGCCACTAACAAAATTATGGTGCACGGGTAAATTATCATGGTTGCTAATTTACGATAAAATAAAGGCATGCACTCTATGGGACAAAGCCAACCCCTTTTCATTAACTACATTATTTTTGGTAATGTAGTATAAAATGATTGTATCTTTTGTCGGTCAGCAGAGATATTAGAACAATGTTATAGAAGTATTCTTCAATCCACTTTCACACTAAGTCCATGCAGATCAAAAAGAAAATCACAAACATCCACTCCTTCTAGTACTAGTCACCACAATGGAGCAAAGTTAGACTAGTTGCCTTTGTATAAACAGGTAACCTTAGAGTTCAAAGAATAAGACCACCTTACCAAATTTAAATGATGGACCTGCGTTAAAAGTTTTAACTCACATTACCAAAATAAGACTCTTTAATGACATCTAAAAACGTCGCTAAACTGTATACAAACGTCGCTATTCAGAATTAGCGACAAATTTAGCGACAAAAATCTTTATCGCGTATTTCATTGTCGCTAACCCAAAAAATATCGCTATTGGTCGCTATTGCGACGTACAATAACGATGTAAACACGTCGCTAATTTTTAGTGCATAGCGACGTTTAGCAACGAGAAGTAGCTAATCTACGACGTCCTTTTTCGTTGCTAAACGTCGCCGACATTTCAGTAGTTAGCAACATTATTTGAGACGCTTAGTGACTACGTTTCTAATATGGCAAAATTTTCCATGTCAGCCAACCAGCGAAGTATAGCGACTATTTGTGACGTCTGCGATACAGACTAGCGACATTCGGATACACGTTTAGCGATGTCTTCATTCGTTGCTAGGCGTCGTTGAACGTCGCTAAACTGCAAAAAAATTATGTTTTCTTGTTTTCCATCTAGAATCTATATGCAGTTCAAATTACAATTTATAAATTATAGATCCGAAGCAACCCTCCATAGAATTCCCTGGGTTCGCTAACCCCTTCGGTGGAACACTCATTACCGATAAAATAAATATAGAGACAAATGATGAAAATGTTCTAGTAATCAAATAAATCGAATCAAAAGAAAAGAAAGCCATAAGATAGCCGGGTGGAGATAATCCACTACCAAATAACTATAAAATGAGTTTATATCCAATAATGTTCCAACAATGGGTCAACATAACTCACTATCACTAAATGTATAAAATAAATATATAAGGACCCAAGAATGGGTCAGCAAAGCATAATACATAACAATATTTCTAATGAAGGACTACGGCTGGTCAGCAGGAGGAAGAGGAGGAGGAGTACGGCACTGTATCTGGGATAATATAAACCTATCTGCTCCGGTGTAAGCGTCACTGGTGACGGCTCATCAAAAGGAGAAGGAGGAGGAGGAGGCAGTGGAACCGATACCATCGGTGTCGATGCCAACGCACGATCATGAAGCGTCTGCTCCATGGTTAGCAGTCTAGAGTTGCATGAATCCATAATAGCCATCAGCCTAGAAAGCTGATCGCCTATGGACAGCTGCGTCCTCTGTACCACTTGAACGGCACAATCCATCCTCTCGCTCATCTCCCTCATGGTCTCCTGCGTCTCCCTCATGGTGCGCTCGAGCATATCAAATCGTGCAGTGAACGCCGCTTCGTCCGTCTGTGGCTAAGATTGGGGCTCCTCCGCAATCCTATGCAACATCTCGTCACGCAGCTCAGCAACCTGGCGATGCAAGCTCTCCTCGACTCAGACCGACTCTTGTGAGGACTATGGGGAATGCACACTATAAGAGGGGTCCCTGGATGGCTATGTCACCACAAAGGCACCGTAGGATCCCGTACTGTAGTCCATACCCTTCTAAAGACCACCAACAGCGGTCATCCAGATCTCGTCCTCCGACTGAGGCGGAGGGGGCTGCGAGGAAGTACCAGCCCCTTCTCTGCAGGTGCATTAGCACTCGCACGCTCACGTAGCCTATGAAACTTATCCTAGAAAGGTACGCATCTCGATAAGCATAATATTTACTATCCAATCGTCGTAGTTGCTAATGTCTAAGGTACTTAATAGTAACTATATGGATATCTATTGCATATTTTCTAAGTTATATTAAAGTTAATAAAACATAAAGTAATACTTACATAGTTATGCATGGCCCTATTATTGATGAGCTTTTCGTCCTTCCGATGGGTAGCCAGGAAGACGGTCACCATGTTGGCATCATCATCCCTCTGCATCTGTTAAAATTAATTTGTTTGTTATTAAAATTAAATATTTTATTCCAACTTTTATTAAAATAATATATATTCAATAAAATATATACCACGCGATGAAAATATTCTGTCATGGGAATCGAGCTACCACACCACTTCTCTGCCCTCGTCATAGCCGCCTTCACCTTTTCTGACCGTTCCTTGTACCTAGGATCGTCGAATGTAGCATTCATCGCAGTCCACTGCTCAGACATGATCCAAAATTGGATCGGTCTTCCGGAGTGCTCTCCAGCCTTCTGGTCGTCGATCGCATCACAGATCAACTTGGCGACAATGGCAGGAAATTACTTCTCGGTCATCTCAGTCCGGTGTGGTGGATAAAAATATATTTTCTACAAGAATTAAAATAGTTATATAATATGCATAAAATATGATTTATACTAAAAATAATATACTTTAGTTACCTTGAAGTGGCAAATCAGAATGCCTTCCTCTCTTCCGAGGCATCCGAGTAGTTGATCCAAGGGCTACCGTAGTTGGACCTTAGAAATAGCCCCAATGACCTCTGAATCGATGGGAGACGATCTCCATACAACGATAATTATGTTCATGAATATATAGATATATGTATAAATTAATGTTAACTAATTAACTTACTTTGTAGGCCCGTTGGACCAAATCTCCATTCTCGTCTCGTCTAGAGGGGCACATGGGAATCGCTCTGATACTGAGACTGATTAGGTTCGGCCTCCTCCATCTCCTCCTCTATCTCTATAGTGTTGTCAGCAGAAGGAACGTTGGATGGAGTAGTAGTCTCTGGCCTAGAATTACCCGTCCCAGGAGTACTGCCACGTACCATCGACGCAGTCGGAGATGTGACTGGTCGGTACACTGGAGTATTCGAAGACGATGGTCTGGAACCATCAGTCGAAAACGGAGGAGGACTCCGTCTACCGTTGGAACCTCTACCTGGACGGGATGCTCCTGTACCTCGGGACTGAACGAGGTACAATCCTCTTCGTCCTGCCATTCCTGATAATAACATATAATGAAAAAATAGATATATACAAGAAATATAATACATATTCTAAATCAAACATGCATGCATTTAACAAATTATAATTTATAAAAAATAGACCCGAAGCAACCCTCTGTTGAATATCTAGATAATAATCAAGTCTAGATAATAACATCCAGAAACATCCAAGTCTAGATAATAACCATAAAGTCATCCAGAAACATCCAAGTCTAGATAATAACCAAGTCTAGATAATAACCAGAAACGTCCAAGTCTAATCCAAAAATAAGTCTACCAGAGACAAATTCGGTTAAAAGTCATATCAGATAACCCTATGATCTACAGGGTAGATAGCAGTCCCTCAGCCACTAAGCATAAGAAGGGTCCAGGTGATCAAGATCCACTATAGGAGCTGGGTGACTGGAACTCCCGATGCCACTGCCTTTTGGTGCCAATTCCTCCTTCACAACGATATCGACTTTAGGAATCACTTCCTCCTTAATAGTAGGAGGTACCAATTCCTCTTTAGCAATAGGAGGTAGCACTTCTTTCTTAACTACGATCTCTGCTTTAGGTATCACCTCCTCAACAGCAGGAGGTACCACTTCCTCCTCAGCAGCCATTTGTGCCTCTCTCAAGTGGCGTGCTCAGGTCATGAATACTATTTGGTAAGATTGATGGAAATATAGAGATTAATTACTGGCTAAACAAAATGACAGTACATTTCACAAGTCTAAATAGATGTTACATGACGTATTTTACATTTTATTTTCAATCATCTTCTGAAAATTTATTTATTTTGTTTTCCTCGTCTGCATCTTCCTCTTCATCCTCATCTTCGCTTTCATCTACTTCGTTTTCCTCTTCGGATACTTCTACCTCTTCTACACGATTAGACGTGTAATGAGGAACTTTCGTTGTGTCCATATCAATTGTATTTGTTACGAGAGGTAGCTCGTCCTCCTGATAAGCTATTTCGTCAATATCGTAGGTATTTCTAGTTTTAGCCTTGCATACTGCCCACCAGTCCAACCTCGTTGTTCTCCGTCTAGGATAAGTGGTGAAGTAAATGAGCTGAGTTTGACTTGCTAGGACAAATGGTTTGTATTCTTGATATTGACGCCGGTAGTTAATATCACAAGACCATGCTTGTCAATTTTCTAATATTGATCTTGGATTGGATCGAATCAATCAGACTTGAATAACATGATATTAGCTGGCTCTATGTCATAGTTATATGTCAAATCCACAATCTCTTGTAATACACCATAGAAATCATAACCTGGATCGATATCTTTGTAGTTTATAGATTTGATACACAAACAACTATCTTTTGTCGAATCAAGATCCGGAAAGCTCTCTCTGATTGGAGCATTTGTTGACTTGAACCTAGACCCATTCACATAATAGCTTGGCCAAATTTTGACGGCATAAATTGGCCCCTTGGCTAGAGTTCTAATAGATTCATTTTTTAGTGTTACGTCTGGACGATCGACCTAAATAACATAAGATAAGAAGTTAAATTCAATGTTCCGTTAATTACTGTATAAAGTGCATATAAGAAAGTAATTACCCAGCTCCTTTCCTATGCACTCAACCATGAAGGAAAATGACGTCTCATTTCCTATTCTAGTTCTTCATCTGTTATGTATTGTCTATTCGACCACACCTTATCATTAAATGTGCTAAAAACAACAACATATCGGCCAATTAGTATAATATTAATATTGGATATTATTACATAGATGACATAAACGTGGACGTATTAGTTATTTACCCCTCGAGCTTCTCTACTTCATCCTCATTACAGTTGAGTAATATATACAACTGAGTAGCCCTTAGTTCCTCGTCATTCAGATATCTCTTCTTCATTTTCTACGAAGGCTTTTCGAAAGCATTGAAGACTTTCAGTATTGCATTATTAGATTCATGATATCCATCGTCATTTCTTGGAGCTCTTGTTCTATTAGTAGCAACATGTGGCTTGAAATACATCGAGCAAAAGTTTGTAATCTCCTCGAGAACATAGGCTTCACAAATAGAACTCTCGACCCGAGCCTTGTTTTCCACCTTTCTCTTTAGGTGGTCCAAATACCGCTCAAACGGGTACATCTACCGATAACCGACGGGCCCACCAACACGTGCCTCATAGAAAAGATGAATTGGCAAATGCTCTATGGAGTCGAAGAACCCAGGAGGAAACACCCTGTCAAGTTTTTACAATATTACCGTAATGTCATTCTTTTGCCTTTCTAGACGATCAACGAGCAACTTAGTAGAAGAAAGATCTCTGAAGAATATGCTCAGCTCTGTCAACGGATCCCAAACGATATGTGTTAATAATTCCTGAAATGCAATCAAAAGTAACCTCTCCTTAAATACGTGACAGTCGTGTCTTTTCATACCCGTCAGTTTGTTCTTCTTCGGGTCGATGCATCTTCTCAAATTCGACACGTACCCATCAGAAAATTTTAGACCCTAAATCCACCTATAAAGTCTTATTTTATCCTCCATGTCCGGTAAGAAAATTGCCTTAGGCTGCTTATACTTCCCATTGCCTTCCTCTATGAAATACAACGCAGGACGTCTGCATATATCTTCCAAGTCCAACCTGACTTTGGGATTGTCTTTCATCTTTCCCTTTATGTCCATCATAGTATTAATTATGTTGTCAAACATATTCTTCTCGATATGCATGACATCAAGATTATGTCTGGTCAAATTGGTGCTCCAATATGGCAGGTCCCAGAATATACTCCTTTTCGTCCAGTATTGAGTGCGACCAAATCCATCACACTTGTACCCTTTTGAAGGCTCTTCGATAGCACTTGAAAAATCTTTAACCTTCTTCCATATCGTGTCTCCGGTGCACTTTGGCGGTGGATTGGCCTTCTCCACAACCCCGGCACAAAAAGCATTCATGTTCCTCCGGAATGGATGATCCTTCGACAGGAACTGTCGATGACAATTGAAGAAGCACGATTTTCCTTCGTGTTTCAAACGGAAAGCCTTCATGCGGTCCATGCAATACGGACATGAGATACGACCATGTGTGCTCCATCTCGATAACATTATATAGGCCAAAAAGTCGTTGATAGTCCACATAAGTGCGACCCTCATCTAAAAGTTCTACTTTTTGGAAACATCATACGTGTTGGTGCCTACTTCCCACAGCTGATTCAACTCATCTATCAACGCCTGTAAGTACACATCGATGTTCCTCTTCTGATTTTTCGGACCCGAGATGATAACAGTTAGGAACATATAAGGAGTCTTCATACACATCTACGACGGTAGGTTGTACGGAGTAAAAATCACAGGCCAACACGAATATTGGGAACCCAAAAGTCCGAACGGGGTAACCCGTCGGAGGAGAGCCTCAATCTTATATTATGTGGATGAGAAGCAAAATCTGGATACTCTCGTTCAAAGTGTTTTCATGCTTCTCCATCGGATGGATGATCCAATATTCTATCGATCTGTTCCCGCCTGTGCCAACTCATGTTCTCAACAGTCTCCTTCACTATAAACAACCTCAAAAACCGCGACATTAAAGGTGAGTAGTGCATCGAATCGGTCGACTTCCTTGCACCGGGAGTCCTACTTGTACTAGTTGCCTTGTAGCGATCAGCACCACAAAATCTACACACGTCTTCATTCTTGTCGTCCTTGTAGTACAACATGCATCCGTTACGACATGCATCAATTTTATCATATCCCATCCAGAGCGATCTCACCATTCTCTTTGATCGGTATAAGTCTGTAGGTAACTTGGCACCCTCCAACAAGATCTCTATAATTTACTCGATTCGGTTGTAGCATTCTTGAGACATGTTAAAATCAGACTTGATGCATAGCAGTCTTGTAACCACCTCCAACGGTGAATGATCCTCATAACCAGGATACAAAGGAGTCCTTGTATTCTCCAGCGACTCCATAAACTTTACACCATCGACATTCGGTGCCTCCTCAGCTGCATTATGATTGTCCGAATCAAAACTAGGTCCCGCAGTAGAAAATCATGTTCACCCATCCATCATCGTAATCAGCGTGGTCGTCGACATCCATATATGGCACCACATTAGGATCTAGTCCCGATGCTAAAGGCACAAGTTCTCCGTGTAAGGTCCACTGATAGTAATTCATTATGAAATCTCTCGAGTACAAATAATATGTTACATCCATTTATGGATGATATTTTAAGTTGCGACATCTCATACATGGACACTTAATTTTGGTATAATCTATGTACTAAGGGAATGCCTTGGCGAACTGCAGGAACTGCTCTACCTCGTGTATAAATTTATCTGCACACTACATATGTCATCAAGATGACGGTTGTACATCCACGAACGATGTCACAGATAGTAATTCATATCCATTTGAAGATAATTCTGCGAAGATGGATACATATTATTCGAGTATATCATCCAAATGGAAGCATAGATGGATACACATGAGTATTAAATAAGTGTCATGACTCACGCCTTGGACCATTATCCTTACCTTCATATCCTAGTATACCCTCACCTATGGGTATACTAAAATATAACTTGACATTACGATACCCACTACTCAATGACACCTAAGTATCAAAGATACCTAGCTAGCACTTACCTACATATCACCTTAACTCTAGGTATTTGTGTATCATGTGGATATCATATACATGGTACACAATATCACATTGATACTCTCTTGTATCTTGATACTAGGATACAGTTTCAAATACCCATAAAACTAACTATATGTTCATCATAGTACCAACATACTTGACACTTGGGTGTTGTTACGTGTTCTTTGTGAGCCATTTTCTGAAAATAAAATTTACTCCTGCAAGCCTTTTGAGACTACTAGAGTTATACTAGATTTTTGAAAATTTCTATAAAAGACTAAGTTCTTCATCTTTTTTGTATTACTCTAGTAGTCTCAAAATGCTTGCATAAGTAAATTTAGTTTTCAGAGAAGGGCTCACATGGATACTTGATTTCAGGCTAACGCGGACACTTAACATAAAAGATAATAATACTTTGTCGTCATATGTTCCTTGTGAGCCAAAAAAAAAAAAAAACTTGACCTCGGAGTGTCCAAGCTAGCACTTACCATGAAGTAATGGTGCTCAAATTAACATCTTTATTGCAACTCATCTATCCATCTAAAATGAACCCTTTTAAAACCAAATGCCCTGTTAGAAGAAACTAATCTATATGGTATCATTTTTGTTGCATGGACACGAAAAAATGGTGCTCGTATTTGTATTATGTCCATCTTTGTACCCCTACTTGTGTAACATAGGTAATTACATTGTACCTATTGAAAATGATTGTATCGTGTATCTCTATTGCATCCTTACCCGTATCCATGCCCCTTTTTGTGAAAGACAATATCAAGCACCCTCTGAACTATATACTTCGACCATAAGTATTTGAATAGAAATAAATACATTAACCCCACCTATGTTTCATGAGTACTACATGGTATCAACAATGTTAATTTGTGTACATAATTCAAGAACTTCTCCAAAATACAATAAAAAACACAAATTTAGGTACTGAGCAAAGAAGTACAGAACAATTAGAGACCTCACATACATATTGAGAAGAAGAATAGTGTAAAAAATTAACTAAATGTAAAAAATTAAACTGATGAACGTGGGTGTGTCCATGTGTCTTGTGTCCTGTGTGTCATTGTGTGTCACGGTATCAACAATATGTCATTGTCTGTCCTGTGACCTCTGTGTGTGTCCATGTGTCATGTGTTCGTGTACATGTGTTCTGGTCGCATGGGGAGCACGGTCAGAACCCAAACCTAACTCAGACAATAGAGAGATGGGGGGTTACGGTTTACCTGAGCCGGATGGGGTCGAGGGGGGGCACCGTCGGAGCCGGAGGGGGTTGCGGGGGGAGAAGTGCCAGAGTCGGAGGGGTCGCAGGGGGGAACATGGTCGGAGACGGGGTCGCGGAGGGGAGCAACATCGGCCGGAGGGGGTTGCGGGGGGAGCAGCGTCGGAGCCGGAGGGGGCTCACCAGGAAGGAGAGAGGAATTTTTTGGGGAAATTTTGGAACGATGGGGGGAAATAAAATCGATCTGTTGACCTATATGGACAACGTTAGCAACTTCGTAAAAATACGTCGCTAATCGTCGCAGACTTTATAATATTTAAAAACGTATGATATACGACGTCCCTAAACGACATTATAATAAAAATAATAGCGACGTTTTACGACATACGATAACATAAACTTTCGTAATATTTTATCTAGTCTCTAATAGTGATGTCCTGCGGCATTCTTTTAAGACGTCGCTAAGTTCATAGATTATAGCGACGTCAGAAGATGACGTTGCTAAGAACGTCGCTATTTCAATGTACTTTGGTACTGTCAGCTAGGTATTCTCTAGACGCCCATATCTATTTTCTTTATAGCAGCTCTCTAAAAAATAAAGTATGTCAAAGAAGATAGGGAAAATATGTTTACTGAACAAAGTGAGTTGAACTGTAGATATCAATTGGCTTGACAAAGAGAATGAGAAATTTGTGCGTCGACTAATAACTGCATGCTTTGGAGTGTGTGTCTATGTTCAACCTATCAGGAAACCTATATGTTAATGTATCAGTGGGTTCTAGTGTGTCAGTGTACTATTTTAGTGTGAGCAGAACATCATCTACATAACATATACCTTTGTATTATGTGCACATCACTGCAGAAATTCTGAACATGTGAGATTATAGGAGAAGATGTAGGAAATAGAATTAGTGTACAAGCAGCACCTTGTATCCAGTATGTGCAGTCCTCGAACTATGTCAAGTAGTTGCAGGAGAACGAGTGTGTAGATTCTTGCGGTCCCTGTTTGCAGCAGAAATATGTCTGTGTGTGTATATAATGTATAATAGTGTATCAGTGTCAACTAGGTGCAGAAGCTGCTCATTTTCTTCCGTAGAACCTGTGTACCAAGTTATGTAGGTGTCACAGTACAAAATTTGGGTCTGTGCAACAGCAGCACAGCAACTTTGTGTGTGCACAAAGGATTGTCCCTGTGCGGTGTTTGAGAGTCATACATGTCACGCCCCGATCCCGCTAGGGTCGTCTGTCTTGCCTGGATCCCTGCGGGATCGATCGTCCTCGCTAAGGCGTGATGACGTGCAAGCCTAAGTTGCGCTTGCACAAGGCCATGTACCTGCACAAAACAACTAGTCAAGCAAAACACACACGCACGCACCCATTAGTTAAGCAAAACACACGCACGCACCTATTCATTTCAGAAAACCAAATGTTGGACACGGAGATTTGAAATAGAAATACTCATTTTATTGATAGCTTGATTGGAATACAAATACAAAGCTTTGCGAACTCAGATTTGCCTTATAATTTGGCTACATGATTCTCTTTGAAACGCTCTTTTGAAATTAGCCACAATGCCCATACATGATATCCCTTTATTACAAGCTGGAATTGAAAGACACCTTCAGAAGGAAAAGAAACTTGAACTTGACTTGAAATAAAAGAAAGCTTCGAGGCGATCCACAGCTCTACTGGGCTAGACGAGCTTCGGTGCCTCACTTGAAATCCCCCTGTCTCCTTTTGCTTTCTGAAAAGGATGCCCACAACGTGGGTCAGCACACATCATGTACTGGCGAGCGGCCCTTCGCCGAAACTCACAAATATCTGCACTAATTCAATATGTGTAGCTACACATTTACTAGTGATCTTTCTACTTGTCTAGGTTCTTTTTAACAATTCATAAGAAACATGACAGTAGAATTATGCATAACCAACTTACCAACGCCGACAGTCATCCCTGCACAAAACAGGTTAGCACAATTTGCATATGAATATAGGAAGCATACTTTACCATCATCGTTCATTGTTAGGCTTTGCATTAAGGATTTGTTCACATGCATGTCCTAACTACATGGTGGTCCATGGGCCCGTCCCCCATAATTAGCCGCTGTGACTCAATGGTTCAGCTCGTCGCTAAGGACACAACATTCTCGAGGTGTACCATTTACCCCGAGGTGCTATTACAATCTCTCCTAGGCCGATCGATCCCAGGTGCCCCCAGAATCGTCGAAAGACTATTACCTTGTTAACAAGTTGTCCGAGACCAATGCATGACTCATTCTTTCTATCAGATAAAACCTAGCAGTGCGACAGATAGCGACCAGTTCATGACTAGCCTTAATCGTTCGATCATTCATTTGCATTCAGTTCTTATTCGGTCATTCGGTCATTCGGTCATTCGATAGCATTCAATAACATTTCATTTCCTGTGCAGTCATTCGTTAGCATTTATTCTTTTTCTTATCTTTTGTTATTGAGGTATCGTTGATCACAAGGACAAGGCAACAGAGTAGACTAGAGATTATTTTTATTAGGGCGTACAAATAAATGCAAGCCCAATTAGAGCAACTCACCGAAATGAATCTTAAATCGAGAGAAGGAGGGACTTCACGCGCCGTTCACGAACAATTCACGCGGCCTATATTGGCACCAACAGTTGATTAGCATACTTCATCTCTTTCTCTCAAGATTCAGAATGAATGCGAAATGTGATGAAAGCGAACAATGAAAATCAATCATCGAAAACCAACACGAAAATGCATTCATCAAAACCAAGCAGCGAAAGAAAACATCCAACAAAACTCTTGGATTCATTTCAATAGAAGTCAATCCATCAATTGGAAAGGTTCATTGCATTTCATCCGTGATCAATCGATACCGGCAAAGGTTTCCCCAAACACTCAGTTCAAGACTGAGTCAGCAAGCCGTAGGTATTACATAGTGGACCGCGAGGAGCGGGACACTACATAATAACCCACTGAGAAAAAGTTTTGTCTTCAAAACTTAAGAAACAAAACTCACCTCCACTAGTGTTGTATTCTGGATCAAGCAACGTGGAGAGATTGTAGACAGAGCATTAGTCCGCTGTGGCTGGTTGTACGGATGGTCTCGAAGGGGCGATGGGCCTGGCAGCTGCCCATGCTCTTCAATGTCGTTTCGATTCTGAGTCGTTCCTTGCTTTTTCGGGCAATTCCTGACGGTATGGTCCGGGCTTCCACAGCTGAAGCATGATCTGTTGGCGAACCGACAAACTTCTTTGGTGTACCCATGGCGGCCACAGTAGGTGCACTCAGTTCTCCTGTGCTGATCCTTGTCTGTCTTATTTTCCCCTTCAGTCTTTTTCTCTCCGTCATGATATCTCTTAGCAGGCTGATTCCGACTATACTGTATTTTGTTGGACGCCTTCCTCTGCTGGAACTGTTCCACCTGTAGCGCCGCCTCAAAGGCCTGAGAATATGACCCACATTCTTGATTCAGCACACTTAGTTGAATGTCATCATTCAGACCTCCAACGAATCGATTTATGCGAGTCTGTTCGGTGGGTAGCATCGCAGCAGCGAAATTTGCTAACTTGGCAAATTCAAACTCATAGTCCTCTACGGACATATCTCCCTGTTTCAGTGTGATGAAGTCATCCTCCATCTTCTTGCTCATGGCTGGAGGCAGATATTGATCTAGAAATGCCTTTTTGAACAAGGCCCATGAAATCTTTCAATTTCTAGCCGTTGCGAGAAGCGCCGGCTTCTTCGCCTTCCACCAATCCTTCGCCCGCAGCCGTAGAAGCATAACGGCACAAACTGCCTTCTTGTTACTCGGAACTTCTATGAACGCGAACAGACTCTCCATTTTATCAATCCAGTCCATCACCTTATCGGGTGATGTCCTGCCTTCAAATTTCGGAGGTTTCGCGTCTAAGAAGTCCTTTGGCTTAAAGGAAGTGTGCCTTTGCGCTGGCTGGGGCTCATCACCCTCCATGGGCTCAATCTCGGGCGTTCCCGTTGGTTTAGTCGCTGCGGTGGTACCTCGATTTGCCGCAAGCGCCGTGATAATTTGAGTCAAGGACTCCAACTGTTTCTTCTGGGCCTCTATTTGGGCCTGTTATATTTGATTATTTTCCTCACTATCCTGTCTCTGCAGTTCCAACATTCTCATGATCCGTTCTATAGGATCTGTCGAGGAAGCAGGTCGAGTAGGGGCCATCTCTCTACAAAAGAGTATAACTTCTGTCAGTCTCATAAAATATTATGGACTTATTGTATGGGCATTGGTTTTCATAACTCAAAATCGGGACACTTTTGAAAGCCGTCAAAGTACTTTATATACTTTTTCAAAATCGATATTTGCAAGAGGCCAAGGACGTAAAGCCGTGCTCTGATACCACTTTGTCACGCCCCAATCCCGCTAGGGTCGTCCGTCTTGCCTGGATCCCTGCGGGATCGATCGTCCTCGCTAAGGCGTGATACCGTGCAAGCCTAAGTTGCGCTTGCACAAGGCCATGTACCTGCACAAAACAACTAGTCAAGCAAAACACACACGCACGCACCCATTAGTTAAGCAAAACACACACACGCACCCATTCATTTCAGAAAACCAAATGTTGGATACGGAGATTTGAAATAGAAATACTCATTTTATTGATAGCTTGATTGGAATACAAGTACAAAGCTTTACGAACTCAGATTTGCCTTATAATTTGGCTACATGATTCTCTTTGAAACGCTCTTTTGAAATTAGCCATAATGCCCATACATGATATCCCTTTATTACAAGCTGGAATTGAAAGACACCTTCAGAAGGAAAAGAAACTTGAACTTGACTTGAAATAAAAGAAAGCTTCGAGGCGATCCACAGCTCTACTGGACTAGACGAGCTTCGGTGCCTCATTTGAAATCCCCCTGTCTCATTTTGCTTTCTGAAAAGGATGCCCACAACGTGGGTCAGCACACATCATGTACTGGCGAGCGGCTCTTCGCCGAAACTCACAAATATCTGCACTAATTCAATATGTGAAGCTACACATTTACTAGTGATCTTTCTACTTGTCTAGGTTCTTTTTAACAATTCATAAGAAACATGACAGTAGAATTATGCATAACCAACTTACCAACGCCGACAGTCATCCCTGCACAAAACAGGTTAGCACAATTTGCATATGAATATAGGAAGCATACTTTACCATCATCATTCATTGTTAGGCTTTGCATTAAGGATTTGTTCACATGCATGTCCTAACTATATGGTGGTCCATGGGCCCGTCCCCATGATTAGCCGCTGTGACTCAATGGTTCAGCTCGTCGCTAAGGACACAACATTCTCGAGGTGTACCATTTACCCCGAGGTGCTATTACAATCTCTCCTAGGCCGATCGATCCCAGGTGCCCCCAGAATCGTCAAGAGACTATTACCTTGTTAACAAGTTGTCCGAGACCAATGCATGACTCATTCTTTCTATCAGATAAAACCTAGCAGTGCGACAGATAGCGACCAGTTCATGACTAGCCTTAATCGTTCGGCCATTCATTTGCATTCAGTTCTCATTCGGTCATTCGATAGCATTCAATAACATTTCATTTCCTGTGCAGTCATTCGTTAGCATTCATTCTTTTTCTTATCTTTTGTTATTGAGGTATCGTTGATCACAAGGACAAGACAACAAAGTGGACTAGAGATCATTTTTATTAGGGCGTACAAATAAATGCAAGCCCGGTTAGAGCAACTCACCGAGATGAATCTTAAATCGAGAGAAGGAGGGACTTCACGCGCCGTTCACGAACAATTCACGCGGCCTACATTGGCACCAACAGTTGATTAGCATACTTCGTCTCTTTCTCTCAAGATTCGGAATGAATGCGAAATGCGATGAAAGCGAACAATGAAAACCAATCATCGAAAATCAACACGAAAACGCATTCATCAAAACCAAGCAGCGAAAAAAAAACATCCAACAAAACTTTTGGATTCATTTCAATAGAAGTCAATCCATCAATTGGAAAGGTTCATTGTATTTCATCCGTGATCAATCGATACCAGCAAAGGTTTCCCCAAACACTCAGTTCAAGACTGAGTCAGCAAGCCGTAGGTATTACATAGTGGACCGTGAGGAGCGGGGCACTACAATGCATACTAGTTTTTATTACGTAATCGGAATCCAGAGTGTGTACTTGTGAGTGTAGTGAGTGTTGTGTGCATAAGGGTAGTGTGTGAATATATATATATATATATATATATATATATATATATATATAAGAGTGTGTATCGGTAGTGTTTCTCAAGATCTTGTGGATAGTCAGAGAGACTGTTTAGATAGTGTGTTGTTAGTTAATTTTGGTTACCTTAGCAGATCTGATACCTTAGAACGCTCATGAAATATACTCATAACCATAATAGGACACTATTTTCTAATTGCACGTCAAGTTTGTTATTGCCAGAAATAATATCAGTCAGAGATTTTTCAAACTCATTGTATGCTTTAAAATTATGTCCAAACTCTGATAGAGAAGTCTTACAGGGATCTAAGTTTGGTTGTCCTTCAACCATGGAAACAACAATAGCAGTCTCACCAGCATCAGCAACAGATACCGATAACCTTCCTGAAAAGGAGGGTTCAACTGTAAATCCAAGTTGATGAGGATATATAGGAGCAGGACAGGTACCAAATTTTGCATTGAACCCCCCATTTGACTTTTGTTGGGCTTCTTCGGTTATGCACGTGTTATAGAAAAATGATAGAAGCCTATCTAATGAAACAACAGTTCTAGATGACAGACTTGCAATTTGAATTAGCACAAAAGAATTGATATTAAAGTAAGTGCAAACTTGATAGGACTTCACATTTCAAAATAATGGATAGACAAATTATCACCATTCTAATGAATTACCTTGGGCACAACATGAGCTTTCAGAAGTAGTGCATTCAGGATTAAATCCAAGCAGAAAGCATGATACTTGTGTCAGCACATGATCAAACACATTGTTAGCAAGTGAAGAGTGTTAGCAGGTAAAGGCACATTGATAAAAAATAAACTATACTCAAACAAGGTTTAACAAGTCCAACTACGATAATTTTGTATTGTAATGGACAGAAGGTGTCAAGGTTTCAAGCAGGTTGGTAGGACAAGATGCCAATAATCAAAGTAAGAGAGAAAATTCCTGGCAGAGCCCAAGTATTGGAAGAAAACCTAGAAATAAGTATCTATGTAAAGTAAAAATTATTTACCAGAAAATCTCTTGATGATAGATACAAAAGAATAAAAATGGGTACTTTAATCGAGAATAATCTAACTGCATGAGATCATTCAACATTTATCAATTGGCAAATTTCATGTTATGACTTCACAAACTCGTATTTTCCACAAACACGAATTACAAAAAGAACAAAGGCCATTTAAAGAAAAATTTAAGCACTTTCAAGAATAGGACTAGCAACAATGTACATGTCAATTAACTAGAAGCAAATACAAACAATTTTTCTAAGTTTTCTTTTATGTTATGACTTCACAGATGCATATTTCCTAATATTACTATTTAAAAGTCTTTGAATAGTTAGGAAGGAAAATTTATTGGAATAGTAGGAAACAACTGGGTGCTGCTTGCTGCTATATATTCCTTCAACAAAATCTCATTACAATAGGAATATGAACAAGTTCTGTAAATTGATTCAATAATTGCATGATTAATCTTACCTGTGAAACTTTGAATATTGTACATAGCATTCAACGGGCATTTAAGTTCTGTATCATCATAGCACTAATGTGCTTGCTTTACCACATTCCACCTCAAAGTTTGAAATATGGATGAATCTTTAAAACAATAATATGATTAATGTTCCAGGTCAAAACAAGAATTGCTCAATGACAGACCATATAGAGTTGGGGAAAGCATATATAAATGCAGCCTTCATCAAAGAATGTTTTATGTAGGCGGTAGAGTTTCATTAACCCCATAATACAAACAATCAATCGTATGATAACTTGAAAGAAACAATAAGTAGCTGATATGTAACCATGAACATTCTAGTTGTTTATTTAAGAAGGTATTCACTTAACTACCTGGTATCTAAAGAAAAATGTCAGTAGAAGAGTTTGGATGTGTGCTCCATCCACATCAACATATGTTAGAATGATAATTTTGGTGACTTCGAAGAGCTGCCTTTTTTAAATCTTCTTGTAGGGAATACAAAAGTGAGCCAATAATAAATCTAAGTTAGCCAAAGAAACATATAGGATAAGTTGACGCAACAACCATCACTCCCAATCCCAGAGCAAGGATAAGATTATGAATTTCTTCATTTTTGTAGATCACTTTTCTTCTTCTTTCTTTCTTCAAAATTTGATAAATAATTTTTTTTTTAAAATAACTGTTTCTAATCTACAAACACCAAGTGTATCGGTTAGATTAGAAGTATCTCCAATTAGCTCTACAGTATCCACGCGAACAAATCATGCCAAATCAGTTGCTTCAAATTGTACTTACATAAACATATGTAGGGTAAAGTGCATTTAAACCCTCCTTAGATGTGACGAAAACGCAATTAAAGACTCCCAGAATTGAAAAACCCAAAAGGTTACGAAAATGCTCAAATCACTCCCTAAGCTAACTTTTCTCTTAACAAGAGTTAAAATGGGGTTGCGTTGACAATTTTACCCCTGGACTATCAAATATTATCTTGTTAAAAACGGTTAGTTCTAAAATTATTTTGTTAAAAACGGTTAAGCAAAAATACTTGTTAAAAAGTGGATAAATATTAACAAAGGAAAAATGGTCTTTGCTAGTAAAATTATTTTTTAAAATTATTTTAATTAATATTAACTTGTTAAAAACGGTTAGTTCCGTCAAAAAAGTGGATAAATATTATTTAAAATTATTTTGTCATAAATTATTTTTTATTTAACAAATATATAAATATTTTTGGGAAAAACAAAACTGATAAATACAAAAAAAAATCAATTCTTAAAAAATAGAAATGATGAAAAACTGGGAAAAAAATACCAAATAAAAAACAAAAAAAAAGTACTATTAAAATATGGAAAAAAAATAAAAAATAGAAAAAATATTCCAAAAAACTAAAAAAATGAGGATAAATCTTAAACAATGAAAAAAGACAAAAACAAAAACTATACAAATTTGAAAATAAAAGTCACTCTTAAAAACCTAGAAAAGATTATTAAAAAGATGAAAAAAAAATATGAAATAAGAACTAAAAAAATGGAAACAAAAAACAAAATATTAAAAAGATTATTAAAATAACCTCCCGTTCCTAAAAAGATAGAATTCTCATGCTTGAATAAATGTTTATAATCTAAATAGTAGGTTTTCATCTTAAATTTTTTCTGGAAAAAAAATCTTTTAACAAATGTCCGGTTAGTCCTGAACTATCCAGCCATTTAACTTAGGGCATGTTTTGTAAACCATATTTGGAGCTAGATAACTGTAACTAATATTATATTATTTAATATTTTATAATAATTATAATCTTAATTAATAATTATAATCGTAGTTAATAATTTATTAATTACAATTTTATTATAATATTAATTAATAATAATTTAATCATAATTATAATTATAGTTAATAATTTATATATTATAATAATTTTAATTAATAATTTAGTAATCATCATTATAGTCTTACTTAATAATTTATTAGTCATGACTATTATCGTAATTATTTATTTATTAATTCTAACTGAAATTGCAAATCTTGGTACAAATTTATTTTCATCACATGTATTACTTAAACAAATAACTTAAATATTGCTAAACGTGTCAAAAATCCAAAAATAAATTGTTCTTCCATAATTTCTATTTGGACGTAATATTACTGTAACTAATATTAAATTTATTTTCAATGGGCTAATTAATCCACAATAGCAATAAATTGTTCTTCCATAATTTTTATTTGGACATCTTGAGAAAAAAAAGGAATAAGTAAAAAAAGCTTCAAACATTAAATGAGAGCAAATAAGTAAAAAAATGGAATATAAAAAAAATTTGCAGTTAGATTTGAGATCTGTAGGTAAGAAAAAGCTTCAATACATTAAATGAGAGCAAATAAGTAAAAAAAAAAGGAATATAAAAAATTAAATATTATTTTTCCTTCCAACCAACCGGTCAAAAAATAGAAAATATAAAGCTTAGGTTTTATGTTTCAAACAAACATTCTTATAGAGAGAATGAAAGAGAGCAGCAGCCACAATGTAACCATTAGCATTAGGGGTATTTTAGGAAGTGCACTTTTTTTTTAATCCAAAATATGGGCTCTAACGGCTGTTCTAACGTCATTTTGACGGAAAGGGGCATTCCGAGCAAAAACGGTTTTGCGGGAGGTCCAAACTGCTTAAGTTTTCTAAAAGGTCTTATTTTGCGAACGAGGCAACTCTAAGGAGGGTTTAAATACACTTTACCCACATATGTACAATAAGAGATGGCAAACTAGACAATAGTTAAATAACTATCAGGAGCAAAAGGAAGCATCAGCACTTACTTTCTTGTATAGAGCCAGTAGGGACCCATCCTTTCTTGGTTTGACAGAGACTGCAATTGCATATGCCACAACAAACTGGACAAATCCAAATGGGATTCTTTTTGACCTTTAAAACATGCTCACCATATCCGTATAAATGTTAGAATGGAAAACAATGCTCGGGAAGCTATGCACATTTACATGGATCGAGGATATTGAGAATAACTTTAACTTGTCATAAGCCTTAATTATTATTGAAATTACATTTATTCTATTTTCTATTACACCATTTCTTGCCTTCTATTTTGTTAAGTTCTTTCTAACAATGAATCATTTTTATAAACATCTTATAAGCATAACCAAGCGGGACTCAATAGCTCACAGGACGAGTAGCATTACTAAGTCAATTTTTAACCAAAATGTCAAATTGCATTTAAGTAGTTGAGAAATCATCTCTAAACAATCCTAGTCTTAACCCTAACCCTAACCCTAGAAATTGGGGGTAGAACAGACCTTCCGAATATAGAGGTGAGGGTCTTGATGTGGAAGCCTAACCCAAACCCTAGAAATTGGGGTAGAACAGGCCTTGATGGCTTTGAAAAAGAAAAAAAAAATTGGGTCGAGGAAGAATTTATCTCACCTCTGTTTCAAAACCCTAGCGGCTAATGAGAAAGAAACCACGTCCGAATAAGAGGGATGCAGTCTCCAAGTGCAGAGGAGGTCAGTATTGAGAGGGAAGGTCGCAGATGTGGGTCCGCCGACCGCCGCACTCGGTGGAGGCATGCTACTGGTGCTCATCGTCGTTCTCGACGAGTTATGATTTAGTGTCGATGATTTTGGAGGTAGATAATGAGAGAGTGTGAGTTGAGGAGGAGAAGGAAGGAGAGGAGGAGGAGGGAAGGAGTGGCCATAGGGGAGAGAGAGAGGAAGTTGTTTAAAATAAAGTAGGGAAGTAGAGGGCTCAGGGGACTAGAAAAAAAGTTGTAAACATTTACAAAAATAGCATACGAAATTATGTGCGGGAATTTTGCCGCCTTACAATAGATGATAGTTATGAAAGAATCGTCAATAAAAACTAGGATTTTCTTGACGGAATTTTAAAACCGTCAAGTAAACTATTTTTTTTTACGGTCAATCTAAAACCGTCAAAATACTCACAAAAAGGTGTTTTTATGACGTATAGTCAAAACTGTTAAGAAAATAGGTTTTCTTAATGGTTTAGCACGACCGTCAATAAATAGACCGTCAAGAAAGGCCATTTTTCTTGTAGTGTCGTGATAAACTGGGTCACACTATAATCTCAGAGTGATCGACCACATGACTGGGATCAATCACATACCTCCTCAATTGTGAGACATGGAACACATCATACACTTCCTATAGTGATGGGGGTAATGCAAGACGATATGCCACCTCTCCTACACGCTCAATGATATCGAAGGGTCCAATATACCTTGGACTCAACTTTCCTCTACTCTCGAATCTAATGGTGCCCGGATCGATAAAATTCTCAGAAATACGTGCTCTCCCTCCTTGAATTCCAATGGTCGACGATGCGTATCGGTCCAATGCTTCTGTCGGTCTTCAGCTGCTTGAAGATTACTCTGAATCCTCCATACTTTCTCCACTGTCCACGTCACTAGCTCTAGTCCAAGTATTTGTCGCTCTCCAACGTCGCACCAACATACTGGCGATCTACACTTGTCACGACCCGCTCCCGATAATCGGGTACGAATCGAGTCATGCCCGACCTACGCTATCGTTGACACCGGTAGTCAGCCGTATAGTCTAGTCATCATCTAGTATAATCTCATCACAACATCTATCACGAGTTATCCACTACCAATCATCACATATCACTATATAATTATTACAAGCTTATACATGAATATTCGGGTACTAAGCCGGTAAGAATATGAAGACTATCTACCAAAAACAACATATACTCAATAATAATACATCCAATGATCATCCTATACATGAATCTACATCTCCAGAGTGAGTTCTGCTGCTAAGTCTCCCTGCTGGCCATAACAATCTAATGAATCAATCTCACCTGTAATCAATGACCCAGTCAGAAAATGAGCAAAGCATAATGTAACTCAATAATACTCACCACAGGATGTCAATGAACAGGCATAGCAAGAGAAACTGAAAGACAGATAAGCATGAGAAATAATAGACATGCACTAGCTACGTGAACATGTGCAATTGGACATCATCATCATGTGGGGACTAATATGTATCAGGCATATTAAATGAATAATATGCTATCAGTCATGTAAATCAGGCATGTCTAATGACAATGCTATCAAACACGTAATAATTAGGCTTGTCTAACAACAATGCTATCAATCATGCAATAATCAGGCGTGTCTGATGACAATGCTATCGGTCACCCAATAATCGGACACGTTTGAGGACAATGCTATCAATCACGCATGTAATGGACATCAGGCATACAGAGTATGCTATTAGGCAAGAGTTATCCAATATCAGTCAATCACATGTTTTAGAATGTCCCCACCCAATGCGAGAAACAATGCAAGTAACGGGAACAAGTACAATAAATGACACGATAACAAGTGTACGTGCGCATGCATGCAATGATGGTAAAACTGAGTACATGTACTAGCCTCTCTTCCGGTGTTGTCACTGTCTTCTATTCACCTAAAATAGGAAAATCGAATTAGAGAGTTTCTAATAAATCCCTAGACCTAACTAACTAACAACTCTTAAGCAAGGTCTTGCCAATTAGCATCACTCACTTAGCAACCTATCAGTCTGGCCTATTGGTCAACCAAATCAACTTATTGGTAACCCTGGCTCCCCACTTGTTCTGATGTAATAACACAAATGGAACTATTAACACCAGTAGGCCTTAATTCATGCCATAGTCGGCCCAATCAGATCAGGCCCACAAACTCTCTACCTATCCCAGCATTCACCTAACACCATTTGCCCAAGCACAATACACCCTACTGGTGATCCAACTAGAGTCTACACATCTTAACTCAAGTCCCATACTATTACTTCAGCCCAACCTTTACAAAATCTACTTTGTGTTATGATTGATTGTCCCTTGAACCCAAAGGAAGGTAGGCCCATAATGGTTAAAGCTAACCGAGTTCTTTCTAATAGTTCAAAGGAGAACTCAAACTCACAACAGAACCCTATAATCCTAAGGACCTAACGGCTACTACACAGTAAAACTTATTCAAATTCTAACAGCTGAATAAAGAAGCAGAGACAGAGATCAGATGCACCATCCATACTGATATAAACCGCCAGGTCGTGTCCAAAGAGTCCGTCCCTACTACAACTGAACTTCTCAAATCAAAACCAGTAGCCAATTCAAATCTTCCAAAGTCTCCGTGTCTACCTGTTACCTGTCCAAGAGTGGGGACACAATCTACTGCCATACGAGAACAGCCTCGCATCGGCTACCCATCCAGATTCCAATACATAGATCAAAGCACAAATTTATTGAACGAAGTATCATACCTGAACAGAGTGTGCAACAAACGTGTCCCAGAGTCCGATACCACAGTTCCTGTATCAAGAATGGGCTAGGCATTTCGTCGAACACCATACATGCATCGAACATGAAAGAATCCTTATGAGCTAGATTGAATATGTTCGATCCAAAAATTTAGGAAATTGAAGGAAACCATCAAAGAAATAGTCAAGGAGGCTTACCAATCAATTCCCGATCGAATCTCAACAAAAAAGATGGATCGATCGACCAGTCACGCTCAGGTCAAGCCTCGCCGAGGAATGTCACCATTGCTGCTCGGTGTCAGAGAATTGCATATCCGCTCATTGCTGGTCGAAAATGACTGCTGCTGGGATCCCCGCCTAGTCGCCATACAAGGAGATGACGATCGGCGCTATGGCACGAGCTCAACAAAGCTTGGATTGGAGGAGGAAGAGAGGTTCTGCTACCAATTTGACATGGCTTCACCTTATGTAGAAACTAGTGGATAACCCGTGCCATAATGGCACGGACACGAACCCGGCCTTCTCGACGTAGGCATGCCGGCATCGGGCCAGCGCCAGGGAGTTACGGACGAAGACGCGGCCTCCGAACCTGGCCTTCTCGACGTAGGCGTGCAGGCACCGGGCCAGCGCCAGGGACCCGAGCCCGGCGGAGGCGGACATGACAAAGACCACGGTGGCGGCATGGGGCCTCATGGAAGCGAAGACGCGCAGGGCCGTCGCGGGACGTCCGAGGGCGGCGAGGCCCGAGACGACGGCGGTCCAGGAGACGACGTTCCTGTGCGGCATTCCGTCGAACACCTGCAGGCCGCGTCGGGAGTAGGCGGTGAGCAGGACGGTCTGCACGAAGAGGTCGGGCCGAAATTCGTGGAGGAGGGCGTGTGCGTGGAGCGACCTGGTGGCGGAGGCGGCGGCGGTGGTGTTGAGCAAGGAAGAGAAGGTGTGGGAGTCGGGAGGGACGCGGCGGCAGAGCATTTGGGAGTATATGGAGAGTGGGTCGACGGAGATGACGATGGCAGTGTTGAAGGAGAAGGGGTTGTGGTTGGTCATGGCGGAGAAGAGGGAGGCGGCGAAGGAAGGGTCGACGTCGGCGACGCGGTGGAGGAGGCAGCTTGCGACGAAGGGTTTACAGAATAGGCCGGCGACGACGGCGTGGGCAAGGATGTAGCAGAGACGGCGGAGGGAGGGGTGGTACAAGAGGAGCTGGAGGCGGGGGTGCCGTTGGAACAACCGGTTGCTCCGCACCCAACATGGGACCTCCTCCTCTCTTATAGAGAGAGGGGCAATTTAGTCCTTTCATTATCGTTGAACCAAAGCACATGGGTCGGACCAAAAACCCACTGTACTTTATATTATAGACTAGAGGATAACCCGTGCCATAATGGCACGGACACGAACCCGGCCTTCCCGACGTAGGCGTGCAGGCACCGGGCCAGCGCCAGGGAGTTCCGGACGAAGACGCGGCCTCCGAATCCGGCCTTCTCGACGTAGGCGTGCAGGCGCCGGGCCAGCGCCAGGGACCCGAGCCCGACGGAGGCGGACACGACAAAGACCACGGTGGCGACGTTCAGGGCAGCGTGGGGCCTCATGGAGGCGAAGACGCACAGGGGCCGTCGCGGGGCGTCCGAGGGCGGCGAGGCCCGAGATGGCGGCGGTCCAGGAGACGACGTCCCTGTGCGGCATTCCGTCAAACACCCGCAGGACGTGGTCGGCAGAACCGCGTCGGGAGTAGGCGGTGAGCAGGACGGTCTGTACGAAGGGGTCGGGCCGGAATCCGAGGAGGAGGGCGTGTGCGTGGAGCGACCTGGTGGCTGCAGCGGCAGTGGTGGTGTTGAGCAAGGAAGAGAAGGTGTGGGCGTCGAAAAGGACGTGGCGGCGGAGCATTTGGGAGTAGATGGAGAGTGGGTCGACGGAGATGGCGATGGCGGTGTTGAAGGAGAAGGAGTTGGGGTTGGTCATGGCGGAGAAGAGTGAGGTAGCGAAGGAAGGGTCGACGTCGATGGCGCGGTGGAGGAGTTTGCTTGCGACGAAGGGGTTACGGAAGAGGCCGGCGACGACGGCGTGGATGAGGATGGAGCGGAGGCGACGGAGGGAGGAACGATGCAAGAGGAGATGGAGGTGGGGGTGCCGTTGGAACAACCGGTTGCTCCGCACCCAACATGGGACCTCCTCCTCTCTAATAGAGAGAGGGGCAATTTAGTCCTGTCACTCCCCTATCCTGGAATACGTATTTTAATACGTAAACCGATAAATTGTATTTACCTTGTATTTATACTATATTTATTATGCTGTATTTCTTCATGCATTTCCCAAAAATATTTGACAAAATATTATTTCCTAATTTATTTTCTGCATTTGGGCCTACAGTTTTGACTCATTTGGGTAACCTATTCTTGGTTCACCAATGGTTCATCATGAACCCTTTGGTTCATCATGAACCCATAGGTCCAAGATCTTTATATATATAACTCATCTCATTCTCTCTCCTCTCATTTTTACTTCCTCTCATTTATTTCCTCCACCAACCAAGGCAAGTACCAACTTGCTCAAGAGATGGATCCATAATTTTGTCAATGATTTTTTACAAAACTATTTGCCAAAACATGTTCTTCTCTTCAATCTATACTAGTTTAGAACTTGGAAATTTCCATTTTGAAGCCTTAGTTTTTGTAGATCTAAGTTTTAATCATTTTCGGATTTTGCATGGTTTGATCTACTTTAGTTAGATTTTATGGGTTTTTGATGCTTCCATGTGGAAGAGCATTCAGTTTCACCCAAGTTGGAACCTTGGAAATCTGGATTTGGAGTTCGGATGGCCAAGTTATGATGCTTTGAAGCTTGGGTTCAGCCATGGTGTTCTTGCTGTTTGGAGCAGACAATGAGCAGTGTGCTCCTGTTTGAGCACGCTTCCTGTTGGAAGCGTGTCTCTCCTTGAGCCTGCGTGACTTTTTACGCAGCTCACTCCTTGAGCCTGCGTGACTTTTCACACAGCTCTCTCCTTGAGCCTGCGTGACTTTTCACGCAGCTCTTCCCTTGAGCCTGCGTGACTTTTCACGCAGCTCTTCCCTTGAGCCTGCGTGACTTTTCACGCAGCTCTTCCTTTGAGCCTGCGTGACTTTTCACGCAGCTCTTCCCTTGAGTTTGCGTGACTTTTTACGCAGCTCTTCCCTTGAGCCTGCGTGACTTTTCACGCAGCTCTTCCCTTGAGCCTGCGTGACTTTTCACGCAGCTCTTCCCTTGAGCCTGCATGACTTTTCACGCACGCTGCCTTGAGTGAGCCGACGTGACTTTTCACGCACGCTGCCTTGAGTGAGCCTGCGTGACTTTTCACGCACGCTGCCTTGAGTGAGCCTGCGTGACTTTTCATGCACGCTGCCTTGAGTGAGCCTGCGTGACTTTTCACGCATGCTGTCTTGAGTGAGCCTGCGTGACTTTTTACGTACGCTGCCTTGAGTGAGCCTGCGTGACTTTTCACCCCTTGAGCGTGCGTGCTTTTGTGCGTACGCTTTTGATATTTTATCAGATATTATATGACCATTTTATATCCTTACGCCTTTTGTCCCGAGCATGATATGAGCACTAATGTGACCCCGGAGAACAAAGTGTTCCTATCTGATACATGTACCTGAATGTCCCAGTTCTTGTTCATGCTCGACAAATGACTCGTAACTCCACGTGGCGTATTTGTAATGATGCATTACACTAAGGAGGGTAGCACATGTTGACATACTGATTGACATGGATCCTCTTTGGGGTACTCGTACTAAAGTACGACTTTAGGAGGATAATCATGCAGGCCACAGCATGTGAGTCTAAGATTTCACCTATGGTTAAATTAGGCAACTAAACATACTAGATGCATGGGGAGGGCAAAATCCCGAGATCGTGTTACACCAGCCGCCTTGAGATATTGTCTTGACGCGCCGGCTGGTCTCCACGGATATTGTGTCATCTGCAACGAGTGGATGACTGTATCCGATTAATTCCTGCTATATAATATATGTTTTGGCAAGGTGGCCTTACAAGGGACCTGTGCTCAATAACACCTGTCTACGCGAACCCCTGGGTGGGCTAGCCTTGCTGGAAAGATACGATCTGAGGATTTCTACATAACATGATGCGAGGATAACCTCGTCCCACTAGAAACTCGTAGACTTGATTGGCCGTGAAAATGACTTGCTTGTATCCTATTACCTTCCGTAAATAACTGAGGGAAGCGGATTGTCATGGTACGTGATCCAACCCATGTTCTTGTTTGATTATTGGGTTGGTTATCGTACTATGACAGGCTGTGGACCGAAGTTATGAACGGAAGACTTATTCTGGTTGTGAAGTGTTACTTCTGTGAATGACTGAGGAACATGGTCTATCATAGTACATGATCCAACCCATGTTCTTGTTTGATTGTTGGGTTGGTTATTGTGCTGCGATAGGCTATCGACCGAAGTCACGATCAGGAGATTTTATTGCTTATACCTTTTAACTTATGTGAATGTTATAGAGTACGACACGTCCCGACTCCATGCGGCACCTTTTGTCCTTGTTTGGTTGTAAGGGTGCCATATGGGTTCGAAGATGTTGCGCTACCCTATAATAGTAGCATAAGTATTACTATTACCAATCATTCTATTAACTGGGTTTTTAATCTTAACTTTTGTGCCCCTTTGGCGGTACTTGCTATTCGGGGCTGACCCCGCTGGTTTTGTTTAGCCAGATCTCGTAGCAGAGCCGGAGGACACGATCTTTCTCCCTGACATCCATGGTGCATACTAGGAGCATGGCGGTTCGGGGACTCGAGTGGGTTTTTTCTCCACCACTCCTGCTTATACTTTTACGGCGTTTAGCCACCGGCACCTGTTAGCCGGATTACTCGATATTTTGTGTCAGTACATAATTGTAATTAAACAGACTGCAGCTGTGTATAATTTTATACTCCTGACTCTCTGAGATAGCTAAATTATAAGGCTAGTCTCTCATGATCATTTTGATGAAGCGTCGGGGATGCCTTACAGCTTTATCTTTAATGCTCATTTATTTGCTGATGTGATTTGATTGATTGAGACATAGAACTCTGTAGGACCATAGGAGACTTGATTGTAGCATGTACCCCCTAGTCTCTCGACAGCCACGATCGCCGTATGACGTTATGTACCTCATATGGAGTAGCTGGCCTAGTCCGTCTCCGTATTTCGGTACTGGGGCGTGACAAGGTTTTAGTGGTGGCCTATGCAGGTCTGATTTTCAGACTTGTGGGGTATTGCGAATTATTAGGAGTCTCAATCAAAACTTGTTCCCCTTGAAATTCTGTTTCGAATTCTCTGTCCTTGCCTTGATCTCTAACCTGACTTGCATCCTCGAAATCTTCCTCGTTCGGACTTGATAATCTTATATCTTTCTCTATAGGGGTACTTCATTCTCAGTAGTGGGTGAGGCCCATGAGGAAGAGCAGCAAGAGCATGGCTCGACTGGACAGCAACAGGGGAGAGAACCTTCTCCAGGGCAGGCACAAGCAGAAGTGGAACCAGAGGCAGTGCAGCCGCAAGTTATTGAAACTCCTGCAGCACTAGCAGCGACGGCAGTACCAGACGTCGTAGCACTCCTGGAGATCATTCGGGGGTTTCTTGTCACTAACCAACAGCAACAGACTCGGCAGCAGGAGCAGAACGTGTTGCTGAACCAAGGGATTCAGTTAGCTCTTGAGAGGAGTGTCGGGGCTGACTCGGGAGCATCAGGAAGGTTTTGTCGCTTGAACCCGAGGTATTTTGATGGCACGGAGGATGCCATCACTGCGGATGCCTGGATTCAAGACATCGAAGCCATTCTTGTGGCAGCCAAGGTTCCAGATGATGAGAAGGTTGATCAGGTCAAACTGGTACTTCAGGATCTTGCCCGCGACTGGTGGGCATCAGAAAAAGTTGGTACAAGATGCCCTGTTCGTTGGACCACCTTCAGTGACAGATTCAAGGCCAAGTATTTTGGCGTAGTAGCTCGATATGAGCTCCAGCAGAAGTTTATCAGTCTCAAGCAAGCATGCAAGACCGTAGATGAGTATGCAGCAGAGTTCTGCAGATTGTGCCGTTTCGCACCAGCAATGGTGGCAACAGAGCCAGAGAAAGCTATAAGGTTCCAGCAGGGACTTCATTTGGAACTATTACAGCTTGTTGAAGGACACGACTACCAGACGTTTGACGCTGTTTTGACGGCCGCTCGGAGGCACGAGCTTACCCAGCAGAGGTTGGCATCGAGGACAGGAGGTCAGAAGAGATCTCATTCCCAGGTTGGAGGAGGAGCAATGCAGTGAACATCGACACCAGCACCCGGTGTACGTATTCATGATGTAGGAGCGCCGCGGAGGACGACCGTGTCAACTAATACAGCGCCAGTTCGGTATCAGCAGCCGAGGAACCAACAACAGCGTCAGGGAGTACCCCAGGGCTGTACATTCTGTGGGAAGGCAGGGCACACGAGGGAGGTGTGTCGGTCAGCGAATGGCTTATGCTTGAGGTATGGTAGTTCAGACCACCGTATCTCCACTTGTCCTGTGATGCAGAGGCCAGGAGGGCCAGCTCAGCAGTTTCCAGCATTGCCAGCTCCGGTGGCAACCCCGAGTGGAGGGCCAGTATTAGCAGTAAGGCCCCTAGCCCAGCGTCTACCAACGCAGGCACAGATGTTCCGCCAGGCACAGGAAGCCGAAGGCCCTCAGAGGCAGCAACAGCATGGTCGAGGGAGGCCGCAACAAGGGGCTCTGCGGGGCCAGGCTCTCACATTGACCTTGGGAGAGGCTCTAGCGTCTAGTGATGTGGTGGCAGGTAAAATTCTCGTCACCTCATTTTCCGCTGTAGCATTATTTGATTCAGGCGCTACTCATTCATTCATCTCTGCACAATATGCTACACGGATTGGATTAGAGTTTGAGGCATTGTCGGAGAGGATGGATATACTCACCGGCAATGGGCTCGTAGAAGTTAGCAGAGTGCGCTTTTTATGTCCGGTGGAGGTGTGTGGGCATTTATTGCCCGTATCATTGATTGAATTCCTTATGGGGAATTTTGATGTCGTTCTTGGCATGGACTGGTTGAGAGACAGTCATGCGACAATTGATTATAGAGGAGGTAGGGTCATATTCAGCGTTCCTGGGATGGAGCAGTTCATCTTTACTCGAACCTTGAAGAATCAGGCCGGAGGCGTTATCTCAGCAGCAGTGTCAGAGCCAGGACAGATTCCGAGAGTGGTCGAACATTTTTTCGACGTCTTCCCTGATGAGCTCCCAGGGATACCCCCAGTTAGAGAGGTAGAATTTAGCATTGAGTTGAACCCTGGAACGAGGCCTATTGCAGACAGAGTTTACAGAATGTCGCCGTCAGAACAGGATAAGTTGTATCAACATAAAGAAGAGTTGAAGTCTAAGGGATTCATCCGAGACAGTAAATCGCCCTAGGCCACGCCAGTGATTCTAGTTCCCAAGAAGGATGGGTCGACGAGGATGTGCATCGACTACCGCAAGCTGAATGCAGTAACAGTGAAGAATAAGTACCCACTACCAAGGATTGATGACCTGTTTGACCAGTTGAGCAAGGCCAGTGTCTTTTCCAAGATCGATCTTCGGTCAGGATACTATCAAGTAAGAGTCCGGGAGCAAGACATACCGAAGACAGCATTCAGATCTAGATATGGGCATTATGAGTTTTTAGTAATGCCCTTTGGACTAACCAACGCCCCCGCAGTATTCATGGATTTAATGAACCGCATCTTTCTGCCGTATTTGGATAAATTTGTGGTGGTGTTCATAGATGACATTCTTGTCTATTCCAGCAGTGAAGAGGAGCATGAGAAACATCTTAGGACTGTCTTACAGACATTGAGGGAGCATCAACTTTATGCGAAGATCGATAAGTGTGAATTCTGGTTAGATCACATTTCGTTCCTGGGGCATGTAATTTCTGGGGCAGGAGTGTCAGTGGATCCGAAGAAGATTGAGGCTGTAGAGCATTGGCCAGTCCCGAGAACGGTTGCAGAAGTGCGAAGTTTCTTAGGATTAGCTAGTTACTACAGAAGGTTCGTGGCGGACTTTGCCAAGATCTCTGCGCCCTTAACGCGTTTGACGCACAAGGACGTAGAGTTTGTTTGGTCAGCTAGCTGTCAGGCATCATTTGAAGAATTGAGGAAGAGATTGATCTCAGTCCCGGTCTTGACGCTTCTAGTAGGAGCGGGAGGCTTTACGGTATATTGTGACGCATCTGGGAAGGGTCTTGGATGTGTATTGATGCAGCACGGAAAGGTGATAGCATATGCGTCTCGACAGCTTCGAGACCATGAGAAGAATTACCCGACTCACGATTTGGAGTTAGCAGCTGTGGTGTTTTCACTCAAGTTGTGAAGGCATTATTTATACGGAGATCGGGTAGAGATCTATACTGATCATAAGAGTTTGAAATACGTATTCACGCAGCGAGATTTGAACATGAGGCAGAGAAGATGGTTAGAACTACTGAAGGATTTTGACTTAGATCTTCAGTATCATCTAGGCAAGGCGAATATAGTTGCAGATGCACTGAGTATGAGAGACAGTGCCTTTATCTTGACCTCGCAGAAGCATATTTTAGAAGACCTTCAGATTATGGAAATCGAAGTAGTTTTGCCAAGGGATATAGGAAGAATGACCAGTATGCAGATTCAGTCAACCTTAGTAGAGAGAGTTAGGGCAGCACAAGCAGGAGATCCACAGATCCAGAAGTTGCGGTCGGAGTGTGAATCAGGCCGTAGGAAGGAGTTAGTGATTCATGAAGATGGTACGCTCAGGTTTGGAAACAGACTCTGTGTACCGAGTGGAGACCTTCGGCAAGAAGTTATGTCCGAAGCTCATAGTTCTATTTACTCCATTCATCCAGGAGGAACGAAGATGTATCGAGATATCAGGCAGTACTTTTGGTGGAATGGCATGAAAAGAGAGATAGCGAGATTTGTATCCAAGTGTCTGGTATGTCAGCAGGTGAAAGTCGAGCAGCAGAGACCAGCAGGGTTGCTACAGCCGTTTCCTATCCCAGAATGGAAATGGGAGCACATCACGATGGACTTTGTGACCGGTTTACCTAGATCCCCGACAGGTAAGAATGCAGTCTGGGTAATAGTAGATCGACTCACGAAGGTCGCTCATTTTCTTCCCTTCCGAGTTGGACAGACTACTGAGCAGTTAGCAGAAATGTACATGAAGCAGATAGTAAGGCAGCACGGTGTTCCAGTTAGTATAGTATCAGATCGGGATACGCGATTTACTTCCCATTTTTGGCAGAGCTTACACCAAAGTTTGGGAACCAAGTTAAGATTTAGTACTGCTTATCATCCACAAACCGACGGGCAATCAGAAAGAACCATCCAGACGTTAGAAGATATGTTGCGGGCGTGTACCTTGGACTTTGGCGGATCTTGGGAGGATCACCTTCATCTAGTGGAGTTCTCCTATAACAACAGCTATCAGGCTAGCATTCAGATGGCCACGTTCGAAGCATTGTACGGAAGGAAGTACAGGTCCCCTTTGGCATGGGACGACGTCAGAGAACGGAAGTTGTTGGGGCCAGAGATGATCACGGAGACTGTGGAGATAGTTAAGTTGGTCAGAGAGCGCCTTCGAGTTGCGCAGGACCGACATCGTCATTGGGCAGATCAGCATCGTAGGCCTCTAGAGTTCAGAGTTGGCGACCAAGTATTTCTGCGGATTTCGCCTACTCGGGGTATCATCAGATTTGGAACCCGAGGAAAGCTTAGTCCAAGATACGTTGGTCCTTTTAAGATTCTCGCTCGGATAGGCAATGTGGCTTATCGACTTGCCCTTCCGCCTTCGTTAACTGGCATACATGATGTGTTTCATGTGTCCCAATTACGTGGGTATGTCCCAGATCCGAGTCATGTCCTCGATCATTCTGAGTTAGTCGTTGGTACCGACCTAACTTACGAGGAACAACCCGTATCTATTTTAGACCGGCGAGAGAAGGTACTCAAGAATCGGACGATAAGCCTTGTCCGTGTTTCTTGGAACCATCACTCTTCGGAAGAATCAACCTGGGAGCGCGAGGACGAGATCAGATCTCGGTATCCGCATTTGTTTGACTAATAAGGTATATTTTTGCACCTTATTGACACGATTCTATGCTTATCTGCACCTGCTTGTTTTGTACTTTGTGATGTATGATAATAACTGCTATGATAGTTAACTTGTATACGATTGTGCCTTGCTCGCCCTGATTTCACTATCCTGTCTTGGCTGGAATTCCGAGGACGGAATTTTTCTAAGAAGGGTAGAGATGTCACTCCCCAATCCTGGAATACGTATTTTAATACGTAAACCGATAAATTGTATTTACCTTGTATTTATACTATATTTATTATGCTGTATTTCTTCATGCATTTCCCAAAAATATTTGACAAAATATTATTTCCTAATTTATTTTCTGCATTTGGGCCTACAGTCTTGGCTCATTTGGGTAACATATTCTTGGTTCACCAATGGTTCATCATGAACCCTTTGGTTCATCATGAACCCATGGGTCCAAGATCTTTATATATATAACTCATCTCATTCTCTCTCGTCTCATTTTTACTTCCTCTCATTTATTTCCTCCACCAACCAAGGCAAGTACCAACTTGCTCAAGAGATGGATCCATAATTTTGTCAATGATTTCTTACAAAACTATTTGCCAAAACATGTTCTTCTCTTCAATCTATACTAGTTTAGAACTTAAAAATTTCCATTTTGAAGCCTTGGTTTTTGTAGATCTAAGTTTTAATCATTTTTGGATTTTGCATGGTTTGATCTACTTTAGTTGGATTTTATGGGTTTTTGATGCTTCCATGTGGAAGAGCATTCAGTTTCACCCAAGTTGGAACCTTGGAAATCTGGATTTGGAGTTCGGATGGCCAAGTTATGATGCTTTGAAGCTTGGGTTCAGCCATGGTGTTCTTGCTATTTGGAGCAGACAGTGAGCAGTGTGCTCCTGTTTGAGCACGCTTCCTGTTGGAAGCGTGTCTCTCCTTGAGCCTGCGTGACTTTTCACGCAGCTCTCTCCTTAAGCCTGCGTGACTTTTCACGCAGCTCTCTCCTTGAGCCTGCGTGACTTTTCACGCAGCTCTTCCCTTGAGCCTGCGTGACTTTTCACGCAGCTCTTCCCTTGAGTTTGCGTGACTTTCCACGCAGCTCTTCCCTTGAGCCTGCGTGACTTTTCACGCACGCTGCCTTGAGTGAGCCTGCGTGACTTTTCACGCACGCTGCCTTGAGTGAGCCTGCGTGACTTTTCATGCACGCTGCCTTGAGTGAGCCTACGTGACTTTTCACGCACACTGCCTTGAGTGAGCCTGCGTGACTTTTCACCCCTTGAGCGTGCGTGCTTTTGTGCGTACGCTTTTGATATTTTATCAGATATTATATGACCATTTTATATCCTTACGCCTTTTGTCCCGAGCATGATATGAGCACTAATGTGACCCCGAAGAACAAAGTGTTCCTACCTGATACATGTACCTGAATGTCCCAGTTCTTGTTCATGCTCGACAAATGACTCGTAACTCCACGTGGCGTATTTGCAATAATGCATTACACTAAGGAGGGTAGCACATGTTGACATACTGATTGAGATGGATCCTCTTTGGGGTACTCGTACTAAAGTACGACTTTAGGAGGATAATCATGCAGGCCACAGCATGTGAGTCCAAGATTTCACCTAGGGTTAAATTAGGCAACTAAACATACTAGATGCATGGGAAGGGCAAAATTCCGAGATCGTGTTACACCAGCCGCCTTGAGATATTATCTTGACGCGCCGGCTGGTCTCCACGGATACTGTGTCATCTGCAACGAGTGGATGACTGTATCCGATTAATTTCTGCTATATAATATATGTTTTGGCAAGGTGGCCTTACAAGGGACCTGTGCTCAATAACACATGTCTACGCGAACCCCTGGGTAGGCTAGCCTTGTTGGAAAGATACGATCTGAGGATTTCTACATAACATGATGCGAGGATAACCTCGTCCCACTAGAAACTCGTAGACTTGATTGGCCGTGAAAACGACTTGCTTGTATCCTATTACCTTCCGTAAATAACTGAGGGAAGCGGATTGTCATGGTACGTGATCCAACCCATGTTCTTGTTTGATTGTTGGGTTGGTTATCGTACTATGACAGGCTGTGGACCGAAGTTATGAACGGAAGACTTATTCTGGTTGTGAAGTGCTACTTCTGTGAATGACTGAGGAACATGGTCTATCATAGTACATGATCCAACCCATGTTCTTGTTTGATTGTTGGGTTGGTTATTGTGCTGCGATAGGCTATCGACCGAAGTCACGATCAGGAGATTTTATTGCTTATACCCTTTAACTTATGTGAATGTTATAGAGTACGACACGTCCCGACTCCATGCGGCACCTTTTGTCCTTGTTTGGTTGTAAGGGTGCCATATGGGTTCGAAGATGTTGCGCTACCCTATAATAGTAGCATAAGTATTACTATTATCAATCATTCTATTAACTGGGTTTTTAATCTTAACTCTTGTGCCCCTTTGGCGGTACTTGCTATTCGGGGCTGACCCCGCTGGTTTTGTTTGGCCAGATCTCGTAGCAGAGCCGGAGGATACGATCTTCCTCCCTGACATCCATGGTGCATACTAGGAGCATGGCGGTTCGGGGACTCGAGTGGATTTCTTCTCTACCACTCCTGCTTATACTTTTGCGGCGTTTAGCCACCGGCACCTGTTAGCCGGATTACTCGATATTTTGTGTCAGTACATAATTGTAATTAAATAGACTGCAGCTGTGTATAATTTTGTACTCCTGACTCTCTGAGATAGCTAAATTATAAGGCTAGTCTCTCATGATCATTTTGATGAAGCGTCGGGGACGCCTTACAGCTTTATCTTTAATGCTCATTTATTTGCTGATGTGATTTGATTGATTGAGACATAGAACTCTGTGGGACCATAGGAGACTTGATTGTAGCATGTACCCCCTAGTCTCTCGACAGCCACGATCGCCGTATGACGTTACGTACCTCATATGGAGTAGCTGGCCTAGTCCGTCTCCGTATTTCGGTACTGGGGCGTGACAAGGCCTTTCATCATCGTTGAACCAAAACACATGGGTCGGACCAAAATCTACTGTGCTCTATATTATAGATATATGGACGGTAGTAAGAATGAACTGTCATAATCTCTTGTCTATAGCAGTTAATGATCATTTTTTTTAATTGTATTCTAAGAATGTTTGAAAATTTTTATATTTTAAAATTCATGCACGCATGTAATTGCATGTTATGTTAAAATGCAGGCTAGGTTTCCTAGTAGATTTTCTGTCACACGCAACAATAGTGGGGTTCATGGGTGGAGCAGCCACAGTTGTTTGTCTCCAGCAGCTCAAGGGCATTCTGGGCCTCCAATATTTCACCACAGCAACTGACCTTGTCTCTGTTATGGAGTCCATCTTCACTCAAACTCATCAGGTTAATTAATTTCTAAATCCTCTCAACCGGTTGTTCCGCACCCAACATGGGACCTCCTCCTCTCTTATAGAGAGAGGGGCAATTTAGTCCTTTCATCATCGTTGAACCAAAGCACATGGATCGATCGGACCAAAAACCTACTGTGCTTTATATTATAGACTAGTGGATAACCCGTGCCATAATGGCACAGACACGAACCCGGCCTTCTCGACGTAGGCGTGCAGGCACCGGGCCAGCGCCAGAGAGTTCTGGACGGAGACGCAGCCTCCGAACCTGGCCTTCTCGACGTAGGTGTGCAGGCACCGGGCCAGCGCCAGGGACCCGAGCCCGGCGAAGGCGGCCACGACAAAGACCACGGTGGCGGCGTTCGGGGCGACGTGGGGCCTCATGGAGGCGAAGCCGCGTAGGGACGTCGCGGGGCGTCCGAGGGCGGCGAGGCCCGAGATGGCGGCGGTCCAGGAGACGACGTCCCTGTGCGGCATTCCGTCGAACACCCGCAGGGCGTGGTCGGCGGAGCCGCGTCGAGAGTAGGCGGTGGGTGAACAGGACGGTCTGTACGAAGGGGTCGGACCGAAATCCGAGGTGGAGGGCGTGTGCGTGGAGTGATCCGGTGGCGGCGGCGGCGGCGG
Source organism: Iris pallida (assembly GCA_029216955.1). Lineage (NCBI taxonomy): Eukaryota > Viridiplantae > Streptophyta > Magnoliopsida > Asparagales > Iridaceae > Iris > Iris pallida. Next base: position 28,378,319 of record JANAVB010008400.1, on the reverse strand, counting down.
TGTTGAGCAAGGAAGAGAAGGTGTAGGAGTCGGGAGGGACGCGACGGTGGAGCTTTTGGGAGTAGATCGAGAGTGGGTCGGCGGAGATGGCGATGGCGGTGTTGAAGGAGAAGGGGTTGGGGTTGGTTATGGCGGAGAAGAGGGAGGCGGCGAAGAAAGGGTCGGCGTTCGTGGTGCAGTGGAGGAGGCTGCTTCCGACGAAAGGGTTGCGGAAGAGGCCGGCGACGACGGCGTGGACGAGGATGGAGCGAAGGCGACGGAGGGAGGGACGGTGCAAGAGGAGCTGGAGGCGGGGGTGCCGTTGGAACAACCGGTTGCTCCGCAACCAACATGGGACCTCCTCCTATCTTATAGAGGGAGGGTCAATTTAGTCCTTTCATCATCGTTGAACCAAAGCACATGGGTCAGACCAAAAACCTACTGTGCTTTATATTATAGATAATAAAGAGGAAAGGGGTCAGGGGATCTATATATAGACGGTGGCGGCTAGTCGGCGGTTATGGGCGAACAGACAGGATTGGATAGTTTAAGTCGGTGGGACATGTACGGCGAGGATGTCAGGGAGGTAGATCGGGGATAAAAAAGACTCGGAAAGGTTTAGGTTAGTCGAAGGCGATTGCTTGACGGAGACACGCGGCGAGCCAGTGGTTGCTGCTGATCCGCTGTCGAGAGGAAGACGAAGTACAGAGGCGGCCAGATCTAAACGAACAATAGAAAGGATGATAGTTATAGCTTATCGAGTCGGATCCATAACGGGTTGTTGGTTTACCGACCCGATAGCTAACTTGGGTTCACTAGGCTCATGGGCTTGGGTTCTCACCAATGAATGGCTTTAATCAAGTTGGGGCTGGCTCAATGCATGGGCTTTTAAAAAAAAGTATTGGCTGTCTAATGTGAGGGTTTAAGAGTTTTAAGGAAATTGGGCTGGGTTAAAGGGGTTGGGGAGTGACTAACCCAAATTTTAGATTTGGGTCCAAGAGGTGTCTTAGGTTAATTAGATGTGGCTAAATCATAAATAGGTTGTTCTAAAATAACTAGGTGACACCTATAAACAAATGGGCCACCCTAATAATGGATTGCAAAGTATATGAATATAAACATTCAAAAAATGTAAATATAAAAATTAATTTGTAAATAACTGAGATATAAAAAATAATTCTAATTACTTAAGAAACAGATATTTATATATAAATTATTAAATGACAATTTAACTATAGTAGATAACTATAATTGAAAGAGGAAATGACCAACTATGTTGGAGAAGTGGGGTTACAAATCTACCCACCTTAGAAAAATTTGATCCTCGAAATTTAAAAAATAACACGATGGGGCACGATAAATGATTATCCCAGTAAATTTTAAAAACGAGCGAAACTAAATAGATACGTAATGAAATCAATTATCAAAGTCACCACCACGATCAAAATATAGAAATTTGAGACAATCATAAAACATCGGTCACGATCAAATACTAGGCATGATCAATAATAGTATAAGGGTCAAGATAGTTAGACACGATAGATATAATCACGACGACTAATAGGATCAAACTACTAAAACACAATTAATTGTGGAAATGATACGATCGAATAAGAATTTGGAAAACAACATAAATGACATCGTTAGGAATCAAATTTAGGCACGAGTAAAAATGAAATCAAATTTTAGAATAGGATCAAGGATGACCGAAAATTAAACGTTGAGGCACGATCTGATTTATCAAATAATTCGGGAATAAAATCCAACTTGTATATGCACGATCAATTTTAGACATGATCAAGTTACGATCAGAAAATTTGAGACATAACCAAAGGTCTGGTCATGACCAAAAGAAACAAACTCGTTCAGGCATGTTTAATGTCAAAATAGGTACGATTAAGAATATAATGAAGATCTAGTCATGATCGAAGAATAGTATAAGCACGATTTAAGAGTTGTTGTCGGGATATGATCAATCATTCAAAAATTAGGCACGATAATATAACCAAGATAGAGATGGAAGTGAGATCTGATATATTTCTATGGATGACTGAATGATAGATATCAATTAGTACAATGAATGACAGAATATTTAAGAAGAATATCTCATTAACACTCTACAGCCTAATCTTCTAAACCTGCTAGCTAAACTCAGCACCAAGGGATATAAGATAACCACCTAGTCATAATGTATAATTCTATTTGGGACAAAAGAATATATCCAACTCGATTTTAAACTCCATCAAGCTGTCCCATATAACCTGCTAACTTGCTTTCCTTAAATAAACCATTTTCAGACATAAAATCCTACTCCTCCCATTCCTTGCTTCATCAAGGTTAAAACCTCAACTTCCAAAAAAGTCCTTACCATGTTAATCTATGATATATTATCCAATAATCTCAATCCTTGAAAGCTAGTGACTAAATCACTAATCAAATTTGAATATCTTATCTTAAAATCTTCCTTATTGTAACATTAATCTGATCAATTTGAATCCTCCACCTTTGTTAATCTTTCGACAAATCTCAACTTACTGGTCCTTTTTTCAATCACTATCCAACTATTTCAAGAGTCGTATGCCAATATATTGGTCTTAATTCCTTATTATTACTCCGACAACCATTCCCTTCCAGAACTCATTAATTCTTTATGGTCATATCCATGCTTTCTCAAAATTAATTCTTTCGAGTGTTCCTTTACTCGATCCTTATATTCTCAAGTTCCTTCATTATCCAAATTATAATTCCAAACTTACTTCTCTTATCAAATCTTAATCTCTCTTCAATGTTATTTGATTACTCACGAATTTCTCTAGCATTCCATATAATTTCTTTTATTACCTTTAATCATATAAGTCAAAACATCATACTCCCTTATGAATCCAATATCACTACTAATAGTCCTATCATCTTTCTCCTCAAAAAGTCCTTCAAAATTGATTTACCAAACCTTCTTACCCCTGGTCTTATCCTACTACCCTTCTGTCCTTACATGTCTAACTATGGTCCGAATGATGTCTTTACTAGAAATGAGCTAATAGGGTTGTTAGGTAACTATCTATGCTTTCCTGCAAGATATATCCATAGCCATCCACAAATGTATATTAGCTATTTAGTACACATAACTATTTAACAAGTATTTATAAATATAGCTATCAAAGATATGTAATTATCAACAAAATATACAACACACCTGAGTTTTAACCATGAAGGGATTGGGCAAAAGGTATTTGAAATGGTTTCAATGAGCTCTAGGAAAATCAGTTAAAATTCTAGAGGAATCCTTATTCTTATGGGTATGGTATTAGAATTGATCTCTAAAGTTGCTAGGAATGGATCCTTCGGGTTAGGACAACATCAAACAGATCCAAACTAATTCTTGTAGAGTTTCTAAATGGTGATTAAGAGGCCAACAATGTAAATTCAGGACATGGATATAAGTCTCAATAGTATCCGGAACTCATGCATATCTGAAATTACTTTACCTGGATCTTATGTCCCGCCAATGTACATCTGGCTGCAGTGAATCCTTGGCTCCGTGACTCAAGAATGATAGATATCGAATAATCTCTCAACTTTATCCATTATCAATGATATTGACAGAACAACTCAAGTGGTCGAAACAAGATGTATCTAGGACATAGTCTCAATAGTATCCAAAAACCTATACATACCTGAAATTACTTCGACTTAGAGCCCATGCCTCGCCAGTGCGCTGCTAGCTGCAGTGGACCCATAGTTTTCATGATTCAGATAAATGGCTGCAGTGTGCAGTTGTCATGCCATAATAGATCATCGAATATTCTCTTAACAATTATCCATGGAATTCCAAAGGAGCACCTTGATAATTCAAATTCAAACAAATTGCACTGACTTACTAAGGAGATTCAACCACGCTAGGAAGAAAAATATCTGTTCTTGAAGACAAGGGATCGACTATCAAAAGAGTCATCATGATTGAAAAAAGTGGTATCCGTTCTTCAACCTTTCTCTAATACTCAATAATTTAAACCAGAAGCTCATAGATACGGAATTGATCAAAATACGACTATGGCTAATTGAGTCAGATTCAGGGAAATAGAAACAGTGAAGTTTTGAGTGGAAGTTTTAGGAAAATTTTGGAAATCGCTTAGAGAATATTGTCCTGTGTTGGAATTACTTTGGAAAAATAACTCCTCTCGGCCAATGGAAAGTTTTGGGTCAATAGTTAGTATATAAGCTCTAGGGTTCTAAATGAAATACTTGGGCTTAGAATGGTTAGAGAAATCAAATAGGATTCTCGACCAGAATTAATGAAGAAGTTTGAAATGGCGATTAAGAGATTTAATAGACTTGCTAAATGAGGAGTTGAAACTCTAAATAGTGAATGGTTCTAAATTATAAATAGAGACTGAGAAATAGGATTCTGTTAAAAACCAATAGAGAAATCAAAATGGTCTACTAATAAGTTTGCTAAATGAGTTTGGAAAAATCTGACTTTAATAACAAGGACGCCTAGATCCTAAAGGATGTTAAAATCCGATAATGATGTAGGAGAAGATAATCCCCAAAAAGTCATAGAATTATAATCATGACTTTTGTAGGGAACATTATGAGGCATAGAAAATCTTAAAAATTACTATAGATAGCAAAATGCATACAATCACACAATCGGTCTATGCTGTGATGAGTTTCCTATTTCGTAGGCTCCCAATGATACTCTAGTCCTAAGTACCATTAGATAGACCTGCATGGACCACCACAAAAATATGTCACGACCCGCTTCCGATAATCGGGTACGAATCGAGTCATGCCCGGCCTACGCTATCGTTGACAGCGGTAGTCAGCCGTATAGTCTAGTCATCATCTAGTGTAATCTCATCACAACATCTATCACGAGTTATCTACTACCAATCATCATAGATCACTATATAATTATTACAAGCTTATACATGAATATCCGGGTACAAAGTCGGTAAGAATATGAAGTTTATCTACCAACAACAACATATACTCAATAATAATACATCCAATGAACATCCTATACATGAATCTACATCTCCAGAGTGAGCTACGTTGCTAAGTCTCCTTGTTGGCCATAACAATCTAATGAATTAATCTCACCTGTAATCAACGATCCAGTCAGAAAATGAGCAAAGCACAATGTAACTCAATAATACTCACCACAGGATGTCTGAACATGTATAGCAAGAGAAGCTGAAAGACAGATAAGCATGAGAAATAATAGAGCATGCACTAGCTACGTGAACATGTGCAATTGAACATCATCAACATATGGGGACTAATATGTATCAGGCATATTAAATGAATAATATGCTATCATCATGTAAATCAGACATGTCTGACGACAATGATATCAGTCATGCAATAATCAGGCATGTCTGATGACAATGCTATCAGTCACACAATAATCAAGTACGTATGACGATAATGCTATCAGTCACGCATGTAATGGACATCAGGCATACAGAGTATGCTATCAGGCAAGAGTTGTCCAATATCAGTCAATCACATGTTTTAGAATGTCCCCCACCCGATACGAGAAATAATGGAAGCAACGGAAACATGTGTAATAAATGACACGATAACAAGTGTATGTGTGCATGCCTGCATTAATGGTAAAACTGAGCACAAGTACTTGCCTCTCTTCCGGTGTTGTCACTGTCTTCTAATCACCTAAAATAGGAAAAATTAAATTAGAGAGTTTCTAATAAATCCCGAGACCTTACTAACTAACAACTCTTAACCAAGGTCTTGCCAATTAGCATCACTCACTTAGCAACCTATCAGTCTGACCTATTAGTCAACCAATCAACCTATTGGTAACCCTGGCTCCCTACTTGTTCTGATGTAATAACACAAATGGAACTATTAACACCAGTGGGTCTTAATTCATGGCATAATAGCAATTTAAATAGTTGGCCCAATCAAATCAGGCCTACAAACTCTCTACCTATCCCAGCATTCACCTAACACCATATGCCCAAGTGCAATACACCCTACTCGTGATCCAACTAGAGTCTACATATCTTAACTCAAGTCCCATACTATTACTTCAGCCCAACATTTACAAAATCTACTTTGTGTTATAATTGATTGTCCCTTGAAACCAAAGGAAGGTAGGGGTGAGCAATAAACAGTTTGAAACCGTAAACCGAACCGAACTTGTTATCCGGTTCGGTTTTTTTTTTATGGTTCGGATGTCGGTTCAGGTTTTGCCATAATTCGGTTTACGGTTCGGATGAAGGTTATTAGGTTCGATTTTTTAACCGAACTGACAACCGAATTATTTTGGTTTAGGGGATTGAAATTACCAATATACCCACCCATCTCTCATTTATTCTCTAAAGAGTCTAAAGACTACACACAAGTGGGCCGGCCATTCTCTCTCCACCAATTTCATTTTCATTTCCCACTTCCCAGGAACCCTAACCCTCGAGTGTGGCGGCGAGCGACTGTGATCCGCTCCAAAAATTTTAGGGTTTCTAAAATTTTAGGGTTTCTAAAGTCTCCTTCTTCGGATCTTCATCTTCCTGAGTCCTGACCTATCCCAGGACAGGGATAGTCTCTCTTTCCCAGCGGCAACTGGCGAGCGCTAAGGGTTTCTAACAAGGTTTTCTCCTTCTAAATAGCTTACCAGATCTGAGATTTTGTGTGCAAGCCGTCGGCCCCCTTCGTCGGAGAACATCGGTCGAGGACTCGTGTAGTGCCCCGTCCCGCAAAGTCAATCGGAGTAATCGGAACGCCGAGGCGTTCGGACTTAGCCTTGCAATGGCTTGCTTGGAGACATCGCTCAGGTGGGGTAGTTTCGGTGAACTCTCCTCATCTTTGCCTTCACATAATAAATCGTATTTTCAACTTGCACAAGTTAGGCTTGATAATAAAAGCTACGCATCCACATAGCTAAGGGAATAATCCCGACAGTTTGTATCGAGTTAGAACATGGAAAACGTCCCACGGTCGGCTTAGAGTTGGTGCACGGCGTGCTTTGAAAATGACACTCGATCCTTCGTCCCGTGGCTTGGGAGAAGGAAAGTTGGTCTTCGGTGCATAAGCTGAGAGTTAGCCTAAGTCATAGGCGTCGTCCGCACAAATGATTGCTAAAGCATGCACAGTCCTGTCCCGCAAGGCTTGGCATAGCCTTTGCACGTCCCTTGGGTTAAGTTGTAGGCTTGAGTGAGTTAGGCAAAGTTATGCCGGTCGACCTAAGTTATTCTACGTGCTGTCCCGCTCATTCTGCGGTTGTCAAGATAAATAGTCCCACGACCCCAAGGCCCATCATATGAAGTATGACTTGGGCGATAGCGTCGCGTAGAACACGAGTCGGTTTAGAGGCACGAGCCACGGTTGGTTCAGTGGAAAGTTAGCCACGGTCGGTCGATACTTAAGGAAACACGTTATGTTCAAGTTAAGTTGGAAGGCTATGCAGTAGCCGTTCCCTGAGTTCAAGGAATGTTAAGTCTAAGCGATGGTTAGTCGCCGAGGCAACCCTGGTTAGGGGCTCTGCAAAGAAAGTACAAAAAGTGGAAAGAGCAAAACAACCAAATAAAATGAATTGATCACATAACAAGCCCCAACGGTATCCTAAAATACACCATGTTAACCCTTATGAACTTGGACAACTTGTCGACAAGGGGAATGGTTTCTTCGAGCGGCGACCCGCGGCCACGGGACCGACTCGGCCTAGGAAGAAACTGGTTGTAGCCGAGCTGGGTAATAGGCAACGCTGGTAAGGCGATCGGTAAGACGGGGACTTGCATCGGGGCTCGCTACTTGCGTTGCAAGGGTCCCGTACTGCCAGGCTACGTCCAAGGCGGCTGGTTAGGCCAATCCCATAACAAACACTTAATATAAATTGTTATCAACTAATATGGTAAGTTTCATGTCCACCATGGCTGGTTAGGCCAGTGATCTTTCATAATAGATGTGTCGGCACGGGCGGCAATCCGCGTGGGTGCCTTTGGATTGAGTTGAATGTGTATACAGTTAGAAGACACAATGTCGGAGCCTAAGATTTGGCTACAGCGAAGGCGACGTGCTTTGGCACGAGATGTGGCGTCGAGTGTTAAGTTGTTGGCATAGAGTTGCATGAGTTAGGCTTGAGCTGTCGCGAGTTAAGTCGAGGAGGGCCGTAGGGCTAGTCGTGTGAAGTTACGTTGAGTTGTTGGGCTCGGCCTCGAAATATGAGGCACGGCCGCGTTGTCACAACACAAGTGTAGGCGAGACTAAGCGAGAAGGCACTGCCTCGGTAATATTGAAGCACGAATTGAGTATGGCACGACCGAGTCGTTACGTCCCAGAGTTCGGCACAAAGACAAGTATAAGCCGGTGCGTCGACAATGCAAGCACGAGAAAGGTCTAGAGGCAAGGAAATGGAGTCTTTCGTGTAGTTGCGTCTCTGATTATGGCCGTAAGGCAAATACGACTTGATAGGTTAACGTTGTTGGCACAAGGAGTGGTCTAGGCACAAAGTATGAGTTAACGTTGACATTGCTAGCACGGGATGGTTCCGATACACAAGTTGCGCTAAGGCGCCGGTCCTAAAAGTGATCCTAAGGCAAGAATAGAAAGACAATCGTAAAAGGGTTTATGTTGCACAAAGTAAATGAGACGTGTAGGTTTTGTATGGGTGGGCGAGAAGCTCTCTCCACCAGTACAGTGGTACTGACACCCACACAGTGTTTCATGTGCAGGCACAGGTAGAAGCTCGTGGCGCGGAGCTCGCTTGGATGCGTCGAGGCATGGAGTTCCTTGGCGATTCGAAGCTTGCAGCCGCGGTGATTGAAGACTTATACAGGACATCATGTATGGACATCGCCTTCCGAAGCTTCCTCTGGATTCAAGTATTGTATCGAGAGATGAGAGAGAGTAGAGTGACTTGTAAATGAGAGAAAAGTGAGCACGAGAGACATTGTAATTTGGCCTTGCGTCCACAGATGTAATCTTGTATTCAATATCAATAAAAGAGATTCTTTTGAATGACTTGTGTCCATGTGTTCTTCTTTAATTCCGCTGCTATAAATCAATGTCTCTGCACGGGACTTCTGTGCGACGACCCCGTCGCAGCCGCTGAAATCGGTCGTTATGGAACCTGCCTTGCACGAGCGCAATCTAGGCTCGTGCGGCATCACGCCTTAGCGAGGACGATCACTCCTACGGGAGCGGGGCGTGACATAGTGGTATCAGAGCACGGCTTTACGTCCTTGGACCGTCGATTGAATTCTTTAACTTCGATGTTTCCGCAAAACTCTGTTGCTTCCGTAAGTTGTTATCGTTGGCGCGCTCTCTCTCAAATGTCCATCGGCATGTCCATACAATAAGTCTAAATATTTTCGAAAGCTCGTACAAGCGTTCAATCTAACGCATCGGTAGGCCGTTGCCAAATGCGTCGATAGGCGAAGGCCTTTGTGCCGAACGTTGCAAACTTGACTCGATAGAAAACAGGTGCTAATGTTAGCAAGTCGCGTGCATGCCAATTAGTCCAACATCGACCCTAGCAATTGAGCGTGCAAACTCGAAATATAGTCCGCACAGGATGGCTATGCACACGGCCTTTTGGCTAAGTTGTGTTTCGTGTCGCGCACCTCGACCCTTGGTGCAAACGAGTTGCGAGCGATATCAAGTACCGCTCGGCCGGGAGCGGAGATATACTTAGAGTTAATATCGATAGAAACGCTATCGGACTAACGCTTAGGCGTACATGAAAGATTGATTTAGATTTCGAGGAAATAGTGCAAATGACTTAGTACGTCGATACGACGCGAGCGACTACGCTAGCGATTCGTCGAACGAATCTGAAGGACGTCTTAGCGAATGACGCGAATGTGATTGAGGACTGGATCGTATGGCTTGAATCCGAGTGGTGTATGTGATAGGTTCGGAGAAGAATAAGAATGAGTGTCGACGACTAGTCGACTGGCTCAAATCCGAGTGGTGTATGGGTTTTCTTGGAAATCGTTCAAGCAAGATTGAGGATTACGAGTATATCGGCGAGGCGATGCGATCGCACAAAGCCTTAGAACGCGTCACGCTTAGTTGATCGTGACTTCGAAGGTCCCGAACGAGTATCTCGTTCGGACAACTTGTGAATGAGCAACGCGAGTTAGAAAATGATTTGGAACGATGAATGAAAATGATTGGTCTTGATCGAGGAAACTTAGAGGATCGTGAGTGCGATATCAGATTGATGCAACTGAATTGTAACTTGAGTTTTGAATAACGATCTTGAAACGAGCTTGAGGAAAAGCGACTGAACTTGACCTTGAGTATCGAGAAAATTGAGGATTTTCCAACTCGGACAATGGCATCAGTCGCACGACTCGAAATTGGTTGCAAAGGAAGATCGTCAGGTTACGCATATCGTCGATGGTATTGAGGCGTATCAAAGATCGATATGCGATAACTCGGGGGCACTCTGACTCGGCGAATGACGGTCGTGCAAATGTCATTGTTCTGCTGGATGCTATACTTGAAATGTTAAAAATATGTCGAAGAAAAGATAGACTTGGCTCGAGGATTTTCTAAGTTGAATGAATGACGATCGAACTTGGCTTGGATGAAAACTGGAATGTTTGGATTTGCTTTGTCGATAACCACAACGTTGACGTTCTTGTCTTATGCGAGCGCTACTCCAGCCTCGCACATGCGTTACGCCGATTAGGGCGATCACTCTGCGTAAGCGCTGATATGGTGATTCATACAGCGGGAGTGGTCGAACTTGCACGGTGCGACAATGTGTGCTTCGACTTGTGGTTTGACGCGAAGATGGACTCGAGATTGAATTGGTGTGCTTGTCGATTAAACTTGAGGATTGAATAGGCCCAATCCGCGTATCGAGAATGAATGAGTCTAAACTCAAACAAGAGTTACGCCCCGATGAGAATGATTATTCCGCGGGAGCATTGCGTGGTGATTCACGAACCGCCGTGGATAATCAGACTCGCGTGAGATTGGGGCGCACGTATTGTCGAGCAAGACGACCTCGTGATCGAATACATGAATTGGTTAGAATTGGTGATTGAATGGATTTGAATTCTGTGCAACGAACGCATTAATGCGAATATGTGATCGTGCTCGATGTTTAAAAATCTGAGTGATGCGAGCTTGGGTAGAAAAACCCCGTACTATCGACTTTGGTTTGACCCTAGGATTGGGGTCAGTGTTGGCTTTATTGTTGGGGAACTATGATTCCAATCCTGACATTGACTTAGCCTCGTAAAGATTGGCCTAGCGGTTAGGCGAGACGTCCTGTTGCAAGTGTTAGCAATCGAAAAGATTGATTTTGAGGATTGGCATGCATGAAAATCACGAATATAGGAAACCCTGCTCACGAGACTCGGCTGGCATGCATATATTTCAGGGATGCCTGGGTATGTGCACGATGCGACTCGAGTGAGAATGACAAATTTTCTATCATGCGGCTTGGTTGAATGCATGTATTTTGGGGATGCTTGGAATGCATGCACGATCCAGCCAAGTGATACGAGGAGTTCAAGCAAGGCTTGAAAGATGGGAGTGTGTCGAGATCTTGAATTCGTGTTAAATGAAAGATTGATACTAGCGCGAGCGTGGCTCGGAGTCGAAAAAACGTGTAGACGAAGTACGTACGATAGTTCCGTGCCCAGGCACGATTAAGTCTTGGCCATAGAAATGGTAGGATAGCTTGCCTTCAGGAAAGTCTCGAGGACGAGACTTGTTCTGAGTGGTGTATGTTGTAGTGCCCCGTCCCGCAAAGTCAATCGGAGTAATCGGAACGCCGACGGCGTTCGGACTTAGCCTTGCAACGGCTTGCTTGGAGACATCGCTCAGGTGGGGTAGTTTCGGTGAACTCTCCTCATCTTTGCCTTCACATAATAAATCGTGTTTTCAACTTGCATAAGTTAGGCTTGATAATAAAAGCTACGCATCCACATAGCTAAGGGAATATTCCCGACAGTTTGTATCGAGTTAGAACATAGAAAACGTCCCACGGTCGGCTTAGAGTTGGTGCACGGCGTGCTTTGAAAATGACACTCGATCCTTCGTCCCGTGGCTTGGGAGAAGGAAAGTTGGTCTTCGGTGCATAAGCTGAGAGTTAGCCTAAGTCATAGGCGTCGTCCGCACAAATGCTTGCTAAAGCATGCACAGTCCTGTCCCGCAAGGCTTGGCATAGCCTTTGCACGTCCCTTGGGTTAAGTTGTAGGCTTGAGTGAGTTAGGCAAAGTTATGTCGGTCGACCTAAGTTATTCTACGTGCTGTCCCGCTCATTCTGCGGTTGTCAAGATAAATAGTCCCACGACCCCAAGGCCCATCATATGAAGTATGACTTGGGCGATAGCGTCGCGTAGAACACGAGTCGGTTTAGAGGCACGAGCCACGGTTGGTTCAGTAGAAAGTTAGCCACGGTCGGTCGATACTTAAGGAAACACGTTATGTTCAAGTTAAGTTGGAAGGCTATGCAGTAGCCGTTCCCTGAGTTCAAGGAATGTTAAGTCTAAGCGATGGTTAGTCGCCGAGGCAACCCTGGTTAGGGGCTCTGCAAAGAAAGTACAAAAAGTGGAAAGAGCAAAACAACCAAATAAAATGAATTGATCACATAACAAGCCCCAACGGTATCCTAAAATACATCATGTTAACCCTTATGAACTTGGACAACTTGTCGACAAGGGGAATGGTTTCTTCGAGCGGCGACCCGCGGCCACGGGACCGACTCGGCCTAGGAAGAAACTGGTTGTAGCCGAGCTGGGTAATAGGCAACGCTGGTAAGGCGATCGGTAAGACGGGGACTTGCATCGGGGCTCGCTACTTGCGTTGCAAGGGTCCCGTACTGCCAGGCTACGTCCAAGGCGGCTGGTTAGGCCAATCCCATAACAAACACTTAATATAAATTTTTATCAACTAATATGGTAAGTTTCATGTCCACCATGGCTGGTTAGGCCAGTGATCTTTCATAATAGATGTGTCGGCACGGGCGGCAATCTGCGTGGGTGCCTTTGGATTGAGTTGAATGTGTATACAGTTAGAAGACACAATGTCGGAGCCTAAGATTTGGCTAGCGAAGGCGACGTGCTTTGGCACGAGATGTGGCGTCGAGTGTTAAGTTGTTGGCATAGAGTTGCATGAGTTAGGCTTGAGCTGTCGCGAGTTAAGTCGAGGAGGGCCGTAGGGCTAGTCGTGTGAAGTTATGTTGAGTTGTTGGGCTCGGCCTCGAAATATGAGGCACGGCCGCGTTGTCACAACACAAGTGTAGGCGAGACTAAGCGAGAAGGCACTGCCTCGGTAATATTGAAGCACGAATTGAGTATGGCACGACCGAGTCGTTACGTCCCAGAGTTCGGCACAAAGACAAGTATAAGCCGGTGCGTCGACAATGCAAGCACGAGAAAGGTCTAGAGGCAAGAAAATGGAGTCTTTCGTGTAGTTGCGTCTCTGATTATGGCCGTAAGGCAAATACGACTTGATAGGTTAACGTTGTTGGCACAAGGAGTGGTCTAGGCACAAAGTATGAGTTAACGTTGACATTGCTAGCACGGGATGGTTCCGATACACAAGTTGCGCTAAGGCGCCGGTCCTAAAATTGATCCTAAGGCAAGAATAGAAAGACAATCGTAAAAGGGTTTATGTTGTACAAAGTAAATGAGACGTGTAGGTTTTGTATGGGTGGGCGAGAAGCTCACTCCACCAGTACAGTGGTACTGACACCCACACAGTGTTTCATGTGCAGGCACAGGTAGAAGCTCGTGGCGCGGAGCTCGCTTGGATGCGTCGAGGCATGGAGTTCCTTGGCGATTCGAAGCTTGCAGCCGCGGTGATTGAAGACTTATACAGGACATAATGTATGGACATCGCCTTCCGAAGCTTCCGCTGGATTCAAGTATTGTATCGAGAGATGAGAGAGAGCAGAGTGACTTGTAAATGAGAGAAAAGTGAGCACGAGAGACATTGTAATTTGGCCTTGCGCCCACAGATGTAATCTTGTATTCAATATCAATAAAAGAGATTCTTTTGAATGACTTGTGTTCATGTGTTCTTCTTTAATTCTGCTGCTATAAATCAATGTCTCTGCACGGGACTTCTGTGCGACGACCCCGTCGCAGCCGCTGAAATCGGCCGTTATGGAACCCGCCTTGCACGAGCGCAATCTAGGCTCGTGCGGCATCACGCCTTAGCGAGGACGATCGCTCCTACGGGAGCGGGGCGTGACAACTCGATGTGAGAAATTTATTGTGTCCAAGTTTCTTGATTTGTGTCCAAATTATTAGGGTTTCTAACAAAGGTTTCTTCCTGGTCTAAGTTTCTTGATTTGTGTCCTAATTTATTTTGTTTCTTTAATTTTTTTTTCATGTTATCTCTCGAGTCTCGACCTTCTCTGACTTCGTCGTGCTCGATTATTCTACGGGCTAATCTCATCTTCACCGTTATAAAGATATGTAAGTGTTCTTGTAAATCTCATTCTCTTTCTATAAATTTTAATTATTTAGAATTTAATGTTCTGTATGCTTGTAAATCTGAGCAGTGCATTTTCATCATGTTCTGTTCTGTATTAATTAGTGTATTACCATGTTGTGTTTTGTTCTATATGCTTGGAAATTACTGGTGTTATGTTCTATTCTGTATGCTTGGATATTTGTTCTGTTCTGTATGCATGTCCATGTTCTATTCCTTGCAGGTCAAAAAAAGAGATATATAGCAGTACAACTGCAATGCTTGCCGCAAATAAAAGTATACAGAATGTATAATTGCTTCAAATTACATTGTTTCCTTGCAGGTATAGAAAAGAAAAATTTAGCAATGCAATATTTGTTGCAAAGCCTGCAAACTCATATTTATGTTATATTGTTCTGTTTGTGTTCTGTTTTGGCTGCAAAGCCTTAAAAATTTAGCAATGCAATGCTTTACACTTGCTGTTTATGTAGGATAGGATGAACAATACTTGTTGTCACATACGTACATTACAATTTCACATTACAATTAAAATGGATAGGATGACAGTGCTTACTATTTATGTAGGACAGAATGACAGTGCTTATTATTTATGTAGGACAGTATTGACAGGGTTTTTACTATCACAGTTGATAATGCAAGTTCTAATGATGTTGTTATTTCTTATTTGAGCAAGAAGATACAAAATTGGAAAAATAGCATTCTACATTGCAAATATTTGCATATGCGGTATATTGCACATATCATCAATCTCGTTGTGGTTGATGGTTTGAAATTGATGTCATCTTCGATTTCCCGTGTTAGGAATACAATAAGATATGTTAGACATTCTCCAAGTAGATTTCAAAAATTTAGGAGTGTGTTGAAGCCGAGAAGATACAAAGCAAAAAGTTGTTGTGTCTTGATGTGAGCACTCGTTGGAATTCTACATTTATGATGTTGGACACCGCACAAAGGTTTGAAAGTGCCTTTGAGAGATTTACTTCTCTAGATCCTTGGTTCAAAATAGAGCTAACGAAGAATGGTGGGTATCCTAGTGAGGAGGATTGGGCTAACACAAGAAGGTTGTGCACTTTTCTAGAACACTTCTATGAACTTATCATGCGTATCTCGGGATCCTTATATGTCACATGCAATAATTTCTTTGACGAAATCACATACATTGATATTCTTTTGCGCACTTCCAAGGAGAGTAAATACTTGGACTTGTCTCTCATGGCCCGATAAAATGAGAAAAAAGTATCAAAAGTATTGGGGGGACATTGAGAAAATGAATATGGTGATATTTATTGCACCAATTCTTGATCCTCGATACAAGTTGGAATATATGGAATATGCTCTTGATCATCTCTATAGTCCGGCGAAGAGCAATTCCATGAAAAAGAAAGTTAAAAGTGTTGCTTACTCTATGTTCAATGAGTACAAAAATGTTTCTTCTCAAAGTGGTGGTACTACTAGTGAAAGAGTTGAACCTTCTAGTGAAAACCAACCGGTGCAATTGAAGAAGTTTATGAAGGCCCAATTCAAGAAATATAAGATGGAATTGGGTAGTGGTGATACGAAATCGGAGCTTGATCGTTATTTACAAGAGAGTACCATAGATGATGATGATGAGAGTGATGATTTTAATATTTTGGGATGGTGGAAGCTTAATTCGCCTCATTTTTTCGTCCTTTCAAAGATGGCTCGGGATGTGTTGGCCGTTCCTATTTCTACCGTGGCTTCCGAGTCCGCTTTTAGTACGAGTGATAGCGTTTTTTATAAATATAGAAGCTCTTTGACCCCCAAAATTGCTCAAGCTCTTATTTGTTGTCAAGATTGGTTTACGGGACCTTCCGATCGACCAATTGTATCTATTATTGAAGAGGATTTTGAAGACATATATAAAGTTGAAATTGGTAAGTTCAAAAATTGTTGTCTTTTATTGTTGTTTTTAGTTTTCTTTTTCAAAAATTGTGTCTTAACTTGTTCATTATTTCTTTTAGATTTGGGAAAATTGACGGTAGAATCAACCTCAACAAGTGAGGTTTGAGTATCAAATCTTTGCTCTTTCAAATTATATTTTGGTGAATGAGTATTATTGAAGACTGTTACCGGAGTCACTGACTCACTGGTTACACTGGTGCTGTTGTTTTGTGGTATTGTTTTAACTTTTAAGATTGGACTGGTATTTTCTGGTGCTGTTGTTCTGCAACTTGTTTGGTTTGGGAGACTGTACTAGACTTTAGTTATTGTTTGTTTGGGATAATGTTTGTTTGGGAGACTGTTTGTTTGGGAGATTGTCTGTTGTTGTTCTGCAGCTTCTTTGTTTATTGTGCAGCTTCTTTGGTTTCAGTTACTGGTGTTGTTGTTCTACAGCTTCCATAATTCCTTTTGTTACTGCTGCTGTTGTGTGTCTTCTGTTTTGCATCAATGCATTATACTGCCTTCTGAATCTCTGATACTGTCTTTTGTTACTGACTGTCACGTCCCGCTCCCGTAGAAGCGATCGTCCTCGCTAAGGCGTGATGCCGCGTGAGCCTAGATTGCGCTCACGCAAGGCAGGTCCATAACGGTCGATTACAGGCTAAGCGATGGGGGTCGTCGTACAGAAGTCCCAAGCAGAAACATTAAATAATCAGTAGCAAAAATTTGAAGCAAACACAAGTCATGCAAAATACTCTTTTATTGCTATTGAACAATGATTACAATGTGGGCACGAGGTCAAATTACAAGTCTCTCAAGCTCACTTTTCTCTCATATTATAAGTCCCTCTGCTCTCTCTCTCTCCTTTCTCAATACAAGCTTCAAGGCAACGAGTGGCAGATTATGCGGAATGGCGATGTCCACACATTATGTCCCGTATAAGTTCTGATTCCCTACGGCCGCACGCCTCGAAACGCCAAGAAACTCCGTGCCTCGACGCATCCAAGCGAGCTCCGCGCCATTGGGCTTCTACCTGTGCCTGCACATAAAAACTGTGTGGGTGTCAGTACTCAACTGTATTGGTGGAGTGAGCTCCTCGCCCACCCATACAAAACTGACACGTTCATTTACTTTGTGCAGCTTAATCCCTTTTTATTATCTTTCTAGTCCTGCCTTAGGATCAATTTTAGGACAAAGACGTCTTGGCCTATACTTGGCAACGCAACGACATGGTCGTGCTATACTTTATTCGTGACTTCAATATATATTCGAGGCAGTGCCTCGCTAAGTAGAAACTTATGCAAACTCGGTCGTACCAAGACTTTCACTTGTTTTTACGTGCCTCTAGATTATTCTCGTGTTAATGACGTCAAGGGGCCGACTCGTGCTGGTCGTGCCAATAGACTTGATCGTGCCTTAAGATCGAGGTCGTGCCTCCCAAGGATCAACCTGACTTAACCAACTTGTCTTACGGCCCTTTCTGACTTAACTCGAGATGACTCGATGATAACGCCACGTTCATGCCGAAGCACGTGTCCTTGCTATAGCCAAATCTTATGCTCCAGAATGGTGTTGCACCGTGCACACCTAACCCGCGTCGATTCAAGGTTAGCGCTTGCTATAAGTATACCTTGTTAACCCAACACGTAACTTGCTAATACTCGACACAATCCAAAGGCATACACACGGATAGCCGTTCTTATGTCGACACATCTATATGAGTGGTCACTAGCAATGTCAAGCTATCCTGGATCTTTGCAAACGGTGACCATCCGCGTGTGAGGTACGAGCTCCCACCGAATGACCCGCAGCCTATATTGTAACGGTTCACTTCAATCGAGTCGTACCGTCGATGAAGGCCGTACAATATCTGCAATTCCTCCTAGGCTGACACGAACCCGACACCCCGGGATCATTCTTAGAATTCACCTTGCGCGCAAGTTGTCCAATGATCATGCAAGACTCAACTCGATCTGCCAAGTCATTCCTTAATCATGACCATGCTTTCCAACTTTCTATCGAGACTCCCAAGTAGCGGGACCAATCTCGGCGACAACCAGTCGCATGGACTTCCTTATCGAGATTTTCAAGTAGCGGAACCGATCTCGTGTGCTTCCTTATCGAGACTTCCAAGTAGCGGGACCGATCTCGTGAACTTCCTTATCGAAACTCCCAAGTAGCGGGACCGATCTCGTGTGCTTCCTTTGTCCGTGACATGCTTCTCACTAAACCAACCGTAGCTCGTGCCTTAGACTGACTTGTTCTCTAGGCGACACTATCGCTCAAGTCACATACTTTATATAACGAGCCTTGTTCTCGTGGGACTATGTGACTTGACAACCGCAGGCTATGACTTCGATAGCCCAGCCAAACTCTTGTCTAACTTATTCGTGCAATGACTTGACTAGCAAAGGCTATGCCAGGCCTTGCATCGAGGGAACGTGCTATGCACGCGGTCGACTTGAACAACCAAGCTCTTTGGGTGCCTAGACTTAAGCCACAATCCGTGCAATACGACTTAAACCACGGGACAGACGAAGGCTATGCCTAGCCTTGGACGACGGGACCGTGCATGCTTTATCAAGCATTCATGCGGGCGACGCCTACGACTTAGGCTAATTCCAGCATTGTGGCAACTTAGCAACTTAGGCCAACTTCCTTCTCCCAAGCGACGGGACGAAGGACCGAGTGTCATTTTGAAAGCACGCTGAGCAAACTTCTAAGCCGACCGTGGAACCTTTCCATATTCTAAATCAATCCGACCCGTCGAGATTATTCCCTTAGCTATGTGGATGTGTCACTTTTATTATCAAGCCTAACTTGTGCAAGTTGAAAACATGCAATTTATTATGTGAAGGCTAAGATGAGGCAAGTTCACCGAAACTATCCCACCTGATCGAGGAGTCGCCTCGACCGAACGGGTCTTCGAGCAGCCGTTGCAAGGCTAAGTCCGAACACCGTCGGCTTTTCGATTACTCCGATTGACTAAGCGGGACGGGACACTTCACTGACTGCTGCTGTTAGTGTTTAGTGCTTGTTTTGCAGCCATTGGCGAGGTCCTCGTTGCAGCCATGGCGAGGCATGAACTGCAGGCATTGGTGATATTTCATAAATTCACAAATTTGATATAATACTTTTAGATGGTATTACTGGAGTTGGATTGGTATTTTCTGGGCCATGTCCAAAAAAATGCAGTGCATTCTATTTTGGATCATTTCTACTGCTTTACTGCCGTTGTTATTGGCTGTTCTGTTGATACTTGACTTATTTGACTATGTGCAGATCATTGACCGTTGCAGGCTTGCAGCCAATTGACGAGGTACTCGGTGTAGTGCAGCCATTGGCGAGGCATGAACTGCAAGAATTGGTGATATTTCATAAATTTGCTTAATACATAATACATTGATATGTTACTAATTTTTTATATAAGAATTGGCGATGATGAATTGGCATGAGATATGAAGTGCAGCCATTGGTGAGACATGAACTGCAGCCACTCTGAGCCTTATATTCTTATCCCTTTTTCAGTGACTATGTGCAGCTTGTGCAGCTTGCGCAGCTCTAAGCCTCTAATGTCATAATATGGAATGACATTGCATCTTGGAAGTTGGAACTGGATTGGTATATGTATAAGTTGGAAGCCATTTTGTGTTGTATAAGTTCTCAGCCGGCCTTGGTTTCTTTTTACTGGATAGTGGCATAAGTATGAAGTTGCCAATGTCATATAAACTGGATTTGTTGTATATTCTTATCCCTTTTTACTCATGATGTGAACTGGATTTGTGTTGTATGAATTTGTGATGTATAAATTTGTGTTGTATAAGTTGCATGATTGCATATATATGTTGAACTATGAAGTTTCCAGGAAAGCCCATCGTAGTTTTTTTTTTTTTTTTTTTTTTTTTTTTTTTTTTTTTTTTTTTTTTTTTGAGCTGTGAAGTTTCCAGGAAAGCCCAATTTACGATATGTTAGAAATGTTTGAACAATTTTCTACTTCTGCATTTATTTTTTGGGTATTTGGGCCGGCCTGTTTACTAAGGCCCATGAAAGCCCACAAATCGAAATAACCAATTAAACCGAATTAGAAATTTCGGTTCGGTTCAGCTCGGGTTTATTTTTGAACGGTTCAATTTGGTATTTATGGAGTCGGTTCAGTTGTGGTTCAGTTGGTCAAAAAAACGGTTCGGTCCAACCGAACCGATCGTTTGCTCACCCCTAAAGGAAGGTAGGCCCATAATGGTTAAAGCTAACCGAGTTCTTTCTAATAGATCAAAGGAGAACTCAAACTCACAACAGAACCCTAAAATCCTAACGGCTACTACACAGTAAAACTTATTCAAATTCTAACAGCTGAACAAGGAAGCAGAGACAGAGATCAGATGCAGCATGCCAGCATCCATACTGATACAAACCGCTTGGTCGTGTCCAAAGAGTCCGTCCCTACTACAACTGAACTTCTCAAATCAAAACACAGTAGCCAATTCAAATCTTCCAAAGTCTCCGTGTCTACCTGATACCTGTCCAAGAGTGGGGACACAATCTACTGCCATACGAGAACAGCCTCGCATCGGCTACCCATCCTGACTCCAATACATAGATCAAAGCCCAAATATTTTGAACGAAATACCATACCTGAATAGAGAGTGCAACAAACGTGTCCCAGAGTTCGATACGACAGTTCCCGTGTTCAGAATCGACAGCAAGAATGGGTTAGGCATTTCGTCGAACACCATACATGCATCGAACAGGAAATAATCCTTATGAGCTAGCTTGAATATGTTCGATCCAAAAATTTAGGAAATTGAAGGAAACCATCCAAGAAATAGTCAAGGAGGCTTACCAATCAATTCCCGATCGAATCTCAACGAACAAGATGGATCGATCGACCAGTCACGCTCAGGTCAAGCCTCGTCGAGGAATGTCACCATTGCTGCTCGGTGTCAGAGAATTGCATATCCGCTCATTGCTGGTCGAAAATGACTTGCATATCCGCTCATTGCTGGTCGAAAATGACTGCTGCTGTGATCCCCGCGGCCCCGCCTAGTCGCCACGCAAGGAGATGACGACCGGCGCCATGGCACGAGCTCAACAAAGCTTGGATTAGAGGAGGAAGAGAGGGTCTGCCACCAATTTGACCTGGCTTCGCCTTATGTAGAAATGATGAAGAGGAAAGGGGTCAGGGATCTATATATAGGCGGTGGCGGCTAGTCGGCGGTTATGGGCGAACGGACAGGATTGGAGAATTTAAGTCGGTGGGACATGTACGGCGAGGATGTCAGGGAGGTAGGTCGGTGATGAAAAAGACTCGGAAAGGTTCTAGGTTAGTCGAAGGCGATTGCTTTACGGAGACACGCGGCGAGCCAGTGGTTGCTGCTGATCCGCTGTCGAGAGGAAGACGAAGTACAGAGGAGGCCAGATCTGAACGAATAATAGAAGGGATGATAGTTATAACTTATCGAGTCGGATCCATAACGGTTTGTTGGTTTACCGACTCGATAGCTAACTTGGGTTCACTAGGCTCATGGGCTTGGGCTCTCACCAATGAATGGCTGTAATCAAGCTGGGGCTGGCTCAATGCATGGGCTTTTAAAAAAAAGTATTGGCTGGTCTAATGTGAGGGTTTAAGAGTTTTAAGTAAATTGGGCTGGGTTAAAGGGGTTGGGGAGTGACTAACCCAAATTTTAGATTTGGGTCCATGAGGTGTCTTAGGTTAATTAGATGTGGCTAAATCATAAATAGGCTGTTCTAAAATAACTAGGTGACACCTATAAACAAATGGGCCACCCTAATAATGGATTGCAAAGTATATGAATATAAACATTCAAAAATATAATTGTAAAAATTAATTTGTAAATAACTGAGATATAAAAAAAAAATTCTAATTACTTAACAAACATATATTTATATATAAATTAATAAATGAAAATTTAACTATAGCAGATAACTATAATGGAAAGAGGAAATGACCAACTATGTTGAAGAAGTGGGGTTACAACACTTCCTCCCATATAGCGCTTCATATGGTGCCATCTGTATGCTAGCTTCATAACTGTTGTTGTAGAAGAATTCCACCAAATGCAAGTGATCCTCCCAAGATCCTCCAAAGTCTAGCATATATGTTCTAAACATGTCTTCTAGTGTCAGAATAGTGTGCTCTGACTGACCATCCGTTTGTGGATAATACGATGTGCTGAACTTGAGCCTCGTACCCAAATTCTCCTACATACTCCTCTAGAAATGTGATGTGAATCTAGAATCCCTATCCAAGACTATATTGACTGGTACTCTATAGAGTTTCACAATTTGCCTTATGTACAAGTCAGCTAATATCTCGGTGGACTATCCCACTTTGAATGACAAGAAATGTGCCGGCTTCGTGAGTACATCCACAATAACCCAAACTGCATCTTTTCCGTTGGGACTCCTCGAAAATCCAATGACAAAATCCATAGTAAGATGCTCCCACTTCCACTCAGAGATAGGAAGCGGTTGCAACATACCTGCGGTCCTTCGATGCTCTGCCTTCACCTGTTGACAAAATAAACACTTTGCTATAAAGCGTGCAATCTCCATCTTCATACCATGCCTGTAACTACTAGTTTTCCAAATAGGGGTAAATTTGTCATTTCATAAATAATATATAATATGAATATTTATTTAAGAATATTGTGTGTATTTATTTATTTTTGTAATGCCCATGGTTCGTATTACATATTTTGTATACGTGTACGGAATCCCGACCTGTAGTTAAACTTGTCATGCTTGTCTTGATCCTGGTTTAGTGGCTTGGCTTGGCTTGGTTTTGTTTGGCTTGGTTCAGTTTTGTTGTGAACCCAACCCACCTACCACCACCAACACCATTTATAAACCCACTCCTCTCTCTCTCTCCTCATTAATTCTTTTCCATTACTTCTTCTTCTTCACCATTACTTCTCCACCAACCTGAGAGAGGAAGGTGTAGGCAAGTACATCTTGCTTCATGGAGAAATTCCACTTTTATTGTTCCACTATCTTCCTCATGTGTTTCTAACCCACTTTAGTACTTAGCATTTTTTATTTTCATGGTTAATTTCTTTTAAATCTAGCTTTGTGGTATTTTCGGGTTTTATGAGTTTTGATCTATCAAACTTGCATATTATTGCTAGTTGATGGTTCCATGTTGTAGAAAATTCTATTTTACCCAAATTTGACCTACGGGAGTCTGGGTTTGGGGTTCCTATTGTTGTTTGGAGGAGCATAGAGGTCATGGTATTTTCCATGGACATGTTCTCTGTGGGAGCCATTAATTGTACTTTTGGCCGCATGCAACATTGAGTTGCTGAGCCGCAAGGCTATTTAATATTATGGCCTATTATATTAATGAGAATTTCCTAGTTCTGGCCGCATGGCCTTTCTTGCTTATGCGACCAGGGCTATTTAAGTCCGTATGGCCATTTAATTAATTAATTGCATGCCTTTGTATTGCCCAGCTTGTATTTAATTAGTTGCTTGCATGAGCTTGCATTTAATTAGTTACGTGCATTTAATGATTTGCATTTAATTAGCATGCATTTAATTAGTTATGTGCATGCACTTGCATGCAATCGCCTGCATTGCCAATTCATGGCCGCATATGAGAATTCTTGGCCGCATATGGCCAAGAGAATTCATGGCCGCATATGATAATCCATGTAGCCATCAGCTTAATCTATTTGGCCGCATATGGCCTAGTACTCTTGGCCGCATATGGACAATAATCCATGTAGCCGCATGGCCTTAGGAATGAATTAATGAGCCGCATGCTGCTAATGCCATGTATATTAATGCTTGCATGCTTAGGTATTTAATTGGCCGTACATGGCCTTTGCAAGCATCAATTATATTTAATGCATGCCTTTGCATGCATATATTAATACATGCCTTTGCATGTTATAGTTAATGCATGCATGCAAGCTGATGCTTGCATGCTTTTATGTTGGCTACTATTCATTAATTTATTGCTTGGGCCATTAATTTGTTGCTTTAGCCATTCAATCTATGTGAGCCGCATAGGGAATATATGCTGGCCGTATATGGTAATATATGTGAGTCGCATATGGTAAGTCAGGGTTGGCCACATGGGATTTATATGTTGGCCGTATGGGATTTACTTGGTTGGCCGCATATGGCCAATTTACTTGGCTGGCCGCATATAGCTTATTAGCATTGGCCGCATGTTTACTAGCTGGCCGCATGGCCATTTGCATTTATTAGCTGGCTGCATGCATTGCCGTATAGGCTCAATACCTTATTTGTTTTAGTGCATGCAATTATTTAACTCTTGTACTGTGGCAACATTATTAATTATTGGTCGTATGGTCCTTTAATTAGCTGCTTGCATGCAACTTGCCTGAGCCGCATATGGCCAAGTGACTTGCTGGCCGCATGTAATAATTTTTTTGAGCCGCATGAGTCCCCCACGGCCCTTGCCCCTGCTAATATTTAATTACTAAATGTAGGCTTGTGCCATATTAAATTTAAGTGTGTTCCCTGACACGATGGTGACCCGTTGTGGTGCACTTTTGACAAATAACATGACATGATAGTGGCCCGTCGTGGCACACTCCTGACAGTGAACTTGACATAATATACTTGACATGATATACCTGACATGATATACCTTGATATGCTGTTGCGATGACTAACATGACATGACAAGAATGAATGACCTGGACACCGTGGACGATTGTGCTTGTACAAATGAACCCGTCTTGTCTTGCATCATGTTTAGGACAGGGACCCCTGAGTACCACGGTCAGGGGTACCTACTGAAATCGACTAAGGCTAATGACTAGAATAATCCAGTAGTCATGAAGAGATTTCCCCAGCTACAGGCAATCCCGTTATCTGGGCGCCCCACTTAGGATCTGTAGCCTGCCGTCAAGTAGGGCACATTTTCAGCACACTATCATGTGTTGCACCCTCTAAGTCACCTAAAGGTACATGCGTTTCTTGGACGATGTACCCACTTGAATTCAACCCCTAATTGCGTCCGGATAGCCTGGATGGTCTGCAGGGCTTATGGCTGTTGGAATAATCTTGCTGCATCTTGCTAGTAACTAGGTCTGTGATAACCCTAGTTAGTTAAAGTATCAAGCCGTACTTATTGCTTGGCCATGAATTGTTGGATGGAGTCTAATCAGTCTAGTCTGGTCTTGATCATGTACAAGATTGTTATGTGACCTGATTTCTTATTTTATCTTGCCGATAAATGGTGGGAGAAACCAAGTTCTGTTCTGACGGAGGGTTACAACCCCGGTCCTTGTTTGGTTTACGGGTTGTAACCTGGTTATCTGAATAGTCCCATGGTTATCTTATCGTATATCATCTGTCATATTTTTCTTTAATTACTTTCTTTTATTATGTAATTATATTTTTGTGCTAATTTACTGGTTTTAGTTCCTAAGTGAAGCCTCCTTTGTGGTACTTGCTCTTTCTCGGGTCTGACCCAGTTGGTTTTGTATGGCCAGATTTTGGAGCAGCTCCAGAGGATCTACCGACCTTCCAGCCCGATGGTGACCACCAGGCATAACCAGGGCAACGAGTGGGTTTATTTTTTTGGTTCTCCCACTATGTTGCAAATTTTTTATTTTGAGGCGTTTAGCCGGCGAGCACCTGTTAGCTCGTGTTGCATACCTTATTACTGTCTGCCTACGGGCTGTAACATGATTGACAGATCCTAGGGTTGATCATGTATGACTAAAACTCTTGCTAGTCTTCACATTTTGTAACGACTAGCTTCATGATCAGCTAAATATGTAATATTTGGGATGCCTTACTATTGTATATTTGGTGATCTTACATCTTGTAACATTTACTTACTTGCTTGTGATTGAGACACTAGGCTTGTTCATGACCTTAAGAGACTGATAGATTGTAGTTAAACCCTCATATATCTAGACAGCCGTGACCGTGTAGTAAAGTGGATTCCATTTCATTATACGTAGCTGACTATGTATGCTCTCGCTCTCCAGTATTCTGGTTCGGGAGCGTGACATGGTTTAAGTGGTGGCCCATGCAGGTCTTGTAAATCAGGATATATGAGGGTTTACCGAATAGATGTCTCAATCAACACTCGCCCTTGATCTCTGTCCGTGTCTTCTCATCCCTGAGATTCTCGACCTGATCACATGTTTGTATCCTTGATCTGTCTTGGTTCTTCCTTATTGTTTCCTATGTCGTCTTTTTCAGCGGCATTGTTCCTGGACCTGCCGATCAGCAAGGCGGAGCACCTCCCGTGGACCAGCAGCAACAAGAAGATCAGGCCCAGCACTCAGGAGCAGTCTCCCGGGTCATGCCTCACGGAGATCCAGAACCCCCGGTACAGCCAGCCCATCCCGTAGGACAGGATGATGGAGCCTTGGTTAGACTTATCAGGGAGTTGCTTGTATCGCAGGATCGTCGAGGAGACGCCTTGTGTCAGGCAGTGGCAGATGCTCTGGGCAGAGGTGGACATCATGGGAACAGTGCAGCGAACAGTGACAGGACCGGAGGTCGAAAGCGATCTCATGGCCAGATGAACCAGTCGTCAGCCCCAGCCCTGGCAGCTAGGGCTTTGACCATTGATCTTCGAGAAGGACAGCTTCGATTACGTCACTTCAACATTCGATTCCGACGTCCCCTCCGCAACAGAAGCAGAAGCAGTCTTCCGCAATGGGCTGCTCTTATTGTGGGAAGTTTGGACATGTTGTTTCAGAATATCGCAAGGCTCGAGGATTGTGTTTGCTATGTGGAGCGCCAGACCACAAGGTAGGGTCCTGCCCGTTCCGGACTGACTCATTACCAGCCATGACCAGTTCATCCGTTAGGGGACCAGCCCAAGTACCAGTCCAGCAGCAGTTTTCATTCCGAGGCTGTTGCCGACGCAGAGCCAAGCTTTTCAGCAGCAAAGGCCTCAGCAGTATGCCCAGGCGCAAGTTCAGAATAGGCAGAGGGGATTCCAGCAGAGACCCCAACAGTATGCCCTGACCCCAGCTCGAATTCAGAACCGGCAGAGAGGTTCCTAGCAGGATATCTTCCCTCTTCCTCATGCCTTCAAATTCCTTGCTTGCATAATTGATTGTTTGATTGATTGCTTAGTATAGCTTGTCCTTGCCTCTCTAGCCTCTTGATTAAATTTCGAGGACGGAATTCTTTTAAGGTGGGTAGAGTTGTAATGCCCGTGGTTCGTATTACGTATTTTATATACGTGTACGGAATCCCGACCTGTAGTTAGACTTGTCATGCTTGTCTTGATCCTGGTTTAGTGGCTTGGCTTGGTTTTGTTTGGCTTGGTTCGGTTTTGTTGTGAACCCAACCCACCTACCACCACCAACATCATTTATTAACCCACTCCTTTCTCTCTCTCCTCATTAATTCTTTTCTATTACTTCTTCTTCTTTTTTACCATTACTTCTCCACCAACCTGAGAGAGGAAGGTGTAGGCAAGTGCATCTTGCTTCATGGAGGAATTCCACTTTTATTGTTCTACTGTCTTCCTCATGTGTTTCTAACCCACTTTAGTACTTAGCATTTTTTATTTTCGTGGTTAATTTCTTGTAAATCTAGCTTTGTGGTATTTTTGGTTTTTATGAGTTTTGATCTATCAAACTTGCATATTTTTGCTAGTTGATGGTTCCATGTTGTAGATAATTCTATTTTACCCAAATTTGACCTACGGGAGTCTGGATTTAGGATTCCTATTGTTGTTTCGAGGAGCATGGAGGTCATGGTATTTTCCATGGACATGTTCTTTGTGGGAGCTATTAATTGTACTTTTGGTCACATGCAACATTGAGTTGCTGAGCCGCATGGCTATTTAATATTATGGCCTATTATATTAATGAGCATTTCCTAGTTCTGGCCCATGACCTTTCTTGCTTATGCGGCCAGGGCTATTTAAGTCCGCATGGCCATTTAATTAATTAATTGCATGCCTTTGTATTGCCCAGCTTGCATTTATTTAGTTGCTTGCATGAGCTTGCATTTAATTAGTTACGTGCATTTAATGAGTTTGCATTTAATTAGCTTGCATTTAATTAGTTACGTGGATGCACTTGCATGCAATCGCTTGTATTGCCAATTCATGGCCGCATATGAGAATTGTTGGCCACATATGGCCAAGAGAATTCATGGCCGCATATGATAATCCATGTAGCCATCAGCTTAATCTATTTGACCGTATATGGCCTAGTACTCTTGGCCGCATATGGACAATAATCCATGTAGCCGCATGGCCTTAGGAATGAATTAATGAGCCGCATGCTGCTAATGCCATGTATATTAATGCTTGTATGCTTAGGTATTTAATTGGCCGCACATGGCCTTTGCAAGCATCAGTTATATTTAATGCATGCCTTTGCATGCATATATTAATACATGCCTTTGCATGTTATAGTTAATGCATGCAGGCAAGCTGATGCTTGCATGCTTTTATGTTGGCTACTATTCATTAATTTATTGCTTGGACCATTAATTTATTGCTTTGGCCATTCAATCTATGTGAGCCGTATAGGGAATATATGCTGGCCGCATATGGTAATATATGTGAGCCACATATGGTAAGTCAGGGTAGGCCGCATGGGATTTATATGTTGGCCGCATGGGATTTACTTGGTTGGCCGCATATGGCCAATTTACTTGGCTGGTCGCATATAGCTTATTAGCATTGGCCGTATGGTTACTAGCTAGCCGCATGGCCATTTACATTTATTAGCTGGCTGCATGTATTGCCGCATAGGCTCAATACCTTATTTGCTTTAGTGCATGTAATTATTTAACTCTTGTACAGTGGCAACATTATTAATTGTTGGCCGCATGGTCCTTTAATTAGCTGCTTGCATGCAACTTGCCTGAGCCGCATATGGCCAAGTGAATTGTTGGCCGCATGTAATAATTTTTCTGAGCCGCATGAGTCCCCCACGGCCCTTGCCCCTGCTAATATTTAATTACTAAATATAGGCTTGTACCATATTAAATTTAAGTGTGTTCTCTGACACGATGGTGACCCGTTGTGGTGCACTTTTGACAAATGACATGACATGATAGTGGCCCGTCGTGGCGCACTCCTGACAGTGAACTTGACATGATATACTTGACATGATATACCTGACATGATATACCTTGATATGCTGTTGTGACGGCTAACATGAC
Organism: Iris pallida; assembly: GCA_029216955.1. NCBI lineage: Eukaryota > Viridiplantae > Streptophyta > Magnoliopsida > Asparagales > Iridaceae > Iris > Iris pallida. Next base: position 28,348,865 of record JANAVB010008400.1, on the reverse strand, counting down.
ATGACAAGAATGAATGACCTGGACACCGTGGACGATTGTGCTTGTACAAATGAACCCGTCTTGTCTTGCATCATGTCTAGGACAGGGACCCCTGAGTACCACGGTCAGGGGTACCTACTGAAATCGACTAAGGCTAATGACTATAATAATCCAGTAGTCATGAAGAGATTTCTCCAGCTACAGGCAATACCCTTATCTGGGCGCCCCACTTGGGATCTGTAGCCTGCCGTCGAGTAGGGCACATTTCTAGCACACTGTCATGTGTTGTACCCTCTAAGTCACCTAAGGGTACATGCATTTCCTGGACGATGTACCCACTTGAATTCAACCCCTAATTGCGTCCGGATAGCCTGGATGGTCTGCAGGGCTTGTGGCTGTTGGAATAATCTCGCTGCATCTTGCTAGTAACTAGGCCTGTGATAACCCTAGTTAGTTAAAGTATCAAGCCGTACTTATTGCTTGGTCGTAAATTGTTGGATGGATTCTAATCAGTCTAGTCTGGTCTTGATCATGTACAAGATTGTTACGTAACCTGATTTCTTATTTTATCTTGCCGATAAATGGTAGGAGAAACCAAGTTCTGTTCAGACGAAGGGTTACAATCCCGGTCCTTGTTTGGTTTACGGGTTGTAACCTGGTTATCTGAATAGTAGCCCTGGACAGAAAGTCCATAACCGAAGTCCATAACCGAAACCGAACCGATTCAACCGAACCATTTTGATTTCGGATCTATTCAATAAACCGAATGGTTTTTGATTAAGTGATATTTCGGGTTCGATTTCGGATCGGTTATTAACCGAAGTCCGAAGTATAACCGAAGTTCTGTATTAGAGTCTAGAGACATAAACATATGTAGATGTAGGCTAGGTTTGATAATTAGACGAAGAAGCTGAAGAAGGCATGCGAGCAAGGAACGATTGAGCTTCTCCTCGGCTTTCACCCTTTTTCTTTTCCCAAAATCTAAAAACCCTAGGTAGAAGACACAGAGATTCATGCTGGCTTCTTCAGCTTCTTCGTCTTCGAGTTTCCCTCACTATCGTCCTTCTGGTTCTGGAAATTCCAGGAATCGATCTAAGGTTTGTGCATATCTTCGTCGTCTCTACTTCTGGTTTTACTCTCTTATTCATCTTCATTGTTTTACTCTCTGTTTACTCTCTGATTCATCTTCGTTGTTTTCATCATCTGATTCAGGTCTGTTAATTCGTGATTGTCTTTACTCTTTAGCTTGATTTGTTAATTCGTGATTGTCTTTAGCTTGTCTGTGAATCGATTGTTATCATCTAAGGTTATCATCTGAGTTAATCTGGTTATCATCTAAGTTTGTCTTCGTTTTCTATGGGTTGTGTCGTTGTGATTGTGCTTTGTATATGACTCTGCCTGGTTTTGTTAGTTTCTCATTATCGATGTCTCACGAATTAAGTTTGTCAATCAATGATTATTGATTTATCTGAATGTCTTTGAATCGATTATTGAATTAAGTTTGTCTTTGTCTGAACTTAACCGAAGTTTGATTAATGGTTGTTAGCATGTATGTTATTTGATTCTTGAATCATGTTGTTAGCATCTAAGTTTGTCCTGTTCTTGAATGTTTTTTTATCTTGTCTGAATGTATGTGAATCGACACTTTAATCATCTAACTTGTAATCTCTGTTTCATGTATTGTTTTGAGATGGATTCGTCAACACATTCATTCCAAAATAACAATCAAGAGGAGGCTGATCGAGGGAAACGAAAAGTACAGGATGAAACTGGTGCAAGTGGAGTAACTTCTCAGCCTAGTAAGAGGGTTCTCGCCACAAGGTCCACCGTATGGCAGCATTATACAAAGATTAAACCTCTCCTTAAGAAGTGTATCTGCCACTACTGCAAGAAAGAGTTTTCTTGTCTTAGCAAGTCAGGGACTTCAAACCTTCTAAGCCATCTTCAAATCTGCAAGCATTACAAGGCGTGGGTAGAAGGAGAAGCCAAAATTCAACCTGTTATTAACGAAGAAGGAAGCTTGAAGAATGCGAAAGTGACTGAGGAGATATTCAGAGAAGCAAGCAATGAGATGCTTGTGCTAGGGGAGTTGCCATTGGCTTTCATTGAAAGTGTGGCTTGGAAACACTTCTGCAAGAAGGTATGTTATTTGGTTATTTGATTAAACGCCTATTTTGTTACATATTTGCTGTTTCTAATTCTGTTTAATATGATTTTTCTTTAAGGTACACTTGTTCAAGCCTCACTCAAGAAGGACAGCAACAAGAGACATTGTTCAAATGTATGTATCAAGGAAATCAGCTATGAGGGAATGGTTTAAAGCCAACAAGCAAAGAGTTTCACTAACAACTGACATTTGGACTGCTACTCCAACAGGTTTTTTCTTTTTTTTTCTTTGTGACAATACTCCAACAGGTTATGTACTTGAATTTTTAAATAACTAATTTCATTTCTAAATTCTTGTTATCTGCAGGTGCTAGTTATATGGCTGTCACAGCATATTTTATTGATGTATATTGGCGGTTGAAGAAGTTGATCATTGGCTTTAAGTATGTCTCGGATCACAAAGGTTAGACAATATCTAATGTGCTTGTAGACTGTTTAGCTGAGTGGGGAATAAAAAAGTGTTTTGTGTGACTGTTGATAATGCTACAGCCAATGGTTCTGCATTGAGGGATTTTAGTGCTAAATTCTCCTTAGTCTCGACTGACTCATTTGTGTTAGATGTGAGCTATATGCATGTCAGATGCTGTGCTCATATTATCAATTTGATTGCGAAGGAAGGATTAGATCAGGTGAATGAGAATGTGAATGCCATTCGTAATGCTGTCTTATATGTTAGATCCAAGACAAATAGGCTGCATTCATTTGAACAGAAGGTTGATGCTGCAAAAATTACAAGAGGAAGCTTGCCACTGGATGTTAAAACTAGGTGGTATGCAACGTACTTGATGTTAACAAAGGCACTTAAGTACAAGGCAGCATTTGGTAGGATGGAGATAGAAGTCAAGCTCTATAATGATCACTTCTTGGAGTACGAAAATGGAAGTAAAAGGGTGGGACCTCCTCAGCTGACTGATTGGAATGCGGTTGAAAGATTGACCAGGTTTCTTATTATCTTTTATAATACAACCTTAACAGTCTCGGCTTCATCTTCTCTGAATGCATACAAGTGCTATGGTCAGATAGTGACAATAGCAACCAATTTGAAAGATTTGACTAACAGTTTTGACCCCGAGGTGCAGAGTAAGGCAGTTCATATATTGCAGAAGCTTGACAAATATTGGGATGGTATGAATAAGATCAACAAGATGTTAATTGTGGCTACTGTGTTTGATCCTAGGAAGAAGATGAAGTATGCTAAGATGTGTTTTGATGAGCTGTATGGGAAAGATTCTTTAGAGAGTAAGGCATTATGTAAATCAGTCACTGATCTTCTTCGAAGTTTGTTTTCAGAGTACAATGGGAGGTACAAAAGAGATTTAAATGCTCAGGATTTAAATGCTCGAGATTCTCAGTCTCAGTCACAGTCTCAGCCTCATTCTCAGCAAACAGGTCAGTCATCTCAGTCTACTCAAGATAGTTCATTGGAGGAAACAGTTTTGGGTTACAAGAATATTGATTTCCAATATGATGAGTTGCTACAAGAGATTGGAGTATCCGACACAAGAGATGAGTTGGATATTTATTTGAAGGAAGGTGTTGAGAATTCGAACTTGATGGCTGGAATCGAGTATGATGTACTCTCGTATTGGAAAGTCAGTAGTGGCAAGTATCCGATTCTGGCTGAGATTGCTCGTGATGTTCTAGCAATGCAAGTTAGCTCTGTTGCTTCTGAGAGTGCATTTAGCACAAGTGGTAGAATGATTTCTCCATCTAGGAGTTGTCTAACTCACTACATGGTTGAGGTGCTTATGTGTACAGAGCAGTGGATGAAACAAGACATTCATTTTGAAGATAAAGTGCTTACAAATGCTGAAATTATTGCTGAGTTTGAGTATGAAGATAAACTCGAGAAAGGTATGAATTTCTGTCTTATATAATTGCTCAGCTTGATTAAGACTTTAAGAGTCTCTAATGGTATTTTTTTTTACAGAGTTTGCAATATTGGCAATGGATAATGCAGAAGACAATATGCAGTCATAGACTTATTCGGTTTCAAGGTATTTTCGGTTTTAACGATCTGATTTATCACTTGTTAAATGCTATAGACTTATTGTAACTTTCTGATTTATCACTATGCACTAATGCAGGTCTGATTGTGAAGGTTCTTACCTCTTGGTTCCCTCTTGTGATGAAGATCAACCGAACCATTGATGTCACAGACTTTGTTTGCTATCTTAGTGTCTCTTTTATGTTTTGAATCTTGTTTTTGTCTACTCTATTTTATGTTCTATCTCGTTTTAGGTTCTGAATTTGTACTCTCCAATGAACTTGCTATGATTTTATCTTGTTTTTAGGTTCTGAATTTTATGTTCTATTTCGGATTATTGGTTACTTTGGTTGCAAATTAGGTACTTCGGTTGTAAAAAACCGAACCGAAACCGAGTCCATGAATATTTCGGATATTGATGGATCTTACATACAAATAGGAAACCGAACCGAACCCGAAGACAACCGAACCGAACCCGAACTGAAGTTCAAAAATAACCGAATGGATCCTAGACCCCTACACCCGAAAAACCAAAAAACCGAATAAACCGAACCGAACCCGAATGGACATCCGAACGCCCAGGGCTACTGAATAGTCCCATGGTTATCTTATCGTATATCACCTGTCATATTTTTCCTTAATTATTGTCTTTTATTATGTAATTATATTCTTGTGCTAATTTGCTGGTTTTAGTTCCTAAGTGAAGCCTCCTTTGTGGCACTTGCTCTTTCTGGGATCTGACCCAGCTGGTTTTATATGGCCAGATTTCGGAGCAGCTTTAGAGGATCTACCGACCTTCCAGCCCGATGGTGACCACTAGGCGTAACCAGGGCAACGAGTGGATTTATTTTTTTTGGCTCTCCCACTATATTGTAAAATTTTTATTTTAAGGCGTTTAGCCGGCGAGCACCTGTTAGCTCGTATTGCATACCTTATTACTGTCTGCCTACGGGCTGTAACATGATTGACAAATCCTAGGGTTGATCATGTATGACTAAAACTCTTGCTAGTCTTCATATTTTGTAACGACTAGCTTCATGATCAGCTAAATATGTAATGTTTGGGATGCCTTACTATTGTATATTTGGTGATCTTACATCTCGTAACATTTACTTACTTGCTTGTGATTGAGACACTAGGCTTATTCATGACCTTAAGAGACTGATGGATTGTAGTTAAACCCTCATATATCTAGACAGCCGTGACCGTGTAGTGAGATGGATTCCATTTCATTATACGTAGCTGGCTATGTATGCTCCCGCTCTCCAGTATTCTGGTTCTGGGGCGGAACAATTTTATTTGTGTTAATTGATATGGTTAGAGGCTAGCCTAATTGTCTGACTTGTGTTAGTAGACCGGTTAGCCTAGACACTAAACTAGACTCCAATAATTAGCATGACATGACTCATAAACCAACTCATTAGACTAGTTCCATTAGACTCATTATTCATGACCAATTGGTTCATTAAGAGATTAGGCTATTGACCAAAATGGCCCCAAACCTTTACATGCAATTAATTACCCAAATGACAACTTGAGACGGCTAACTGGACTTTGTGCCTTGGTCCTAACCTAGCATAAGAGGACGGTCATGAAAGCCTCTCCCCTTCATTTATTGTAACTAATCCCTTAGCCTCCATCTTCCTAATTTGGTGTTCTTCCCAAAGAAGAGCCATCACATGTAACTCCACCTTCCAGTTTTCTAAAAATAAAAATAAATTCAATTTCTATAAAATTGTGTTCTTGTTATTACTAGTTTCAATAATAAATTAAATTCAGTTTATAATTTAAAAATATTTTGGAGGGAATTAATTCTGGGTAACTTTTCAAATTGGGAAGTTGTTGTAACAATTTTTTAGTTGTTTTCCTTATTTTAAAAACTGTTTTTATATACTTTATGTAATTATGAAAAAGCAGAGGGACTTTTTATAATTTTCTATTAATTAAAGGGGCGGGATGTAAATACTGAAAAGGGGCAGGGTGTTTTTGCTTATTTGCCAGAGCGGAGGGGCTGATCTGCAAAATGCCATTTTATTTTCGTTTTAAACGACGGTTCGAGAAGAGAGAGAGAGAGGGCAGCGCATTCATTTCATTTCTCGGTTCCTCCACCCGTTTCTCGAGTCCTCCGCCGACCCCTCGGGTTCTCTAGTCCCGCCGGCGACTTTGACGGCGACTTTGATGGCGACGGCGACCTTGATGGTGGCGACGACCTGAGCGGAGCGACAAATTCGATCCTGTTGAGGACGATGACCTTTTCGATGGCGATGGCGATGAAGATGATGGCTGGGTCTAGACGAGCTTCTCTCGACGCCTAGGCGCTGCTTCGACAGAGCTTCAGATCCGACCCTTTCTCTTCTTCTCCGGCGAGCTTTCGAGGCTTCAACTTCTTGAAGGTAAACCCTAGCCTTCTGTTCGTAGATCTATGTCAGATCTCTAGATCTGACCGTTGCCTTTCCTTTTTGCGAAGATCTATGATGAGATCTCGAGGAGATCTCTGAGATCCACGGATCTATGATGAACTTGACTGAAGTTTCGAGAATCATTTTGATTCTGTTTTGATCTTGAAAAGATTTTTGAGATCTTTTAAGATCAGTGATAAAATCTTTGTAGATCGTTTGTATGCTTATAGATCTATGATGTTTTCATAACTTATGGCTAGATCTTGTAGATCGATTCTGTTAAATTTGTGTATGTGTGGGGATCTATGGATCTGCTATGGATTCTGTAGATTGATCTCTATTATTGAAGATCTGTGCTGGATCTAGTGATTTTGTCTGGATCTCGAAGTTGTTCTGCTTCCTTGCAGATCTGTGATAGATCAGTATATCTGAGCATTTTTCTTTGAGATCATTAGAGATCTGTTATTATGTGTGCAGAATCGATTGGATCTATGGGTTTTAAACTCAGATCTGGAAAATCGAGACAAGTTCTTCATAGAACTTGTAGATATGAGAATTTGGGTTCATTTCTGAAGACTGAGATCTTGTGTCCTGACACTCTTGTGTCGGACACTGCATGCATGATTATATTCATTTCTTCTGTGATGGAAGTTGTTTACTTGTTAGTAACCCTTGTTTCTTTCTGTTCGAGCTACTCTTGGTGTTCGTGTCGGTTTGGACTTGGTGTCGTGTCCGTATTGGACGGTTGGAGTATACTGTGATCACCGTTTGGCGAGTACCTGCTGTTGAACTTTGGTGTTGTACCTGCTGTTGTACCCTGACCGTGTCGTACCTACTGTTGTGTCCGATGTTCGTGTCGGATGCGAAGAAGATGACCCTGTGAACGTGTTGTACCTGCTGTTGGACTATTGATGGGCTGAACCTTGAGTTGGGCTTGCATTGGGCTTAGTTGGGCTAGCTAAATGTTAAAGTTATTATTATTATTCATAATCTATTTGATTTTTAATTATGGAGTGGGCTGGATCAGCCCACTGGGTTGTAATATTTTGTATATATTTGTGTGTGTGTGGGCTGGCCATAGGAATTGTAGTGTTGGGCCAGTTTTGAGTTTGGTTCTGTGCTGGACTTATGGCAGGAAGTTGGGAACATTAGTGTTTTGGACTGAGTTTGGATTTGTTGGGCCAGAACTTGGGCCAGTAGACTGGTTGGACTGTAGCTGTATATTTACAATTTAATTTAAATAAATTTTCTTTTGTTTTACTTTCACTCTAACTTTGCAAATGAATTTCAGGAGTTGAGTTCTTTATGTTTAAAAAGGGTTTTTACTAAATTCTGGTAATAAAATTCATAACCAAAAACTGTCTTTCCAAAGAAAGACAACCCTTTTTGATTAAGCAGTTTAATTATTAAAACTAGAATTACTCTTCTTAAAACTAGTTAACTTTGATAGCTAATAAGAATACTTCTATTAATCTGAGTGCAGTTGCCAGTTAGATTCATTAGACATTAGTTTTCATTAGTAAGTAGAATAAATAGCAACTGATAGTTTAGAACTTAACCAACTTGTAATCATTAAATTACAGGAGGATATCTAGCTCTTTTGCCTACTTGTACTTTTCTGGAGCAAGGCAAGTACTTTTCTATGGTTTTGTACATTTACATTCTTGTACCCTTTCTTGTGACACGTCATGGCACGATATTCATGTACTTCTGTATTCCTGTACCCTTGCTCTTGTACTTATTAGTGTCGGGTGGGGAAATACACTAGCCATGTGACCAATTTCGGTTACTATATATTCCTGTACCTAGCTTAGGCCTCGCACTGTGCACGTGGGTCCTAAGTCGTACAATATTCATGTACTCCTGTGCATGCTCCTGTACTCACCCCAGCCGGTCACATGGACTAGATGTATTTCGATATTGTGCACTTGTCATGTCTGGTACTTCAGGATTATAGTTTCATTCCTGTACTTTACATGTTCCTGTACTTTATATTCATGTACTATAGTTCTTGTACTTATTTTCCTGTACTACTTTTCTGTACTTTTATGTTCATTCCTGTATTTCATTTTCCTGTACTCCTGTACCCTGTTCATATCATGTTCATGTTTCATTACCTAGAACTGTACTTTGCTCCGCTCCTGAATAGGATATGTTGCAGGTATGCTTGCAGGACATTGTTCTACTCTATGGGCCAGAGCCCAGGATTTAGCTGAGCAGGATGAGGCTTAGCTTGAGGCTTCAGGTTTAGATTACTTAGCTTTACTTTGAGATATTGACTTTAGAGTTCATAGCACTTTTCATTCCTGTTGATTCTGGTACATTATGATATCTGGATTTGTGGATTATGGTGATCATTTTGGGATACGTTTTTAGATGCTGTGATTCTATACTTTAATGTTTATCTGGTTAGTTTTTTCTAGTTTGGTACAGCTTACTTCGTCGTGTTTAATGACGAAGGCTGGGCGTGTCCGACTCGTGTCCGATTATTCGGGAGTGGGTCGTAACATCACACCATTAATTTCTCCCAAATCTCACTCATTCCTCCACCATTCTCTCATCCTCTCTAGAAGGAAGTGCCTACAAGGAGCTTGGAGGTAGGAACAAGGAGAAAAGTCTATTTGCTAAGGAGTTTCGTGTCGGGATCGTGTCCACTGGATTGTTCTTTGGGAATCTATCTCCCAATAGGAATAACACCCTCTAACATTGTCATTTAGATCTTAAATTTGATATTGGACCCTTAGGAATTCACCCATTAACTAGGGATACCTATAGGAAGAGTTTGAGGCTCTAGTGAGTCCTTATTTGAAAGCTAGATTGAGTTTTGTACCATTTTTAAAGGAATTCTGAGAATGGCACACCAAGTATTTGATAATAGGTTTGATAGGCTAAATTATAGATTAGGTAGTGTGTGTCCCTATAGTGTCCACAAAGGGATACCAATAGGTTGTGTCATATTGTATTTGGACACGGGATCAATTTGGGGTTTTTTAGTAAATAATATTTTGGTTAAATATATGGGTTAAATAATTTGTTTTAGAAGTAATTTCTAAGATTTCATTTTGCTATCATTTTTATCATATATATTATTCTTCAAAATATTTAATAATATTATCTTCAAAATTTTCTTCTTGTTAGCATTATATATATATATATATATATATATATATATATATATATATATATATATATATATATATATATATATATATATATATATATGATTAGTAATATTGCTAGTCTCTATAGATAGTTAGTGGTATCATAATTAGCTAGTTTATATAGATGGTTAGCTAGTTGTCAATGTTCAAAAACCTAACAACTTGTACCAAATTATAGGTGGACATTTATGCTTCATTACTCTTGTTCTTACAAAGTAAGGCAAGTACACCGACTTGAACTCTTCACTTTGTTTCCTGTCATACTTTCATGTTTTCATATCGGACACAAGATTCACACGATTGTATTATGCCTTGTTCATTGTATTGTGGCTCATTGTTTCTTGCGGGAATTGGGGGAGATATTAACTAGTGTGTGACCAAACCTAACCTAGGTATTGTGAATAGCCTAATCGTACACCTCATGTACAATTAAGCCGAACCTTGTAGTATTATGATATTGTGAATTGTGGATTGTGGTCCCTAGCTGGTCACATATTAGTTTAATATTTCAAATTCACACATACATTGATTGTCGTGTTCATATTGATTGTCTTGTTCATTGTGTCGTTCTTGTTCTTTAGTTCATATTGCAGTTCTTGTACCCTTGTTTCATGTTGTGGTCCATATTATTATCCTGTATTTCAAATTACATTGTAGACTGTTGCTTGTCGGGGTTGTACTTTGCTCTTTTCTTGACATGATACGTTGCAGGTGAGCTTGAGGTCATTGAGAAGGATATCATCATTGGAGTTGCAGGATCTAGTACATTGCTTAGCTGGACATTGTATTTTGGATTTCATCATTGTATATTTTATTTTACCGGATTTGTCTCCGGATAACTTTGTACTCAAATGACTTGGTAGATTATGGTAATTTCTGGGACATTTATAGATGCTATGGTGTTTTACTTTACATTGTGACTTGGAGTTTTCCTTAGTATTGTACAGTTTACTTTGTCGTGTCCATCGATGAAGGCTGGGCGTGTCCGAATCGTATCCGATTATTCGGGAGCGAGTAGTGACATATTTTTTGGTGGTCCATACAGGTCTGTCCTAATAGCACTTAGGCTATAAAGTGCTATTGGGGGACCAGTGAAACTAAAAAAACTCATCACAGCATAGGATCCGTGGAAAATGGTTAGAGTTATAGTTTTACTAAGATTGTTTATTATTTTGTAGTTTAGGCTCTATCTAACCAGTTTTCTATTTTTCAGGATGGTTCAGACGCGCAACACTAAGGTTGACGATTCCCTGCACTTGAGGTTTGTGAGATTATTTATCTGATATATTTTATCGATATAAATATTTAATTTTTGAGTTTTTATTAGATTTTCTCTTAATGCCTAGATTTTCTAAAAACTTTCTTGTTACAATTTGAGTAATTGTTTCCTATTTTAAGATTTGTTCTATGGCCTCCTTATCCTACGGTTTATTTTTTGGTACCTAATAAAACTTATTGTTTCTTATAGAACAGATAATTGCACCTTCTATCATGATTTCAATTGTTAGTAGCTCCTTTGAAAATTCTATGGATAAAGTTGAGAGAGTATTCGACGACCTACTATGATGTGGCAGATGCGTACTACAGTCATTTATCTGGGTTATGGAGACCACGGGTTCACTGCAGCTAGCTGCGCACTGGCGAGACATGAACTCTAAGTCGAAGTAATTTCAGGTATTCATAGGTTCTCGGATATTATTGAGGCTATGTCCTAAATCATAAATTTTGATCTCTTGAGTTGTTTCGATAACATAGATAAAGTTGCTAGAAATATTCGGTAATTTATTATTATTTGAGTCATTGAGCCAAAGGTTCACTGCATTCAGATGTACACTATACTGGTGGGGCATGAACTCTAGGCAAAGTAATTTCGGATATGTATAGTTTTCGGATACTATTGAGATTATATCCGTGTTATATACCATGTTTGATCTCTTATCACCATTGGCAATTTTATCGAAAAATTATCTTGATATTGACCTTATGTGAAATCTCAGCAACTGATTCCATTTTTCTCTTGATTTATCTTAAAAATTTATTAGGACCTTTCTTTCAACACCTATTAGTCCAACCTCTTCCATGGTTTGATTTTAGTGTATTGCATGTATTATGTTAATGATTCCATATTTGATAGCTAAATTTTCAAAATTTCTTGTCTTATTCTTAGTCGCAATATTTCTATAGTCATCGTATTTTAACATTTATCAAACTAAATAATTTTGATCAATTTTGTTTAAATGATTTGAATTTTTGTCGTAGTCGCAATGGTTATGCTTAAAAGTTTTTTATTTATTAAGAATTTAATTATGAAGATATCGTTTTGGTACTATATTTTGTCTAAATCATTTTTCTAGTTGTACTTAAATTGGTGATAGGTCTTAACCGACTCTAATCATTTTTAAATTTTTGCTTAGTCAATCTTAATGGTGTTTGTTGTGCTATTTGAAATTTTGAGGATAAAATTTTGTTAAGGGGGGTAGATTTGTAACTCCCTAAAATCGTTTCATGGATTTTTAGTTTATTTCCTGAATTTTCTATTTTTAGAAAAGTATCATTTTTAATAAAACTAGATTTTAGCTAATAAATCCGATTTTAAAATAATTATTTATGTTAATGAATAAATCCTGATTATGGTTGTTAATTAATTGGGATTTATTTAATAGTATGATAATTGATTATGTTAATTATTTACTAATTCTGTTTTAATTAATTTTAATTATTAATCCTGATTTATTATTCCTGATAATTGTTACTAATGATTAAGTGAGATTTTTATCACTGGAGTTATTTTAACTAGTGGATTTTCTATTAAAGCCTACCAAGCCTTGGGCTGTGGGTCTTAGGCTTTGGACTACATTTTTTCTAGAAGAAGGAATTAGTGCAGTAAAATTAATTCTGGTTTGTAACTGTTAATTAATCCTATAATTAGTTAGAGGGTTAGTTATTCAGTTAGGAGTTAGTTAATTGTTTTTACTATTGCACCTAGATCTGTTACAAATTACATAGGGTGCCACTATGGCTGACTTGGAGCACACTCTAATATTTTTCTATAAATATTGGGGGAGTTCCCCAGTTATTTTAATATTAATTTTCTGACAATGTACATTAATGTTCTCTCTACTCTAACACTGACGACCGCCTTCCTCCACCGTGCACCATCGCAACCTTTGCCGAAGTCCGTCAAAGAACCGCCAGGACCCGATCTTCTCAGATCTCGTATGCCGTGCCTCGTCGATGATCCTAGAGCTCCGATTTCAACTTCGCTCACCACCTTCATCGCCGGAGCCGCCACTCCAATCAAAGAAGCAGAGCCTCGACTGTCAAGCTCTCCTCGACTGATGTGCCATTCTCGAAGACCGTGTGCTCTTCGAAGCTCGCGTGCGACCCTTCGAACGACAAGACAACTTCTCGAGTGATGCGCTGCCCCTTCGAGTCTCAGGGAGTCATCTCGAAGCTCGAGCCATCGTCTCGAGATGCGTGCACCGCCGAGCCACCGGGAGCCACCTACCGGGCTAGATCTACTCATAGTCGCTGAGATCCGCCAGCCGAGTGAGTCTTCGCCTCGATCTTCTCGAAACCTTTCTTCTTCTTCTTCTTCTTCTTGTTTCTCTCAGTTTAGTATTTCGACTAGATTATGGAAGATGATGTGTAGAATTAGGGTTTCCCTGTTTGTTCGCTGGAGGTGAGGAATGAGGAGGCGATCTAGAGGCTAGAGTTGTGTGTGGCCATAGAGGAATTGATAGGGAGAGAAATTCTAGGGTTAGGGTTTCAAAGTAAGAGGCGGGTTGGAGAAGATGGAGTGATATGGAGAGTTGGTGTAGTGAATGAGGGTTTGTATTGGAAGTTAGGGTTTCGGCTGAAAGTAGAGGAAATGGGAGGAAGAAGACGAAGTTGAAGACGATGGGAATTGTTTTGTCCATTTTGGTTGTCTACAGAGAGTGGTAATGAGAAGGAGAGGAGAGAGAAAGAGAGATGGTTATAAGGCTAGGGTTGCTTATTGTGGGCCGGGTCAGGATAGAAAGATGATGGGCTTGTTTATTTTAAACATATTTGTTTTAACTAACAATAGTAAAGGATGGGTTAAGCATGGGCTCTGGGCCTGACAGGCCAGGGTGTTAGAGGAAATTAATGGCGATTTTGAATATTCTTTGGACTAATGAGGAGTGGGGCTAAATGTTGTAGGGCTGTTTGTTAGTAGAGAAGAGGGGGATAAGTTAAATGTGTTCCTGCTTGGCCAGGATTTATGGACTGTGGACTGTCCTCATAGCATTATTGGCTTTATTTTCATTATTATCATTAGTACTGTTATTAATAAGATTGTTATTATTAATTTTAGTAATAACAAATAATTAGTGAAATTTTGCCAAATGTATATATTGTTAGCTAGTTTATTTAATTAGCAAGTTATTTTCTAACATTTATTAGTAAATAATATTTTGGTTAAATATATGGGTTAAATTATTTGTTTTACAAGTAATTGCTAAGATTTCATTTTGCTATCATTTTTATTATATATATTATTCTTCAAAATATATAATAATATTATCTTCAAAATTTTTTTCTTGTTAGCATTATCTACACACACACACACACACACACACACACACACATATACATATATATATATATATATATATATATATATATATTTGATTAGTAATATTGCTAGCCTCTATAGATAGTTAGTGGTATCATAATTAGCTAGTTTATATAAATGGTTAGCTAGTTGTCAACATTCAAAAACCTAACAACTTGTACCAAATTATAGGTGGACATTTATGCTTCATTACTCTCGTTCTTACAAAGCAAGGCAAGTACACCGACTTGAACTCTTTACGTTGTTTCCTATCATACTTTCATGTTTTCATATCGGACACGAGATTCACACGATTGTATTGTACCTTGTTCATTGTATTGTGGCTCATTGTTTCTTGCGGGGATTGAGGGAGATATTAACTAGTGTGTGACCACACCCAACCTAGGTATTGTGAATAGCCTAATCGTACACCTCACGTACGATTAAGCCGAACCTTGTAGTATTGTGATATTGTGAATTGTGGATTGTGGTCCCCAGCCGGTCACACATTAGTTTAAGATTTCAAATTCACACATACATTAATTGTCATGTTCACATTGATTATCGTGTTCATTGTGCCGTTCTTGTACTTTAGTTCATATTGCAGTTCTTGTACCCTTGTTTCATATTATGGTCCATATTGTTATCCTATATTTTAAATTATATTGTAGACTATTTTTTGTCGGGGTTGTACTTTGCACTTTTCCTGACAGGATACGTTGCAGGTGAGCTTGAGGCCATTGAGAAGGATATCATCATTGGAGTTGCAGGATCTAGTACATTGCTTAGATTGTTATTTCTTGTAAAACCCCTCAAAATTAATTTTTTTTAATTTAATTAAACATATTAATTTGGATTTTTATTTATTTCTAATTTATTTTATCCTATTTATATTATATAAGAAGGGCTATAGTCATGATTGAGTTTGAATGTACAAGTTGACTAGAAAGTATGGCATGCCTAGTGTAGTTGGGTGTTTTGACTAGCATACTAGCCATGCTAGAAATGCCATAATTATATTTTATTCTCTCGCATGTTAACAATTCAAATTATGGCACAAGTCATATTTTAATCTAATTAATTAGTTTATACAGCCTTTATGACTTTTTAGGAGATCCGGTTGCACCAAACCTTTCCAAACTTCCTCCAAACCAAAGCCAAACCTATGTAGGCATATTGGGAATTAAAATACATTAATAAACACATATATTTTATATTTATTCAGATTTTGGATTGTATTTATATATATAGATCTAATTAGTTTTATATTAGGAAAGACATATTTAAATCTCTAACCAAATCAATTAGCCAACTCATCAAACAACCAAGCCAATCAAGTGGACCCCCACCATTAAGTGGTCGGCCAAGCACCCCCCCTCTTGGCCGAACATCCCAAAAGGAAAAAGGATTCCCAATCCTATACATACATGAAACCCATAAAGCCCATATATATATATATATATTTATATATATATATATATATATATATATATTTATATATATATATATATATATATATATATATATATATATATATATATATATATATATATATATATATATATATAAAATATATATATATATATTTTATATATATATATATAAAATAAATATATATATATATTTTATATATATATATATATATATATATATATATATATATATATATATATATATATATATATATATCAACTTGTACCCTAACCCTAACCCTAACTTAATTTCTCCTTCTTTTTCCCATCCACAGCCGTCCATAAAAAAAAATATCAACTTGTACCCTAACACTAACTTAATTTCTCCTTTTTTTCCTCCTCCATAGCCGACCATACTCTCTTCCTCCCTCAAATTTCGACAGCACCAAGTCCCATAGCCCTCATAACATCATCCCCTCCATTACACATCTCTCCATCCTCCACAAAAACTCATCTCCTTCACTATACATCCATCCAACCACCGAAACAAACCCTAGAAACTCCATCTTCTCCATCCAACCATCTATAGCCATTGACAACCCCTTCAAACTCACCAAGAAGGGAGTAGCAATCAAGGATAGCAAGAAAGGTGGGAGCTTTGGCAAGGAGAAGCCTCCACAACCCAACTAGTAAGGACTTTTGGTAAGAAATCCTACTTTTTTTTTATCTCAAACCCATGCTTTAATTCTGTAGAAATTCTGTTATTAAATCTGTAAAAATAGTATTTTGGTACATTTTGTTATTTATTTGCACCTATAAAAGTTTCATGAATTATGGTTGTAATATTCATGTTTCGGTAGGGTCTATTCCAACCCCGTTGTGAAGGAACTATAAGTTATTGATGGTTATTTTCGAAACTGAATTTTATGTGTGTTAATATGTATAAAATATGATTTTTAAGTATTTTTGCACGATTTTATCAACTCTAATCTGGTCGAAAAAAATATAGGTCAAAACTAGCTATTTTCGGGTAACCTTCTGACCTAGAATGTTCCAAACTTGTAGTATAATGAGTCATTAACTATGTTCCGGGCGAGTTTCGGGTAGACTAGCTGACTTAGTAATCAACTAGTCATAAATATCTTTAGAAATATTAATCCTAGAATTTCAGAGATAAATCTGTAGAAAATTAGTTTAAATATTATTTTTATGATTTTTATATGATTTTTAAGTATGTTATTGAAGTAGGGGCATAACTGACTAATTAAGAGTTGGAAATCCTAAAACTGTGTTTCGATGTCTCGTGGAACCTGTGTGTGATTGTATGGATCTAAATGGGTCCATATAATATTTAATATAATTTTAACACATTACTTTGACTAATTAAGTCGTATCGTAAGTTTCGTGAGTAGTGACTTAATCTTGTTAATTAATTATCTAGGAGCATCGAATTTTGGAGGCGTGGACGCGGGAGCGGCGTTTCATATTCACAGCACGGAATCAGGCAAGTGCACCTTGCTATCATACAGTTCTTGTTTTATTCTGTTATTTATTTATTTATATTTTATCTCTTGTACTTGATCTTATGAATTATATTGATACGGGCTTCCGGATTACATCTGAGTGCCATTCAACTAATGAGTTGTCTAATATTGATATATAGAGCCTGCCTAAGATTTATGGATTAATTTCCATAAAAGACCTTTAGGATACGATACGTGATTGACACATATATTAACCCGATACTTGAGCCAGATTACCTGAGATACCTGATTCCTGATACCTGTAGGTTAAGGGTATTTGTGTCATTTTATCTTTCTTTTAGATGTGTCGTAGGATTGCCGTCTAGATAGAGGTCAGACCGGTAAGTTGTGGTTGCAACTTATTGTTTCCTGAGAGTTGAGGACGACTACTACTTGCACGGGCCATGTTGTGCACTCTTATATATGTATATACATTTATCCGGAGAGATTACCTGTTTTCTGTGATCTATGTTTCTCTCTTAGTTACCGTTGAGATTCCGTTATGGAGCTACGGCTATATGTACGCCTGACCCGGATGTCATTTACTTTGGAGATGTCTGCGCTTGCGAACGTTGTCCTCAAAGCGTCACGTTAGTTTGGTTTAGATACCCCGATACTTTGTTTACTTACTGTACTTTAGCTTGTATATTATGTGCCTTGCTATGTCCCCTGAGGACCTGGTTATTCTCCAGATTTAGCTTGTACCCATGGAGTTTTCATGTGATTTTATACTTCTCTTTGACAGTTTTATATTCCTTTATTTTAGCACGATATGCTTTTTTTATTCTGTGATTCTTGTTCTGTGGTTGAGTATAGATATGTGTCTGCCATGAGATTATTTTACAGCTTAAGATACCTTCTATTGGTCCATTAAATTAGATTTACCTATGGAATGTGTTTGCTGGCATGCCACGTGTTCTAGTCCTTATGGATTTTAGCACTGGGGCGTGACATATTTTTGTGGTGGCCCATGCAGGTCTTCGTTAAATTGCCTTGGTTACTTGATTGTGCCAAGCGAGCCTGCGAATTAGGAATATGCTTAAATTATGATCTCATCCACATAGTTGATCTCCTTTCTTGATTCCATTTTTGAACTCTCGTTTGACTGCCTTGAACTGCATCTTGCTTGATTCCTTTTTCTACCGTGAATCTTATTTCTCAATAGAAGTTAGAAAGATGACTTGTAGGCTCCATTTATACTACTAGTTGAATTCTTGTATGTTGGGTAGTATGCCTCACAACCTAGCAACCCTTTGGTCTTACAACCCATTATCGAATGACGCTAATAGGTTATCAAGAGGTCCATAACCTATTTGTAGATCAAAGTCTAAGACAAGAAGACAGTAGGACAACTGTTTTGGCGCAAACACTAGGCGAGTTTTAGATTTTAGAAAACTTGAACTATTTCTCATGTACTTATATTTTTTGACTATCTTGACTGATACTGCTATTATAGCCTAGTTTTACAAGCTTATTTCTTTTATCAAGCTTGTTCATGACATATATATAATTGGGTGCACCCACTAACATATTGTCTAATCAGAACTGGTGCATCATGGTCAGATCAACCTAGCGCACTTGGTTCGCTCTTCTTATGATTATTCTACGTGGATTGAGATATAGTTAACAAATACATTTGTCCTCTAGGATCTCATTCGCAACTACCTTGACAACTCTTTTTTTTACTATTCAATCGCCTTTGAACCCCGTATTTGTATTAGACCACATCTCGCTTGAACTCTTTATTATTTTTCATCTCCGCTTATTCTGAAAAACCAATGCTTGTATTTGATAGATAGATACATAGTATCCCCTTAGCGACCCTCATTTCATTGTTTCCGTATCGTGCTTTCCTAATATTTAAATAGATTGTCGTCGGGATAGTATGATTTTTAGACCCCCAGGTCTTCCAGAGTTTGAGTTTCTTCGAGGGGCGATATAGCAGGGTATCCATCACACTCTAAAGGCCTACATAGCAGAGAATGAGCCAGCACTGCCGAGAGTTGTATCAGAGTTTGAAGATGTGTTCCCAGAAGACCTTTCCGGTTTGACATCCGATAGAAAGATTAAATTCACTATAGAGTTGGTTCCAGGAGCGGAGCCGATTTCTTCTCATGTGTACCGGTTGGCACCAAAAGAAGTAGAAGAGTTGAAGGCCTAGATAGATGAATTATTGGACAAAGACTTTATTCGATCTAGTGCTTCTCCATCGGGAATGCCCGTCTTATTTGTGCCAAAGAAAGACGGAACTGTGCACCTATACATTGACTACAGAAAATTGAACGAGGTAACGATTAAGAATAAATATCCATTATCGCGTATTGATGACCTGTTCGATCAACTTAGTGGGGCACGAGTGTTTTCCAAGATCGACCTCAGGTCCGGATACCATCAGATCAGAGTACAGAAGGAAGATATTCAGAAGACAGCTTTTCGGACGAGGTATGGACACTATGAATTTTTGGTGATGCCATTTGGTCTAACCAACGCGCCAGCAATATTCATGAATTTGATGAATAAGGTATTTCACCAATATCTAGACAAATTTGTAGTAATATTCATTGATGATATACTGATATACTCTAAGAACCATGAGGAGAATGAAGAGCATCTTCGAGTTGTGTTGGGAGTATTGAGAGAAGAGAAGCTGTATGCCAAGCTCAATAAGTATGACTTTTGCTTAGACAAGGTCTCATTTCTGGGCCATATTATTTCTGGTGAATGACTTTCAGTTGATCCGGAGAAGATAGAGGCCGTTGCGACATGGCCAGTTCCTACATCAGTTTCTGAGGTGAGGAGTTTTCTCGGACTTGCCGGATACTATCGGAGGTTCGTAGAGAATTTCTCGAGGATTACGGAGCCCATGATGCGGTTGACGCATAAGGAGCAGGAGTTCATCTGGACGGCAGAGTGTCAGACGGATTTTGATGAGCTGAAGAAGCGTTTGACGACAGCACCGGTCTTGACTCTTCCTTCAGGGTCAGGAGGCTTTGTGGTATATAGAGACACATCCGACAGTGGATTAGGATGTGTCCTGATGCAACATGGTAAGGTAGTTGCTTATGCATCGAGACAGTTGAGGACTCATGAGAAGAATTATCCGACGCATGATCTAGAGTTAGCTGCAGTCATATTTGCACTAAAGCTCTGGAGGCACTATCTATATGGAGAGAGAGTGGAGATATTCACCGACCACAAGAGTTTGAAGTACGTCTTTACTCAGAAAGAGTTGAATATGAGACAAAGACGTTGGTTGGAGCTAATGAAGGACTTCGACATTGAGCTACAGTATCATCCGGGGAAGGCGAATGTAGTTGCAGACGCCTTGAGTAGGAAGCCTGCAACTTACTTTTTGATGACACAACATCATTTGCTTAAGGATCTTCAGGAGCTTGGGATCGAAGTCATATTGCCGGGATCAGAAGGTGTTCTAGCACAGTTGGAAGTTCGGTATTCACTAGTTGAGAGGATTAAGGCAGCATTGCCTACGGGTGCGAGATTCAGAAGACTCCTTACGAAGACCGAGGCAGGAGAGCAAACAGGGTTGCAGATTCACGAGGATGGAACATTGAGGTACGGAGAGCGCTTATATGTTCCAAATGGAGAGCTTCGGTAGGAATTGATGGAAGAAGAGCATAGTTCTATCTACTCTATCCATCTCGGGGGTACAAAGATGTACCAAGATTTGAGGCAGCATTTTTGGTGGCACGGAATGAAGAGAGAGATTGCACGATTTGTAGCTAGATGCTTGGTTTGTCAGCAGGTCAAAGCCGAGCATCAGAGATCAGCCGGACTTCTACAGCCACTTCCTATTCCTGAGTGAAAATGGGAGCATATCATGATGGACTTCGTCACTGGATTTCCGAGGAGCCCTAGCGGGAAAGACACAATCTGGGTGATTGTAGATCGATTGACCAAGTCGGCACATTTCTTGCCATTCCGAGTAGGACAGTCTACCGAGGTATTGGCAGACATGTACATGAAACAGATCGTGAAGTTGCATGGTGTACCTGTCAGCATTGTGTCGGATCATGATTCTCGATTTATGTCGTATTTTTGGAGGAGTATACATGAGAGTCTGGGAACTCGATTGAAGTTCAGTACTGCGTACCACCCTCAGACCGATTGACAGTCGGAGCGCACGGTTCAGACGCTCGAGGATATGTTGAGAGCTTGTATGCTGGATTTCGGAGGATCTTGGGAGGATCACTTGCACTTGGTGGAATTTTCTTATAATAATAGCTACCAAGCAAGCATCCAGATGGCACCTTTTGAGGCATTGTATGGAAGGAAGTGCAGATCGCCTGTTTGTTGGAGTGACGTGGGAGAGCATCAGATTATTGGACCTGAGCTAGTGACACAGACCGTGGAGAAAGTGAAGCAGATTCAGAAGCATCTTCAAACGGCTCAAGATAGGCAGAAGCATTGGGAGGATACACATCGTCGGCCTTTAGAGTTCAAGGAAGGCAACCATATATTCTTGCGGATATCGCCGACTCAAGGTACCATCCGGTTTGGCAGCAAGGGGAAACTAAGCCCAAGGTACATCGGTCCTTTCGACATTCTCGAAAGAGTAGGAGAAGTGGCCTATCGTCTTGTATTACCTCCATCACTAGAGGGTGTGCATAACGTGATCCATGTGTCACAGTTGAGAAAGTACGTGGTAGACTCTAGTCATGTGCTTGATCATTCTGAGATTATTGTGGGACCGACTTATCTTACGAGGAGCAGCCAGTGGGGATTCTTGACTATAGCGATAAGACATTACGAGGCAAGACCATTAGACTTGGTCGAGTTGCTTAGAAGCATCATTCACCGGACGAGTCTACATGGGAGCGTGAGGATTCTATGCGAGAGCGTTTTCCCTATTTGTTTAAGAACCAAGGTATGTAATTTATTGTATTTTCTTAGTGGTTTCAATTTCCATATGATATTGTTTTAATTTCGAGGACAAAATTCTTTTAAGAAGGGAAGGATGTAAAATCCCTCAAAATTTAAAAAATATTTTATTTAATTAAACATATTAATTTGGATTTTTATTTATTTCTAATTTATTTTATCTTATTTATATTATAAAAGAAGGGCTATAGTCATGATTGAGTTTGAATGTGCAAGTTGACTAGAAAGTATGGCATGCCTAGTGTAGTCGGGTGCTTTGACTAGCATACTAGCCATGCTAGGAATGCCATGATTATATTTTAGTCTCTTGCATGTTAACAATTCAAATTATGGCACAAGTCATATTTTAATCTAATTAATTAGTTTATAAAGCCTTTATGACTTTTTAGGAGACCCGATTGCACCAAATCTTCCAAAACTTCATCCAAACCAAACCCAAACCTATGTAGACATGTTGGACATTAAAATACATTAATAAACACATATTTTATATTTATTCAGATTTGGATTGTATTTATATATATAGATCTAATTAGTTCTATATTAGGAAATACCTATTTAAATCTCTAACCAAATCAATTAGCCAACTCATCAAACAACCAAGCCAATCAAGTGGACCCCCACCATTAAGTGGTCGACCAAGCACTCCCCCCCTCTTGGCCAAACATCCCAAAAGAAAAAAAGATTCCCAATCCTATACATACATGAAACCCATAAAGTCCATATATATATATATATATATATATATATATATATATATATATATATATATATATATATATATATATATATATATATATATATGGGAGCGGATCAAAAGCCCCCATTAGAAAGTCCCCCAAAAACCCCCCTCACTCTAATTCGTAATATTAATGTTAATATTAATGTTAATATTAATGTTAATGTTAATATTAATGTTAATATTAATTTTAATGTTAATATTAATTTTTAATTTTTTTTATATTAATGTTAATGTTATTGTTAATATTAATGTTAATGTTAATATTAATGTTAATATTAATTTTAATGTTAAGTTTAATGTTAATTTTAGTATTTAATGTTAATATTAACATTAATATTAATATTAATATTAACATTAATATTAACATTAATATTAACATTAAATTACGGATTAGAGTGAGGGGGGTTTTTGGGGGGCTTTCTAAGGGGGGCTTTTGATCCGCTTCCTATATATATATATATATATATATATATATATATATATATATATATATATATATATATATATATATACCCCTTAGAAAAAAAAAAAATATATATATATACCCCTTAGAAAACCCCCTCACTCTCATCCGTAATTTAATGTTAATATTAATGTTAATGTATATATATATATATATATATATATATATATATATATATATATATATATATATATACCCCTTAGAAAAAAAAAAAAATATATACCCCTTAGAAAACGCCCTCACTCTCATCCGTAATTTAATGTTAATATTAATGTTAATGTTAATATTAATTTTAATGTTAAGTTTAATGTTAATTTTAGTATTTAATGTTAATATTAACATTAATATTAACATTAACATTAACATTAAATTACGGTTGAGAGTGAGCGGATTTTTAGGGGGTTTTCTAAGGGGGGCTTTTGATCCGCTTCCTATATATATCAACTTGTACCCTAACCCTAACTTAATTTCCCCTTCTTTCCCCCCTCCATAGCCGACCATACTCTCTTCCTCCCTCAAATTTCGACAGCACCAAACCCCATAGCCCTCATAACATCATCCCGTCTATTACACATCTCTCCATCCTCCACAAAAACTCTTCTCCTTCACTATACATTCATCCAACCACCGAAACAAACCCTAGAAACTCCATCTTCCCCATCCAACCATCTATAGCCATTTCTAACCCCTTCAAACTCACCAAGAAGGGAGTAGCAATCAAGGATAGCAAGAAAGGTGGAAGCTTTAGCAAGGAGAAGCCTCCACAACCCAACTAGCAAGGACTTTTGGTAAAAAATCCTACTTTTTCATCTCAAACCTATGCTTTAATTCTGTTATTAAATCTGTAAAAATAGTATTTTGGTACCTTTTGTTATGTATTTTCACCTATAAAAGTTTCATGAATTATGGTTGTAATATTCGTGTTTCGGTAGGGTCGATTCCAACCCCGTTGTGAAGGAAATATAAGTTATTGATGGTTATTTTCGAAACTGAAATTTATGTGTGTTAATATATATAAAATATAATTTTTAAGTATTTTTTCACGATTTTATCAACTCTAATCTGGTCGGGAAAAATATAGGTCAAAACTAGCTATTTTCGGGTAACCTGCTGACCTAGTATGTTCCAAACTTGTAGTATAACTCAACCCTTGTATCTCTGATATTATTCTATGAAATAAGATATTTTATTTCTGTTTAAAATATATTTTTGATTATTTTAGCAATTTTGAGTCATTAACTATGTTCCGGGTGAGTTTCGAGTAAACTAGCTGACTTTGTAATCAACTAGTCATAAATGTCTTTAGAAATATTAATTCTCAAATTTTAGAGATAAATCTGTAGAAAATTAGTTTAAATATTATTTCTATGATTTTTATATAATTTTTAAGTATGTTATTGAAGTAGGGGCATAACCGACTAATTAAGAGTTGGAAACCCTAAAACTGTGTTTCGATGTCTCGTGGAACCTGTGTGTGATTGTATGGATCTAAATGGTTCCACGAAATATTGAATATAATTTTAACACATTACTTTGACTAATTAAGTCATATCGTAAGTTTCGTGAGTAGTGACTTAATCTAGTTAATTAATTATCTAGGAGCGTCGGGTTCCGGAGGCGTAGACACGGGAGCGGCGTTTCATATTCACAGCACGAAATCAGGCAAGTGCACCTTGCTATCGTACAGTTCTTGTTTCATTCTGTTATTTATTTATTTCTATTTTATCTCTTGTACTTGATCTTAGGAATTATATCGATACGGACTTCCAGATTACATCTGGGTGTCATTCAACTAATGAGTTGTCTAGTATTGATATATAGAGCCTGCCTGAGATTTATGGATTTATTTCCATAAAAGACCTGTAGGATACGACACATGATTGACACATATATTAACCCGATACTTGAGCCAATTACCTGAGATACCTGATTCCTGATACCTGTAGGTTAAGGGTGTTTGTGCCATTTTATCTTTTTTTAGATGTGTCGTAGGATTGCCGTCTAGATAGAGGTCAGAACGGTAAGTTGTGGTTGTAACTTATTGTTTCCTGAGAGTTGAGGATGACTACTACTTGCGCGGGCCATGCTGTGCACATACACTTTTATATATGTATATACATTTATCCGGAGAGATTATCTATTTCCTGTGATCCATGTTTCTCTTTTAGTTACTATTGAGATTCCGTTACGGAGCTACGACTATATGTACGCCTGACCCGGATGTCATTTACTTTGGAGATGCCTGCGCTTGCGAACGTTGTTCTCAAAGCGTCACGTTAGTTTGGTTTAAATACCCCGATACTTTGTTTACTTACTGTACTTTAGCTTGTATATTATGTACCTTGCTATGTGTAATGCCCCGCTCCGCGCGAGGCATTTGGTTGGCTTGTTGGATGGGATCAGAATGTTGGACCGTGACTTGTGTTGGAGATCAAGAGAGTTGAGACTGATGCAGTCTCTCTGAGTTGGCTAGACGGATTAAGTGTTGGAACGTGGCTCGCTGGTGGAGCTACGCTTAGGGGAAATATGTGCAACCAGAATAAGAAGACCCTTTTATGCAGGCAAGTGAAACTGTCCTCCTTCCTTCTTATTCCTGCATGCTTAATAAATGGAATAACGTGATGCTATGAATATGAACCTAATGTCTCTTACCTTGAATGTTGAATAATTGTGATGCGATGCTTTAGTTGCTAAATCGATAGAGATGCCTATGCTGGAAATCATTGAATGAATAATACATGAACTTTGAATTGCTGAACGAATCACATTCGAGCTGCTAATGTAACATGATGCCTGAGATTGAATCGATAATGTCCCTGATGCTTAAGATTGATGAAATGAATGAATCACTTGAATAATGAGATGCTGCATGAATGATACATGAGAAAAGAATTGAATATGCTATTGTTCCTATGAAATGAATGAAATGCTACAGGTCCCTTCGAAATGAATGAATGCTGTTGTTCCTCTTTAGAAGGAACATAATGAGAAATGTTGCAATGAAGCAATGAATGAGAATTGATGAGGCTTGGGATCGTTGAGATCACCAAATGAAATGATGGTAATGTTGGAAATGAATAAGTTATTGAACATGACTTGAATGATGATGCGCTGTTGTCTTTACTTCAATATTTCACCAAGCATTTTATGTTCACGATTGAGTCGGACACGCATTCGCATGGTCATAGGACAACTTATGCATAAGTGATGGAGATATGTTTTCTCGGACAGTACCCCGGGACGTTAGGGCAACCGATCCGGCCTAGGAGGAAACATTGGCGTGCCAGTAGGGGCATGGGTTTTGCGAGGCATCCTTTGGGGATAGCTACCTTCTCTGGAGTCATCGCATTACCAATGAAGACCTATATGGCAACGTCCGTATGGTTAAACACCAGTGACCATGTAGTCAGGATGCATGCTAATGAATGTTTTGTGCAGGCAGAGTAAGTATATATGCTAACCTGTATTTGATGCAGGTACGAGGGAGTGGCTATTGGTAAGAAATCACTTAAATGTAATATACTCAATATATATGTGTTAGTTTATGCGAGTGGGTTGGATTCTGCTCGCCAGTACATAGATGATGTGCTGACCCACATTTTTGTGGGCAGGTGTTCGTGCTTGGGATGTTCTTCATACGAGGATTGGCTTGATTGGTCCCGCGACATCGAAGATTTGTTGGACATACAGAAGCTCTCCTTTTTCAAGATGATGTCTTCTGTTTATAAAGGGCATAATGTATGGAACATTGTAATCAGTTGTACCAGTGAGTTGTAAGCCAAGTTGGTATATCGAGTTGTAATCCAATGTATCCAAGTATCAAATGTAAGCTGTATAGCATTGTTCAGTTGGCTTTCGATGTAAAGTGAGATTTGTTGTAAGCATTGTACTTCAATACAAGTCTTGTACTCTTCTTCAATTATCAATAAAGAGAATAAAGTTCTATATATCTTTGTGTGACTTCAAATTATCCTTTTTATCTTTGTTGCTATAAAAAAGAGATATATTTCTATTCAATCAGAAAGATTGTCCTCATTAAATTCAATTTGTCTGCTTCTGCCGCTGCGATGTGTTCCTATTTGAAGATTATCGATTATGCACCATCTTTGCCTTGTACAAGTGTAATACCAGACTTGTACGGCATCACGCCCAAGCGAGGATGATCGATTCCAAGAGATAATTATGTGATTAAATGACTCTATGAATCGGGGCGTGACACTATGTCCCATGAGGACCTGGTTATTCTCCAGATTTAGCTGACGAGGTCTTTTCTGAGGAGTACTGGCCGGGAGTCTATTCTTCTGTTGCACCAGACGTGGACGACGAGGTTGATCCAGAGTAGTTCTTCGTGGACATCTATCTTTATTTTACTTTATTTTATGTCAGAGCTGAAAACTTGTATTTGTCACGTCACAGAACCAGAATACTGACAAGTAGGGACGGACCAGGCCAGCTACTATACCAAAGTACTCCAGTACTCCGAAATAACGTATAAGCTGTATAGACATGGGGTTACTACTATAAGCCAATAGTCGATCCTAGTTCAAGCAATCCTAGGTATCTCAATCACAGGCAGTAAACAATGTACAAGAAGTAAGATCAACTGGAATATAAAATAGTAAAGCGTCCCAAACTATCATATATCAATGACCATGAAGCTAGTAATACAGAGTGAAGACTAGCAAGAGTAATAGTCATACATGATAAGCTCTAGCTATAGTCTAGAATAATGTAAATTATGTTTTGGCCCGTAGGCTAAATGTCAAGTCCAAATACGAGCTAAACAAGTGCTCGATGGCTAAATGCCATAAAAGAATAATGTACATAACTAGTGGGAGAATTATATAGGAAACCCACTATGGTACTCTGGTGCTCCGGGTAGTCACCGTCGAGTAGATGTTATGGAAGATCCTCCGGGCTCCTCTATCAGATCTGGCTAAACAAAACCAGTGGGGTCAGACCCCCAATTGTAAGTACCACAAAGGAAGCCAAACTATGAACTAAAACCAACAATAACTAACATAGCAACGAATAGAGACAAAAATAAGCAAATGCAAATTGAGACTTGTGCGCTACCAATGCACTTATCTCGAGAATAGGAAAGACAATAAGCAACATGTAGCATAAAGTAAAGGACATGTGACATAATGTAAACTGTGGACATGTGAATTAACTGAACATGTGAACATGTAAGATAACTGGAACATGTAAGATAACTGAAACGTGTGAGCATGTAGGGTAACTTGAACATGTGAGCATGTTAGGTAACTAAGATATGTAAGCATGTTAGGTAACTATATAGAACGACAAATAATAAGATGACTTATGAACTATTCCGAAACCCAAGTTACAACCCGTAAACCAAACAAGGACCGGGATTGTAACCCTTCTCCTGAACAGAACTTAGTTTCTAATCATTTATCGACAAACGTAAAGCATAACAATGATGTACTGAAATAAACAAATCCAGACACTGCCTAGACAAACTAGACTAGACTGGAGTTTATACAACCAACATGGCCAAGCAATGAGTACGGCTTTATACATTTGCTAACTAGGGTTATCACAATCCGAATTATTAACAAATGCAAGATTGAGAAATCCAAGTCCAGTTATCTGCCTGCTGCTGCCTGAATGATCCAAGCCAAGGATGCAATGGTATATAGTGGATACATCGCCCAAGAGACAAATGTATCCTATAATAGTGGGTACATTGCCCGGAAGACAAATGTACCCTAAGACATATAATAATGGGTACATCGCCCAGGAGACAAATGTACCCAGTACAACACTCGACGGTGCACTGGAAGTGTGCTCATCATGACAGATAGCTCCAAATCCCATAAATATATATAAAACCAAGACCAATGGGGCAACAGGTAACTAGAAAATCCTCAATGATCTAAGTAATCAAGCTAGTTGTTTAGTCCTTAACATTTTTTATTGGATTCTGGGTGTGGCATTCCGCAGAATCCATCCTAGACATGAGTCATGCAAAACTGGACAAAAGCAAGAATGTGCACTATAGCAAGCCACAACAAGAAAATATAATAAACTAGAAGCTAGGAGTGCGCTACGACGAGCCACTATAGAGAAATCAGGGAGTACGCAATGACATGCCACTATCATGTAAGTAAAGAAGGACATGTATCGTGAGTGCGCCACGACGGGCCGCTATCTAGTAAGCAAAGAAGGACATGTATCATGAGTGCGCCACGATGGGCCACTATCTAGTAAGCAAAGAAGGCATGGCAACAATTATCATAGCTTGTAAGAAAGAATCTATCAAAAAGATATATCATGGCATGTGGAAAATAATAATTAAAGCTAAGTACATTTCATAGAAAAAAGATTAAACATGTTCTAGTGTCAAGTGTATATAGGGTGTACAATCATTCTCTAACTATGCAAGATCATCTAATCATGTTAAGAAATCATTATAGACGAATAAAATATCAAAAACGGACAAAAACGGACATAAACGGACCAAAACAGACAAAAACAGCCTAAAACGGCATACCGACGGTATTCCGACCTAAAGACCGAAAGTTTCTGGTACAAAAATCGACATACCTTCGGTATACTACGGTATACCATCGGAATGAAAAGTTTCCCCCGTCGTTTCAATTTAAGTCTGGGCCCTTTATTTAGCGACGGACTAGCGACGGATTGTATCCGTCGTTAGTCCGTCGCTCTTTTTGATACTTGCCGACGGGATATCCGTCGCTACGTAATCGAAGAATTATCCTGCCATTTCTGCCAACAATTCTTGCCAAATAATCGACTGCATAGCGACGGTTGTGTATCCGTCGCTATATCTCCGATGACCTAGCGACGGATGAGCGACCTTTTCTTTCCCTTAAAATGAAATACAAAATGTATCGGCATGTCGTCGGTACTCCGTCGGCTACTTGCCGCAAATCCGTCGCTAACGTCGACGAAAATTTTTCGTCGCTAACAATCCGTTGCTAATTGACTGTATTTTGGTAGTGAAGCTAGGAGTGCGCTAGGACGATCCACTATAGAGAAATAAGGGAGTGCGCCATGACAGACCACTATCATGTAAGCAAAGAAGGACATGTATCATGAGTGCGCCAAGACGGGCCACTATCTAGTAAGCAAAGAAGGACGTGTATCATGAGTGCGCCACGACGGGCCACTATCTAGTAAGCAAAGAAGGCATGACAACAATTATCATAGCTTGTAAGAAAGAATCTATCAAAAAGACATCATGGCATGTGGGAAACAATAATTAAAGCTAAGTACATTTCATAGAAAAATGATTGAACATGTGCTAGTGTCAAGTGTATATAGGGTGTACAATCATTCTCTAACTATGGAAGATCATCTAATCATGTTAAGAAATCATTATGGTCGAAGAAAATATCAAAAACAGACAGAAACGGGTGGAAACGGACCAAAACAGACAAAAACAGCATAAAAAGGCATACCGACGGTATACAGCAGTATTCCGGCCTAAAGAAACAAATTTTCTGGTGCAAAAATCGGCATACATTCGGTATACTACGGTATACCGTCGGAATTCCGATCTTCCAAATAGCAACAAAATCCAGATTTTTGCCAAAATTTGTTTCGGCTATAAAAACTTCATTTTAAATCGAAATTCGGATTTTCAAAAGTTAAAATTGCATAGAATTAAATTTCCTACAACATGGAACTATTAGATTTCACAAATTCAAAGATTTAATAGATCAATACCTAAAAATACTCCAAACAGAGGTTCTCGGGACACCGAAACGGGTTCCGATTGCCACCAAACTCAAAATCCATGTATACAAGCTAGGTAAGGACCTCATATATGTATATGTGACCAAGATCCATGATGGTAACACTAGTATCACTCTTGATACCAAGTTTTCTACTAAGTCAATATTGGGTTTTAACAGAAAATCAAAACCTTGCTTAAACAAATTTTGGAAACATACATATATACGAGAATCATAAGAAAAACATATTTAACAAAATGAGTTTAGGAAAATTCTGAGCATTTAATACCAAGAAAAAAAATGATAATAAAATACTATTGTTCAAGAATTTGGCAAGATGTACTTGCCTAGGTTAAGCTCCAAGCCTAATCTTCTACTCCTCCTCCTAGGGGGTTAGACACCACACCCAAGGTCTCAAGGCCAAGCTCTTGGCAAGCTCCAAGGGAGAGAGAAGAGAAGAAGAAATGAAGAGAGAGTGAAGAGAGAGGAGAGAGAAAGTGAAAGTGTATATATAGAAGGGAAAATTAATCTTGACCGTTGGACCGTGATCCACGTCAAAATCTAAGGCAATCGTGGCCGTCTAAACAAAACCAAATATCCAATGGGTAATATGGTGCATCTACACTATTCATGAAAATATCTAAACACTATTCATTAAAATATCCAAAATACTATTCACGAAAATATCGAAAATACTATTCATGAAAATATCTAAAATTGAAAATATCTAAAATATGAAAAATCTATCCGGACGGTATGTCGTCAGTATACACCGGTATACTGGCGGTATACCGGCCAAGGAAAAAATCTATAAGTTGGAAAAATTTAAAGCGTTACGAAAACCAAAAAATATGAAATACAGTACAAAATACGTATCCGTATATAAATACTGATACTGTGAGATGAGTCTCACAACTCTCCACAAATTAAAAAAATTCCGTCTTCGAAATTTTCTAAATCTAGTCAAGCATGAAAACCAAACCAAAGAGCTAAAAAATCATGTCAATC
Source organism: Iris pallida (assembly GCA_029216955.1). Classification (NCBI taxonomy): domain Eukaryota; kingdom Viridiplantae; phylum Streptophyta; class Magnoliopsida; order Asparagales; family Iridaceae; genus Iris; species Iris pallida. The sequence continues at coordinate 28,316,823 of JANAVB010008400.1, read as the reverse complement.
AAAACAAAGCATGGCATGTTTGGTAAGATAAAGACAACAGTAATATAAGTAAATGCATAAGCAATAACACAACCACAATCAAGAAGGGATGGGGGCATACAAATAAATATGTCTCCTAAGTCAGTTGAGTAGGGACTCGCCTCGCTGGCCTACGCTGACTTCCAAAAAAGATAGAGTCAAGTCTCAAAGTAAGTCGGTACCAATGACTTAGTCCAAGACATGACTCTACCCAGGACGTATCTTCGTAGTCGAGACATGTGATAAATATCATGTATCTTAAGATACGAAGACTGATGAGTGAGACGAGAAACTCTCATTCACTCACCGAATAAGTCAAGACGACCGTTGTACTCCTGATATGGGTAAAATACAAGATCATCGACAAGAACCCAAGATATACTGTCACTACCTGGCCTGCTACTGAAGGATAAATCAAAAGGACATAACTGAAAGAAGACCATGAAGATGGTACCTAAGGCTCCCGAGGTACTACCCTCATGCTGATACTAGTGCTGCCCTTGAGACTGTGCATACAACCGCGCTCTGTGCTGCCTGACCCTCTGAGCTCGCGATGGCAGAGGATACTGTGCCAATGGCTGAACATCTAGTATTGGCCCTAACTGCTCATCCACTGCTGGAGGTAATGTTTGAGGTGAGTGAAAGGACTGAGGTGGTACATCTGGTGTAGCTGGTTGTCCTCAAGATATCGGATAGGGGCAAGTGCTAACTGAATGGTCCTCTGCACCACATCGGAAGCATCGACTACTGGCCGCCCAACAAACTGATCTGAGATGCCCTATCTTGCCACAATAGGTACATGCTTCTTGTTGTGCCTGATACTGCTGCTGGTCCCTCTGTCTATGAGCCTGGGCCTGTATATACTGATGAGGCCTCTCCTGCTGGAATGCATGGGACTGTATCAGTAAAGGCCTCTGAGTTTTTTTCTGCTGAACTGGTGCTGGTGCCCCGAACTGTGGAACTACAGACTGGAAGGATGAAGATCCAGCTGAACTCCTCCTGGGATAAACCACTATTATGTGGTCTGGTGATCCGTATGGCAAACATAGAAAGTTGGCCCTTCGATAAGTAATATGAGTGTGTCCCTCCTTCCACAGAAGGAACATACGACTGGTAACTCCTGGTACTGGTGTGGATAATTGTATGGTGGTACTGGTAAGGGATGTCGGGATGAAAAGCCTGACTTGGGTGCATGGTACCTCTTACGACCCTCAGTTCTAGATGTGGTCCTCCTAGCTATATGCTCGTGCTCTCGTACTGCCTCTACAGTAGGCCGGGCTCGATATGCTGACTGATTTGATGACTGGTACTGCCTGGTTCCACCTTCTGGCTGCAAGTCCTCGGTTTCAAATACCTCTGGTATTCCTTTTCTACTACGGTCCATCAACATCTGGATACTCTGCTGGAGAACGAGATCTCGTTGTTGTTGTGACTCCATGAAGCCCCTGAGAACACCTACCAGCTCATGAACAACATTCTCTGGCTATTCTGGCACGACTGACACTCCTGGCTGATCAGGTTGAACTGACACATCTGCCCTCGGGTCAACTCTGAACTCTGCCCCTGAATGCTGAGACTGATCCTCCATAACTGGCATAACAGAAGATTGCTGACCTACTATCCGTAAAACCCGAATAAGCTGATTGAAAGGAATAAGAATAGTGCCCCTGAAAGTTGAAGGACACAAGGATCAAATCGAGGGAACATGAAAGATCAACGATCAAGGCAGATATCAGGTCAAAGGATCAGAGATATAGAATAACACGAAGGATATCAATAAAGAGAATTGTGACTGAGATATCTAAACATCAGTAACCCCCATATATCTAATAAATCAGACCTGCATGGGCCACCACTAAAACCTATGTCACGCCCCAGAACCAGAATACTGGCAAGTCGGGACGGACCAGGCCAGCTACGTATACCAAAGTACTCCAGTACTCCGAAATAACGTATAAGCTGTATAGACATGAGGGATACTACTACAAGCCAACTGTCGATCCTAGGTCAAGCAATCCTAGGTATCTCAATCACAGGCAGTAAACAATGTACAAGAAGTAAGATCAACTGGAATATAAAATAGTAAAGCGTTCCAAACTATCATATATCAATGATCATGAAGCTAGTAATACAGAGTAAAGACTAGCAAGAGTAATAGTCATATATGATAAGCTCTAGCTATAATCTAGAATAATGCAAATCATGTTCTGGCCCGTAGGCTAAATGTCAAGTCCAAACACGAGCTAAACAAGTGCTCGGTGGCTAAATGCTACAAAAGAATAATATACATAACTAGTGGAAGAATGATATAGGAAACCCACTATGGTACTCTGGTGCTCCGGGTAGTCACCGTCGAGTAGATGGTACAAAAGATCCTCCGGGCTCCTCTATCAGATCTGGCCAAACAAAACCAGTAGGGTCAGACCCCCAATAGTAAGTACCATAAAGGAAGCCAAACTATGAACTAAAACCAACAATAACTAACATAGCAACGGATAGAGACAAAAATAAACAAATGCAAATCGAGACTCGTGCGCTACCAATGCACTTATCTCGAGAATAGGAAAGACAATAAGTAAAGCAACATGTAGCATAAAGTAAAGGACATGTGACATAATGTAAACTGTGGACATATGAATTAAACTGAACATGTGAACATGTAAGATAACTAGAACATGTAAGATAACTGGAACGTGTGAGCATGTAGGGTAACTGGAACATGTGAGCATGTTAGGTAACTGAGATATGTAAGTATGTTAGGTAACTATATAGAACGACAAATAATAAGATGACTTAGGAACTATTCCGAAATCCAAGTTACAACCCGTAAACCAAACAAGGACCGGGGTTGTAACCCTTCTCCTGAAGAGAACTTAGTCTCTAATTATTTATCGACAAAAGTAAAGCATAACAATGATGTACTGAAATAAACAAATCCAGACACTGCCTAGACAAACTAGACTAGACTGGACTTTATACAACCAACATGGCCAAGCAATGAGTACGACTTTATACATTAGCTAACTAGGGTTATCACAATCCTAATTACTAACAAATGCAAGTTTGAGAAATCCAAGTCCAGTTACCTGCCTGCTGCTGCCTGAATGATCCAAGCCAAGGATGCAATAGTATATAGTGGATACATCTCCCGAGAGACAAATATATCCTATAATAGTGGGTACATCGCTCGGAAGACAAATGTACCCTAAGACATATAATAATGGGTACATCGCCCAGTAGACAAATGTACCCGGTACAACACTCGACGGTGCGCTGGAAGTGTGCTCATCATGACAGATAGCTCCAAATCCCATGAATATATATAAGACCAAGACCAAATGGGCAACAGGTAACTGGGAAATCCTCAATGATCTAAGTAATCAAGCTAGTTGTTTAGTCCTTAACATTTTTTTGTTGGATTCTGGGTATAGCATTCTGCAGAATCCATCCTAGACATAAGACATGCAAAACTGGACAAAAGCAAGAATGTGCACTATAACAAACCACAACAAGAAAATGTAATAAACTGGAAGCTAGGAGTGCGCTATGACGAGCCGCTATAGAAAAATCAGGGAGTACGCAATGACATGCCACTATCATGTAAGTAAAGAAGGACATGTATCGTGAGTGCGCCACGACGGGCCACTATCTAGTAAGTAAAGAAGGACGTGTATCATGAGTGCGCCACGACGGGCCACTATCTAGTAAGCAAAGAAGGCATGGCAACAATTATCATAGCTTATAAGAAAGAATCTATCAAAAAGACATATCATGGCATGTAGAAAATAATAATTAAAGCTAAGTACATTTCATAGAAAAAAGATTAAACATGTGCTAGTGTCAAGTGTATATAGGATTTACAATCATTCTCTAACTATGCAAGATCATCTAATCATGTTAAAAAATTATTATAGACGAAGAAAATATCAAAAACGGACAAAAACGGGCAGAAACGGACCAAAACAGACAAAAACAGCCTAAAACGGCATACCGACGGTATTTCGGCCTAAAGACAGAAAGTTTCTGGTACAAAAATCGACATACCTTCGGTATACTACGGTATACCATCGGAATTCCGATCTTCTAAACAACAACAAAATCCAGATTTTTGCCAAATCTTATTTCGGCCATAAAAACTTTATTTTAAATCAAAATTCGGATTTTTAAAAGTCAAAATTGTATAGAATTAAATTTTCTACAACATGGAACTATTAGATTTTGCAAATTCAAAGATTTGATAGATCAATACCTCAAAATAATCCAAACAGAGGTTCTCGGGATACCGAAACGGGTTCCGATTGCCACCAAACTTAAAATCCATGTATACAAGATAGGTAAGGACCTCATATATGTATATGTGACCAAGATCCATGATGGTAACACTAGTATCACTCTTGATACCAAGTTTTCTACTAAGTCAATATTCGGTTTTAACAGAAAATCAAAACCGTGCTTAAACAAATTTTGAAAACATGCATATATACGAGAATCATAAGAAAAACATATTTAACAAAATGAGTTTAGGAAATTCTAAGCATTTAATACCAAGAAAAACAAAAATAATAATAAAATACTATTGTTCAAGAATTTGGCAAGATGTACTTGCCTAGGTTAAGCTTCGAGCCGAATCTTCTACTCCTCCTCCTAGGGGAGTTAGACACCACACCCATGGCCTCAAGGCCAAGCTCTTGGCAAGCTCCAAGGGAGAGAGAAGAGAAGAAGAAATGAAGAGAGAGTGAAGAGAATGAAAAGAGAGGAGAGAGAAAGTGAAAGTGTATATATAGAAGGGAAAATTAATCTTGATCGTTGGATCGTGATCCACGTCAAAATCTAAGTCAATCGTGGCCATTTAAACAAAACCAAATATCCAATGGGTAATAGGATGCATCTATACTATTCATTAAAATATCTAAACACTATTCATCAAAATATCCAAAACTATTCACGAAAATATCGAAAACACTATTTATGAAATATCTAAAATTAAAAATATCTAAAATGTGGAAAATCTATCCGGACGGTATGCCGTCGGTATACACCGGTATACGGGCAGTATGCCGACCAAGGAGAAAATCTATAAGTTGGAAAAATTTAAAGCGTTACGAAAACCAAAAAAATGCGAAATACAGTACAAAATACGTATCCGTATATAAATACTGATACTGTGAGACGAGTCTCACAGTAGTGGAGATTTTTATACTTTTATCTGAGACATTGTTGTGATCATTTATTTGACTGAGACTTGTACCTATGGAGTTTCCATGTGATTTTATACTTATCTTTGACAGTTTTATATTCCTTTATTTCAGCACGATATGCTTTCTTATTCTGTGATTCTTGTTCTGTGGATGAGTATAGATATGTGCCTGCTATGAGATTATTTTACAGCTTAAGATACCTTCCATTGGTCTATTAAATTGTATTTACCTATGGAATGTGTCTGCTGGCATGCCACGTGTTCTAGTCCTTATGGATTTTAGGACTGGGGCGTAACATTTCTGGACATTGTATTTTGGATTTCATCATTGTATATTTTATTTTACCGAATTTGTCTCCGGATAACTTTGTACTCAAATGACTTGGTAGATTGTGGTAATTTCTGGGACATTTATAGATGCTGTGGTGTTTTGCTTTACATTGTGACTTAGATTTTTCCTTAGTATTATACAACTTACTTCATCGTATCTATCGACGAAGGCTGGACGTGTCTGACTCGTATCCGATTATTCGAGAGCGGATCGTAACAACTAGGTAAAGTCTGGACTGAAGGGAGTTTATTTTCAGTTGAAGGTTGTACAGGTAAGAGAGGGGATTTGAGTATCCTATGTGCCTATGTATTCGTATCCGTAAAAAGGGGTAATATGAGGAAAGTTTGGTGAGCATCAGTCTTTGGACTGAATATTGAAGAGCTTTGGGTATCAGAATAGTAAAGGAGGAGGGTGTTGCTTTAGTTCTTGGTCTGAACTATAAGAGGGGAGCCATATCAGTCATAGGGGACTGAAGAGGGCTTGTGTTCAGTCATTGGACTGAACAGAGGGGGGTCCAGTCCAGTTTAAACTGAACTGAATTAGAGATAATATTAAGTTTTTTGACTGAACTTAGAGAGAGGGAGGCTTGGCTTGTTAACTGGAATTTATGTGGAAGAAAAACTTTAATGTGTATTGTGATCAGTGGACTAATCCTTATGATCAATCATGGACTGATCTTGCTATCAGTCCTTAGACAGATGTGAAGTATCAGTTAAGGGACATGGACAGGTCATGGGGGCTCGACCATAGGCAGGGGATACCTCCATGTGTGGTTACAAGTATGGGTGTGGAACCTTGAGCACTAGGTTTCGAGAGTGTAGGCTAGGGTATGTGCTGCCTGTACACAGTGACCATGAATTACCTGCACACTAGAGGCAGGGCAGGGAGTTTGCACAGGTCCAGGCCTGTGCACAAGTGCACAAGTAGAGTGAGGGTTTGTATTAAATAAACTGTGTGTGTGTGTGTGTGTGTGTGTGTGTGTGTGTGTGTGTGTGTGTGTGTGTGTTTGTGATAGGAGGTTTGACATATGTGAACACACACCCATGGTGCCATTTTGGTGTGTTAGGATGTTTAGGTAAGTAGGAATAGGGGGTTTAACCTATAGTGACTATGGTAAGGAAAAAGAGTAGGGATACTAGTATATATATACATATTAGTAGATAGTGTATACGGACACCAAGGGTATCCTAGTATCCTATATTTTGGATATTAATATTAGATAGCTGGGTTAGTTAGATTTGACTAGTATTGACTAGTTTATAGCTAATGTTAGTCAAATTTGACTAGTTAGACTTTGTGTTGACTTGGTTTGACCATTTGACCTAGAATTGACTATTTGACCTAGAATTGGACTAGTATGACTTGTTTCTAATTCCAAACATGATATTGATACAATATTCCATTTTTAGGTCTTCGAGGCGCCGTATCGGACGTCGCTGATATTTCACATTTGATCTTAGGCGAGTACATTCTCTGATAATTTTCGGTTTATGGTATTTTCTATGTTTCGTGTATTTAGTGTAGATATCCTTGATTCTCGACATACTGGTTACACAGATTGGTATTTTTGGATCCTGTCGTGAGATGTTAATCCTTGTTTATCTTAGTGTATCTTGTACAAGCCATGTTGTAGTTCTTGTGCAATATATGGACATCGATTTTCGAGAGGACTTGCTACCTTCTCCTAGAATTCTGTGTCATAACGTGTAATGGTTGGATCTACTGTACCAGTCGAGGACGGGGAATACTAGTCTAAATGTGTGGTCAATACCCTCCTTGTGTAAGTCTAGTTCCTTGTGAGTGTTAATCATACACCTCACGTATGATTAACCAGGCCATAAAATCTTGTGCAAGTTCCCAAGTCGGCCACATGTCAAAGCTAATATTCACTCACATAGATAGTATGATTCTGGACTTTTGTAGATGATATAACCTGTTTTTACTATTCTTGCTTTTGTTTACAGCTTTACCATGCCATGATACTTTCATGTACACTTTATTATTTCTCGTCTCTCTATTTACTGTTACATAGTCCATATCATTTACTGGAACTGTTATTGGAAATGTGCTTCGCTCCAATCCTGACTGGATATTTTTTCAGACGACGGCGTGGACGAGTGCACCACCTACTGTGGTCCACATGACGTAGTGGGTATAGACCATGAGACCCTAGCCCAGCAGGGTTTAGCTCCAGCTGAGGAGGCTTTAGTGGTGACTCAGTTAGACTAGGTTTTGACTGGACTCCGTCTCCAGCTTTATCAGTTTGCCTGTTTATTATTTTGGATTTGTATAACTATATTTGACTCAGACTCTGGATATGTGTTTGATACTTTACACTCTGGATATTCTCTTTTGTCAGAATCATTTATCATGCCTTTATATCTTCATCATAGATTTATGATTGAGTATGCTATTTCATATTTGTCCTCTAATTGGAGATAGGATATATTGATAGGTTATTATATTCAATGCATTTATAGTAGACCTAGACAGCGTTCTACCGCCGACTCTGCGGCGTAGGCTGGGCGCTGCCATGCACTCATGCCCCTATATCGTGTGCGGCTTGTGACAATGCCACCAATAGTAATGCTTCAGGTCTCGGTACATCTTAGTACTTCTAGGATGAATAGAATAAATGGAGCTGTGCGCTTCATTCATCAACTCTTGCCTCAACTCTACATTCAAAACATATAGGCTATGACCTTTTTGTGTTGCATCAATACACATCCAAGTCCACTACCTGACGCATTACTATATACAACGAATCCTTTCGATCTAGAAGGAAGTGTCAAAATAGGTGCCGAGGTCAACATTTTCTTCAATTCCTCAAAAACCTTCTGACAGTCTTCTGTCCACTAGAACTCCTGATCCTTATGTGTCAATCTTGTCATCGGTTCTGCAATTTGTAGAACTTTTCTACGAACCTCTGGTAATACCCGGCAAGTCTGAAAAAACTCTAACTTCTGCAACAGATGTCGGTGTCGGCCAAGACTCTACAGTAGCTATCTTTTTCGGATCAACTAAAAGTCCTTCTTTCGAGATAATGTGTCCCAAAAAAGGAACTCTATCAAGGTAGAATTCGTACTTACTAAGCTTGGCATACGGTCTCTCCTTCCTCAATACTCCCAATACAACTCTAAGATGCTCCTCGAAAAAATAAAAAAAAATTAGTCAGGAAGAAAAAATGGACAAAAGTATTACTACAGAAAAATTCTAATATGGTTAGTCGTACCATTCTATCGTAGGTATAGTATTATCAACTTATTCAATGATACCCGTCAGTTCACTCCTAGCAATTTCTCTTAATTGGCTCTATGCATCCGATATCCAGGCACTCATACTCGACTTATAATCTTACTAGGATCCATCTCCAAGAAACTTACCCGTTTCTAGATACCGAACATCACAATCACACCAATAATCTAGCTTACTTATATTCTATAATATAACTAGAAGATTTGTATATTTTATTCATTTAATAAGTAGAAGGTAATAGGAACCTAAGGCTGGGTCAACAAACCTATATACCAACTTCAAACAATGGCAGGGTCAAGCAAAGCAGGAAGGTTTGTCGTATTATTTCTAAGAACGGTATGAGGCCAAACAAGATGCATAGGACGTAGTCTAGGTAAGACTCGAGAACCATATATTTCTGTGATCATGTCACGTGAAGTTACTAACATGCCAGTGTGCATCTGGCTGCAAATAACTTTCTTGTTCCATAATGTGACGGATGGCTGCAGTGCACATCTGCCATGCCAAATAATACAGGTTCTTGAGCTTATCTTGGACAAATTCATAAAATATTTCCAATTTAAATTTTTACGAAAATACATGAGAAGAGGTCAACATGCATAGGATATGGTTCAAGTAGAATTTGATAAACATATATAGCCATGATGCCGTTATCTGAAGTCATGCCTCGTAGTATTTCTCTGGCGACAAAAACTTTGATTCCGCAATACAAGGATAAATATAATTTTTCAAAATTTTCCCTGGACCAATCCATAAGACACTTTCCAACAACTTAGCGAAATGAACGAGAAGAATTTCTCAAGAAGTCAACGGGGAAGGGTTTAGTCAAATCTCGAGTAAGGAGAACACAAAAGCAATCATATTAAGAAAAAGATAACATGAAAGCAATCATGCTGAAAAGTATTAGAGAAGTTTATAATACTAGTTGTGGATGTATCCTCAAGTCCTATTCCTTAATCGGTTACAAGCTCGTAGTAGTATGACTATCCGAGGTATCACCATGACTTCTCACAATTCGTGAAGACTACTGTAAAATCCCCAAAAATTTGATAATTTTATTTTTATTTAAGGTATTTTTACACTAAATGTAATTTAAATTGATATATTCTGTTGTACATCTTGCTAAGAAATTGGTAGCAAGTCTAATGCTACAATAGAGGTAATCATAGATTAAGTTTACTTAATTGAAATTATGAACTAAATAATTATATATATTAGTCTAGAAATTTTAAGGAACTTTTATTTCTTTTTAAATATCAAACAATATTGGATTAATTTGTGATTTGGTTTATAATAAAATAAATAAATAAAATAATAGCAGTTAATGAATACATGTTGTATAAACATATGTATATTCTGGTGTTAGAAATATTTTTAAAATTTTAGGATTTTCTTATAATTTATTTAGACTTAATTATTATGTCTATATATCAATATATAAGTGTATAATTGAAAAAAAAACATTACTGTTACTGTTCCCTAAAACCACATTAAATCCGGTCAATCTCTAAAATAAATCTTTGGCAAATCTTTGCGGCTCAATCCCAAAAATCGTTCTCTTCCACAGTAGATCAAACCACGGATTCAAATCGCGTTTTAGATCGATAAAACCAAATTGAAAACAGAGATTTTAAAACCTCTAAAAAAACTTCTTTTTCTTCATTCTCTAAACCAAATTCTTCTCGTGATCGAGGCTCATGAACCCAGCACCAACCCCGACCTCTCCCCAGATTCAGGCGGCCGTGGCCGACCAATTGCACTGCCTGCAAAGCCGTTGGATGGCCGGGGGGATGCCGGCGCAACCGAACCTGACCCAGCACAGAGAAGCTCTGTTCCACTACAAGAAAATATGGCTTTACCAACGTTTATTCTCCCGACGTTTATGTTAAAGTCGGCTTAGGCATGATACATCGACGTTATTCCATAAACGTCGACAAATATCGACGTTTTATTGTAAAGGTTGAAAATTTTTGACGTTTATTTTCTGGCATTTATGGTAATGTGGGCATAGATATGGTACACTAACGTTTCTCAACAAACGTCAAGTAATTAGCTGATGTTTAGATGTAAACATCGAAAATGCATGACTGATTTGTATAAACGCTGGTTATCTTGAATTAAAATATGGAAATAATTTTCTTTTCGATCTTTATTTCGACTTAATTTTTTTTAAAATGTCGGTTTAATATACAGATTTAGATTTAGACGGAAAGAGTAAAAACATTGGTACAAAGAGTAAAAAAATGTCGGTTTACTAATTTTTTTTACTCAAGTTTTGGAAAAATAAAATATTAATTCTCCCGCACTCATTTTTCAAGTTTCCCTCCACTCCCCCTATCTCTCTTTCGGTCGAGTGCTTCCTCCATCGTCAAAGCCCCCTACCTCACTCCTATATTTCATTCCCATCTTCACTTCCTCCTCTTCTCTCTCTCTCTATAATCGGAGCATCAGCAACTTCTCTGCCATGATTGGCACTCTCTATCCACTCTCTTAATTTATAATAGGGTTTCCGTTAGCACAGAAAGTAAGGATCATGAGTCAGATCGCGCCCTCGGATACCTATTAGAACCTCTCAAATCTGTCCCCGTTGGACCACCCTCTGGTCGCAAGCACGGAGGATGAGCCCTCCGCTCCGCCGCCATTCAGCTTCTGGTGGCTATGACGGCACAAGAACTACTCATCACCGTACGCTCCCCGTTCCCACCGCTGTCATGGGTGGCCGAGTACCATCAATGCGACAGTAATGTGTTTTGCTCACTCCGATGACGGTTCAGGACCACCCTTCCGACCTTGCCCGGACCCGGACCTGAGTTATTGATGCTGGAGACGGAGGCATGCTCCTATAAGGTGTTGAGGCCCCAGAAGTGGAGGATAATGAGGTGAAGAGCAATAATGTTGCCAATTTCTAGTGTAACATCTGTTTAGATTTGGTAAACGAGTTCGTGGTTATTTTGTGTGGCTATTTATTCTGCTGATCGTGTTTGTATCAGTGCTTGCTTGTTCATAGTTGTTCTTTTTCCCAAACACAGAAGTGAAGATACGAATGGAAGGGCGATGCGACCTGTTTTGCTATTCAAGAATCAAAAGAAGCTCTTTAAATCCTAAGGAAAAACTGTTAGATATCTTTCAAAGAAGATACATCTACGCGGTTACTGTAAGCACGCCTGCTATTACCTACTAATAATCAAGCTTTCCGACATTAGTATTTGTGTTTAGAGTATTTTGATTAAGCGGTTTGTATCACTCAAGTGGGAACCGATTTAATAGTCTTCCCTTAAATTTTAGGTATCGACATCGGGGACTTTCATAGGATGCTTTCTAACAGGAAAATCATTCTACTTGACGGTAATAATCCTTCGTCTTACAAAACTTAGTTCTCATTCGACACTAAGACTATTTTGAACTTAGTCCAATATTTTTTTTGTTAGGCTTCGATTGAGTTAAAAGTTTGTGCAAACTATTTCTACTTATTGGTTGCAGTGCCAATGATGTAACACCTGCTGGATTTGGAAACTGGATATTATTAAAGATAACAGAATGATGGACAAGTAGGTTGATTCATTTATAGGAATGCGTTAATAATGGTATTTGGCTGCTTGGGTGATTTTTGTTGAGATATTGGGGTTAGTTTTTTAATTTTTTGTTGTTGTTTTTGTTAATATTTTTATAGGAGAGTTTAGAGCTTGGAGCATGGAGACATTTATTTTGAAGATTGAGGTTGACTGGAGTTCCATGATATCGTGTTTTTATCTGGCACACCAAATTTTGTTGGTCTAGCATTGCTGAAAGTTTTGATAAATTTGGTAGATGAGTAGGGGGTATAGAAGATATAATTTTTCCTTCATTTGAACATGGTTCTATTGAGGGGGGAAGCTGTGGCAGAACCTCCATGTTTCAGTAAATAGAATTCAGTGGTATATGCCTTTAAAGAGGAAATGATATGAAAACACATACGACAAAGCAAGTCTCTAGGCGGAAGAGTTCACAAGGGAGGATTATAGAATTCCATGCCAATAACCTAGTATCCTTCAAAATCAAAAGAAAAGGATTTATGCATATAACAATGTGGCAACTTCTAAAGCTTCCCATTTTGTTGAATTCTTTTCTATATGCTACCAGACATGTAGAAATGGAAGTCATTGATTTTCTTCATAAAATTTAAGTTACAGAAAAAGTCAACATGTGATCTTTAAGTTACATGTGATATCATGTGTGTGTCAGCTCTGTTCGTTCTTGGTATGTTCTTTCTAGTTACTTCAGTTTGATAGTTAATTTACTAGAGTACCAACATGTTTACTCTTCTCTTTGGATAGGAATACGGAAGGTATATTATGGTTGTGCGAAAGGTAAATTTGGAGGATATGGATCTATCTTATTGCTACATGAATTTTCTTCTAATAAAATGTAAAGGTAAATGAAAAGGTTTTTCTATTGTTTAAACTTATCTGTGGTTCATTATCGATATGTTAATCTATGCAATGATTTTATCGACACTGAGCACCATGTCCTATAAAACAATTAAAGTTTATTTTGTGTGTTTTACTATCTTCTATTTGTAATTCTGGTGAGGATTTGTTTCTTAGACCCTTGATTAAGTAGTTCGCTAACTGTTGTTAACATTAGTGTTCTATTTAACTTTGTTTTACTTGAGAGTTTAGAATTTTTTTATAAGGGACTAGGTTGACATTGGAAAGAGCTTTAGTGCATATAAACCTAAATTCAATATAAACGTTTCATTCTTGCATAATTAATGTTTTCTTTTTCTTGGTAATTCAGAAAAAAAAACTGTAATGTCTCCCCTTGGATTCAGTACTAACTTAGGCTGGCTGCCTCCGATTGTTTGTATTAATAGTTTATTACTATCTATAACCCTCTATGAGAGTAATGATGATTTGCTATGACTGAAGTCATCCATTCACCCAAAAGACTTATACTGGAAACTATTGCTTTAATTTTCCTATTAATTACTTAAACTGCTCTATTTGTAGCAGTAATGTGGTACTACAGATAAAGAGCTACAAATGTACCAGAGAACTAGTGTCATCAGAGGACGTTGCTCTTTTCCGAACTTCTTTTGATCAGGAAAATCCCAATGGTAAGTCCATCAGAAATATTTTTTCCAATCTTATTTAACTTAGTTTGCTTACTGCTTAGAAAAGAGTTACTCTCTGAATATTGCCTAAAAGTTATTACAATTAATGATTAAATTAACTAGGAGACAAGTGATGACTGTATGTTTATATTGCTGGATGATATATATTTCCTAGTGACAATATGATGTCTGGAAAACCCAGGGTTATGCCACCTTTAATTCCTTTACTACTACAACACCACAATGGCAACAATAACTAACAAAAATGATTTACACCAACCATTTATTGTGTTCTATATAATCCTTTTCTTCCATTCAGATCTATTGGGGCTATTTCCATTGTTGTTATGGAACATGATCGTGGTTGTTACCAACGTAACCCTTAGATAAAAAAGAAGTAAATTTGGTATACCATGATGTTTTCTGCAAGATCCAACTCTAGCCAGCTGTTTCAGTTAGAAACATCTTGGGTATTATGTTAGCTGGTTTTTTTAATTCCAACTCCAATTCACATGGACCTAAAATTTAGAAGTCTATCGAAGACCTTACACTCATGTCTGATTAGCATGCATCAAGCCTACTGACAACATCAAAATTGTCTAATATATTACATTTTAAATATATTACACTGTCCATCATATCTTTGTTACGAAAATTATTCCAAATAGCGTTGAAGACATGCATTTAAGGCAATTCCGATTATAACCAAACCACTCCAAATCATTCTACCTTCTGATAGTGAATTGTAACCACATCTATTTCCCTAATTTGGGGTTGGTTACAAGTACATTGCTATCTTTTAGATTTGTGGTGCATCACTAAGTTGTTGTATCATGTGCTTATGTTGCCCACATTAGTCGGAAGGAGCAATTTCATAGTTTATTCGGGCTATCAGATGGTAAACAATAGCCACTCAAATTAAGTCAGATTACTTTGGCCATCTTTGCATTTCAAGTTGTATCCGAGCATACAATTATACTATATAGTCGGAATCAAGAAGTAAGCAATATGACTTATGTTGCTTGTGTATGGGTCCGAAAAGTAAAGGGGCCAATATTTTCCAACTAGGGTCGTGTGTGTGGAGTCCAATTAAAAACTTCTATCCAGTAGGACGTGCCAGGTAGAATTTTCAATCTGAATGTTGGAACTTGCACCTCATAAGCCTAAGGTAACTCCTCATCTTGAATAGTAGGATTCTGGACACTAGAGATCTTTGAAAATATCAGCTAGGAAGGATTAGATATTCTCTGATACAAATGTCTATAATTGTCTGCCAAAAGATTTAGAACCATTTTCATTTTTCTAGTTTCTACAACTTATTTCTTCCCATAAAGGTGGCTAGAATTGAAGCCACGGGATGTTCTATGCATTAAAATATTGGATTGCTCTGTACACAAATTCTTCTACTTCATGAGCCGCTAGTTCTTTGCTACAGGAACCTCTGATTCTTGTTGTAGTTATGGGATTGCTTCACAAGGGAGAATTATCAAGTAAAAAAGTTGGTACCACTAGCAGTAGGAAAAAGGTGTCTAAAACTTATTTGTCAATTTAGGTTTACAAAACAGGCTGAATCAGTTATTGCTGTCGAGGTAATTTTTCCTTGTGTGATAACATTTTTCTTTTTCCTTATTCTTATTAGGTTGCTTTCTTCTAGTTATAATCTGGTATACTATAAATATTCTAAAGTACCTGCCCAGTTTATTATGGACATATATTTGAAAATTGGTGCTCTTTCATGGTCTCTGGATCAATAGATATGTCATAGAGATTATTTGACTATAATGATCTGCAGATTCTTTCTTTTGTTCTTTTACTTATTGAATTAACGGTATTGCTTATAATTTATTGATGTGCCTTATTGACAACTGATATATTTTTATGAAAATATTTACAGGCTGCAAGAGAAATGGGTGCCTTTAAAGAAGCAAAACATAACCTGGAAAAACGTATTG
The DNA here is from genome assembly GCA_029216955.1 of Iris pallida. Classification (NCBI taxonomy): domain Eukaryota; kingdom Viridiplantae; phylum Streptophyta; class Magnoliopsida; order Asparagales; family Iridaceae; genus Iris; species Iris pallida. The sequence continues at coordinate 28,300,978 of JANAVB010008400.1, read as the reverse complement.
AGGAGCTGACATGTCGTTTACAATTGGAGAAACGATTAAGAGTAATCACTTATTTTTTGTGAAATGAGTAATTTTAATTAATTAATTCAATGTTATTTTTATTTATTATAATTAATATTTCTGAATATTTTAGTGTTTGGTCAAACTCGTAAAATTTTCTTTTTATTTAATTGTATAATTTGTTGCTAAATTAATTATTATCATTTTTAGGAAAACTATATTTTTAGAAATAATTAATAATTCTAGGATTTTAGTGTTGGACCAAACCGTCCCGAACCCATCTCGAACCCAAGTTCAGTTTTCCGAAGTTAATTCGGAAGTCCCTTAGTATATATTTATAAATAAATAAATATCAATTTCTTTATTAAAAACAAAAGAATTCTTTTATTTCCTTTAACTTTCTTTTAACTCTCATTAACTCACTTTTTTTTTTCTCTCTCTCAATTCTCTAATTCTGAGAGAAAGGAAACCTTTCCTTTCCTTCTCAAACGTTCGCTCGGCCGACCCCCTCGGCTCCCAAACCGCTCCGTTCACCTCCCCAAACGGCCATGGCCTTTGGGTTCCGAAACCCCAAAACAATTCTTCCTATATAAACCTCCTTCTCTTCATTCTCCTCATCCACTCTCCCAAACTCCCGTGCCCTAGCTTTTCGAGCCGAGCCGAGCCTTTCCCGTCGGCGACCCCTCCGCCTGAGCTACGCCCCCGCTGCTCGCCGGCCCTCGGCGAACCCGGCCGCCCGATCCCTTCGCGCCCCGCCGGCCCCTGACGAACCCGGCTACCTCCCGCCGCCCGAGCCCCGGCACTTGTACACGCTGCCCGTACGCATCTCCCTGTGCGCGCTACCGTTCCCGTGCCCCGGTTTGCTGTCCAGATCTGTGTTTTTCGAGGCACGTTCCGCTGTCCGCGTGTTTTGGATTTTTTCGAGATCCGCGGGTTCTTTGTTTTCTCCTCTTTTTCATCTGAGAGCTCTAGCCGAGCACCCCAGATATCTTCAGTGTTCATGTATCCCTCCCATTTAGTGTCGATGATGACATGGTCCCCGATCCCGCTATGGGAATCAGATCGATTCGCGGATTCGGATTTTCCGAACTCCCTTTCGGAATGATTATGTAGATTTGTTGTTGTTCTATGATTATGTGGTTTTGTGGTTTTTCGGAAGTTCCGAGAGAAGTTCAGATTTTTCGGAAATGGCTATGTGACCATTTTCCTTAGAGAGGTTCTGTGGTTTTTCGGTTTTCCGAGTTATATTTCGGGTTTTCCGAATTTTATAGTTCGGAAAGTTTTTTGTGATTTTGATATAAACCTACTCTTGGGTTGGATAGATTGGAATTTCTGGTTAGGAATGTTTTGTGGTATTGTGGGTGTTGGTATTTTCCCAGGATTGGGTTGTCCCAATTATAGAGGAAGTGCTGCCCAAATTTTCAAAAATATATTTTAAAACTATTTTCAAATCCCGATCTTTTTAAAACAAACTACATTTTGGAGTATTGGTTTTAAAATAAATTTTTACATCTTTTCGGGCGACGACCATATTGGTCCATGGGCCCTAACTAAATGCAAACGAAACCGGCCAACCCGGACGTTAAGGCATTAGTTAAAACATGAGTTTTTTAATGACCAAGTCTGAGACGCATTTTATAATTATCTTTAATTTATTATTATTTTTAGAATGGGTTACTGCTGTTAGTATTTTGGTGCAGGGCTTCGGCCTACTGTTGGACCATTCGCGGTATTCAGAGCTCGCCTTTAAATTAAATTAATTTATGTAAAATTTGTAAGGACATAAGTCCAAGTTTTCTTTTCTATTTTTCCTGTGGATCTGTAATAAGTAGTTTAGTTTTTCTTTTTCTTTTCTGGATTGTTGTTTTGTAGGTAAACGCATAAATAGTAAACTGAATATTTATCTTTTATAAAAAATTAATAAAAGTTTTCTCACATTAAATAAAATAATAAGATTTCAAGTTTGTAACTTAGACAATTTCATGTTTTCTCATTAAAAGAAAATAACTAATTTTTTATATGTATATATTACAAAATACAAAGTTTTGCCAAATAATTGAAAAAAATACGATGTTTTCCAATAAAAATGTTAACTTGACTTTTACCTCGTTAAATTAATAACTTTGAATCGCATCGATAAACGTGTTTTGTTTATAACAACATAAAATTTGACTAGGATCAAATTTTAGAGATTGTAACTAGCACACCTAGATATAGTTTCCTCATTTATGCTAAGTCGGGATTCTCAATGTAAGATTTCGAGGACGAGTCTGATTTTCTTTCCGGAACCGACTATTCAAACCCAGTCATAAACAAAGGCAAGTACGGTTGTGTTTATTTTTCAATTTAGTTAATAATTGTAATATTGCAAGATTAAACCACATTGCAACACGGAACTCTCTACTAGAGTATTGATTGTTATTGATTGTGGGATTGGGGGAGTAGTGTAGTGTATTATGACCAATACCCCTCATATTGCATATTGATTGTGCGAGCTTACCCCTCTTGCACACGGGGATAAGCCGTATCGTATCACTAGGATACAATTGTACAACCCAAGCCGGTCATAAGCATTACATACTCAAATTATATTGTTTTTAATTGTAGAAAATTGTAGGATAATATTGTTCAAGTATTTAAACTGTTTAAATTACAAATTTATAATTATTAGTTGAATTGTTAAATTTTCATAATTGTACTTTGCTCATTTCCTGACTGGATCCCCCACCCCCAATAGGTTCCTTTGATGAAGCTGAGCTATTGATAAATAGCTACTACGACCCGGTGCTTTATCCAGCTGTTCTGCCAGAGTCCCATTTGGAGGACGATGATTCTGTGGCTGACGAGCCAACTTCCTAGATGATGATTTTTCTTTTAGTTTTGATGTTTAAATAAAGAGACAATTTTTATTTTATCTGATGTATTAAATGAAATTTTTGTTGGACAAGTTTTAATATTCGAAATTTAGATGTTGTGACAAAATATATTATGTTGTTGTGATTACCTGTATTTGGATACAGCTTACTGCCGCCGTCTCACAACGGTGCAGGCTGGGCATGATCCGATTCGACCCAACAATTTGAGACCGGGTCGTGACATGTTTTTTAGTGGTGGCCCATGCAGGTCTGATCAACAACTTATGTAAACATATCTAGAAATATTTAGAACACTAGAACATTAATTTATCACAACATAGGGCCGAAATATATTATAAATAAATATTTTTGTTTGTTATAAACTGGTAGGCTACCTTGCTTATGTTTTTCAATCCTAAACCTTCCAGAGTATGGCCACAGACAAGACCAATCTTGCTGGCGATGGGTTGTCATCACCCGATCACACCCTACCTCCTCAATCGAGTCCGGATCCTACACCCCGACAGCTGACCGATCATCCCCATAATGTACCAGCACCCCGTGGATTCTATACTACAACTCAAGTGTTAGATCCTACATCTTCCCAGGCTGAACATCAAGCCTCTACGGTGGTGCCCGACCCAGCTGCCCCACCAGTGCCCGTGAACCCCACCGACCTCGTAGGCCTGCTACGAGGAGTGCTTGAGGCACAAAGAACTCAAGCTGAAGCTCATCGCAAACAGACGGCGATTATGAGAGAAGGCATGAAGAATGCCCATAATGTGGCTATGGCTACACTGGAAAGAGGAAAAGCAGCCCAATCTGAACCAAGGCCGGCTAAAGTCGGCGATATTGAGAAATTCAATAAGCTGGGCCCTCGATCTTTCAAAGGAACCGAGGAAATTATCTATGCTGATGAATGGCTCGACAGCATGGAGCGTCTCCTCAGCGTTGTTCGACTTCCTGATGATCTCCAAGTTGAAGCTGTGGGACTCCAACTGTTATATATAGCCAGCACCTGGTATCGGAATGAACCCTGACTCCAGGACAGACTGCTTGACTGGAACACCTTCAAGAGGTTGTTCCGCAAGAAGTTCTTTCCAACATCAGAGTTGTGGGAGATGGAAAGACAGTTCCAGAATCTGAAGCAAGGGAACAGGACGGTTGGTGAATATGCGGCAGAGTTTGGTCAACTTAGTCGCTTTGCAAAGAACTTGGTTGCTGACCCCGCTGATCGTGCTGAAAGATTCAGGTATGGACTGAGGAAAGAGATTCGCACTCCTGTGATCGCAGGCGGCGCCAAGACGTACGAGAGGATCCAAATACGAGTTCAGAATATAGAGAAGAGTCAGCCTTCTCGTTCAAAGAGGGAGTATTCTGGAACTAGCAACTACCAGAATAACCAGAAGAGGCCCAACCACAACAATAACAACAGGCCTTCTCACCACCAGCAGCAGCATCATCAAGTGAGGAACAATGACAGAGCGCCTCAGAAGCAGATTCCTGTCTGCAATTTCTGCAAGAGGCCAGGACATCAGGCGAACATCTGCAGGAAGAGACTAGGGCACTGCCTAGTTTGTGGGTCTTCCACCCACCAAGTGAGGGACTGCCCCACGGCAATCAACCGGACTGGAATAACACAGTAGAAGGCTCCCCTACCCACTCAGCAATAACAGTTTGGGCAACACAAACAGAAGATTGGGCGAGCTTTTGCCCTATAAGCAGATGAGCAAGAGCCAGAGCAGGAACCTACCGCTGATGTCATCGCAGGTTCCATTTATGTGCATTCACATCCTGCTTTAGCATTATTTGATTCGGGTGCTTCACACAGTTTTATAGCAACAAAATTCATCTCTGCACACCACCTAGTTACGAGTTTTAGCAAGAAGATATGTAGAGTTATGACTGGTGGTAGACCCATACCCATCACTGAGACCTGTAACTGCCCTATAACTATATCAGAACACAATTTCTTAGCACCCTTACTTGTGATGCCCTTATCTAACTATGATGTAGTCCTAGGAATGGACTGGTTAAGTAAGCAGCATGTGCTAATAGATTGTCACAGAGGATGTGTAGTCTTCAGCCCACCTGGAGAGCCGGAGTTTTAAATCTCTCGAGCTCCGGAAGATATATATGGAGGGTATTACTTACTCCTCTATCACCGAAGAATCTGGACCTCCTCACCCTATCATAGCAGAATTCATGGATGTCTTCCCTGATAGTCTTCCAGGATTACTCCCAGATCGAGATGTAGAATTCACCATCGACCTAGTTTCCGGCTCTGCCTCTATTTCTCGGGGATGCTACAGAGTCAACCCTAAGGAGGCCAAAGAAATGAATGACCAGATCAATGAGCTGAAGGCCCTTGGATTTATCAGAGATGGAGCCTCACCCTGGGGAGCACCTGTCTTGTTCGTACCCAAGAAGGACGGGACTGTACGGATGTGCATCGACTACCGGGCGCTGAACAATATCACCATCAAGAACAAGTACCCTCTGCCCCGGATCGATGACCTGTTTGATCAACTAAGTGGAGCTAAGGTGTTCTCGAAGATAGACCTTCGATCTGGCTACCACCAAATTAAGGTCAGGAAGGAGGATATCCCAAAGACGGCATTCAACACCAAATATGGTCAGTATGAATTTTTGGTCATGCTGTTTGGATTGACGAATGCCCCTGCGGTATTCATGAACCTCATGAACAAGGTCTTCCATGAATATCTGGATCAATTTGTTGTTGTCTTCATCGATGACATCCTGATCTACTCGAAGACCGAAGAAGAGCATGAAGAGCACCTAAGGAATGTTCTGGGAACCTTGAGGAAGGAGAAGCTCTATGGTAAGCTATCTAAATGTGAATTTTTCTTAGACAAGGTAGATTTTTTGGGCCATGTTGTCATAGGAGAAGGAATTTTGGTGGATCCAAAGAAGATAGCTGCTATTGAGAAATGGAGTACACCAAGTTCAGTTGATGAAATCAGAAGTTTCTTGGACTTAGCTGGCTACTACCAGAAATTTGTGAAGGACTTCGCCAGAATTGCTGAGCCGATGACGAAGCTCACAAGGAAGAATGAAGAATTTGTGTGGACTGAAGGTTACCAGGCAGCATTTGAGGAACTGAAGAAGAGACTTACAACGGCACCGATACTTGCGCTACCCGTAGGTACAGGCGGTTTCTCAATCTACAGTGATGCTTCTGGTAAAGGATTGGGTTGTGTTCTTCAACAATACGGGAAAGTAATTGCTTACGCATCTAGGTAATTACGGACTCATGAAAAAAACTATCCCACGCATGATTTGGAGCTTGCAGCGGTTATATTTGCACTGAAGCTGTGGAAGCATTACCTCTATGGAGAGAGAGTAGAAATATTTACAGACCACAAAAGTCTTAAATATGTTTTCACTCAGAATGAGATGAACATGCGACAAAGGCGATGGCTAGAGCTGATGAAAGATTCTGACATCGACCTGCAGTACCATCCGAGTAAGGCTAATGTGGTTGCAGATGCACTTAGTCGATACCCGATGGCGATGTTTTTGACCAAGGAGCGGCATTTGCTGGAAGACATAGAGAAGTTTGGACTGAAAATTGTACTGCCTGAAGAAAAAATGAAGAAGCTGGGAAGAGAAGCAACTGTACCAGGAGTTGAATCATCAATGATGCAGTTGCAAGTGCGTTCAAGTCTGATGGATAAAATCAATCGCACTACACCAAAATAGTCATTTCCTAACGACTATATGCGTTAGGAAAAATTTTCCTAACACTTTTTTACTGTTGGTGGTTGGGCGTGGGGAATTTTCCTAACGGTTTTTTACCGTTAGAAAATTTGTGTTCCTAACGGTAAAAAACCGTTGGAAAGTTAGATTTTTCCAACGGTTTTTTACCGTTAGGAACACAAATTTTTCTAACACAAAAAAACCGTTGGAAAAGTAAGTTTTTCCAATGGCTTTTAACCGTTATGAAAGCAAATTTTTCCAACGGTAACAAGCCGTTAGGAATGGATAAGAAATATATTTTTTTAAATGTAGCTCTATTGAACCTGAGCTTTTAGCTCTCAATTATCAACCAATTCATGAGTGGCACACAAAAATTCATGAGTGGCACACAACTGAAGTATTAACACCACAATATACACAAGTAAATTATGTTCCTAAAACAATTGCAAGCACAAAAAAAGAAAGAAAGATGTAGTTTGTGTAACAAATTAAGTATTAATACTATAAATGATGATCTATATAGTCCACCATACATAAGGCACCACATAATGCTGGATCAAAATAAAGCAAATCAAAACAATTACACGAACTGTTACTTTGTTCACAAGTGAGCTTCCTCCCTTTACTGGCTATCAGTATTGTAGTACTTCAACTCAGACCCATGAGTTTTTTTATTTTTCATCCACCTCGATAACCTTCTGACACCAAGTAGGGGAAACTGGGTAATCACCTCATCGACTTGCACCTCCATTGATGAAAGAAGCCCCCTTCGACAGAACCGAGCTTTGTTGAACCAACCGAGTTTGAGATGATTCAGTACAAGAAGTTTTGTCCTTGGAGGAACATGTCTCTGAATCAGAAGACTGCAACCTATTAAACCAGTGCTTCGTGTAGAATTCCATTTCTTGATTTATTCTTTAACTATCTGAAACTTCAAGTTCTTGAAACCCATCGATACAAACTTGTTGCCTTCTATCTTCCCCATGCAGAGTTTCCTGAGGAAGATTGATTAAATAACTAAGACAATGTTTTACAAGTTAAATTTTACAGATTAACAACTAACAGAAAAATAAATTTTGGAAAAAAAATGATGCATAAAAAAATAGATTTACACTTCATGTTATGGCGTAAGATGTGCAACTAATTAACGATGACTTGTGTGGACGATTATGAATCAGGAATCCTAGGAGAAATAGGCTGAAACCTAAATTCCTCAACCAAACACCAATTTGACATATAGAAAACTAGGAATTATGAACTAATACCCCAATGTCACCGTCAACCAGAAATCTATGAATTGGCCAAAATGCACAAAAGATTAATAATTAATGATGTTTCACCAGATTCGCGTAGAGGGGTAGAATCAATTCAAACACAATCATCCTTGATGACTACATTTTCAGCCCTCTCTCTAGTATGCAATAAGGATACATCCAAAAAAGAACAAAAGAAACTGAACCACATATCAAATGACTGCTTAACCTGTCCTAATCTCTTAATATGAGCCTTTAAAGTTCATGTAACTTATGCTTGCAAAAATCCCTGAAATATCAAGGAATTCAGGCTTTAATTAAGAGGTATTCATATTTCCAACCCAGATATGTATTACATTCTACTAATAAAAGGTCTTCTAGACATCAATGAAATGGCCATCTATCTTGAACTCATAATCATATCTAAAACAATATAAATTCCTTGCTTTCTTATGAAATGTGAAATTGGTGTAAAAAGAAAGTGTGAACAAATTACAGGATCCATGTAGAGCTTGGAAAATTAACTTAAAAGTTTTTATTTTTAAAAACATAAAAAAGTGATACTCTTGTCTTCACAATGTAGAACACCAGTCTACTATTTTGGGACCCTTTCCATATTTCATGAACCCTTAATGATTTGAAGGTTGATGACAAACAAGGCAATTAGTGCCAGCCAGCAATTCAAATAATAAACCAACACATCATACTATGAAAGATCTGTAAATTCAAATAGAAGAATTCCAGATGTGCAAAGGAGAAAGAGAATCCAAGAAATTGTACAAGTCTCGTCTCACTATCAACAAACAACTGAAATAATGAACCATGAAACTGGACTGTTATTAAAGACATTCATATATTATAGAATTGCATGTATATTTGTAATACAAAAATGTGACCAAGCCCATGTCTCACCTGTCTGACCATAAGAAAAACATGTCGCTTTTGTTTACTGGAATATAGTAGGTATAATAGGCTCTATATTCTCACGGTATACCTGTTCAAGCAAGTACATTTATTTTCGACACAAATGGTGTGACATCACAATATCCAAGAAATTAAGAGGTTATATAAACCTTGAATCATGTTACCTCGTCGTTAGTGATGGACTCGTCCAGAACAACATTAAAAAAAACATGCTTCTCGACGTATACGGTCAAGTCCACCTTCCATATCCAGAAATTTAAAATCAGTAATCAATTAAGTAAAAACAAAGAATAGGAAAAGGATCCAAAATAAATGAAACTACTACTTTCTACGAATATATTGTTTTAGTATAGTATTGCATAGCTTAAAGAAAATGTTCCATAGCTTATTTTTGTAAAAATGAACAAAAATGTCATTAAATCAATAGTGAAATGCATGTTATTTACACAACAATTATACTACTATAGCTTAAAGAAGAAGCAGAGATCAATTGTCATAAGGAGGGTCCAAAACCGATATGGAGTTTTTGAACTTTGAGTATCTCCTTTTGGGTTATATTGCAAAATGTATAGGATCCACTCCTTAAATACCCAACAATGGTAAACTTAAGTGTATTTTGAAAATTGATGATTCATAACCTAGATTGTCACAACAATAAAATGGCGTAAATTTAAGAATACTCACTAAGCACGCTACTATTACCATAGATATACATTCCAAACTTCTTATGTATTTTTAACACATCATTACTAAGAACAAAGTTCAAACTGTTAGGATATACAAGTTACTATCAGTCAAAATCCAATACTTGTTTGTGTGGACCAAGTTAACAACATGAATCCGTAGATCGGGAATATATATACCTTCCAAGAACACTATATTGCAGCTGCATTAGCACAGGAACACTGCAGCATCAAATGCTTGCAACCAAGCAGCCCTTGAGTGATGGATGGAATTGCTACCATTCATTGACTGTTGAATATTGGGAGAGATATCTATGCTTGTACTGCCAGAAGCATGGGGAAAAAGAAATTAGGAACTTATGGTAAGCCATCACAATTGCCACATTAAATTTTTTGAAGTAGATGCGGGGATATTGTCTTGAGAACAAGAAGAAGAAAAATAGGTACCTAGTGGATGTGGTTTTCGAATGCAGCATTATGATTTCATGGAGAGGTTTGGAATCTATCTATAGTGATGAGTTGTTAAGTGAGGAATGATGTTTTTGAATGAAACACCTTAACAAACTCTCATAATATATCCTATGATATTTCACAAAATTTATCCTTCTCCCTTCATTTGAACCTTTCTTGTAACTAACTGTCAGTTTAAGTCTGATACAACAATAGTAGGTTTCATATGTCAAACTATATGTCAAGAAGACTTCAACTCCAGCCTATCTATATAATTGAGAGCCATATCTACTATAAAGTTGGTGGTACCATGTTTTAAGGCATGCATGCATAATAAGATAAAATACCAAGTGTCAAATGGAAGTTTAAAATTCGATCGGAGGTATATAAAATGTTAATTTCTTATCTATTTGTAATCATGTTAGGCATGTTTATTTATGCCAAATATCTAGGCTGGGTTACACTGTAATATATGTACATATATATCACAATAGAAATATTTTGTAGTCATTTCCATGGTTTAAACCTCTCCTATAGCCTATTGTGGCGACCCCGACATTCTCACGGACTTTCTCATCCCAAATTTAGGTAAATATAATGGAGGTAAACAAAGGATCAATATGTTTCCAAAGAAAGCAACTATGTTACCTTTTACGCTGATAGAAATATACTACTACCTTTCACGACATTGAACCTGAACTCGACCAGGCACAAACTGAGCAAGTTTTGGGCAAGTTTTGGCTCCTAACTGGATCAGTTTGTTCATAAGATTGAGAATCAACCAACTGGTTTGACCCAACAATAATGTCCATTATAAGACCAGCTAACTGAGACTTTAGGGCCACAAAATCAACACAAGAATCCATCTTTTCACAATTTCTGCTGAAGACATGGATATCTCCTAATGATCCAGCAATTTCTCATTAGAGAAAACCCCTACCTAAAGATAAGAAAACACAATAATACAAGTTGCATTTAAACTAAGGACTAATATTTGAACTGCAAATGTAATATGAAAGTCTAGTGATGTTTAACAAATAAGTGCCAAATTCCAGGTCACACAAACTAATTCAGGATAAATTACTCTCTATTTTCCCAGAAATGAAAATCGTTAATGTATACCTAAAAATTTAAACTACAAGTTGTACATCTCTAATTTGCAAAAAGTACCAAATTTATAATCTAAAGTTCAAAATAAACCTAACCAATTCTAGAATCTAAAAGAAATGGTAGAAATCTAGATCTCAGATCTTCGTCTCCTCCGCCAGATCTACTTCCCTCGAAACTTTACCAGAATTATTAGATCCTTGGAATATCATCTCCCAAAAATTATATAAATTCCGTAACGCAAACAAATGAACCAAAAAAATCCTATAAAAGGAGGAGAAGGAATTTACCACTAGATCGTCAACAGAACAACCGTAGCCGATGATGTAACCCCTACCAAAATTGAAACTACACATCTTAAAATTTTAGGGATGATCGGTGACAGCCCTAAAATTTTAGAGAACAAAGGAGAGAGAGAGAGATAGATAGAGAGAGAGAGAGAGAGAGAGAGATTACCTGGCTTCGGAGGTCGACTTCGCCACTTTCCATAGAGGCAGAGAAGATTGGAGCTCCGTAGGGCTCGGGGAGGACTTGGGGAGGGCTCGGGATGAAAAATAAAGAGTGGGAAAAGTGTAATCCCTAATAACACATTTCTATCACGTGAAAGGCAGGTGATTACATATTTTAAATTTTATAAAATTTTCTAACGGTTTTAAGTGTTACGAAATAAATACTATACGTTACTAAAAATTAAATTTATTTTTTTACTTTTTTCCTGACGATTTTTTGAGTTTCTAACGGATTTATACCGTTGGTAATTTGTAACGGTAAAAAATCGTTAGTAATTGAAAAAAAAGGTGTTGGAAAATCCCTCTTTTGGTGTAGTGCAAGGAGACACAATTTCAAGATGAGACGCTTTGCAAACTCAGAGATCAAGTGTTGGCAGGAACACTTGAAGGATTCTCAATCGCCAGCGACAGAGCATTGAGGCATGGTACGAGGCTTTGCGTACCAACTGGCGAACTGAGGAACAAGCTGATGCAAGAAGCATACCAGTCGCAGTATTCCATACATCCAGGAGCTAATAAAATGTATCGGGATATGCGTACTGTAGTATGGTGGTACGGAATAAAGAAGGACATATCCAGGTTTGTGGCTAGATGCTTGATTTGTCAACAAGTGAAAGCCAGCAGACAGAGACCAGCAGGATTATTGCAGCCGCTAGACATCCCGAAGTGGAAATAGGAACACATAATAATGGACTTTGTGTCAGGATTGCCTCGATCCCAAGGAGGGAAGGATGCCATTTGGGTTATTGTGGACCGACTGACGAAGTCAGCTCACTTTATCCCCTTCAAGGTTGGTCTATCCACCGAAAAGTTGGTAGCACTGTACATGCAGCATATCTACCAGATTCATGGAGTTTCGGTAAGTATCGTATCTGACAGAGATACCAGATTCACCTCTCACTTTTGGAAGAGCTTGCATAACAGTTTGGGAACACAATTGAAGTTCAGCACCGCCTACCATCCCCAAACTGACGGACAATCGGAGAGAACCATCCAGATGCTAGAAGACATGCTGAGATCTTGCGCCTTGGAATTTGGAGGGTATTGGAAAGACCACTTGCACTTGGTAGAGTTTTTCTACAACAACAGCTACCAAGCTAGCATCGGTATGACTCCGTTCGAGGCACTTTATGGACGTCATTGTCATACTTCACTTGCTTGGGACGACGTAGGAGAAAGAGTACTGCTTGGACCTGAGATGGTAACTGATGCAGCAGAGAAGGTAAAGGTGATTAGAGACAAGCTCAGGATAGCTCAGGACAGGCAGAAACATTGGGCTGATAGCAGTCGTCGACCATTGGAGTTCGAAGCAGGAGATAATGTCTTCGTCAAGATCTCCCCTACCAGAGGAACTATCAGATTTGGCAGAGCAGGAAAGCTGAGCCCCAGGTACATCGGCCCATTCGAAGTTTCGAGCCGAATTGGAGAAGTAGCGTACCGATTAGCTCTACCAGCTAATCTTGAAGGCGTGCACAACATCTTCTACATTTCACAGCTCAGACGCTACATCCCAGATCCGAGCCACATCTTGGACCATTCAGAGCTGGAGATTGGACCCAGCCTCACAGTACCAGAGAAGCCAGTGGCAATTTTAGACAGAGGTGAGATGAAAACCAGAAAATCTGTGACGCCCATAGTCAGAGTGATGTGGCGGCACAATTCTCCAGGCGAGTCTATCTAGGAGCGAGAAGATGAGATACGGGAGCAGTATCCGTATCTATTTGAGACCTAAGGTAATTCCTAACCATATCCTTTAATTTCGAGGACAAAATTTTCTAAGGAGGGAAGGTTGTGAAACCCGTAATTTTAATTAATTAATTCAATGTTATTTTTATTTATTATAATTAATATTTCTGAATATTTTAGTGTTTGGTGAACTCGTAAATTTTTTATCTATTTAATTGTATAATTTATTGCTAAATTAATTATTATCATTTTTAGGAAAACTATATTTTTAGAAATAATTAATAATTCTAGGATTTTAGTGTTGGACCAGACCGTCCCGAACCCATCTCGAACCCAAGTTCAGTTTTTCGAAGTTAATTCGGAAGTCCCTTAGTATATATTTATAAATAAATAAATATCAATTTCTTTATTAAAAACAAAAGAATTCTTTTATTTCCTGTAACTTTCTTTTAACTCTCATTAACTCACTTTTTTTCTCTCTCTCAATTCTCTAATTCTGAGAGAAAGAAAACCTTTCCTTTCCTTCTCAAACGTTCGCTCGGCCGACCCCCTCGACTCCCAAACCGCTTCGTTCACCTCCCCGAACGGCCATGGCCTTTGGGTTCCGAAACCCCAAAAAAAATTCTTCCTATATAAACCCCTTCTCTTCATTCACCTCATCCACTCTCCCAAACTCCCGTGCCCTAGCTTTCCGAGACGAGCCGAGCCCTTCCCGCCGGCGACCCCTCCGCCTGAGCCGCGCACCCGCTGCTCGCCGGCCCTCGGCGAACCCGGCCGCCCGATCCCCTTCGCGCCCCGCTGCCCGCCGGCCCTCGGTGAACCCGGCCGCCTCCCGCCGCTTGAGCCCCGGCGCTTGTGCACGCTACCCGTGCGCATCTTCCTGTGCGTGCTGCCATTCCCGTGCCCCGATTTGCTGTCCAGATCTGTGTTTTCCGAGGCACGTTCCGCTGTCCGCGTGTTTTGGATTTTTTCGAGATCCGCAAGTTTTTTGTTTTCTCCTCTTTTTCATCTGAGAGCTCTAGCCGAGCACCCCAGATATCTTCAGTGTTCCTTTGTCCCTCCCATTTAGCGTCGATGATGACATGATCCCCGACCCCGCTATGGGAATCAGATTGATTCGCGGATTCGGATTTTCCGAACTCCCTTTCGAAATGATTATGTAGATTTGTTGTTGTTCTATGATTCTATGGTTCTGTGGTTTTTCAGAAGTTCCGAGAGAAGTTCAAATTTTTCGGAAATGGCTCTGTGACCATTTTCCTTAGAGAGGTTCTGTGGTTTTTCGGTTTTTTCGAGTTATATTTCGAGTTTTTCGAATTTTATAGTTCGAAAAGTTTTCTGTGATTTTGATATAAACCTACTCTTGGGTTGGATAGATTGGAATTGCTGGATAATATTATTCAGCAATTATATACTCAAATCATATTATTTTTAATACTCAAATCACATTGTTTTTATATACTCAAATCACTTTATTTTTAATATTCAGCAATTATATACTCAAGCCGGTCATAAGCATTATATACTCAAATCACATTGTTTTTAATTGTGGAAAATTGCTGGATAATATTATTCAAGTATTTAAACTGTTTAAATTACAAATTTCTAATTATTAGTTGAATTTTTAAATTTTCATAATTGTACTTTGCTCCTTTCCTGACTGGATCCCCCACCCCCAATAGGTTCCTTTGATGAAGCTGAGCTATTGATAAATAGCTACTACGACCCGGTGCTTTATCCAGCTGTTCTGCCAGAGTCCTATTTGGAGGACGATGATTCTGTGGCTGACGAGCCAACTTCCTAGATGATGATTTTCCTTTTAGTTTTGATGTTTGAATAAAAAGACAAGTTTTATTTTATCTGATGTATTAAATAAACTTTTTGTTGGACAAGTTTTAATATTCGAAATTTAGATGTTGTGACAAAATATATTGTGTTGTTGTGATTACCTGCATTTGGATACAGCTTACTGCCGCCGTCTCACAACGGTGCAGGCTGGGCATGATCCGATTCGACCCAACAATTTGGGACCGGGTCGTGACAATTTTATTAAACTTGATTCCTTTTACTCCATAAGTTGCAATAGAAAGATAACATATATCTTATATATTGCAAGCATTCACCATTTTACCTAGCTATACTGGGGAGTCAGAGTATCTAGGTTTGTTTGTTAACCTTAGATGGTTTGTTAATGCAAACATATGTGGAGGAGGCAAAAGCAACAGAAATTGGTAAGCTGCATGACGCTTTGCAAGAGATACAGCTACAAGTGAATGACATAAATTCCCTGCTTAATAAGAAAAGAGAGGCTTCTTGTAAAGCAATTGAAGAAACCCCTCATCTGAATAAGGAAACCCCTATCATAGTACGAGACACTGAAAAGGTTGATTCACTAACTGCTAAGTCGAGCACTTAAAGGTAGGCCAAACTTCACCTATTGGATCTGTATGACAAAGGGATATGATTTTAATTGGTAAATCACACCTATACACTGCTTTTATTCAGTTTTATATCAGAGAATGGTTT
Organism: Iris pallida; assembly: GCA_029216955.1. Lineage (NCBI taxonomy): Eukaryota > Viridiplantae > Streptophyta > Magnoliopsida > Asparagales > Iridaceae > Iris > Iris pallida. The sequence continues at coordinate 28,285,268 of JANAVB010008400.1, read as the reverse complement.
ATCTCAATTATCTACTCTCTTTTTCAGTAGCATTTTTTAACTCCTATCATTTCATAATGTGTGTGTGTTGAGGCCAGTCAGTCTCCAATCCATTGCACGTCCAAACATTTTCAACAAAATGTGATGGACCTACATATCAAAAATACTAGTCCCAATTATTGTATTTTCATGGAATACTAGCTTATTATTTAAATATATTGGGAGTTGGTACTAATTATATCAAAATATTCCTAGAATTGTCATGTCATGTATGTCTTCCAATGTGTTCTATGTGTCTTATAACCTATCAAACCCAGCCATTTTGGCATGCTGACCTTGTCACTCTGGAAGCTTCACGTTATGAGGAAGTTTCTTCAATTTAAAGAACTTTTATAATTCTTATTAAATTATGCAACAAGCTATTACAAATAGTAGTAAATAGACAATGTGTCATGACCACAGATTAAATTAGCATGGGAACACTGGATCATGCACAAAAGTGCCCACATTTTCTTATACTCAATTGCATACACTTGACATGTTCTATGGAATTTATCATGGAAAAATATGAAGTTGAATTAGTTGGTACATAGCTATAATCCCTTTTATACATATTATTGTTTCTAACCATTTGTTATGACTGGAAGATATAATACACTAAAATGTACTTTCAAATTTACATGGAAAAATATAAGTAACCTTCTAAGTTGAAGATAAAAAATATATTTACTTTGATACATATATTATATTGCCAATTAAGAGGTGAGCATTGGTTTTCTGAAAAATGTAAGTAATATCAATGTGGGACAGAATATATTCTTATATTATTTTCAGTTTTTGGTGCTCTTGGAGAGGCAATCAACTGATGAAGCAAAAAAACATATGAAGAAGCAATGGATAGAATGGTGAACTCTTGAAGAAAGTTGGAGATGTTGAAGGCAAAGTTGATCAGCTTCAAGATTCTATGCAATGGTGGTTTTCTTTGTTTTAAGGAATTCATTGTTATTTATATTTACTTTTGTTTTGCAAATATTATATACAACATTCTAACATCAAGTAGGCTAAGCACTTCTTTGTACTTGCGACAGGATCGAAGAAAAACTCTTCAATCTAGAGTCAAAAAATCAAGTACTTTGACAACAAGCACTTATCATCTCACATACTGGAAAAGCTTTATTTTTATGCCCTAACAATTATTGTTCAGGTACTTACTGCTTCTCTTAAGCTTTCAGTCTGGATCATTCTAGTTTATGTTATTACACGTGTATGTAAGCTATTTTATTTGATGTTTGCAGAGAACTGCAGAGAGTGACAATCTTTTTAATGGTGAAACTAAACACGTGATGTAAGTTCCAATGCATACTTTTTATTGCCTCTTTAGACATAAAATGACAAGGTATTATACTATTATCAATTTCAGTCATAGTCGTGACTAGAAGGTACAAAGGAGAAGCTTTCATAGTTTTGTCATGTGCTGGTGCTTTTGTATGTCCCAGATTTACCCTATGATGTTTATGCTCACGTAGAAGTGTATTTGATCCTTCAGGTTGCTAATATTATCGACATCCATGATATTCCAAACTATGATATTCTGGTCTTTACCTCATTGTTAAATCTAATGGAAAATACGATTTCTGGATATGTATCATAGATAAGCACTACTATTTTGTTAGATAAACATATGAAACTGTCTTGTAACATGTTTGTTTCATTAATGTGTGGATAAATATATAACACAACCTTATTATCTCTCTCAATGCGTATCACAAGAAGTCCACACCTTCCTGCAACCACTAAACTGATTGTTTATGCATGACATAGGTTATTAGTAAAGTGTCTACTGAAGTCATTTTACCATATATGTAGAAGGATTTCTTTGAAACCTAATAGTTTCTTAATGCTTATAGCGAGGCAAGTTCATGTTAAGAGGGTTGCTTATAGTTTTTGATACTTTTCTAAGATGTGTTCTGTTGGAAATATATTAAATGTTTTGTGGTTGCGAGGGTTACTATGTTTTGGCTTGCCTGATTTATTCTTCTTTGATAATTTATCGTTTTTCACATTGTTTCTTTTATGTTTCGAGAAGGTAAGAAAAGACGGCCATGAAGCTTGTTGTTTGGATCGTGAAATCAAAATCCAATTGTTGAGATTTTAAGTGATTATTATTGGAATAGAGACTACATATATATAGGAGAGGTACAAGTATCCGTTATGTAGGCAATGTGGGACTACATATATATAGATCGTGAAATCAACACTCTCCTATCATTCTAGGTAATGTGGGACTAAAGCCCAATAACAATTAACACATATCAACACTCCCCCTCAAGATGGGCGAAAGATATTCACTAAACCCATCTTGTCACATCCTCTCATCATGTTGATAGAACTAAGTCTCTTTGTCAGTCCGTCTGCTACCTGATCTTTGGTTGGAACGTAGCCCAGCTCTAGTACTCCTTTCTCCAGCTTTTCTTTGATGAAGAATCTGTCAATCTCGATATGCTTGGTCCTGTCATGCAGTACTGGATTGTTGGAAATACTAATAGCTGACTGGTCGTTACACCATAGCTTCATCTTGGCTCCCTGGTCTAGCTTTAGTTCCGTCAGCATATTCTTCAACCACAATAGTTCTGTGACTCCCAAGGCCATAGCTCTATAATCTGCTTCAGCTATTGATCTGGCCACCACTGACTCTTCTTACTCCTCCAAGAGACCAAGTTGCCTCCTACAAATATACAGTAGCCCGATGTGGATCTCCTGTCGTCAGCACAGCTAGCCCAGTCGGAATCATAATATAGCCCTCGATTCTTACATGATTATTTCTTCTGAAGATTAGTCCCTTCCCGGGGGCTCCCTTTAAGTACCTCAGAATCTGGTATACTGCGTCCATATGACCCTTTCGGGGGTCATGTATGTAGCGGCTCACTACACTGACCGCAAAGCTGATATCAGGTCGAGTGTGGCTCAAGTAAATCAACTTGCCCACCAATCTCTGATATCTATCCCGGTCATCTGGTTCTCCAGCATCAGCATCCAGTTTGAACTTCTGGTCTATCGGTGTTGTAGCTGGTTTACATCCCATCATCCCCGTTTCCGTAAGCAGGTCCAGTGCGTCCTTCCTTTGAGAAAGAATGATTCCTACATTATCTCGAGCAATCTCAATCCCAAGGAAGTATAGAAGAGGGCCAAGATCCTTCACCTCGAACTCCTTGCCAAGCTTTTCTTTGAGTTGGGCGATCTCCTGCTCATCATCGCCTGTGATAATCATATCATCTACATATACCGCAAGTGTAACGCCCCAGTCCCAAAATACGTAGGACTAGAAACGTAGACATGCCAGCCGTATAATAAATATACGTAAGCTGTAAAATACAGTAGAACCATAACTAATCTCATCCACACAAAATAAATGAATAAAAGATATCATATAATGATAATGAATTGTTTTGATACAATATGTTGGGCGGAGACAAATCCACTACCAACAAGTAAAGAAAAAATACATGAGAAAAGAAATGATTTTGGCGAGCGAAGCGAAGACGATCCAAGCACAATCATCCTCGAAGAAATAGTGATGATCATGGCTACTGCTAGAACACCTGCGAAAGACAAGAGCACACACCTGGCGAGATAACCAGGTTCTTAGAGGGACATAACAAGACACATAATATCATGCCATATAAACTGAATAAATATTGCTCAAATAAATAAGTCAATTGAATTATAACATGGTCCAATACACACCTATTGAACTAGCTTACCATCCCCCCAACCAAACAAGGATAGGAGATGGTAAACTAATTTACGGTAACGTATCTTTCTATGCTATGAATCCAATATGGTATCCGGACCCCAACAAGGTTCAATACCTTCTCATCGAATTAGTAAGTCACACCTACAACCAAACAAGGACAATATGTGATGAACTAATCCGCGATAAGTTATTGTTCTAAGCTACGGTCAGATACAAGTACCCGAACCAAAAGTACTCATACCTAACGGATAAGGTAGCCTAACCATTCTAAGTAAAATGTAGTTAAGAACAATCCTTCCTACGCATGGGCCCTGGCTAAATAGGATCGGCATAGTCCCCCCTTGGGGCACCAGAGGCCCAATCAATAAGAGCATAACGTTCCGCAGAACGTCAGTGGCCGTCAGTAAATCATGGGTAATCTCACCCGCGTCTTCGACGGAGCTCACGGGTTACAAAAGGAAAAGTGCATCAAAGCCCATACGCTAAGGAATTGTCCTCCCCGCCCAATGCCTACTATGTTGTGTCCACAACACAAAACCTCTATTAACCGCTAAGTCAAACTAAGCATGCAACCTCTATTAGCGGTTATTACTATCACACGGCTTATATGCACCAGTGGCCAGCCAGTCACGCATGTCCGTATTCTACATGCGACACACAACTTCATGGTACAACGTGTCAAGGCCAATGAATGCAACACACAAGGTGGTCCCTTAAATCTAGGTTTAACGTGTAAGAAAAATAATATACAGCAGGAAATATAACTGAACAGTAAGTTCTAACAAGTTATGCCATGTATCATAGTTTATTTTAAATGCACGATCAAATTTTGATCTGATTGGTCCTATGCGTAGACAACCTATACGACTTTAAACCCTAGTAATTAGGTTTTGATGTAGTCACACGACCTGTCCAAGAAATCGACCCAAAGTCAAGCAAAAGCTGTTCGAAAACAGACAGAATCTTAGGCAAATATCTTGATTTGGAAGACGAATTGCGAAACGAAAAATAGGAATTTCAGAAAACCATCTGAAGGAAGTTATAGACAATATATACCAGATTAAAACCTATCTTATAGATCCTGATTTCATTAATTATACACAAAGTTATTTTATTTCAAAAATCCAGAAAAACTTAGTTTTTGTAAATTGAAAATTAAAAAAACTTTCCGATACGATGTATATCACGCCAATCCGGGCGACGTGGTCGCGAACCGAAAGCATCGAAATGTGCGTATCGACTTCGTGGACGTGTGGGCTTTGACGGAATTCACGTGTGTGCGACGAATTTGATGTGTATCCGTCAAAATTCACCATATCGACTTCTTTGTAAATTCTCCAATTACTTTGTGTACATTTGTCAAATCGAGACGAAACTTGCGCCAACAAGACCGAATCATTTTTCTGGTCATGTATGCCAAGTTTGGTCCGATTATAAGAAGGTCGATCGAAACGCCTGTTTGGCGGACCCGCGATCCGATCCAACGGGCGAAATTGTGCACGGCCCGCCAAAATCTAACTTTGGTCATACGGTTGGGTTCGTCTCCTCAAACCGGACCTGTAGACATATAGTTTGACGACTTTAGAGACCATAGGTTCTAGCACGCATTTCGGTACAAAACGGGTCCAACGGCGGACATCAGTTTGACCCAAAATTATGATTTTGCCCCTGTTCCAGAAATAGACTTTTGGACAGGTATTTTCTAGACATATCTTATATTTCGAACACGTTCGTGGTGTTTATTTCAGCATCCGAGGACGTATGCGGGATTTGTCTTTCATCGTTTCACTATTCTGACGGTTCGAGCTATTGGACGTCGCCCTTTTGCACACAACCTCAGGCAAGATACCTTACCATATTTACTGCTTATATTTAGTCTACATTTTTGTTATTACATATCACTGCTTACTTATTTTTAGTTTTTGTAGCTATACCATTATTACAGTTCCTGATTTATTGCCTGCTCAGTGATATTAGCTTTACTATACTTATTATCCTTTGATTGCATATGGACCTAGAGTTAAGGGACTACCATTTTTAGTGTATAACATAAACCTTGACACAGTTGTACCATAAGTTATGTGTGAGATGAGTAGCATGTAGAGGTACTTGCGTGATGGTTGATCACCTGTGCGCATGCGTTAGGGCTAACTGCTAATAGAGGCATGTTAGGAGACTTGGAAGTTAGTAGAGGTATAGGAGTCATGGATATGACTCTACTAGGCATTGGGTGGGAAGACCAGTTCCTTAACGTATGGGCCACATATGCACTTTCCTATTATTGTCGGTTATCTCCGCTGGAGATACGGTCCTGGATCCTGATACCTGATTTTCTGCTGGCCTTTGACATTCAATGAATGTTATGCTTTGAGGTCCCTGGTATCCTGATGGGACCATACCTGAGTTCTTACACTTGAGCCAGAGTGTCCATGCGTTGAAGGTTTGTTCTTAACTGCATGAACACAGTAGAATGGTTAGGCAACCTTAGTCAATGTCATGTCACCCCATTAGTAGCTTGGGACAATATTGTATCACAGAATAGTGTACTACCCCTTATTCTTGTTTGGTGGTAGGGGTAGTCCACTATTTCGATGATGAGATATTGGATCACTTCAACAGATATGTGATACGATAGCGTGCTCAGAACGCTGTAGAATGCTAATATAACGTATTCTGTCCGCTATAAATGCCCCCGCTATAATTACTCCATGTACAAGAACGCTATAAAGTTATAGCGTTCATGAACGCTATTGATGGATTATAGCGTTCCATGGCGCTATAGACAGGTTATAGCATTTAAGAACGCTATACCAGCGTTATAGCATTTAAGAACGCTATAGAAAAGTAATAGCATTCATGAACGATATTGAGTTACTATAGCGTCCATGAACGCTATAGACTTGTTATAGCAGTGACAAATGCTATAGAGTTTACATAGCATTTACGAACGCTATAGTTTCTTAATAACGTTTGTTAACGCTATAAGTTATTTATGGCGTTCGTGAACGCTGTTGATTTTAATTGCATTCCTGTATGTTATTGTTTGTTAATAGCTTTTCGATGCAAATTAGTTTTTACAGCATTTCTTTCGCGCTATTATATGTGCACCAATAGCATACCAGAATGCTATTGCAGAATATATTAGTGTAAAGAAATAATTCACATCAGAATAGTATTGCAGCACATCAAAATAGCATTACAGATATACAGAATGCCACAGATATCTATTACATTTATACATTGAATGCGGGTATTCAAAAATTTAAATGCTTCTCGACGAATCAATCACAAAATGAATTCCGAACATAAGTAAATTCATTAATTTCACTGTCAAGAACATTTAAAATCCTTCATAATTTCTCCAAAATTAAACATTAACAGCGTAGTCATCGTTTAATTGTTTCCATACATATATCCAAAATGTTGCATATCCAAAATTTAGCTCGAACCCTTCGAGCCTATCCACAACCAAAGCTCCTTAGAAATTCTCTTACTTCATCCAACCTACACAAATATAGGGGGAAACATTAGTGTTCCTGGTTAATAAACAAGCAGTTGAATTTATGAGTTAGCTATCAATAGAAAATTGCCTAAAATTCTATGAGTTATAATCAACCAAAAAACTGGAATCCATTGTTAGTTGAATTTATTAGTGATCCATTCATATCCATATATACTTAGCAAGTCCACAACTTATGGCAATGGAGGGCATTGACTCCAATGTCTGAACTTTGATTACAATTTTTGTAAGTAATATTCTTTATATTCTTTTCCTCCTATACTAATAAGGTAACAGACTTTAGTGGTAGTTAAAAAGAAGTCATATTATTTAGGGGTGAGCATCGGTTCGGTTCGGTTCAAACCGAACCAGTAATAGTAAAACCGAACATGAACCGAACCGGCCAAATTGTAAACCGCACCGAACCGATTAACTTCAAAACCGAACATGAACCGAACCGAAATAAATCGTTTCGGTTTATCGGTTCATTCGGTTCGTGGGCTTTCATATAATGGGCCGGCCCATTACAATTTAACATTAAAATTATTCAAAGTCCATCATCCAAAAAAAGAAAGGTAAATATAGTATCAGCTACATCTCTATATTATTCAAAGTCCATCATCCAATTTAACATTCAAAGGCTAGGCTGCTAACTGCTTCAACAAGAAAAAAAAGGCAACAACAAGAAATGCAGTATCAGCTACATCTCTATATAGCCCACTTTTCCAGATCCATCTCAACTCAAAACAGAAAGGTAAATATAGTTTGAAACACAGTATTGGATGTCGAACTTGTCTTTCAGTGAGGAACTTCTACAGTTCTACTACTAATGTCTAAATGAACAATGCAAAATACTGAGTTCTCTTAGCCAAGCCTCCTTGGTCATGAATGTAGCAAAACTACAAAATGTGTCATCATCACTTTAAGTTTCACAAAAATGGTGACAAATTCCAGTAACAAATTAAGTTTGACAAATCATGACCACCAGGAGGCATATTATTATTCGGGTAAGAATCGATATTACATCCTTGAGAGTTGAGAGGGGGGGGATGCTCCAGCAGGTTCCTGTTCCATTTTCAGTTCTGACCTTGGGGCTGGATTCATTTCCATCTGCACTACATTTTCAACGCTTGGCTGAATACTCTTCTGACCTGCAGCAGTATTATATACGTATTAGCTAACTTCAATGTCATTTCATACTGTCTTTGTGGGAAAATTTACAGCAGGGGTGGTTTACACAATTTACCATTGGGCATCGACGTTCCAAAAGGATGCAATTGATTCAATTCCACTGACAGAGCTGCATCCTGCATGCACCAAAAATAGAAGACAAGAAGGAAAGAAAGTATAATATGGCTCAGATGGCTTATTTATGCATCATAGACTGATAGTATGATGCCATGTAGTATCAATTACACACTTTCTCAAGCTGTAATCATCATTGCCACTTTCTAGTTTAATATGTTAGTAAAATTTTCAAGAAAACCAATAAATAACTATTCACAAAATGGCTGCAGTTCATGCACAAATGGCTGCAACAATTGCCTCGCCACTAGCTGCATTGAATGCCACGCCACTGTAAACAGAGAGCAAGTCATGCACAAATGGCTGCAGTTCATGCACAAATAGAATATTACAAACAGAGTAGAAGCAGTAAAATAAAGAGCATATCATGCACACAACACAAGAGCATAGTAAATGGAATTACATACTACTAGTAGCAGCAGTAAAGAGTACACCAGTTCTTTGACTCTAAAATTAACAGAGTAAACTAAAGAGCATAATTAGGTTTTTCTACCAAAATGACAGAGTAATCAGTATCCAGCATAGAGCGTAGCAGACAAAATAACATTCCTACAGAGTTCAAATAGAATATTACAGACATTTGACATTTGTTCCCAAGTAATCAAACCTCGCTTGTTGATGTTGACGCCACAGTTAACCTACCCAAATCTAATGATAAGAACAAATAAATGAACAAGTTAAAACACAACTACTACGAAATTGGAAAATGTAATACAATTTAAAAAAATTAAATTACCCATTTCAAGTTTATAGACGTCCTCAAAATTCTCTTCAATAATAGACACAACAGGTCAATCCGAAGGCCCCCTAAACCAATCTTGACAACAAATAAGTGCTTGAGCAATTTTGGGAGTCAAAGAGCTCCTATAAGCATCAAGGACACGACCACCCGTACTAAAAGTCGACTCGGAAGCTACGGTAGATATGGGAACGGCCAAGACATCTCTAGCCATCTTTGAGAGGATCGAAAAACGAGGAGAATTAAGCTTCCACCATCCCAAAAGATTAAAATCATCACTTTCATCATCATCATCATCCACGGTACTCTCATCTAGATAACGGTTGTCACTCCCCGTTCCCGGAATGCATATTTTTATACATGTACAACTCATGAGTATTTATTTAGTATTTATCATGTAGTATTCTGTATTTAAATTCCTTTGAAATTTTCATGTTAATTAATTATCTGCTCTTTAAATTTTCATGTTAATTAATTTCCTGCAAATTTTATTTCTGCAATTATATTTTTGCAATTTTATTACCTGTATTTTATTTGCTGCTTTAGTGTTATTGGGTTCGGATTGGTGGTGGACAACCCGGCCCACTAGCTCCCACCTACCACCACCCTCCCTACTTAAAGCTTCCATCTTTTTCTCTCTCCTCATTACTTCATTCTCACCATTACTTCTTCTTCTTCCTCTCATTACTTCTCCACCTAACCAGCAGCAGCAGTAGGCAAGTGCAAACTTGCTCCTTCTCCACCCATTTTTATGGTTCATTTGCCTTCTTCTCGTGATTCCAAGAGAGATTAGTTCTTAGCATTTTTGATTTCTACGGCTGGTTTTCTCTAGATCTAAGTTATAGTATTTCGGCTGTTCATGGGTTCTTGATCCACCAACTTAGCGTGTATTTCTGGCACTGGAACAAGGCTCCATGGGACTTGGAGTTTGGGAGATGTTTCATGCACACGTTATTACGTGCTCGCGTAAACATCAGCCCAGTCACGCACACGTCTATACGTGTTTGCGTGTATTTTCAGTCATGCTAACGTTATCATGAGCGTGCGTGTATTTTAGTCACGCTCATGTCTGTGCGTGTCTGCATGACTTTTGAGTTACGTCCACTCTGTGCGTGCGTGTATTTTTAGTCACGCTCGCATTTGAGTGCGTGTATTTTCAGTCACGCTCGCGTTGTCTGCGTGTATTTGAGTCACGCTCCTGTCTTTGTACTGCGTGCGTGACTTTTCACGGTCATGTCCCCGAGCTTGCGTGCGTGACTTTTCACGATCACATTGTGTGTGACTTTTGGCGTGCGTGACTTTTCACCCTCACGCTGCGCGTGCGTGCGTGAATTATTTGTCACGCTCATACGCTCACGTTGCCAGCACATATCACTTGTCACGCATCACTTATCACGCTTTACTTTTTACGCTCATGCTTTCCTGAGTGTACTACTTCTTTTTACGCTCGCTCCTTCATGCCAGACTTGGCGTACTTTTCATGCATACGATTCTTGCGTGACTTTTGGACTTAGCTTAGACTTGTTAGCATGACTTCCTGACTTGGGAGTTTTTATTTGTTCTATATTTTATTCATTTAATGTTAGCATGATAATTCCCTATTATATCCTTACGCCTTTTTGCATGAACCCGAAAATCTTAGCATGTTAATATTTTAATACCTATGGTTGTGTATTAGTGCCAAGTGTCTAGATTGGTATATGGATATCCAGTGAGACTGGAACTTGACCTTGAGAGTTATAGACTCAACCCTATTTAATACTAATGACTTTTATGCCTTGTCACCATTAATGACGATGGTTATTTGACTAATTGATCATGCGTTCCTAGTTGGAACTAAGAGACTGGCTAGTCGTCTTATTAAAATGAATGAATGAGACATGTTCATGTTATGAACTATTGCAATCGACTGGCTGATCTCAAATATTGACATACATGCATATGCAGACTTCAATCTATTTAATTATTATTTATTTATTTATTTATTTTTACAAAGGAAGCATGTGTACTTTATGGTCAAGGCATGATTACCGTGGTTAGATTTGATTGTTGCATTACGCTATGTAAGACCTGCAACCTAATCGCACTGGTATCGTTGTAGAGTTGTGCATATCATACCCCGTACGAAAGTACTTATTTGAATGACCATGATCTATGACATGGGATTTCACTCAACGTAGGGACTATTAAGTTAAATAAAATAATGATTGCATGGAGAGAATGGATTCCCAAGTTCTTACATGGCAGCCCCCTTGGGATGAGTAGTACCCGACGGGCCGGCTAGTTCCCACAGATACTGTAAATCTGCCACACGGGCAGGGAACAGTATCTGCTTTTATTATTATGGTATATTGTATATTGACGGGCGTCCTGCTAGGACTCATCTAATTCATGCATGGCGCACATGATTGATTGGATAGACTAGCCTTGCTCGCACATAGTAAGAACTGAGGAATCTTTATTGTATTATTCCAGGATAACTTGGGACTCATAATAGCAAGCCGTAGGATTTGATTGGCCGTTCAAGATGATTTGTTTGTGTACTGTACTACTCTGTTACCTAACTGGGATGATCAGAATGTCAGGACATGACGGACCAACTTCTATCCTTGTTTGGTTGGGAGGTTGGTTCGAAGTGTCGTAATGTGATGTGAATCCTAGTAGCAAGCAGAGATCTATTATTATATTCTTTTACTTACTGGTTTATGTCCTTCATATCGTCCTTCCTTGTGGTACTTGCTATTAGAGGTCTAACCTCTCTGGTTTTGTATGGCCAGATTTAGAGCCGGTTTCCGAGGATCCAGCTTACTTCTACCTCCAAAATGGTCAACACTAGGAGAATGATCGCAGGAGGACTCGAGTGGGTTCCTTACTTCACCGCTCGTTTTGTTATTTACCTTTATACTTAGCCGTTTGGCACCGACATGTTAGTCGGATTGTCTTGTACTTACTTTTACATAATTATAATTAAGTCAGACTGCAGCTGATAACAATTGTGTATACTTGCTATACCATCTGGCTATGTTTTGTAAAGCCAGATCTCAAGAACATTTTGACTGAGCATTTGGGACGCCTTACTGCTTTATCTTACATGTTCTCTATTACTGTTTCTTGCTTGAATGATTGAGACAATAGATGTGAAATGACCATAGTAAGACCTTTATGTAGTATGCACCCCCTCGTCGGGTTAGACAGCATTGATCATATTATACGGTATTCATCTACCCGTAATACGTAGCTGGCTGAGTCATTCTCCCGCTCTCCAGTATTCTGGTTCTGGGGCATGACAAGGTTTTAGTGGTGGCCCATGCAGGTCTGATTTCAGACTTGTAGGGTGTTTTGATTTATAGGATGTCTCAATCACACATGTTTCCCCTTGATCTCCTGATTCGTTAATCTCAACTCTTGCTTGACATTCCGGTATCCTTTGACTTCATTGATCCTTCATGTCCGGTCGTTTGATTGTTCTCTTGTCCCTTTTCTTAGGGGCACTTCGTCTGCAGCGGTCAGAGCTGGGCAGCAACAACAAAGGCAACAAGGACAACCTGACCAGGATGGTCAGCAACCAGGGGCCAGTCTCACCTCAGGAGGCTATCCAGGAAGAAGTGATAGTAGAACCAGCGGTTGGACCGCAGTATCCAGATATTCTAGACCCACCCATAGTTCCATCTACCCCTGTGGAAGTGGACACACCAGCCCTTCTGGAGATCATGAGAAGAATGATGGCTGCTCAGCAACATCAGATGTTGGCCCAGCAGCGCATGCACACTCAGCTACAAGAGCAGAATGTATTTCTCAACCAAGGATTGCAGACGGCTTTGGAAAGAGGAGTGAGGGCTGATTCAGGAGCATCAGCCAGGTTTTGCAAGTACAACCTCCGCCGTTTCGAGGGCACGGAGGATGCCATCTCAGCAGATGCATAGCTTAAGGATATTGAGACTATTCTGACAGCAGCTAAGGTACCGGCAGCAGAACGTGTGGATCTAGTAAAGTTGTTACTTCAGGATCTTGCACGTGATTGGTGGGAATCAGAGGAAGTAGGCATCAGACGTCCTGTGGCTTGGGACGATTTCACTACAAGATTCAAGACCAAGTACTATGGAGTTGTGGCACAGTTTGAGCTACAACAAAAATTTGTCAACCTCAGGCAGGCCGGCAAGACTGTAGATGCTTATGCAGCGGAGTTCTGCAGATTGAGTAGATTCGCCCCAGAGATGGTAGCAACGGAGCGCCAGAGGGCTATGAGGTTTCAGCAAGGGTTTCATCTTGAGCTCTTGCAATTGATAGAAGGGCACAATTACCAAACTTTTGATAAGATATTGATGGCAACTCGAAGGCATGAGCTCACCATTCAGAGGCTTGCGACAAGGACTGGGGGTCAGAAGAGATCCCACAATCAGATTGAAGGAGGAGGGAAAGCAGCGCCCCGAACAACAGCACCATCCGCTGGCATTCGTATCCATGATGTGGCGATACGAGGGTCAGCACCACCCAGGCAGCATCAGCAACAGCAACAGAGGAAGAACCAGCAACCCCCAGCGGGCTGTACTTATTGTGGAAAGATGGGACACACTAGAGATGTGTGTCGGACATTGAATGGACTATGTCTGATATGTGGAAATCCAGACCATCGGGTTACCACATGTCGCATGAATTCGAGGTCAGGAGGACCAGGGCAGCAGTTTTCTGCTCTGCCAGCACCAGGGGCAGGCCAGTATCGAGGACCAGCAGTAGCAGTAAGGCCGTTGGCACAGCGTTCGTTAGTACCGCAGGCTCAGATGTTTCGGCAGCAGGGACCGCCGATGCAGCAACACCAGCATAGACCACCCCAGCATCATCAAGGCAGGGGCCAGCAGCAGCATCAGGCTAGGCTGCAGCATAAAAATCAGCAAGGAGGTCGAGGCAAGCATTTACTCTGTCCTTGGAAGAGGCATTGGCATCGGGAGATGTTATGGTAGGTAACATTCTCGTCGCCTCATATCCTGCAGTAGCATTATTTGATTCGGGAGCATCCTATTCATTTATATCTGCACGATTTGCGACACGACTAGGAATGGAGTTCGAGGCATTGCCAGGGAGGTTGAATATACTCACTGGTAATGGGCTCGTAGGAGTTAGTAGAGTTATTTTAGCGTGTAGCGTTGTAGTTTGCGGGCATTCTTTACCTGCTCGGTTGATAGAATTTCCTGTTGGAAATTTCGACGTTATCTTAGGCATGGACTGGCTGAAAGACAGTCATGCGACAATAGATTGTCGTAGAGGGAGTGTATCTTTTGATATTCCAGGCATGAAAAGGTTTACCTTAGTCAGATCAGAGGTAACTCAGCAAGAGCAGGGAGTAGTGGCGGCAATGGAAGAAGTTCAGATTCTGAAGGTAGTTGAAGAATTTCTAGATGTATTTCCTGAAGAACTTCCAGGTCTACCACCAGTTAGAGATATTGAGTTCAGTATAGAATTGGCACCAGGAACTAAACCGATATCAGATCGAGTTTACAGAATGGCGGATTCAGAGCAGGCCAAGGTATATCAGCATATAGAGGAACTGAAGGAAAAGAAGTTCATCCAAGCTAGCGTATCACCGTGGGCAGCACCAGTGGTATTTATGGGGAAGAAGGATGGGTCATCCAGATTGTGCATTGACTACAGAAAGCTTAACGCGGCAACAGTGAAGAACAAGTACCCATTACCCCGGATCGATGACTTATTTGATCAGTTGAGCAAAGCTAGAGTTTTCTCCAAGATAGATCTTCGTTCAGGGTACCATCAGGTGAGGGTTCGGAAGGAAGACATTCCCAAGACAGCATTCAGGTCGAAGTATGGGCATTACGAATTTTTAGTAATGCCGTTTGGTTTGACCAATGCTCCAGCAATATTCATGGATTTGATGAATCGTATCTTTATGCCATATTTAGACCAGTTTGTCGTTGTGTTTCTTGACAACATTCTCGTATACTCTGCTAGTGAAGAGGAGCATGAAGACTACCTCAGGAAAGTGTTGCAGGTTCTGAGAGAGAACCAGTTGTATGCCAAGCTCAGCAAGTATGAGTTTTGGACGGATCATATTTCATTTTTGGGTCACATCGTCTCAGGAGCTGGAGTAGCAGTAGATCCCAAGAAGGTAGAAGCAGTAGAGAGTTGGCCAGTACCCAAGACCGTAGCAGATGTGCAGAGTTTCTTGGGATTGGCAGGATATTACAGAAGATTTGTATCAGACTTTGCAAGGCTTTCAGCACCCATGACCCGCTTGACCCGGAAGGATGTGCCATTCGTTTGGTCGGCAGAATGTCAGGCATCATTCGAGACTTTAAAGTAGAAGTTGATATCAGCACCTATTCTTACATTACCAGTTGGACCCGGAGGTTTTACAGTATATTATGATGCGTCAGGTAAAGGACTTGGATGTGTCCTTATGCAACATGGGAAGGTGATAGCGTATACATCTAGGCAGCTTCGGGACCACGAAAAGAATTACCCAACTCACGATTTAGAGTTGGCGACAGTAGTGTTTGCTCTGAAGCTATGGAGGCATTACTTATATGGTGACCGAGTGGAGATGTACACAGATTATAAAAGTCTGAAGTACATCTTTACTCAGAAGGAACTAAACATGAGGCAGAGAAGGTGGTTGGAGTTGATTAAGGATTATGACGTGGAGCTTCAGTATCATCCAGGCAAGGCTAATATGGTAGCAGATGCTCTCAGCAGGAGAGGCGGCACATTTATGTTGACAACGCAGAAGCATATCTTAGAAGACCTTCAGGAGATGGGCATCGAGGTTATACTTCCTAGTGATGTAGGAGTTCTGGCGAGTCTACAAGTTCAATCCGACTTGGTAGACAGGATCAAGGCAGCTCAGGCACAGGACCCAAGGATTCAGAAGCTTAGGGCAGAATGTGAGTCAGGACTCAGGAAGGAGATGAGGATTCATGAAGATGGTACACTTAGGTTTGGATCGCGTCTATGTGTGCCTAGTGGAGATATCAGATAGGAGGTTATGGCAGAAGCTCACAGTTCTCAGTATTCTATTCACCCTGGAGGGACCAAGATGTACCAAGATATCAAGCAGCATTTCTGGTGGAACGGGATGAAGAGAGAGATAGCTAGATTTGTTTTCCGTTGCTTGGTATGTCAGCAGGTGAAGGCAGAACAGCAGAGGCCAGCTGAGTTATTGCAACCACTTTCTATTCCGGAATGGAAATGGGAGCATATTACAATGGACTTTGTGACCGGTTTACCGAGATCACCAAGTGGTAAGGATGCTATTTGGGTGATAGTAGACCGGCTTACGAAGGTAGCACACTTTCTTCCTTTCAGAGTAGGGCAATCTACAGAAAAGTTGGCAGAGTTGTATATGCAACAGATAGTCAGGCAGCATGGAGTTCCTGTCAGTATTGTGTCGGATCGAGATACCCGCTTTACATCACATTTCTGGAAGAGTTTACATCATAGTCTGGGTACCAAGTTAAGGTTTAGCACGGCTTACCATCCACAGACGGATGGGCAATCAGAAAGGACGATTCAGACTTTAGAAGACATGTTGCGAGCTTGCACTCTAGATTTTGGAGGGTCTTGGGAGAGTCACCTTCACTTGGTCGAGTTCTCATACAACAATAGTTATCAAGCCAGTATCCAGATGGCGCCATTTGAAGCATTATATGGTAAGAAGTGTAGGTCACCGCTTGCATGGGATGATATCGGGGAAAGGAAGATGCTAGGCCCAGAAATGATTATTCAGACGGTTGAAGTAGTTAAAGAAATTAGAGAGCGACTTAGAGTTGCGCAGGACCGGCATCGTCATTGGGCGGACCAGCATCGTAGGCCGTTAGAATTCTCTGTTGGGGACCACGTATTCTTGCTGTCACTCCCCATTCCCGAAATACGTAAATTTTTGATTTTTCATGTATATGGTATCTGGCACCTGTATCTTTATTGTATACATCATGTATTTGTAACTAGCCATGGTATGGAACAGTATCTCGTCGCAGATTAGTGTGCCACCCCTTGTCCTTGTCTGGTTGTAGGCGTGGTTCACTGTTTCGATGATAAGATTTCTGAACCGTATTGTGGTTAGGATTTTATTTAATTAATTTAATTAGTTGTATCATGTAGCATTTAACATGTCATTAGTCATGTGGTTAAGAGCATGCTTAAGCTTAGGATTTCTTTGAGTCAACCCAACCCCTATATATATTCTCTTCCACACTCTCTCTCCTCATTCACTTTTTTATTTATTTTCCTCAAGCAAACTTTTAGGCAAGTACATCTTGCACCAAATGGAGAGATTATTGCATTTTTATTTCTTGATTTTTCTTTGATATTATTTGTCCATAATGTTCTTCTCTTCATTCTCTACAAGTTTAGTTCTTAGAGTTTTTGATTTTAATGGCTAGTTTGGTGTAGATCTAAGTTTCTAAAACTAGGGTTCTATGGGTTTCCATGGTTTTGATCTATCAAACTTGGTTGTTTTCGATAACTAATGGTCCTATGTTGTAGGAAATTCAATTCTATCCAATTTTGACCTTTAAAAAGTTAGATTTCGACTTGTTTTGAGGAAGTTATGGCCAAAACAATTTTGGTCAAACTTCTATGTTCATCTGTCCTGATTCTGGCAGGGACGATGAATAGTGCCGAGCCGCATAAGGATGCTGCATAGTGTCGAGCCGCATAAGGATGCTGCATAGTACCGCATAGTGCCGAGCCGCATGAGGATGCTACATAGTGCCGCATAGTGCCTAGCCGCATAAGGATGCTGCATAGTGCTGCATAGTGCCTAGCCGCATAAGGATGCTGCATAGTGCCGTATAGTGCCGAGCCGCATGAGGATGCTGCATAGTGCCGCATAGTGCCTAGCCGCATGAGGATGTTGTATAGTGCCGCATAGTGCCGAGCCGCATGAGGATGCTGCATAGTGCCGCATAGTGCCGAGCCGCATAAGGATGCTACATAGTGCCGCATAGTTTCGAGCCGCATAAGGATTCTGTATAGTGCCGCATAGTGCCGAGCCGCATGAGAATGCTACATAGTGCCGAGCCGCATGAGGATGCTGCATAGTGCTGTATAGTGCCGAACCGCATGAGGATGCTGCATAGTGCCCTATAGTGCTGAATAGTGCCGCATAGTGCCTATTTTGGCTGTTTTTGGCTATTTTAAGTCCTATTTGGCTGAATTGTGGCCAGAATTTCTCCAAACTTCCAACATAAAAGTTGTAGATCTTTGTCTTGGCTTCAAGGACCTTCATGTCTCACTTTAACCTGAATTCATATGTGACTTTTATGTCACGAGAGGTCCACATGACTTCTTGACTTGACCATGTTCCTGACCTGATTACCTGTATACGTGCTGGTACCTATTCTAAGTGTGTATTGAGATACAATATTAGTATGCACTGCGGTGCCATTTAATGAGTGCACTGAGGTGTGACTCTACATGCTAAGTGATCATTCGTGTTATATGTTAATACATGTGTACCGTCCAGCACAGTCATAGTAATTGATCAGTAATAGTATCGTGGTAAAATGATTGTTGTTTGATGCATTACACTAGGCATGGATCTAGATTGAGCCGATATGGATTCATACTTAGGGTACACGTACTATGGTACGACATATAGGAGGATGACCATGTGACCACGACATGTAATTCCAATATCGAGATAGGGTTAATCTAAGCAACTTAAATTGGTAGAAGCATTGGGAGGGAACAGAATCTCGAGATCGTACGTCACCAGCCGCCCTGGGTCCCGTCCTGGCGCGTCGGGTTGGCTGCCTCGGATACTGTATAGTCATCCGCACTAGTGGAGTACAGTATCTGATTTGTGACTGCCGAGCCAGCTCTTCCTATAGGAGAGCTGGAACCGTTACTGCTTATTCTAGCGCGGTGGCCTTTCGAGGGACCGGTGCATTTCGTGCTTTCTTGTATATAATGGTTTGGCTAGCCCTGCTGGAATGCGATATGATCTGAGGATTCCTATATATATACATATATTGCATTACTGGGATAACCCAGGCACATCATAGAAAGTCGTAGGATTGATTGGCCGCTTGTAAGTTGACTTGTTTGTGATATGTTTTCTTCTGTTAGCAACTGAGGAACATGGACTATCGTGGTGCGTGGTTCAACCCATGTTCTTGTTTGGTTGTTGGGTTGGGCTATTGTGCTACGATAGGCTATGGACCAAAGTCGCGATCAGAATCCCTTTTTACCTGCCCATGGTTATAGGATATATCTTATCTCGGTACGATATTGGCACCGTTTGTCCTTGTTTGGTTGTAAGGGTGTCGTATTGTCTCGATGATATGGTATAAGCCTATAACTCGTGAATCAGGTCTTATTTAACTCATTGGATTTATCTCACTCTTTTGTGCTCCCTTGTGGTACTTGCTATTCGGGGCCTGACCCCGCTGGTTTTGTTTGGCCAGATCTCGTAGCAGCTCCAGAGGATCCAGCCTTCTACCCGAACAATGGTGCACACCAGGAGTATGGGCGCCAGGGACCATGAGTGGGTTTCTTCTTCACCGCTCTGATATCTTCTATTTTGTACTTGGCGTTTAGCCACCGGCACTTGTTTAGCCGGCAGTTTTGGACACTAGTTTCCTTTGCATAATTGTAATTAAATCAGACTGCAGCTGACTATAGTTATGTACTATTGACTCTCGGAACTAGCTCATCATTTTGTATAGCTAGACTCATGAATCATTCTGATGAAGCATCGGGGATGCCTTACTACTTTGTCTTATATGATCATTATTTACTGCTTCTTGTTTTGATTGATTGAGACATAGATGCTCTGTGGGACCATAGGAGACCTGATTGTAGCATGCACCCCCTAGTCTCTTGACAGCCACGATCGCCGTATGACGTTTATATTCCTTATATGGTGTAGCTGGCCTAGTCCGTCTCAGTATTTCGGTACTGGGGCGTGACAAGGTTTTAGTGGTGGCCCATGCAAGGTCTGTTTTTCAGACTTGTGGGGTGTTGCGATTATAGGAGTCTCAATCAAAACATGTTCCCCTTGATCTCTTGATTCGTCTTCTCTTTCTTCCACCTTGATTGCTAACATGATTATCATCCTCGATTCTTTTCCGTCCTGTCTTTTGATACCTTGTATCCTTTCCTTTAGGGGCACATCATTCTCGGCTATTGGAGGAGCCGGCATGGAAGAGAATCCAGTAGATCAGGGACCAGTTGGAGATCAGCAAGGGGTAGCCCCTCTACCTGGACAAATTCACATCGAGAATGTTATCGAGCATGAGCCAGTTGAGGCGCAGAGGCCAGTTGATCCCGTACCTCCAGTGATGCCGGTGGTACCAGTAGCACTAGACACACCGGCACTATTACAGATTATTAGAGGGTTATTGGAGACCCAGCAACGCCAGACGGCAGCCCAACCGCAACAACAAACCCGACAACAAGAACAGAATGTGCTACAGAATCAGGGGTTGCAATTAGCCCTTGAGAGAAGTGTCAGGAATGATTCAGGAGCGTCCGGAAGGTTTTGTCGACTTAACCCGAGATATTTTGACGGCACGGAGGATGCCATCACGGCGGATGCTTGGCTTCAGGATACAGAGGCCATATTGACCGCAGCAAAGGTTCCAGCAGAAGAGAAGGTTGACCAGGTCAGACTTTTACTTCAGGATCTCGCCCGCGATTGGTGGGCATCGGAAGAGGTTGGAATGAGGCGTCCTGTTCCCTGGGATAGCTTCAGTACCAGATTCAAGGCTAAGTACTTTGGCGTGGTAGCGCGATATGAGCTACAGCAGAGGTTTATCAGTCTCAAGCAGGCTGGTAAGACGGTGGATGGTTATGCAGCAGAGTTCTGCAGGTTAAGTAGGTTTACTCGGATGATGGTAGCGACAGAGCCAGAAAGAGCAATGAGGTTCCAGCAGGGACTTCACCTAGAGATTTTGCAGCTGGTCGAGGGGCACGACTACCAGACATTCGATGCAATATTGACGGCGGCTCGGAGGCACGAGCTTACTATTCAAAGGTTATCAGCAAGGACTGGGGGCCAGAAGAGGTCTCATACGCAGAGTGCTGGGGAAGGAGCAGTACCTCGGATGTCAGCACCAGCATCTGGCGTCCGTATTCGTGATGCAGCACCAGTCACGACAATTGTGACTGTACCAGTTCGACAGCAGCAACAGAGGAACCAGCAGCAGCGTCAGGAAGCACCAGTGGGTTGCACTTACTGTGGTAAAGGAGGGCACACTAGGGATGTGTGTCGTTCAGCTAATGGATTATGCTTGAGGTGTGGCAGTCCGGACCATAGGATTGCCAATTGTCCTATGATACAGAGGCCAGGAGGGCCAGCTCAACGGTTTTCGGCATTGCCAGCTCCAGAGGTAGCACCGTATCAAGGGCCAGCACTAGCAGTGAGGCCACTAGTCCAGCGCCCATTACCGACGCAAGCTCAGATGTACCGACAAGCGCAACATCAGGTTGGACAACAGGGCCAGGGAAGGCAGGGACAAAGGCAAGAAGAATTTAGAGTATTAGAGCAGAGGTTGGCTGAAGGCGGTCAGATTTTGGGTAAGTTTTGAGTATTATTCATTATAATTCCTTGAGTTCTATATTCGAAGAGTGAAGGCGACTTTCTCGTCTCACTCATCTGCTCTCGTATCATGTGATACGTAATATTCATCATGTGTCTTGATTATGAGAGTACGTCCTGGGCAGAGTCTCGTTCTTGATTTAGTCATTGGTACCGACTTATCTCAAGCATTGACCCTTGTCCACTTTGGGTGTCAGTGTAGGACCTCGAGGATGAATTCCTACCTGACTTGAGAGGCATATTTTATTAGTATGTCTCCGATTATTTCCTACTAGGGTATGATTATTGTTTGTGCTCTTACTTAATTATTTTTGCTTTCTTAAACTATTCATGTGCCATGTGTTGTTTGATAATTGTGCTTGCTATATGTCATGAGTGTATTTCGTGATCTGAGAGCGTGCTCGACTAGCCTTATCGAAATTCCGAGGACGGAATTTTTCTAAGGAGGGTAGAGATGTCACTCCCCATTCCCGAAATACGTAAATTTTTGATTTTTCATGTATATGGTATCTGGCACCTGTATCTTTATTGTATACATCATGTATTTGTAACTAGCCATGGCATGGAACAGTATCTCGTCGCAGATTAGTGTGCCACCCCTTGTCCTTGTCTGGTTGTAGGCGTGGTTCACTGTTTCGATGATAAGATTTCTGAACCGTGTTGTGGTTAGGATTTTATTTAATTAATTTAATTAGTTGTATCATGTAGCATTTAACATGTCATTAGTCATGTGGTTAAGAGCATGCTTAAGCTTAGGGTTTCTTTGAGTCAACCCAACCCCTATATATATTCTCTTCCACACTCTCTCTCCTCATTCACTTTTTCATTTATTTTCCTCAAGCAAACTTTTAGGCAAGTACATCTTGCACCAAATGGAGAGATTATTGCATTTTTATTTCTTGATTTTTCTTTGATATTATTTGTCCATAATGTTCTTCTCTTTATTCTCTACAAGTTTAGTTCTTGGAGTTTTTGATTTTAATGGCTAGTTTGGTGTAGATCTAAGTTTCTAAAACTAGGGTTCTATGGGTTTCCATAGTTTTGATCTATCAAACTTGGTTGTTTTCGATAACTAATGGTCCTATGTTGTAGAAAATTCAATTCTATCCAATTTT
Organism: Iris pallida; assembly: GCA_029216955.1. Taxonomy (NCBI): domain Eukaryota; kingdom Viridiplantae; phylum Streptophyta; class Magnoliopsida; order Asparagales; family Iridaceae; genus Iris; species Iris pallida. The sequence goes on along the minus strand of JANAVB010008400.1, from coordinate 28,262,324 downwards.
GACCTTTGAAAAGTTAGATTTCGACTTGTTTTGAGGAAGTTATGGCCAAAACAATTTTGGTCAAACTTCTATGTTCATCTGTCCTGATTCTGGCAGGGACGATGAATAGTGTCGAGCCGCATAAGGATGCTGCATAGTGTCGAGCCGCATAAGGATGCTGCATAGTGCCGCATAGTGCCGAGCCGCATGAGGATGCTGCATAGTGCCGCATAGTGCCTAGCCGCATAAGGATGCTGCATAGTGCTGCATAGTGCCTAGCCGCATGAGGATGCTGCATAGTGCCGCATAGTGCCGAGCCGCATGAGGATGCTGCATAGTGCCGCATAGTGCCGAGCCGCATGAGGATGCTGCATAGTGCCGCATAGTGCCTAGCCGCATGAGGATGCTGTATAGTGCCGAACCGCATGAGGATGCTGCATAGTGCCGCATAGTATCGAGCCGCATAAGGATGCTACATAGTGCCGCATAGTGCCGAGCCGAATAAGGATTCTGCATAGTGCCGCATAGTACCGAGCCGCATGAGGATGCTGCATAGTGCCGAGCCGCATGAGGATGCTGCATAGTGCTGCATAGTGCCGAGCCGCATGAGGATGCTGCATAGTGCTGAATAGTGCCGCATAGTGCCTATTTTGGTTATTTTTGGCTATTTTAAGTCCTATTTGGCTGAATTGTGGCCAGAATTTCTCCAAACTTCCAACATGAAAGTTGTAGATCTTTGTCTTGGCTTCAAGGACCTTCATGTCTCACTTTAACCTGAATTCATATGTGACTTTTATGTCACGAGAGGTCCACATGACTTCTTGACTTGACCATGTTCCTGACCTGATTACCTGTATACGTGCTGGTACCTATTCTAAGTGTGTATTGAGATACAATATTAGTATGCACTGCGGTGCCATTTAATGAGTGCACTGAGGTGTGACTCTACATGCTAAGTGATCATTCGTGTTATATGTCAATACATGTGTACCGTCCAGCACAGTCATGGTAATTGATCAGTAATAGTATCATGGTAAAATGATTGTTGTTTGATGCATTACACTAAGCATGGATCTAGATTGAGCCGATGTGGATTCATACTTAGGGTACACGTACTATGGTACGACATATAGGAGGATGACCATGTGACCACGACATGTAATTCCAATATCGAGATAGGGTTAATCTAAGCAACTTAAATTGGTAGAAGCATTGGGAGGGAACAGAATCTCGAGATCGTACGTCACCAGCCGCCCTGGGTCCCGTCCTGGCGCGTCGGATTGGCTGCCTCGGATACTGTATAGTCATCCGCACTAGTGGAGTGCAGTATCTGATTTGTGACTGCCGAGCCAGCTCTTCCTATAGGAGAGCTGGAACCGTTACTGCTTATTCTAGCGCGGTGGCCTTTCGAGGGACCGGTGCATTTCGTGCTTGCTTGTATATAATGGTTTGGCTAGCCCTGCTGGAATGCGATATGATCTGAGGATTCCTATATATATACATATATTGTATTACTGGGATAACCCAGGCACATCATAGAAAGTCGTAGGATTGATTGGCCGCTTGTAAGTTGACTTGTTTGTGATATGTTTTCTTCTGTTAGCAACTGAGAAACATGGACTATCGTGGTGCGTGGTCCAACCTATGTCCTTGTTTGGTTGTTGGGTTGGGCTATTGTGCTACGATAGGCTATGGACCAAAGTCGCGATCAGAATCCCTTTTTACCTGCCCATGGTTATAGGATATATCTTATCTCGGTACGATATTGGCACCGTTTGTCCTTGTTTGGTTGTAAGGGTGTCGTATTGTCTCGATGATATGGTATAAGCCTATAACTCGTGAATTAGGTCTTATTTAACTCATTGGATTTATCTCACTCTTTTGTGCTCCCTTGTGGTACTTACTATTCGGGGCCTGACCCCGCTGGTTTTGTTTGGCCAGATCTCGTAGCAGCTCCAGAGGATCCAGCCTTCTACCCGAACAATGGTGTACACCAGGAGTATGGGCGCCAGGGACCATGAGTGGGTTTCTTCTTCACCGCTCTGATATCTTCTATTTTGTACTTGGCGTTTAGCCACCGGCACTTGTTTAGCCGGCAGTTCTGGACACTAGTTTCCTTTGCATAATTGTAATTAAATCAGACTGCAGTTGACTATAGTTATGTACTATTGACTCTCGGAACTAGCTCATCATTTTGTATAGCTAGACTCATGAATCATTCTGATGAAGCATCGGGGACGCCTTACTACTTTGTCTTATATGATCATTATTTACTGCTTCTTGTTTTGATTGATTGAGACATAGATGCTCTGTGGGACCATAGGAGACCTGATTGTAGCATGCACCCCCTAGTCTCTTGACAGCCACGATCGCCGTATGACGTTTATATTCCTCATATGGTGTAGCTGGCCTAGTCCGTCTCAGTATTTCGGTACTGGGGCGTGACACTTGCGGATCTCACCTGCTCGTGGGGTCATCAGATTTGGCATTCGTGGGAAATTGAGTCCGCGGTACGTAGGCCCATTTGTCATCCTTGATCGGATAGGCGATGTTGCTTATCGTTTATCCCTTCCACCTTCGTTACGAGAGGTGCATGACGTGTTTCATGTATCTCAATTACGTAGGTATGTATCGGATCCAAGCCATGTCCTCGATCACTCTGAGCTGGTTGTTGGTACCAACCTGTCTTACGAGGAACAGCCTGTGTCCATTTTGGACCGAAGAGAGAAGATACTCAAGAACCGAACAATTAGTCTTGTCCTTGTTGCTTGGGGTCATCACTCCTTGGGAGAGTCAACGTGGGAACGTGAGGATGATATCCGATCACGGTATCCACACCTGTTTGACTCACAAGGTATATCTCTTCCTGTATACCTTGATTGTCTTGATTTCTCATGCTTATCACTTTATGGGTAGAGCTACTTGATATCGTAGATTGATGGATTTACATATATAGTACTTGCTTTTGATATGGTAACAACAATTGCTTGTTCACTAGCATTGCTTGATCACTAGAATTGTTTGTATTAGTTTAGCCCCGATGTTTCTATCCTGCTTGGATTTGAAATTCCGAGGACGAAATTTTCTAAGGTGGGTAGAGATGTCACTCCCCGTTCCCGGAATGCATATTTTTATACATGTACAACTCATGAGTATTTATTTAGTATTTATCATGTAGTATTCTGTATTTAAATTCCTTTGAAATTTTCATGTTAATTAATTATCTGCTCTTTAAATTTTTATGTTAATTAATTTTCTGCAAATTTTATTTCTGCAATTATATTTTTGCAGTTTTATTACCTGTATTTTATTTGCTGCTTTAGTGTTATTGGGTTCGGATTGGTGGTGGACAACCCGGCCCACTAGCTCCCACCTACCACCACCCTCCCTACTTAAAGCTTCCATCTCTTTCTCTCTCCTTATTACTTCATTCTCACCATTACTTCTTCTTCTTCCTCTTATTACTTCTCCACCTAACCAGCAGCAGCAGTAGGCAAGTACAAACTTGCTCCTTCTCCACCCATTTTTATGGTTCATTTGCCTTCTTTTCGTGATTCCAAGAGAGATTAGTTCTTAGCATTTTTGATTTCTACGGCTGGTTTTCTCTAGATCTAAGTTATAGTATTTCGGCTGTTCATGGGTTCTTGATCCACCAACTTAGCGTGTATTTCTGGCACTGGAATAAGGCTCCATGGGACTTGGAGTTTGGGAGATGTTTCACGCACACGTTATTACGTGCTCGCGTAAACATAAGCCCAGTCACGCACACGTCTATACGTGTTTGCGTGCATTTTCAGTCACGCTAACGTTCTCATGAGCGTGCGTGTATTTTAGTCACGCTCATGTCTGTGCGTGTCTGCGTGACTTTTGAGTTACGTCCACTCTGTGCGTGCGTGTATTTTTAGTCACGCTCGCATTTGAGTGCGTGTATTTTCAGTCACGCTCGCGTTGTCTGCGTGTATTTGAGTCACGCTCCTGTCTTTGTACTGCGTGTGTGACTTTTCACGCTCATGTCCCCGAGCTTGCGTGTGTGACTTTTCACGATCACATTGTGTGTGACTTTTGGCGTGCGTGACTTTTTACCCTCACGCTGCGCGTGCGTGCGTGAATTATTTGTCACGCTCATACGCTCACGTTGCCAGCACGTATCACTTGTCACGCATCACTTGTCACGCTTCACTTTTCACGCTCACGCTTTCCTGAGTGTACTACTTCTTTTTACGCTCGCTCCTTCATGCCAGACTTGGCGTACTTTTCACGCATACGATTCTTGCGTGACTTTTGGACTTAGCTTAGACTTGTTAGCATGACTTCCTGACTTGGGAGTTTTTATTTGTTCTATATTTTATTCATTTAATGTTAGCATGATAATTCCCTATTATATCCTTACGCCTTTTTGTATGAACCCAAAAATCTTAGCATGTTAATATTTTAATACCTATGGTTGTGTATTAGTGCCAAGTGTCTAGATTGGTATATGGATATCCAGTGAGACTGGAACTTGACCTTGAGAGTTATAGACTCAACCCTATTTAATACTAATGACTTTCATGCCTTGTCACCATTAATGACGATGGTTATTTGACTAATTGATCATGCGTTCCTAGTTGGAACTAAGAGACTGGCTAGTCGTCTTATTGAAATGAATGAATGAGACACGTTCATGTTATGAACTATTGCAATCGACTGGCTGATCTCAAATATTGACATACATGCACATGCAGACTTCAATCTATTTAATTATTATTTATTTATTTATTTATTTATTTTTACAAAGGAAGCATGTGTACTTTATGGTCAAGGCATGATTACCGTGGTTAGATTTGATTGTTGCATTACGCTATGTAAGACCTGCAACCTAATCGCACTGGTATCGTTGTAGAGTTGTGCATATCGTACCCCGTACGAAAGTACTCATTTGAATGACCATGATCTACGGCATGGGATTTCACTCAACGTAGGGACTATTAAGTTAAATAAAATAATGATTGCATGGAGAGAATGGATTTCCGAGTTCTTACATGGCAGCCCCCTTGGGACGAGTAGTACCCGACGGGTCGGCTAGTTCCCACAGATACTGTAAATCTGCCACACGGGCAGGGAACAGTATCTGCTTTTATTATTATGGTATATTGTATATTGACGGGCGTCCTGCTAGGACTCGTCTAATTCATGCATGGCACACATGATTGACTGGATAGACTAGCCTTGCTCGCACATAGTAAGAACTGAGGAATCTTTATTGCATTATTCCAGGATAACTTGGGACTCATAATAGCAAGCCGTAGGATTTGATTGGCCGTTCAAGATGATTTGTTTGTGTACTGTACTACTCTGTTACCTAACTGGGATGATCAGAATGTCAGGACATGACGGGCCAACTTCTGTCCTTGTTTGGTTGGGAGGTTGGTTCGAAGTGTCGTGATGTGATGTGAATCCTAGTAGCAAGCAGAGATCTATTATTATATTCTTTTACTTACTGGTTTATGTCCTTCATATCGTCCTTCCTTGTGGTACTTGCTATTAGAGGTCTAACCTCTCTGGTTTTGCATGGCCAGATTTAGAGCCGGTTCCCGAGGATCCAGCTTACTTCTACCTCCAAAATGGTCAACACTAGGAGAATGATCGCAGGAGGACTCGAGTGGGTTCCTTACTTCACCGCTCGTTTTGTTATTTACCTTTATACTTAGCCGTTTGGCACCGACATGTTAGTCGGATTGTCTTGTACTTACTTTTACATAATTGTAATTAAGTCAGACTGCAGCTGATAACAATTGTGTATACTTGCTATACCATCTGGCTATGTTTTGTAAAGCCAGATCTCAAGAACATTTTGACTGAGCATTTGGGACGCCTTACTGCTTTATCTTACATGTTCTCTATTACTGTTTCTTGCTTGAATGATTGAGACAATAGATGTGAAATGACCATAGTAAGACCTTTATGTAGTATGCACCCCCTCGTCTGGTTAGACAGCATTGATCGTATTATACGGTATTCATCTACCCGTAATACGTAGCTGGCTGAGTCATTCCTCCGCTCTCCAGTATTCTGGTTCTGGGGCGTGACAACGGTCAAGCTCTGATTTAGTATCACCACCTCCCAATTCCATCTTATGCTTCTTGAATTGGACCTTTATGAACTTTTTTAATTGCAAGGATGCCACCGGGTTATTTTTACTAGGAGTTTGAACTCTATCACTAGAAGTGCCACCAACTTGAGAAGTGCTAATGTTTTTGTACTCATTAAACATAGAGTACGCAACGATTTTCACTTTCTTTTTCATGGAATCGCTCTTTTTCACACCATATAGTTGATCAAGAGCATACTCCACGTACTCCAACTTATGTATTGGATCAAGAATTGGTGCAATAAATATAATCATATTCATCTTTTCGATATCCCCTAATACTTATCATACTTCTCCCTTATTTTATCGGCCATGGTAGCTAAGTCAAAGTCACTACTCTCTTTTAAAGTGCGCAATAGAATGTCAATTTATGTGATTTCATCAAAAAAGTTATTGCAATTGACATACAAGGAACCGGAGATACGCTTTGTGAGTTCATAAAAGTGTTTAAGAAAAGTGCATAATCTTCTTGCATTAGACTAATCTTCATCAGTAGGATACCCACCATGCTCCGCTAGCTCTACTTTGAACCATGGATCAATAGATGCAAATCTCTCAAAGGCACTCTCAAACCATTGAGCGTGTCTAACATAAGAAATGTAGAATTCCAACGGGTGCTCACATCAAGACACAATAACTTCTTGCTTTGTATCTTTTCGGCTTCAACACACTCCTTAAATTTCTGGAATCTACTAGAAGAGTGTCTCACATATCTTACTGTATTTCTAATACGAGAAACCGATGAAGACATCAACTTCAAACCATTAACCACAACGAGATTTACAATATGAGCGATGCATCTCATATGTAAATACTTGCAATTAAGAATGCTATTTTACCAATTTTGTATTTTCTTGCTCAAATAAGAAATAGCAACATCGTTAGAACTAGCATTATCAACTGTGATAGTAAATACCCTATCAATACCCCAATCAAGCAAACATGTCTCTACCGCTTTCCCGATGGCCTCCCCTTTATGACTGGAAATTGGACAAAAATTTATAATTTTTTTCTTTAATTCCTAGTCATCATTTATATAATATACTGTAAGACACATGTAATTTATCATCTGTAACGATTTCCATGAATCCGTAGTTAGACAAACCATTTGTTTAGACTCTCTCAAAAATGTTTTGAACTTACTCTTTTCAATAGAGTAAATATCGAAACAATCTCGTGCCACGGTCCACCTCGATGGAATACGAAAGATTGGACACGCAAAACACATAAAGTTTCTAAAACCTTTACATTCAACCATCTGAAACGGAAGCTCATCAATAATCACCATACGTGTCAAAGCTTTTCTTACATCATCTTGATTAAATTTCCAACTAGTTAGTATCTTATCCGTGCCCTTTGCATTTGGTTGCAAGTTTAGTATTGACTGAGTAGAGTCATGGTTTCTTGGATTCAAAGGACATACAATCCAATGATTTTTTACAGTGGTTGTCCCGTTTAATTTGCTATGACAGTGATATTCTTTCTTACAATGCTTGCAACTAGCTTTTGGACGACCTTTCGCATCCAAAAAACTATTAAAATCTATCCAAAATGCTGCCCATTTTTTGGTAGATTTTTTAGTAACCCGAAGACTCGGATTAGAATTAGAGATTGGCTCATTAGTGGCCTGAGAACTAACTGGTGGCTGAGGTGGATCACCTTCGTGCGATATCTAAAAAATAAACTATGCTATCAAAATACGAACTACAAATATGAAATTTCATAAAAATGTAGAAATACGCACATTGCACGAATATAAAATTGTTGCCATTGATGGAAGCTACCTAACAAACATAACATAATTAAATTATAACTTGTCTAACCTTTACCTAACCCTAACGGTTGTGATTTTAAGAAGAGTTGCAAACAGCAAACTTCAACTTCTAGACAAACACTGCAAACTGCAAGTGCAAGCTAAAGTTATACTATGCAAACTGCAACATATTAACTAAGTATAAACCCAGCAATATATTAACTAAACTGACATGTCCCTGTGCACTAAACCCAGTAACAATGCAATTATGCAAGTATAACCCAACATATTATAAAACTGCAAACTGTAAACTGTAAACACTGATTCATGGACATCATTATAACCCAACATATTATAAAATTGCAAACTGTAAACTGCAATTATAACCCAACATATTATTCTATATGTGTATACTGTGCAAACTGTAAACTGCAAGTATAACCCAACAATTTTTTTTACACAATTCTATGCAAACTGCAACCCTGAATTAACGATGCATTTTATTGCACATTGCTTTCTTTTTCCCTTATTTTTTTGCATTGGCAAATTTTGGCAGCAAACATTGCAAGCAAACATAGAATTGGCAAATTTTGGCAGCTAACAGAGAATTTTTTCCTCTCTTTTTTTGCATTGGCAAATTTTGGCAGCATACATAGCAGGCAACCCTGCAACTTTTCCATATTAAAGACTCGAATTCAAGTTCGAGAGACTGGTTAGGAAAAAAATAACTTACAGTGAGTTCAAGAGACTGGTTAGAAATAACCAATATTTCAGACAGCACAACACGACAGCAAGTGAGCAAGGGACCTGAACCAGCCATGAATCAGAAAGAAAAATACGGAAAAATTAGGGAAACATTTTAATTAAATCAATAATTTACTGTAAAAAAATTAAAAACGAGAGAGAAAGTAAAAATTTACTGTAAAAAAATAATTTACTGTAAAAATTTAGTTAATATCTTACCAGATCTAGGACAGATGAGTGACGAACGGTCCCCTTTGAGAGATCTAGGTTAGATCTGAAAGATCTAGGTCCGATCTTTACAGATCTAGGTCCGATCTTTACAGATCTAAGTCAGATGACTCCGATCTTTACAGATCTTTAGAGATCTAGGTCAGATGTAGATGAGATCGACCCTACAGGAGTCGAGAGTGGCAGCGGTGGCCGTTGGGGTCTAGAAAACTGGTGGTTGAGCAGTAGAGAGAGTGGCAGCGGTGGAGACTGGAGAGTGACGAGAGTCTTGACGAGAGCAGGAGAGAGAGAGACTCAGAGAGGGTTCTTCTCGACGAGAGCAGGAGAGAGAGAGGCTTAGAGTGAAGAGAGGGTTCTCGAAGGAAAGAAGCGGCGGGTGAGTGGAGTGGTGAATGAATGAGTAGCAGGAGAGAGAAAGTAAGCGGCTGGGAGACTTTTATATTTAGGGTTTTTTGTAGGGGTATTTTAGTAATTTACTAATTAAGAAATAAAAATAAATCGGTTTTCGGTTCGGGTCGGAAACCGTTTTCCCAACCCGTAACCCGAACCGATAACCGTTTATTGCCTTTCTAATAACCGAGCCCAGACCCGTTTACAAAAAAACCGACCTGAAAGTTCTAAATGGGTCGGGTCGGGTCGGGTCGGTTTCGGTGGAAAAACCGAAATCTGCTCACTCCTAATATTATTAAGTTTGTTGCTTCCAATACTACAAATTATATGACAACTTCCCTGAAACATAGCAAAATATGTAGACATAACATAAAGTCTGGATTCTTTGCATTTGACTTGGCAAAATCCACAAACTGACGGACATATTTCTTATACAATATCGTATTCCTAAAAAATACAAAAGAATTATAACACAAATAAGACATATAGATGGATTTAATTAAGTGAACACATTAGTATAGTGAAAAGGATTTCAATACTTGTTAAGATGAACCCAATCTTTATTCATCATGTTGACACCCAGAACTTGCTTATATCGAGCTTGATAACACCAAAAATAATTTGTACGAGGCCCTAAAGAGTTTTAAATTAAATAATTTAGACTTTGTACATGCATTAGTAAACAACAACAATTGTCACTTCCTGAAACAAACCAAAAATAAAAATAAATTATAAACGGAAAAGGAATGACTTACAGAGCGATGAGAAATTCGTGGCCCCTAAATATTATTGTTTTACTTGTACTTCCCTCGTATCATAAAAATATTTTCTTATAAGGACTCCCAAGAGCCTATATTCTTACAAATGACAAGATTTGGAGCGTATTCTAACTTAAGAATGTGAGTACAAGTAATAAGATCTGGAGGCCTGTGTTAAAAATTAAAATTATAAGATTTATACGTAATATATGAAACTCTTTAAGATAAAAGTTTCACATTCACTGTGTCATGTAAAGTTACTTTTTCAATTAGTTTGTGAGGTGCTTATTAATATTATAAATGGGCTGCTATCTGGTGGAGTCAGTTAGCTTGTAGTTACATTACTGGAATTAGATTATCAGTTGGCTATTGTTTAGTTGGAATCAGAGGGTTTATCCACACCGTCCTTGTCAAAGATGCACATTATTGCATTGTCTATATGACTAAATCATATATTGTTATTCACAATAAGCACCTCTTACTCCTGATAGAATGTAAATATTAACATTAAAACTTTCAGACAAACAAGAAAGTAATTTTTTATAAAATGCTAAGTTGATAACTTGATAGTCATCTTAAAATAATCAAGCAGGGAATATGTGTAGCCAAATTCTCTAGTTGCCACTTATGTATCAGAAGGTTTAGAGGGCATGATATTATTAGTCACTCTTTTACGACGACATAGATCTCTATGTATGTTGAAAGTGTTAGTTGATACTAAGAAGGAAGTTGAAGGCCAGTAGGCCAATAATAATCCTACAAACAAGAAAAGAAATATCATAATCATCTTATTATAATAGCATTTAGTTGGCAAGATAATACATGAGATAGAGACCTTAAATACCTGATACTCTAGGATATCTGGATGCAAACTGTATTCTTTAGAAACATAAATCGTACAATTCTTCGAGGAAGAGCTGTATAGATTAAAACATTATACACTTAGCTTTCCCACATATATTATGATAATATAGACTGTGAGTGTGCTTGCTTTTAGTTTTTAAGGGTTATATGGCCTGATTAACATGTCTCACATTAATATTGTAGGATGTGTTTCACTTAACAAAATGCCTAAAAATTGGCTTTTGAAAGAAAACTAGAAAAGTACAAAAAGTACAAATTGTTCTGGGAAGTATTGCTATGGAAGTCTGATCTGAAGGCGATCACTTTGTTCCTTGGACCATACGATGATGATGAAGAGTACTGCTAGAAGATGAACAGCCGGAAGAACTAAGTCACCGGAAAGGTATCGACGCACTTGGGCACTGATGGCGAGGTCGAATGCTTTTCTGCTTTGCTTCACTCTGTTCTGGAAGAAAAGTTGAAGAAGAATGCTCTGGAAAATCAAAGTCTCTGGGCTCTGATCTCTGTATATTCTCCTGGTGCTGTCTATGTGAAAAATAAGTCTATTTATAGACTTATACCTTTGTGCGTAAAAAGCAGCATAATCCAGTCTTTACGCTAGCAACTGTCACCCACGATAGAAGTCACCCTCTGTGCATGTTGACACGTGTCCCATTATTTCAACAAAAATAGGGATCACGTACACACATTCTTCAATAAGTGTGGCATGATAGCCACGTAGACAAACTATGTTTTAGCGTAGTTAGGAAGGATCAGGCGTAAAAATGACCCAAAATATGCCCTGAGCGTAAAGTGGCAAATTGGCGTAAAAATAACTCAAAATAAACTTTCCAGCGTAAAGTGGCTAAAATAGCCTTGAGCGTAAAACTTAGCCCAAATAGACTTTACGCTCACAATAGCTTTGAGCGTAAAAGCTCGAATAACTATAGTGCGTAAAAAGAAGTAACTTTATTGAGCGTAAAATAGCCTTCTCTGCACACCATACGACAAGTATCGGGTTTGGTAAAAATCCGATCTTCTCGACTTCTGTGTTTGCATGTTGTCAGCAAAATCATTCTGTCAAATCAAATCTTCTACATTAAATGCGGCCTGACAGTTTGTCCAGGCGTAAAATTCAATGAACTGCCTTGGCGTAAAGTAGCTCGCATAATGTCCAATGCAAATAGTCCTGGCGTAAAATAGCACACATAGAGAGTTGCTTGCGTAAAGTCCTCAATTCCTTTGACTTAGTCCACAAAGCACTTTTTACTCTCCTACAAAACCCCTTTCCAAGTTTTCAAATATTTTTTCAAAATTTGAAATACTTTGAACAGAAGCGTAAAATTCGGGATTTGACCAGTCAGCGTAAAGTTTGGGATATTCAACGGTCGTCCGCGTAAAAGTTGGGATATCCAACAGTCGGCGTAAAAATAGGGAATTTGAATCGATTCCAAAATTCCCTATAAATAGGGTTCTTCGGGGATAGAGAAAACTTTATTTTGTTCTTTCGAAATCTTAATCTTTCTCCACTCTCCTTCTCTCTACTCTTACTTTGATTCGATGGCCCCCAAGAAGTCGTCCGCCGCCGGCAGCAAAGGCAAGAGACCCGCCGTTGATTCCTCATCGGCCGATCGCGCACAAACTCCTGTCCGATCCTCGGCAGCATCGCAGCAAAGCCACCCCGCCGTGGCTCAGGCAATGAGGGGTAAAATGTTTAACTTCGGTCATAAACTCGTCGAAGAAGAAGAACGAACCGAAAGTCTACGCCCACATTGTTCGTGCTAGCGTAAAAAGACAAAAATACGCCCACGTTTATCGTGTTAGCGTAAAATTTAAAATACGCCCACATCTACATGTGTTAGAGTAAAACTTGAAATACGCCCACATTTATATGTGTCAGCGTAAAACTTAAAATACGCCCACATCTACATGTGTCAGCGTAAAACTTATTTTACGCTCACATCTATTGGTGGCAGCGTAAAATTGAAAATACGCCCACGTCTGTACGTGCCAGCGTAAAATTCAAAATACGCTCACATTTAATGTGTACTGGCATAAAATTGGAAATTCGCTCACTTCCAGTTGTACTAGCATAAAATTTCACTAGTAACAGTCTTTTGCATAAAAAGAACATTTTTATACTTAAAGAAGTTTTTTATCAACTTTAATAAGCGTAAAATTTGCATGCTCAGAGTCTTTATGCGTAAAAGTCAAACCAAATCATATGCTTCAAATTAGATTTTCACTAACTTGTCTTTTATTCTTTTTTTTGTTGTTGTTTGACAGTGGACTTGCAAATTCACCCTCTCGCAGAAATATTTGGCTCGCCAGCTGGTATGGTAGGCTCAAACTATCGGGAGAACTTATCACATGTACAATTTCCTCAATCCAACCCTGAATACCCTGAAGGGAGAGCTCAACTGATAGCTGCTCAAAGGAACATGATGCTGCTGTCCATAATGAATGGAGAAGTGTTGGTATCACTAGAAGACCAACAATTCTTGAAGCCAGCTTTTCTATTTGGGGATGCGATAGACTTCAAATCGCAAACTCACCCCAAGAAAGAAGCCTGGGTGTTTAAGTCTGGAGAAAGGGTGATGTATCTTCCTGACATGGACAGGGATTACCCTCTATCTACCTTTGTCCATGCCACTCACCCTGGTCAGATGTTATGGAATTTGACTCCCAATAGCTATGGCAGGCCGGGCAGGATTATTTTCAAAAGAGAGAGAACTAGTGATATGGGCTACCACATTAGTACTTCCATTGGTGGTGTTGTCCCATTTTATGGTCTATTGCCCGGGATCATACCAAGTGAAGACTCATCACTAATCTAGCCAGTACAAGTACCCATATTTATAAATAAGTTCATGAGAGCTACTGTGTTATATCCTCAGACCAACCCTAGGTTGACAGGGTGGCTGACTCCTTATAGTAATAACTGGATTCAAATCAGTGCTTGGATCATGAAGCATTTTAAGACAGACCTGGAAGCTATCGGCCTATATGAAGCAATAGCCTCACAAGTTACGGCATACCACCGAACAACAACTTGTTCTTGGCTTTATTGGAATTGTATATGAGTTCAACAGGAACTTTTGCAACTCCACATGGTGAAATGGGTCTTGCTCTACATAAGATGCAATTTATATCAAAGCTGCCAATGGGCGAAGCCCCTTATGAAGAATATGTTCCCTCCAATCGGGAACTAGCAGAAATAAGAGAGAAGAACCCTGAATTGGTGCAGGTCTATGAAGAACTCATGTGCCATTATCTGATTTGTACCAGTTTGTATGAAACTGGGTCACATTTGGCATATGTAACTAAATGGACTACATATTTATTTTACCATAAAAATAGGGTATCCAAGACTGATAAGGGTAGGTTTCGAGAAAACAAGACTCAAACCATCAACCCTTGCTCTATAATTCCAGCAGATGTAATCCAGGAATTGATGGTCTCACAGAAAGCTCGAGACCAATATCTATCCACCAAGACTGGAGATATCCCTACGGGGGCAGAGACTTTAATCTACCTGAGGCATGGTAGTCAGAAGATGTCAAGGAAGGCTTTGCTGGCAGGCTTCCTATCCCTATGGCTACGAAGATGGGTCGTACCGGGGATTAGTACCATAGACAGGATCCACCGAAACGTATTATGCCAGCAGTACGTTTAGTGTTCAAAGCCAAAATCAATCTACTGTCGGCAATGGTATGCCGAATAAATGCAGGTCTACGGACTTTTGGTGAAGAATTGATTAATAATGCTCCTCACCGAGACAATTTTCCAAGGGTGGAGCAGCCGTATACTTATTTGATGGGATGGTTATTACACCATCACTGTAATTTACTGCCACCAGGCCCTGAAGATAAAGCGGCGATCTTTCTCCAAAAATTCAGCAAGGCCACATGGACTGCCACGACAGTGGCAGACACCCGAGCAGCATTGAATTACTCTCATGGCTGGAATTTCTTCTGCACAAGGCTGCCAGTTCCAGCTGACTGCCTTGGCGTGCAATTTGAAGACAGAGGAGAGAGGACAACTTCATTGCCAAAACCTGTCTTCCCATGGCTAACGTACATCAGACCATTCCATCTGATGTACATGAACGAAGATAACTGTGCGTTTGAGCCTTATCTACCAAGTAGGTTCGCCCGCCAGTTTGGATATGACCAGCTTCACGTTGGTAATCCTTCGACCAGCTTTTATCATTATGGAAAGTTGATTGACGGCACGAGAGCATGGAGATATTTCAGCGCCGTATGTACTGGTGCTAAATTCAACATATCTACTGCCACCAGTACAACCGAGCTACGTATACTTCACTCGTATGCTCGTTTTTACGCTTCTATCCGTTCTTTCGCAGATGGTTATAGTATGCAAGGCAGTCTTCGATGGCCCAAGGAGGGGACCAATAGTTATTGGGAAAACTCGCAAAAGGAAGCAGCGTACAGCTACTACTCTTCCAGTGAAGACTCCCGAAAAGAAGAAGAAAGTCACCGTCAAAATGCCTTCCAAACCAAGAGCTGCTACTCCAGAGGATGACATTCCTGTCAACGAACCGCCACATGTCGCATCCTCTTCAACTCATCTTGAAGAAGGATCCTCAGCCTCCCAAGCAGCCACATCGACTGAAGCTGTAGGGATCCTATCTCCAGGACGCCTTAGTACTTCACTTCATTTAACCTTACCACAAAAGGCACAAATAGTTGAAGGCGTCGCTTCAGAATCTATTCTACTGGATGAACCAGCTCTTAATTTTGATGATGAAGATTGGAATGGGGATTATGATGCATATTTGGCACGTCCCACACCAGGTATATATATACAAAATCTATACAAGATTATGCATTATAATTTTGTATTTTAATTTATTTTATTCATTTTGCAGATGTCATTATTGCACCAAAGCCTATGGCTCCTCCTCCTCCTCCTCCTCCTCAAGAAAATATTTATGAGGAGAACCCGGAATCTGAGGAAAGAGTTCTTCTTCCAATGGAGTAGAGGAAATACAACCAGAAGAGGAACTACAAAAAGAACCTGAAATAGAGGTTCAACCAGGATCATCTTCTCATATTGACAACCGAGAAGAAGAACAAGCTGTAGATCAAGAAACGACTGCTGAAGAAGGAACTGATCTCAATGACGAAATTGAAGTATTTCTAGAGTCTGAACAGCCAGAAGCTCAAGAAGGTGATGATGACGTAATCAAATCATCAACTGAAACTGGGGATGTTATGATAGCACCCTCTGTTATTACTACTAATCCAGAGGAAGGTCATGAGGAGACGATGCCTGAACCCGAATCAACTACAACTACTATCTTTCCATCCACCACTATTACCGCCACCAGAACTCCAAAAACGGCTGGAGTAACAAGTACTGAAGATGTGATCTCTAAAGCTCCCAGGGATCAATTAGATGTGGTAGTGACGACAACATCATCTTTACCTCAGTCTGCTACTGGAGCCACCACATCTGCTAGTACTGAAGCCTTAATCCCTGAAGTTTCCAGGGATCAGTTGGCTATAGTAGTAACGACAACATCATCTTTATCTCAATCTGCTACTGGAGCCACCACATCTACCCCTTTATTCGAAAAAGAGACTTGGTAGAGATTGCTGCAACTCCGAGCTCAAATGCAGAAATGAATCTCTTAGTTGAGATTCATACTGAAACTTTTTACAAGACATTGGCAGCTTTGATTGACATGGTCTTGCATAGAGGCCTCAAATATGAAAGCTTAAAAGGCGCGATTGTTTCCACTATCAGGAACGTCGCCATGTTTAATGATATTGAGAGAGCAACTGCATTGGAAAAGGTGGTAGAAGAACTTGAGCAACCTATTAAAGAATATCTGAGGTTGACAAGTAAAACTACTGAAAGTCTTATTCAAGCTGTGTATGATGCTTTATCGGCTGAATACACAGCTCGAGAGACTATTTTCAACGATTCTCTCAGAGAGCACAGTAGCAAAGTCACTAAAGAGAAAGCTTTCTTGGCTGACGCAAAGCCTAAGTTGGAGAGTTATAGAGAAGCCTATGACACTTCGAATACGAAAATTCAGGAACAAAATGATAAAATTCGTAAAGTGGAGGCCGAACTAGCTCGTCTAAAAGCTGAGAAGGAGCAATTAATAGCAGCTCGTGACAAACATTTGACACAGAGCTCAATTCTGGAGGAACAAGTTTTTGGAGCTGAATCTACTATCAAGTTCCTTGATGATGCCAGGGATAATCTGATAGCTACTCTCGCTAAGTTTTCTCCCATTTGCACTCCAGAGGCCCGAAGAAAGGTAGCTATTGAAAATGTAATGGGCTCTCGTGAGCAACGTTTAGCAGAGCTCCAAAAATTGCTAAAAGATATATCTGCTCCTCCTTAGGCAAAAAAGGAGCTTTTGTAATCTTTTATCTTATTCAAGAAAATGAATAAAATATTTGTTTTGTGATCCTATTATTTATTTTGAAATTAAATAATAGGTATGAGATAGAAAACACTTATCAGAGGTAATATGGACGTGACAAGTCTTTTAAACTCAATAAATTGTATCTATCCAGAGGTAATATGGACATGATAGATAATGAAATCTTATTTTCTGTTTAGAGTATACAATACTATCAGAGGTGATATGGACGTGACAGATCGTAATAACTCGGATAAAAATAGATTAATATCTATTCAGAGGCCAAATGTACATGATAGATAGGAAAAACAAGCAGACTTAATATTTATTCAGAGGTCCTGAGAACATGATAAATAATAAATCCAAATTTTTAATCAACTGGTAAGATAAAAGATTAAAAATTTTCTCTAAGCTTAACCAAACATTGGTAGCTGGGGAATAAGAAAGAAATTCAAACATAATATTTCTTTAGAAATTTACCATTGATCGACATCATGAGCAAATCTCCATTAGGTTTAGACAACCTATAGGCACCATTGGAGAAAATTGTTTCGAAGACATAAGGGCTTTCCATTTTGCTTAGAATTTTCCTTTACTCTTATGAGTCATCACCATCGGTCTTCGAATAGCTAACACTAGTTCACCGACTTTGAATACCCTCTCTTTAACTTTACGATTGAAAGTTCGAGATATACGGGCTTAATATAGCTCAATATGTTGTTGTGCTTGAAGATGCTTCTCATCCAATCCTTCAAGTTCTTGGAGTCGTAAGCGATCATTGTTTTCTGTGGTTAGCTCATTAGCAATAGCTATTCGAAGAGATGGAATCTGGATTTCCAGTGGAAGGACAGCCTCACATCCGTAAACTAGTAAAAATGGTATAAAACCAGTAGGAGTTCGGACTGTTGTTCGATAAGCCCATAAACATTCTCCAAGTTTCTCGTTCCAATCACGTTTATTGGAAGAAACAAACTTTTTGAGAAGTTTGATGATCGTCTTGTTGAAAGCTTCGGTTAAACCATTAGCAGCTGGATTATAAGCCGTAGATGCCAAGTTTTGGATTCGATTCTTATCACAGAACCGATAAAATGCCTGACTAGAAAACTGTGGTCCATTATCATGAATTATCCGTCGGGGAATCCCAAAACGATAAATGACATGATGTTTAATGAAGCTAATCACATTAGATGTTTTTACTTCAGCAAGAGGAACTGCTTCCGCCCATTTAGAAAAGTAATCGGTTATAGCCAGTATGAACCGATGTCCCTTAACGGAAGGAGGATTAATTGGACCAATAATGTCCATGCCCCAAGCTTCGAAGGGCCAAGAAGCTACTGTAGGATGTAAAAACTCCGATGGTTGATGAATAAAATCAGCGTGAATTTGACATGCTTTACACCTTCTGGCATAATCCACAGCATATGCTATTATAGAAGGCCAATAATACCCCATTCTTCGAATACGGTCTTGTAATTTTGGACCAGATTGATGGGCACCACTAACACCATCATGAGCTTCATGAAGCATTTGCTTAGCTTCATTTTCAGAAAGACAACGCAGCAAAAGTCCATCATATGAACGACGATATAACATATGTAGGGACGAATCATAATAAAATCGAAATGATCATCTCTTGATTGATGCAGCTTCTTTTGGATCTTCAAGTAAAATCCCATGAACCGCATAATCAATGAATGTACTTCTCCAATCCCTCTGTTGGGAGCTTGATTCTGTAGTATAACTCTGTTCAATATACAGATTATTCTTAACACAGAATAAGTCTCGGTCCAACAAAGTAATGGTATTTTGTCTTCGAATTAGAACAGCCAAATCTGTAGCTAAACTAGCAAGAGCATCAGCTTCCAAATTCTGAAAACGTGGTACGAATTTAATGAAAAATCCTTTAAATGAGAGGACTAATTCGATTACCACTTGATGATAAGGGATGAGGTCAGGATTTCTGACTTCATATGTCCCTCTAACTTGATTAACAATCAGTTGAGAATCTCCATAAGCTTCCAGGAACTCGATGTCCAATTGTTTTGCTACTTGGAGACCAATGAGCAGAGCATTATATTCTGCCACATTATTGGAGCATGGCTTATTGAGAGAATAAGCACGGTATATGACCATTTTGTCAGGAGAAACCAAGACGATTCCTATCCCAGAGACGATATTGCCTTTAGGTCCAACTCGTGACGCTCCATCAAAGTATAATTGCCAAATGTCATCCTTTAAAGTCATGTTGCAATCCGCAACTTCATCTGGAATATCCTCATATAGCTTAGATCTTTCAGGTATAGGGTGAGCTGCTAAGAAATCAGCTAATGCTTGACCCTTCACTGATTTTTGAGGTACATAGACCATATCATAAGGAGTGAGCAACATCGCCCAGGTGGCTAACCTAGAATTAAGAATGCTGGGTTTCCTCATCAATACCCGAATATGATTTATTCTGGAGATGACATGAATAGTCTGTCCTACCACATAATGTCGTATCTTTTGAACAGCAAATACCAAAGCCAGACAATCTTTTTCTATAGGAGTATACCTGTGTTAAGCTCCAACCATCATTCGGCTAAGATAATAAATTGCTTGTTCGTGACCCATATCACTTTTTTGTGTAAGAAGAGCACTTAGTGAATGATCCAATGCTCGAACATATAGCAAAAATGGTCTTCCTACCACTGGTGGTACCAGAACAGGTAGATTTGTAAGGTATTGCTTGATGTCATTGAAAGCTTTCTGACATGCTTCATCCCAAATAAATGATACACCTTTCTTTAATAGACGGGAAAAAGGTTGACATCTTCCAGAGAGATTGGATATAAATCTCCTGATATAAGTGATGCGACCTTGAAAGCCTCGGAGTTCTTTTAGATTGCGTGGAGGACGCATTTCAAGAATTGCTTTGATTTTATCAGGATGAACATGGATGTCCTGAGAAGTGATGACAAATCCCAAAAACTTGCCACTGGAAACCCCTAAGAAAGACTTAGTAGGGTTCATTTTCAATTGATGCTGACGCATCAATTCAAATACTGTCTTCAAGTCTTGAATGTGATCATCTTTTGATCGACTTTTGACAGCAATGTCATCTACGTAACATTCAACTGTCTTTCATAGATGTTCTTGAAAGATGTTGCTCATGGCCCGTTGATACGTAGCACCGGCATTTTTAAGACCAAACGGCATAACCGTATAACAGTAGACTCCAAGGGGTGTACGAAAAGCAGTATGCTTTTCATCTTCTGGATGTATCTTAATCTGATTGTATCCTGAGAACCCGTGCATGAAAGACATGCGTTCAAAACCGCATGTATTGTCTATCATGACAACAGTAATGGAAAGTGGAAATTCGTCCTTTGGACAAGCTGCATTAAGATCTCAAAAATCTATGCAAACTCGGACTTTTCCGTTCTTCTTCATAACAGGAACAATATTGGCAACCCAGTCTAGGTGTTGTTCTTCACGAACAAAGCTACATGTAATCAGCTTTTTGACTTCTGCTTCGATTGCATCCATCATGTCTGGTCGCAAATGCCGTTGCTGTTGTTTCACAGGCTTAGCATTAGAAAAAATATTAGTTTATGAGTAGCAACTTTAGGATCTAGACCAGGCATATCCTCATAACTCCATGCAAAAATATCGATATAATTTTTAATCAGTTGTATTAACTCTTCCTTTTCATCTTCAAAAAGGTTCTTACTGATGAATATTGGCTTGGACGTAGTTCCGTCTCCAACATCAATTTGAACAACCTCATCCTCTGTAGATGGTTGTCGTTGTTCGAAACGAAGCTCCCACTGAGTGTCCATCTGTTGGGCCCAAGGGTCATTTTTAAATGGCTCAAATTCACCTTCGGTTTGAACCATATTAACTGAAAATACACACTCAGATTCATCGTAATAGTCTCCTCTAGCATATGAGGAGTGGGATGTATCAGATTCGATAAAATGGATTTCTTCCGAATCTGAGGATTGTGAAGAACTAGAAGAAAATTCTTCTTGTATGTCGTCATTAAATATGTGGGACGGATCATATCCCAACCCATGACGAGTTTTCTGGTAGAACAGATCACCGCATAATGGTAATCGCCTACCTTTGCCTTGATTGAGACCTTGCATAGTCTTCAAATCATATCCTATTTTCTGGATAATCTTGAGAGATTGTTGACTATATTTGTCAATTCGGATCCTTCCTTTATCTTTATCTCGAAAATCATCTGTTTGAACAACATAGATGTTTCTAGCCAGGCCAAACACAATTTGGTGCTTATTTTTCTTATCAGACGGAATCACGAAGTAAGATTCTTCATGACGTCTAAAAGTTACACAAGCTTGTGACGAAGCAGCTACAGGAAGAAGATAAGGAGAAGATTTTAGGAACTTTTGAGCATAAGGGCCTATATCAACATGCAGAGGAAAAGAATTTTCCATATGGTCAATGTATAAAGTTTCATCTGTATCTATGTCGTCTTTATATTGATGACTTTGATCATCAGAAGATAAAGACATTCTTTCAACAAATTTGACAGCCATATACTCCAAAAGAAAATCTTTATTAATATCAGAAAGTACAGAATGATCAATATTTATATCATTTACAGGTTGAGTACTACGCTTAGGATTTATCATTAATGAACCGTCATCCGTCTTCTGCGTAGACTTGCCAAGGTTGATGATCAATGGTGATTCTGGATCATTCGTACGAGAAATACTTCCCTTGACTTTGATCATAAGAGGTGCATCTTGACTCTTGGCAGAAATATTCACTGATTCCTCAGATGAAGCCCGAGTTCTTCCTTTGACTTTGATCATCAAAGGTTGATCATTGACAGGTTGAGGTTGTATTTGACCTTTGACCTTGATCTTCAAAGGTTGCTCTTCCGAAGGATCTTCATTGACAGACAGATCTTCAGCAAGTGATTGATCTTCAGCCATATCTGATATCTCTTTCACATGCTCTTGTTTGTAGAGTTTTGAGTCAGAAAAATAGGCTTCAACACCCTTGAAAGGATTGATATCAGCAAATTTAGTCTTCATAACCCCCTGTGAATCCACATACTTGAAGCATTGGTGGAGAGTTGAAGGCACAATGTTATGCTCATGTATCAACGGTCTTCCAAGAAGGATATTGTAGGATACGTCTGAGTTAATAACATAAAAGTAGCCATAGTTCGAAGATCACCAATCTGAATCTTTAGCCGAATCTTCCCCAGTGGTTTACTCTTTCCAGAGTTGAAACCAACTATCATGGTAATAGTGTAGATCAAATCACTAGTAGGAATCCTCAAAGGTCTTAGCATACTCTGAAGAATAATGCTAATAGAAGACCCAGGATCAATATAAATCCTGTCAATTTCAGTGGATTCAATATACACAGTATAGCACAAAGGCCTGTCGTGCTTGTTATGCTTCAACAGCATATCTTCTTGTGTGAAGGCAATATTAGGAATTGCCTCCATCACACTATAACATTGTGGACACGACACTGGTGTATTATCAGGACTCTTGAGTTGAGCCAAGCATGAGTCTGCTTGCAGCAAAGCTTCGCTCAAAGCCTCTCTTCTTTCTTTAGAAAGATGCAGTAGCTCGAATATAGAGAGTCTAGCCGGAGTAATGGCTAACTGGGCTAGAATATCGAATTTGTAGGGATTCATCACCACCCCCTGATTTGAAGTAGATTTCAAGGGAACGTCAAAGCGTACTGCTTTCTGTTTTCCTTTTTCAACTACCGAGGGTTTAGCAGGAATAAGAGATGGTTGAACTGGGATCGTTTCTATAACATCCTCTGCTTCTTTGGAAGATCCCTCGTAATCTTTGTGGTATTCTTTCCCAGATCTCGTACCAGCAAAGCTTTCTTCTTCAGAATCATAAGAAGGAAGTACCATATTGCAGGATTTAGTCTTCTTTTCCTTAGTTTTCTTCTTACGAGATTTTTTAATAGAAAGTTCAGAACCCAACCCAACAGTAGATTTTTGACTTTAAATCTGTAAAGGAAGTCGTATTCCTTTATCATAGTTCAAACCCTCTGTCTTTTGAAAGTCATAACCCATCTCCTTCATGAGATGGACTGATTGTTGACTGTACAAGTAAATAGGCAACGGACTTTCAATGAATGGTTGCACAGAAGAAGAAAAAGCAGAGATCTCTGTAACTACAGAAGAAAAAGAAGGCATAGAGACTTCCGAAGAAGGAGGAATAGGAATCTCTGTAGCCATAGAAGAAGGAGAAATACTCGGGATACGAGGAAAGATCCCTGTAGGAGCTTTCTCATAAGCAGCGAAGACTTGTTGTGCCCTATATAGGGGAAAACTATTCATAGCTAACCACTGCTGATGAGTAAGCTTGAGTTTGGTAGGAGGAGCTAGACTTGGAGGACATATGTTCAAACCTTTCAGCCAATCCTCCAAAGGAATGTCATCCCAAAGATGATCCAAATTATCAGGATCTGGAATAACATGAGAAATCATGCTGCAGGTTTTAACTTTTCTACCTTTCTTGGATTTTGAAGTTTTATCTTCATCCTCCATTTCAGGTACTAAGTCAGGATGTACCCACATGATTTTACCATTCTTTAGTGTGAGAGGCAACAATCCTTCATTTTCCTCTCTAGCAGGCGGGATATTCACAATCTTCATCGTCGCCTTCGGAACTGGGCAATCCCATCTGGGACTTGCTGTGGAGGAAAGCCTCTAAATTGAAGAGAAACCATATTGGTTGTGACCGTATGCTCATCATTAGTTAAAGCGATGGCATTGGCATTTATCAGTTCCTGAATTTTTTTTCTTCAGAACATAACAAGCCTTGGTAGGATGATTGATATATCTGTGATAGATACAATATTTGGAATTGTCAGTCAGATTCACCTCATTAGACCTTTTTGGCTCCGGAATCTGGAGTTTACCACTCTTGACCAGACATTAGAATATCCCTGGGATGTCGCTCTCGTCAAAAGAATATTCTTCTTTTGGCTTAGAAGACTCCTGATTATTTGGTGTCGTTTTGTTTTTGGAAAGATTAACCATAAGGGTATCCTTTCCTTTCCTATTACGATTACCGAAATTATTACCAGAAGAGGATTTCTTTCCTTTGTCTTCTGAAGCGAAAATTATCCCATGTTCCCGAGCCAATCTACCATTAGTCTCGGCTGAAACTGCCGCTATGATAAACGAGGCCCAATCTGTGAATTAGGAACCCGTAAAGACAGCAATAGATGGTCGCAGATTCATCTTGCACGTATCAATCAGTGCTGAATCTGGCATGCCTGGAGGCATCTTCAGAGTTGTCTGTCGGAAACGTTCAATGAACGTCTGAGTATCTTCCTTCTCCTTTTGTTTGATTTCTATTAAGGAAGACATGTTCATGTCCATGCCTCCTTCATAGAAGCGGGAGAGAAACATTGCTTTGAATTCGTCAAAAGACGAAATACGATTGTCGGGTAAACTACGATACCAGTCGTAGGCTGAACCCGTTAGACATCCGATGAAAACCCGGGTAAGAAGAGCATCATTCTTCTGCAAGTGTACAGTCATAATATCAAAATAATTAATATATTGACTGGGAGATGCCTTTCCATCAAATAATACCATGGATTGTGGTTTGAACTTTTGAAGAAAAGGCACATCATTCCAGTGAGGAGGATAAGGTTGCTTAATCCCTAACCTCTGGAGTTGATCTTTGTGCTTCAGAACTTTAAACTGTGCTTTTAATTCTCGCACTGCTTGAATAGCTTCACTGGTTTGAGGAAGCACATTTGATTGAATTTTTGTCGGATGTACCGTAACCCCCACCGGAGGTGGTACATCTTCTAGAATGATAGGATCTGGAGATGCAGAATTTTGATTGGTAGCAGGCTCCTGACTTTGATTATTCAAGGGTATATCAACCCCTTGACTATCTAGAGTTTGTGCTGCTATTTGCACCGGAGTTACCACTGCTGGTTGAGCGACTTGTTGAGTCATTATTATTTGATGCATACTTTGCATCATAGTAAGCATATCCTTCAGCGACTGCTCAACTGCAGATAGACGTTGTTCTGTATTAGCAGATAACGTCTCTGGTTCGTCTCCAATAGCATAAGATTCAACCTTCCTTGAAGATATAGAGGGATTGGTGTAGAAGTAAGAATCAATGCTATCGGTTTCGGACTCTAAGGACTGGGTACCCCCAGCTTCTGAGTCAGAAGTCTGTAACTGTCTCTGACTTCTCAATCGAGTATTCTGATATACTCCTTCAAAGTTATCAAGAAGTCGATTAAACTGTTGTTGACCAGGAGTTTGTGACGAGTTGCGTCTTGGACGTCGTCCTCTGTTGGTATGAGATGCCATATTAACTGAGGCATATAACAACTCCTGTTCTTGATCTTCAACTGATTGCTGATCATTGTAGCCTAACCGATCAAAAACTGACCGTTTAGACATCGAACAGCAACACTTAATTACAATCTGGTGACACTCACAATGGTGATCTTCTTTTGGGAGTGTCACAGGAAACTTTCTGTCTTTACGCTTTTGTACTAATAACTCGCGTAAATCAGAAGGAGTAGAGGAAGCAGTCTTCTTTATTATGTTTGGGACAGAAAGTCATTTAGTCCCTTGTGTATAAAGAAGATTACTTGCTGCATTAGCAGAACCAAGCTGTATATTTTTACGTGCTTGGAGTTGCGTGCGTAAATCCTGAGATTTTTTAGCACAAAGAACTCCATCAGCATTACGCGTAATTTGTAGGTTTGGTGCCTTGCGTAAAGCAGTGTAAGAAGGCTGTTGGTGAAAAATCAAAGTTTTACCAACAATGTTTTTACGCTGGTTGTGTGCAGGTACATTCACTTTAGATGTAAAGACATCATTATGAATGTTATCTACACTGTCACAGACAGGAGATTTACCTTTACGCGTAGAGCGTAAAACATGAGTATCAGCCACGTCACAGACGGGAGATTTTCCTTTACGCGTGGAGCGTAAATTTTGTGTGTCTACCGCATCACAGACGGAAGACTTATTTTTACGCTCAGAATGTAAAGCATTGGAGTCTACCACATCATAGACGGGAGACTTGTTCTTATGCACAGTGCGTAAATTTTGGTTTTTATGCGCTGGACGTAATACCTCATTTTTACGCGCTGGGCGTAAAACTTGGAAATCTTCCTCGTCACCGATGGGAGATAGGTTTTTACACTCGGGGTGCAACACTGAGGCTGCCTTGTTACAAACGGGAGCCTGGTTTTTACGCCCGCGGCACATCACTGAAGTAGAGACTGCCTCATCACTGATGGAAGTCACCACAACAGGAGTAGGAAGGATGCCTTTGCCTTCAGAGACAACAGGGAGATCCGAGGATGGTTTGGACTTAGGAATCCAAACTTTTCGTGCCTTCCACGATTTCTGAACATTGGAGCAGTGAGCACTACCCCCAGTCCTGAGCATTTCTTCGTAGGCAGTCTGGTCGAAGTGTACAACCAGAGTCTTCTTGGTCGAACCGACCAACGCATCATCATATTGAGCAATTGCCTTCTCGTCAGAGGAGAAGTTCGTCTCCAGCAGAGTCGCCATTTTGTTTCACTTAACAAAATGCCTAAAAATTGGCTTTTGAAAGAAAACTAGAAAAGTACAAAAAGTACAAATTATTCTGGAAAGTATTGCTATGGAAGTCTGATCTGAAGGCGATCACTTTGTTCCTTGGACCATACGATGATGATGAAGAGTACTGCTAGAAGATGAACAGCCGAAAGAACTAAGTCACCGAAAAGGTATCGACGTACTTGGGCACTGATGGCGAGGTCGAATGCTTTCCTGCTTTGCTTCACTCTGTTCTGGAAGAAAAGTTGAAGAAGAATGCTCTGGAAAATCAAAGTCTCTGGGCTCTGATCTCTGTATATTCTCCTGGTGCTGTCTATGTGAAAAATAAGTCTATTTATAGACTTATACCTTTGTGCGTAAAAAGCAGCATAATCCAGTCTTTACGCTAGCAACTGTCACCCACGATAGAAGTCACCCTCTGTGTATGTTGACACGTGTCCCATTATTTCAACAAAAATAGGGATCACGTACACACGTTTTTCAATAAGTGTGGCATGATAGCCACGTAGACAAACCACGTTTTAGAGTAGTCAGGAAGGATCGGGCGTAAAAATGACCCAAAATATGCCCTGAGCGTAAAGTGGCAAATTGGCGTAAAAACAACTCAAAATAAACTTCCCAGCGTAAAGTGGCTAAAATAGCCTTGAGCGTAAAACTTAGCCCAAATAGACTTTACGCTCACAATAGCTTTGAGCGTAAAAGCTCGAATAACTATAGTGCGTAAAAAGAAGTAACTTTATTGAGCGTAAAATAGCCTTCTCTGCACACCATACGACAAGTATCGGGTTTGGTGAAAATCCGATTTTCTCGACTTCTGTGTTTGCATGTTGTCAGCAAAATCATTCTGTCAAATCAAATCTTCTGCATTAAATGTGGCCTGACAGTTTGTCCAGGCGTAAAATTCAATGAACTGCCTTGGCGTAAAATAGCTTGCGTAATGTCCAATGCAAATAGTCCTGGCATAAAATAGCTCACATAGAGAGTTGCTTGCGTAAAGTCCTCAATTCATTTGACTTAGTCCACAAAGCACTTTTTATGCTCCTACAGGATGTAAGTTAGTTACATCTTTGGAGGGAAACAATGTACCTGAACGATTGGGACACTTGGCATTTTATGTCCCTCGGTCCAAAAGAATAGGATGGATCACCATTATAGATGGTCCTAAAATGAACCTCAATACCATTGACAAGAGCAGCATTCGAGTCCTGTGTGCCCTGTTATTGGATTGTGAAGCCATGAAGAGACCTGTCATGGATAAATTTGAAAAGTCATTAGAAAGCCATTAGAGTTACATGGCCTGATTAATCTTTCTCTGTATAAAGTTGAAAAGACATCGGAGTTCTACCAATATACTAAAACATGGAGTTCTGGCCATGAAGAAAGATGTTACTGCTTTAGGACTGAAGTTCTTATTCCATAATTCACAAATATGGATATTGATATAGATAAGAGATTTTGAACTAGTTTCAACACTTCTGGTAGAGATCACAATCAACCACAAACAACACCAAAAATATTCTGTCTATAATTGCTTGATATCATTAATCCTGCAAGTGATTGCAATTGATATATGAACAACCTTGGATATTGAATACTATTACAAAGACGGCTTAAAATTTATAAAATGTTCCAATGTCCTGGATGCTTCATTCTAGATTAGATACATCATAGATAATCTAATTATGGATTGTAACATATATAGTTCCAGAAGTTAAGGGTTCAGGTGGAGCTTCAGCAGATGCGGGTGCTTTACTTGTCGACTGACCGAGTGAATGATGACAAGTCTGCATGATCCTAGCAAACAAAAACTGTCATTATTCTGGAACTGAACTGATGGAGGGGGGATCAATCTATAATACTGTAACATAGCCAAAAAAATTAAAATTGAGTCTTAGCAACTCTTACCTTTGTTTCTTTGAAGAGGTAACTAGTTTCCTCAACTTATGAGAGGATAATGATAATTCCACAAGTTGTGTGATTCATTCTATAACAGATATACTCCTAAACTACATAGACAACTCATATGGTACCAAAGAAAAGCAAACATAGATACAACAAAAAAGCAAGAACATGATAGTTAGTAGCATGGCCCAATTGGAACATGAAGGACGAAACATTAAGGTTCATGAATCCAAGTCATCACATCCAACACCCGGATCTTCAAAGAGCCAAAATCCTGCATGTTTATCTTGTTGATGGGATGCACAAATATAAAATAATAGGCTACAAAAAGGAAATAAAAAAATAAGTTTATCAGAAAATTAAAACTCAAATTTAGTAGTTTATATCAAATGCAAAATAATACCTTAGACGAATTTGGAAGAAGGAAGAGAAGATACGGTCGGCATCGGGCATCAGGATATGGTCGGCGTCGGGCTCTGGAGTCGTCAGGAAGCGTCAAATGATGGCGGTGAGAAATCTAGGGCTCGTCAGGCTAGGGCGTCGAGCGCAACATCGAGTGGATCTAGGGCTCACATGAAATTTGATGTCTCATGGTGGCCAGAGGGTCATGAGGGACAAAGGCTGCCGTACATAGGGTTAGGGTTTGATAAAGTATTTTAGGGAAGAAGAGGAAAAACAGAGAGGGAGGAGAGAAATCTAGGGCTCGAGAAAGAAATGGAGCAGCAGCCGAAATAGATTAGAGATTCTCTCTCCTCTCTTTCTCTTTGTTAATAGGAGAGGATAGTGTCCTTTGGATTTTCTGATCCGAGGGTCAAGATTTCGAATAGAAATTAGGGTAAGTAAGGTTTGTAACACTTATAACCATTGGCAAAAAATATATATTTAAAAAAGGTTTTTTTTTCATATTTATACTAACGCTTTTGTTAGTTCCCAACAGTTTATTATTGTTAGTAAATTATAATGATAAAATACCGTTAGGAATTGAAAAAAATAATGTGTTAGGAAAACCATATTTTGGTGTATTGTCCCTCACGAAAAACCCAAATAATTCCTCACGAAAACCCCAAATAATCTATCAGTCGGTCGATCGATCTTTAGGGTTTTCGTGAGGGAAGAGAGAGATAGATAGAAGAAGATGAGGAAGAGGGAGGGTTTCATGATGGGAGCGTTACCTAAGGAAGAGGGAGGGTTTCGTGACAGAGAGAAGGAGGGGAGGGTTTCCGGAAAGGGGAGGGGTTTTCGTGACAGAGAGGAGGGGGAGAGGTTTTCAGTTTGGCGCGCAGATTATGAGGAGTTGAAGGGTTGGGGAAGAATACATTAAGGTTTTTTCAATCATAAGACATAGCATTTTGCAATGGACGGTACCGATTTAATTTCTAAAAATCTAACGGACGGGATCGTCCGCTATCGAAAACGCTATAAATTATACAACAAAACTGAATCGCTCCTATAACTTATTTTTTAATATAAAATAGAAAACTGTGTTGCTTCTCCCATGATTGGAACAGTAGATAGTTCAATTGTGAGCATTCGATTAACTCGGTTAACCGAACCGAATTATCAAATACCGAATTCGACTGAAAATCGAATAACAAAAATTGAAACCAACCGAAATATCCCGTACCGAACCAAACCGAACGGAATAAATCTGTTCGATTTTTAGTTTATTTGGTTTAACCAATATTTTAGTTTATTTATATTTTTTTTGGTCAATATATATAGTAACTAAATATACAAAGATATATTTCGTATATATATTACTAAATTTTCTTATTCGGTTTACCAGGGAGAGAAATTTTAGATAAAATTTCTGAAAGGTTAGTGGGATTAAATCGAAACCGAAAAAGAAATTTTAGTATTTTCAAAACCGAAACCGAACCGAATTTTTTTCAAACCGAACCGAATCTCTTATTCGGTTAGGTTTGGTTCGGATTTCGGTCCAAAAATTGAATAATGCTCACCCTAGACATACGGACATAGCAACATACAGAAAAAACTATACTTTTAACAGCGTTTATAACACGCTATATAAAGTTCTGTTAACAGTACTGCATAATGAACGCTATTGATAATGACATTCTAATAGCAGTAAGGCTTCAACGCTATAGATAAACTGCTATTGTATGAACGTTTAATAGCACTTCAATATGAACACTATGGATAATTATATTATAATAGCAGGGAGGCTCGAACGCTATAGATAAACTGCTATTATATTCTATTTTAATAGCACTGCGGAAGGAACGCTATTGATGATGACATTCTATAGCAGGGAGGCTTGAACGCTATAGATAGACTACTATTATATGCCTTATTTGTTGTAGTGTCTTGTTACGATTGGGACTGTTTACTTTATTTGTGATTTATGACACGTTATATATATTCAGTTATGTGGCATTTTCTTTATGTATCTTGTTATGTCCCTCTGAGGACCTGGTTATCTCTCCAGGTGTGTGCTTTGTGACTTTTTGCAGGTGTTCTAGCCAAGGCCGTGATCTTCTCCAGTCCTTCGAAGATAATTGTCCTTGGTTCGTCTTGTCATTTTTATCTATCCTTTCTTTGTATAAATAGTTGGTAGTGGATTTGTCTCCGCCCAACTACATGTATAAGTGACAAATTTTTGAGTTGATTTATATTATTCTTCTTCTGATTTTGTGGATGAGATTTAGTTATCATGGTTTTACTGTATTTTACAGCTTATGTATACATACGGGGGTTCTATACATTGGAATATACTTCGTATGTATACAGCTTGCATGTCTACGTACTTAGTCCTAAGTATTTTGGGACTGGGCGTTACAACTACACCTACACTTATGGCATCTAGTATCTGTGCCCCTACTTTTCTTATATGATAGTAAGGGGAAGATACATCTACTATGAAGATTCATCTTATTAGCAGGAATAAATAAGGATTACGGTAGAACATAATTAAACTGGATGCAAATCAAACAGTCAAGTGAGAGTTTGAAACGAAGTCAAGGAAGGTATCAAGTATGTGGATGAGATCCTATGGGTCTTTCCTATTCTAATTACAGGCTCACGTCGGTATAGTAACGTAACCGAAGTAATTTAACATAGACCAGCATGGGCCAGCACAAAAATATGTAATGCCCCTGCCCCAAAATACATAGGACCAGGTATACGCATACATGCAAGCAACACATCACCAATGGACCAACCTCATAACAAACCCATTAGCAAAATGCTTATGCTGTAAATCATGATAATCAACCCAGAAACATAACACAGTCCACAGGTATATATAACTAGTCACATCCATACAGAATAATAGTCCAAGAAGTAATCAAGTCCAATGTGATAAATGTAGCAAATGTCCAACCATAAAGGAAATATAACTGTACGGGGAAAAAGATATCCTGAAACTACAACAAAGAGAAATAAAGTGATAGTCAACTACAAGTCTATTGAAATGAAAGAAAATAAGGTAGTAAGTCTAAATAAGCAAATGACATGATCACGATAAATCCTCTTGCACTATCTCATCCTCATGTGCCAGTACGCTTCGGTCTCAGCTGCCGAACCGTAAATCTCAGGATAGTCTTCAGCTTCGTTTAAGCCTGGAAAATAGCCAGGTCCTCAAGGGACTAGCAAGGTATATAACATACATGCCATGATATAGATATGGAACATATGATCTAAGATAATCTATGTATCTGGTCTATGTGCTATGCAAGTGAGAATCTTTTTTAGAATATCAAACCTCTCCACTGAGTCTCACAAGCTCCTCAGCAAAATATTGTTCCCAGTATCGTATCTTGGGACCAAGGACAATCAATGTCAACAATGATAACCTCTACTTTGCTATAAAGCTAAAGGGTATAAATAATATGCCACACGACAATAGATCTGATCCTATAGTCAAGTTCTCCCCAAGCCCATGTCTAAAGTCTAGCAATGTCAAGTCCGTACAGTCATTCGACAACAATAACAATAATGATGACACTACAAAAAAAGATAGTGTTTGGGACGAAACTATTTGATACACTATTTTAAGGGTTCTAAAAGATTAATATTTGAGACGATTTAGAATTTGGTAATAAAAGAGAATAATATTATTGACAGATTTGTATATGGAACCTAATAATATAACTTATTTTGAACTGAAAGTTTGTTCTGTCTCAATAAAATATTTTTCTGTCCCAAAAACTATTAGCGGGAATAAAAACATTGGCGGGCAAAGGTGATGTCCTATTATTTTTTACTAATTTTTTAATAATAGCTTATCAAACAGATCTGAACCGTTCATTTGTTTGATATAGACTGTTCAATTATTAGGTTAAGTTAAAACAATCCATTCATTCTCTCTCTCTTCGACGCCACTTTTCATTCTCCCTCGCTCTTTCTTTTTCTCTCTCTCTCTCTCTTGAAAGGGGTTTGATCGATGGCCCTCTCTCGAAAGGGGTTTGTTCGGCGGCTCTCTCTCGAAAGGGGGTTGATTGGTATTTTCGTAACCTTTTCCTTATGATTAAGCTAAATTTTACTAATTTTATCAGACTCTTGATTAGCGTTAAGTTTTACTAATTTCAGTAGTTTGTAGATCTATTTAGTTCATCGATGGTTTGGAATCGAAGGATGTTATTTAGGGATTCGTTCATAAGTCGTTGGATCCATGTTGTTTTTGTTAGATTTTTTTATTTGAGTGATATATGTTAAATTATTTTGTTATTATGAGATTATGGGTGCTGATTCTAAAAATTGACGAGTGTTTTGTTTGTTTAGATCTGATAAAGTTGGTAAAATTGTCTTTTTTTACAAGTTATGTGCACATATGCACTAAAAATGCAATTTTTTTGTTACACGGTGTGAAAATTGTGATTTTTGGGCGCATTGTTTATTTTTTCCATCTGTAAATAACAATTTTGACTACTCCGAAGATCCTTTCTTGATCGGCTTGCATTAAAGCTTAATTGACAACGGAGCTTCCAGCTGTTGTGGAGTGGCTATGTTGCACAACCACGAACGCGATACGACAAGATACATATGTCGACATGGAGACTGCATCAACGTTGGCGTGTCGCGATATACTTTGTATTCAGTTTGCAAAAAAAATGAATAAAAAGTATTTAGCCATCAGTTTAATACTTTCTGAAATTCCCAGCGTTCAAACACCTAGAAATCCGACTTTTTCTTCCCGAAGTGGTATTACTTCAACGTTTGATTTGGCTATGTAGTTTATAGTTGTCAATTGTTGAATCCCTAGGCTGCACAGATAATTCTCCACGGAACACTACAGGACCATGTCTGCATGTCCAACATGATAGTTCCTCGACATGCAGACATGATCTTCCCAAACACGACACTTCCTCGACATGCAGACATGGTCTTCCCAAACACGACACTTCCTCGACATGCAGACATGGTCAATGTTAGGGTATAATTTGAAGATCTTCCAAAGTTGTTTGTTCTAACGATTTTTTTGATTGAGCTATTTCGTGTTCTGCTGAATTTTTTTGAAAACTTCCAATATTTCTTTATCAATTTTTAGGGTATTTGAATACTGATTTTGTGTTCTACTGATATTTTTGAATAACTTTAAAGATTTTCCATTTTTGTTTGATAAACTTCCTAAGTTTCCTTTTTTCTCCAATTTCTCATTTTGTTTGTAGAACAACTATAAATCTTGTGTATTTTTTTCTAGTTTCTCCTTTTTTCCAGGAATATAACATATGTGAGTATAATTTCATTCATTTCATGTCTAACAAATTTTTATTAAAATAGTCTAATCGAGTTGGGTCTCGAAAGATCTGTGTGAAATTTTTGTGTAGTTGAGGCAGATTGAATTTTGGTATGATCACATTCATATCAAGTTTTGGTTGGGTCGGGATTTGGTTTCAAGTTTAGGGTTTGGATTGGGCTGGATGATGTTTAGGTGTAATTTGGATTGGTTCCGGTCAGGTTATAATGCATTTTTTAGATGATGTTTAGCTTCTAGTAAAATCATGTACTGTAAAATTCAATTATAATCATCCTTCTCATCCAACAGTAAACTATAGCTCTTGAAATATACAATCATGCTTCTAACTTGTGCTGTAAAATTCAATTATAATCATGCTTCTAGTAAAATCATGTACTTCCTTAGCTATTGAAATATACAATCAAGAGGCATACCCAACCATTAGCTCGATGTATGGCATACGAGCTCTCTAGACTAGTGGTATTAGAGCGGACACCCGGAGGGACCGGCAAGGTTCGAGTCCCCCAATTGTGTGTGTGCATGGGATTTCAAAAAAAAAAGCTCGATGTATAGGCGTATCTAAATGCGAATTATACAGATATTTGGCGTATCTTAATACAATATACAAATTATAACTAAATGTGAGAACCAAAACTGCAACACTATTTTCATGAACATGTATAATCTGCTAATACCCAATAACCTATTTTGATATGCTATGAAACATCAAGCTAGGAATGTTCACCTAAAAAGACAATTTTCAATTAGGTTTCCTTGTTGACAAGATACATGTATGAATTTTGTGTCAACATAACTTGTTCATTTGAATATGCTTTCCTGAACTTATTATGAATGTGTATATTTTTATTTGGTGTTAGGTGAGATAATTTAAAAACTTGATATAGATAAGTGTTGGATTGGATAACGTGATTGAAATTTATTCAAGAAATTGGTCAACTCTTTTCGTGTTCAAATTTAGGGTAGAATTTGAAAATCTTCCAATTGTGTTCTACTGATGTTTTTTGTATTCTATTTTGTGTTCTATTTTTTTGAAAAACTACCAAAAAAAAATTTGTATTGGATATTCAGTTATTGTTATATTTCATATAAGTTCATTCATCATATTTCTGTCTATGTTGTTGTCGCTTGATTCTGTGGATGAGATTATAGTATTATATAGATTATAGATTTTTATATGACTTGTACTTTAGGTACATTGTACTATGACTGGAGTAAGTTCATTAAATTGGATATCTTATTCTAATTCGTACAGCTGGCATGCTCATGTCTTAAGTTCCTATGTACTTTGGAATCGGGCGTGACACACACACACAGTTTGAGAAACTATATTTTAGGTCACAAGAATTCCTAAAATTGGAAACTTTATTACTAAAATAAGACACCCTATTTTAAGAAATAGAAAACCCTAAATAGTCCAACATTAATCATGGACATCAAAATCTAATCAAAACTAATATTTGATTCAGATTTGGGCCCCATAAATATGCTTAACCAAATCCAGACTTGACCCAAAACTAAGTATCAACCACATAAAACTGTAGTCAAATATTTACAGGAGATTTTGTAGTATAAAGATTGACTAAGAATTATGAGAGAAATAATATGTGGTATGTTCTCTATATGGAACTAGTATTTATTTCTAACAGCCATAGGCTCTTAACAAGATTACAGTAAGATCTTACAACATTATAATAGGACAAGGACATGATACAACTATTATCCTATCTATTAGTTTGCACAATCAACTATCAGATGAGGCTATTTGCAACACTCCCCCCTTGAGTGTGCATAAGTCAAGAAATGATTCGCATTAGTCTTTAGGGAATTGTTGAGAAGACAAATTTATAGGAATGTACAACGGAAACGTGATTCACCAAAACCTTGATTCGAAAAATTCAGTGGGAAAAATAACAATTGAAGGAAAAAAAATGAATGAAAGTTGATACACCTTTATGACATAAAAATATCTAGAGGTATGACCATCCTAGTGTGGATGCCTTGTTAAAATGTTATTAGAAATCCAAAAAGTTCAAATAAAAAAAATCTTCCTAATTAAGTTGAGAAAAAAAGTGCATTAAGGTCAAATGAGTATACTTAGGGATACTTCTACTGATTTTGATATTTTATTCCAAATAAACTACTGGTATGGCAAATCAGACAATTTGCGAAAACTAACAAATTAGATAATTTGCGGAAACTAATTCTCGAACAAGCTTTTGAAGTCGCAAGAATTTTGTATACAAATCGACAAGATTGTCCTTGGATCATATCTTGTTCAGTTCAATCTTCTGATGCTAGACGTACTTTCTTTTGTCCAAACTTGGCCCAAAACAATCTTATTGAAAGAACAAAGTTTTACAAGCAAAATGAAACCACACAATCATACAGAACATAATATAAGTTCCATAAATCTTTCACAAAAACAGAAACTCCCATGACCTAGTCCCACCCTAGGCTGGGGTCGTACTTAAAACAAAAACGATAGCAAGACGTGCATGGAAGAAGACTAGAAGAGGACCACTCAATAAGGTTAAGGAGCACTGCACAGTTCAAGAAGCAGCGCGTGCTAGAAATCTACGGCTTGGCGACATGATTGTTCAAGATCCTCGCATTCAAACCTTGCACTTTTTCACACAAATGCAAAGGAGATACATGCAACCACCACCCAATTTATGCCCTTCCTGAACACACGTTTCCTGACAAATAGAATCATGGATGAAGTTGAAGCATACACCTTGAAATGCTCCGCTTGCTACTAATTTTGCACTTGTCCGTATCCACTGCGATCACTCCCATTTCTATAACAGATCGAGCAGAAAAAATTAATTAGCTAGGACATATGTAATAGGTGTTGATCATGCAGGTAAAAAAAAAAAAAAGAGTTTTGTGGAGAGAACCACCATATGACAAGAGAAGCAACACCAAGAGGAAGAGAGACGCTTTACTAGAGTGCTCCATTAACACTTAATTAACTCAAATGCACAAGAGAGATCAATTCAGTCCCGGTTCAAATCATTCCTGTGAACACATTTCTTATATAGAGATGTGATGTTAGAGAAGTAGCTAAACGCCGAACGTGGACTATTATTATTTTTTTTTTGCACGAAGGAATCATAATCATACTAACTTCAGGACGGAATATATCCCAATATATTGAAGAAGCGGCACATGGAAGAAGAAGACTAAGCAAATAAAGGAATATATCAAAGCATTCAGAGGGAACGGTACGAGAACTACCTAGTAGCAAAGGAACATATATCCAACATTTTAGTGTATCGACATGTGATATTAGGCTAAGCAAAAGCAAAGTTGCCCGCAACTCTCTCTCTCTCTCTCTCTCTCTCTCTCTCTCTCTCTCTCTCTATATATATATATATATATATATATATATATATATATATTGAAGTATGGGTACTTTATTGGTAATAATAAACTTACAATCAACTACTCGAGGAAGGACCTCGGCAGCAATTACAAAATCTGAGTATCTCTTTCTATATTATTCAGTACAGAGTGCATAGATGACTGCACGTCCTCAAAGACTCTTCTGTTGCGTTCCCTCCAGACATGCCAGACTGCCGAGAGAAGTCTTATTCTTGCTTTATTGTATATACTGATCCCACGAGTCTTCAACGCCGCTATCTCCATTAGAACGTCTTGAAACCCATTTACATGGGATGATGGCAAGCCAGCACGGATCTGACAATTCTGCCAGATAACCCCTGACCAACTACAACTAAAAAAGAGATGGTCTCTGGTCTCTCGGCCTCCACCACAAAGTACACATTCATGTCCAGTGATAGGGATACCAAACTTGTGAAGTCTCTCCTTGGTCAATAGCCGGTCCCGAGCCGCCTTGTATGCACATAATTGCCACTTCACCGCCGCGCCCTTGGTCCAGACAATGTTCGTCCACTCCAATACCTGACCGTGTGGACGCGTGTTCTCGTATGCCAGTTTAGCCGAGAATTTCCCATCCGGGGAACCATCCCAGGCCCAATGATCTGGACCTTCAGCACGTACTATAGGTACGTTTGCTATTTCTTCTTCCAACCAGTGGCCAAAAGGCCGGGCGTGAAGCTGCCACGCCCCCTCTTGGATCAACTCGGCCACTGCTTCCGACCTCCCGTATAATTCGAACAAGGGCCAGCCGAACCTGTCGACGAGGCTCTGATGGTGTAACCAAGGGTCGAACCAAAGGTTGGTCGATCGCCCATTATGGATGACCCTAGTGATTTTAGTCTTCAGTGATTGCCGAATACGCAACATGTTTTTGAACGTCACCGATGAGTTGTTGTCTATATTGAGGGTCCAGAAGTTGCCTAACCGAACATATCTACTTTGCGTCCATCGCGCCCAAAGTGACTCCCCCTCGAGGAACTTCCATACCAGCTTCTGCAAAGATACCTCTCGGAGAACTCTCAAGGAGCGAAGGCCTATGCCCCCCTCCTCCTTTGGCCGACACAATTCTTCCCATGCAATCGAGTGGTATCCTCCCCGCCACACGAAATTGGCGCAGAGGCGTTCTATTTTCAGGACCGTCTTGTCTGGAATGTGGATCGCCTGCAACCAATAAGCGACAATAGCAAAAATAACAGAACGCACAAGTTCAATTCGTCCCCCGAAGGATAATAATTGGGCTTGCCACCCTTCGAGTCTTGTTTGTACATACTGTACCAATCCTTCACAATCTGTGTCCCTAGCGTAGTTGACCAAAAGAGGGAGACCGAGATACCTGACTGGAAGCTGACCCTGCTCAATGCTAAGCAAATTTGACCAAGTATCTTTCCCCTGGCAATCCTTATTAAAGTAGACCTGGCTCTTGTCCCGATTGAGTTGGAGACCTGATAGCAGACCAAACTCCTCCAAAGTCTTATTGAGTGCATCGATACTCCCTCTTGACGGCTCAAGAAATACTAATAAATCATCAGCATATATAAGGTGAGAAACAATAGGTTCGACCTGGCGGAATAGAGGTATAAGCTGTTTCCTGTGCACTACTATGTCCATCATACATGTGTAGTACTCCATCACAATGGTGAATAAGTAGGGGGGAGTGGGACCCCCTGCCTCAGACCCCTATTACTCCCAAAGTACCCATACGGCTGCCCTTGGATAAGAATAGAGAACGTGGGGGTGGTGATGCACTCACGAATCCGATCCACCCACCAGTCCTCAAACCCCATACTCCGAAGGAGCTCGCAGACAAAGTCACGGTTGACCATGTCGTACATTTTCCGAAGATCCAGCTTTAAGCACCCTTTCCGCCCTCCAGCTTTGTTGAAGTCCCGTACTAATTCGTGAGCCAGAAGGCAATTTTCAGTAATAGATCCGCCTTTGATGAACGCCGACTGATTGGTAGAGATCAGCCCCCTCATAATTTCCTGCATCCTGATACACATAAGGTGAGTGATAATTTTATAAATGAAGTTGCAACAGGCTATTGGACGAAAATCACTCAGCGATGAAGCCCCCTCCTTTTTCGGAATAAGGTTGAGGAATGTATGGTTTAATTCTCTAAATAATTTGCCCGAGGTGAAGAAATCCTGAACGACCTGAAACACGAGATCTTTCAGTTGTTCCCAATGAGATTTGAAGAAGACTGAGTTGAACCCGTCAGGCCCATGTGCTTTATTGGGATTTGCATCCTTCACTATTTGTTCCACCTCCTCCATAGAGACTTCTTTTTGAGCTGATTATTACCTTCTTCGGTAACTATCCTTTTGCAGATAATGTTTTGGAATTCAGTCAGGTAACCAGATTGGTTGTAGAGCGTATTGTAATATGTGATGGCTTCATCCTGTAACTCACTATCAGCAGTGATTACCCTTCCATTAGCGTTCATGATCGGTCCAGTTGTTGCGATGGTTGCGTGACCGAACCATGGCATGAAAGAACTTAGATCCACGGTCCCCGTCTTTAAGCCAGTTGCATTTGGCCCTTTGTTGCAGCTGTACTTCCTCGCGGAACCGGAGTTGACGAACTTCCTCTTGCAACTGGAGCTCTTCTTCAATCAGGCCGGTGTTATTTGAATCCCTCTGGACCCTTCTCTGCAAGTCTTGAAGTGCACTGGCCTTGGCGTGCAGGTCTTCCCGCGGGCGAGAGCGGTTCCAAAGCTTCAGAGATTTTTTTACAAGCTTCAGCCGCTGTGTAAGTTTGAACTGGGGGTTTCCTTCAATTCCGGATGAGAGGGCGCTCTTTAACGCCTCCTGATAGCCCCCGATGAGCGGCCATGCATTGTTGAATCTAAACGGCCGTTGACGGAAAGTAGCTACGGTGACCAAACAGATCAAAATTGGTGAGTGATCGCTAGTACCACAAGGCAACGCCTCCGCCTTGCTAGCTCGGGACAACTCCATCCATTTGTTGTTGCAGAGGGCTCTGTCAAGGAGGCAGACGACACGATTGAGGGATGAGCTATTACTCTGGGTCCAACCTTGGCCAGTACTTTCCAAACAGGAGAGGCCAGAAGCAAGGAGGCAATCACGGAAATCCGCTAGTATAAAGTTCGGGACCGGTCGACCTCCTCTTTTCTCCTCTTCAGCCATCATTGCATTGAAGTCCCCACTGAGCAGCAATGGAACCTGTTCACCGTTCTGGCTGGCTATCTGTATAATATCCTTCCACAGTTGGAAGCGCTGTCTGCGGTCATTATGGCCATACACAGCTCCGAATTGCATTTTGAATCCTCCTTTGTTAGTGAAATCCATGAGAATTAATTATTCGATAACGAGACGTACCTGGCCTGACCATGTTCGCATATCCCACATGATCCAGATGCGGGACGAATCACATAACTCCCTGTTGTGGAGGGACGACCAATAAGGCGGGGGTCCTTCTATTTATCTTCTCAATAGCTTTAATTTTACTCTCCAGTAGGGCTACTATCGAACACTTGTGGGTGCTTATCAAATTCTGAACCTCCCTCACCTACCGATCGAGTTCACTCCCCGAATGTTCCAGGTGATGAGAGACATTAATTCTGAGTGGGGGGTGTCCTTGTGGACCTTCATGCGCTCCATCAGACGGCTTGGAGACGCATTCACCTCGACGCTGTTGCTTTGCACAACTGCTTCACCTGTTACTGTAGTTTGGTTGAGAGAGGCTTCTCTCACTAACAGCGTCTATCTCGGATTCTCCCTTGTCAATTCTTGTTCTTCTTCCCTCCTGTCATTCCGACTAGGCACCAACTCGTCTATAACGGTAGCCCCTCCGTGGATGGACGCTCGCTTAGCGGCTCTAGTAGTTACTCCACCATCCAAGTCCGGTCGTGCTATTCCCGTCGGTACCCTCGTGCTGTTTTTCCCTACCAACACCACAGCGAGCGTGCTTCTCTCAACTGTGTGTGCAGGAAGGTCTATCCTTTGTCTCTTGCCGAGCACAGATGCCCTATAGCCGTCCACTCCTCCATCATCCACATCTCCTCCCGTAGTGTTCAGCTCCATAGCCATTGGGTCCTCCACTTCCTCCTGATTAGAGACCATCAGGTTAGGGGGCGGCTGTTGATGGCCACTCTGTTGGTTTAAGGGTGCTTGCTGCTCTTGTTGATTTAAGGGTGCTTGCTATTCATATTGGGCTTCGCCCTTTTCCTCCTCCACTTGAGGGTCCCTACATTGTACCTTGGTATGTCTGAAGCACTTACACAGTGAGCACGACGGAGGAAACCACTCGTACTCCACATCTTGGGAGAGCCAGTCTCCGTTAGGCAGAACAAGATCAAATTTTCTAGGGAGGACGTCTGACGCCAAGATTTCAACGAAGATTCTGGCATATGATAAACTCTGCCTTCTTGCTGTCGGGATGTCAGTACGTATAGGGACCCCAACCATGCTAGCCAATTTCATAATAGAAGGCACGCTCCATAGCTGCGGCGAAAGCCATGGCAGTCTGATCCATATTGGAACCTTCGTTAATCTGTTATTCTCAAAGTTCAACTCAGGGTACCACCTTTTCAGGACCACCAATCTGCCATTGAAAGTCCATGGACCACCTTCGAGAATGCGTTCCAAGTCTTCAAGTAGAGAGAATT
Organism: Iris pallida; assembly: GCA_029216955.1. NCBI lineage: Eukaryota > Viridiplantae > Streptophyta > Magnoliopsida > Asparagales > Iridaceae > Iris > Iris pallida. The sequence goes on along the minus strand of JANAVB010008400.1, from coordinate 28,219,866 downwards.
TGATAAAATAGAACCCATTCTCGCGTGAGAAAATCTCGATCTCTCCCTTAGGCTTCCAAACTCTGTTCGCATACGCCCGAATTTGACCATAGAACGACCTATTACCCATCACATATAGCACCATGGTATTCCTCCAATAGTCTGTCGTTTCCTGGATATCGTTTGCAGTGATTTCTACCACCCTTACTCCGTTTATGATGCTCGGCTCTACATATTGCAGATCCACTTCCTCTTGAACCGGCGCCGCTCTGCAAATCTTCGCCCAGGAAACTGGTTTTGCCCATGCTCCAGTTGTTGTGGCACTCCTATCCCGTTGCAGTGGCCCCCTGTGCGTATGCCTCATTGCCTGGTCGACTTCCTTCCCCTTTCCTCTGTCGGTATTCATCTCGCCTGACTCCCGTCGTCCCCCTGAGAGAGGAGCCTCTCTTCTAGCGGCCATCGTCGGTCGTGCTTGGCCGTTAGTCCTCGAGTCAGTCCTCGTCGGTCAACGATTACCCTACCACTGATTTCGTACTTCTTTGTCACACGGCGGCGATGCCTTTGGCCTCCGCCGTCTCTCTACCGTTGTCCATCCACCCGCCAATTCCACTTCTCGCACGTCCTCCTCTTCATCCTTGTCCTTCCCTTCCTCGCTGGACGCCGTCGATTTGGTTCCCGGTTGGGAGCACTCCCCTACGCGCTCTCCGGCAGGAGGAGTCCCGAGCGAAGAAAAACCCTAGCCGCCTACCATATATATATATATATATATATATATTCTCTCTCTCTCTATATATATATATATATATATATATATATATATATATATATATATATATATATATATATATATATATATATATGACCTCTATATATATTGTGCATGTGCAAATGTTAAAAAAATTAAATATAAATTTTATTATAAAAAATAATCAAACTTAGAATTTGAAGCAATGTTTTAAAAATCGGACCGATGATCGAACCAAAATTTTAACGATCAGGTCGGACCGTGGTCGGACCTTGGTCGAACCGATAAACCGATTTTTGTAATATTTTTTTATTAGTATAAAAAATATACTTAGCTCTTTTTGAAATGTAAAGTATCCAACTATAAACACATTTACTTGTCCAAAGTAGACATGTAAAAGGACATGCACGGCTGCCTATAAATATTATTTACTACATTCTCCTAGGAAATTAAATGTTTAATACTTCTTTATTTGAATCCCTCCATCAAATCTTTACTATGGCTGTAAATTGGGAACAAGTAATGAACATGCTCTTTTATTGTGACCTTTGAGTTTTCCATAAAAACACATTATTAAATATTTATTACATTTATTAGATATAGTTGGTTTGTTTGTCAATGGACCATAACTGCATGGATTAATTTTAATTAATGAGTTGAACCGGTTCGGTTCACACCTACCGGTTCATACGATTTTAACGGTTGGACCCGGTTTTTTTTTTCTAAAAACCGCCAGTTCTTAAAAAAATGACGGTTCAATTTGAACTGAACCGAAAACATTCACTATTCTGGTTGGACCCGGTCGAACCGCTGATCCGGTCCAGTTTTAATAACATTGATCTGAAGAACTCAAGCAACCAAGAAAATACCTCATACCTTAGCCACTTGAATGAGACAATTAGTTGTAAATGTATCTTATGAGATAGTTAAATACTTAGTTTGTTGTTTTAAAATAATTAGTGGAGTATTTAGGTAGTTATTTATTATTACTTATTAAATTTTATTAAATGGTTGATGATATTTATACGGCTTAGACGGCTCACCTTTGAGCCATTTTTGAAGCCTATATATATATATATATATATATATATATATATATATATATATATATATATATATATATATATATATATATATTTATTTATTTATTTATTTATTTATTTTATATATATATATATATATATATATATATATAAATATAAATATATATATATATAATCTAGAGGAGAGAGAAGCTCTTCGTATGTCCCCCTCCCGTGGAGCTCCGGCTGGCGGCCTCCGACCGCCCCCTCCAGCGGGTGGTCTCCCCAGTGTTCAGGTTAGTAGCTGCGGCCTCTCCGCGCCCCTCGTCCGGCTCCTCGCCCCTTCCGGAGGTGGTCCCTTCGTCTCCCTAGCGGCCTCGGCCATGCCAGGCCTCCCTTGCGGGGCAGGGATGCTGCCGTCCGTGGCCGGGCCCCCCTGTCGTCCCTGGGGGCTGTTCCCTGGACCGCCGACCAACTTGCATTCCTAGGCTTGAACGGTCAGGCGGTTGCCGCCCTCTCCAGGACATCCTTGACCTCCTACTCGAGCTCTTCACCGGCAGAGTTGGCTTGGTTATCTGCGGCGCTTACTGCTGTCGGAGTACGGTATTCTTCCATCGCTTTGCGGTCCGAGGTGACAGGAGCTCTGCCTTTGGGAAGCGGGCTCTCTCCCGTGCACTTTCTCCCAGTTCGAATTCAAATCCGCAGTCGCCTGCCCTTGCGCTATCTACGGATGGCGCTGGCTCCCTGGAGCCCACCCATTCGCTGCATGCCTTTGGCGCGTCTAGCCTCGCGCCACCTGGCTAGGCGCCTTTTTCCTTTTCCGCGCACACCATGTGTGTTGCTTGTCACCCGCCAACTCCCGTACATGTGGCGTGCCAAATGCGTGCCGATCGCCCAGTGTGACTCAGACCGCGGCCGTATTGGAATATGCGCATCCCGTTTCTGGCGCCAGCCAGCCCGTGGAGTTCCATGCCCAGGTGCTTCCTGCGTGTGTGCACTCTCTCAACCCTATCGACCCCTATCCCCCTCTGGTGCGCATATCTATTGCGTCTCAGACGTCAGCGTCTACCGCCCTTGAGAGAAAGCCTCTTCCGGCGCAATCCACGGCCACCCTCTCTCGCCCTGCTGCTTCGTATGTAGACTTGGTGCGGCCTGCTAGATCAGCGCAAAAATCCTAAATTATCTTGGACGTAGATCTCTCTTAGTTTGAATAGTCACCGTCATCTGATTTACAGGATATCAGGGTATCATTCTCTTCAGTTGAGCTAGACTCATTGTTCGAGCTATTCTCCTTCACTTTTGTCCTTAAATTCTCTTCTAGATGCCCGAAGCTATCCCGTGTACAAGAAGTGGTGGCCAGCTGGGGCCTCTTCTTCGATTACATGGTAGCCCCGATGGACCCTAAATACATCCTCCTGCACCTCTCTTCGGCGATTTATTCTCAGAATGTCCGGTCCAGTGGAACTGGAAGGATCGACTCCCACATCATGAAAATTGTCAAATGGTCCCAGGATTTCAACACGAAGGAGGACTCGCCTATAGTATCTGCATGTGTTACCCTCCCTAACCCACCACTCATCTGTTTTGTTCCGACAACCATGAAAATGATCGTAAATTTCTTTGGGACCTTCGTGGCGATGGCAGAGGATACACAAAACTTGTCTAAAGCTAACTATGCCAAAGTGTGTGTGGAGCTAGATATTTTAAAGGATCTCCCCAACTTCATCCAAATATCGCTTAGAAACAAGACGCACACTCAACAAATAACCTATGATAACAATATTATCTACTGTAACCACTGCCATAAGAGAGGTCATTCGACGGATCACTGCTTTAGAGCCCACCCAGAACTGATGAAGTTAGTGAGTCGTAAGACCGGCCCCACACCGTCCTCTGAACAAAGCAATAAACCACCCCTTCTCCCTTTACCGAACTCCCATATTTGGTTTGAAGCCAGTGCGGAGAAATCCAGTGGACAAATCCAGTCCCAAAAAATGCTTCTCTGGGAGCTGCAATTGCACCCTCCAAAACCACCGACCTATTTGATATCCTGGCCATTAGCAACGATAGCCTGGAGTCAAACCACAATGAGGACTCCCACGAAGCTAGTACCTCTCCTGCGGCCTATGCGGTCAGCAGGGAGACATGGAAGGAAGCAGTCACCAATGGAGAGGAGATGTCCTAGAAACCACAGCCGAGCATAGCTTCTAACACACTCCAAGCTCGAGAGAAGATAGCAGAAGAAGAAGAAGATGAAGAAGAAGAAGAAGAAGATGCCGAAGAGGCGGTAGAAGTAGCAGAAGTCCATGACGTCCGTCTGGATTGTGCGACTCTGGCAGACCTGACCACTATCAGTTCCTTTTCCATCCAGATGTTCGACCCACGTCGGGCATCTCACTTGCCGGTTGTTGGGAAGCTTGTGTCACCTCCTGACGGCCCCAAATCCGATTGGATTATTGGCATTCCTGCACAGACTAGTAACAAGGATACCGCCTTTGCTGCATCGAGAGCGGTGCAACTTCAGGCCTCAGTTAGGGAAACCAAGGCGAAGCTTAAGGATTTTTTGGCCAAGATCGTTGATTCTGTCCCTGACGGTAAGGACTTTAAAGAGATTAGTATTTTAACTACTCTTGCATTTGATCCTAAACACCGTCAGGCTTTCCACGAGAGAGTCAAGAAAATGGATGCAGCTCTGGCACCCCTTCCTAACCTGCATCAAGTATTTGTCAATTTTGTTCAGAAAATGCGCAATACGAATCCCCAAGGACGCACTCTACGATCAGACAGTAGAAAGTAGACTTGTATTGGTTTTTCTTCTCTTGTGCCTGTAGAGGCTAAAAAATTAAGCTACGCCACCTATTAAAGTGTTATATCATCAAATGGCACCAAATCATTACATTGCGTCGAACCACCAGGTTGTGCCGACATCTGGTTGCGCAGGAGTCAGGTTACGTAGGAGTCAGGTTGCATAGGAGTCAGGTTGTACGAACGACACGTGGCATACTTTCTCGAGAAGCTGTAACGGCATCATCATTTTTCTGACAACTGACAGCACGGAGATCAAGGAAAACCATTCGAATCTCGCACAACGCGACGCTCGATAAAATTTTGTCAGCATGTAATTAATGCTGACAGCTGGTTCGCAAAAGTCATTGGGTGGCACGAGAATTAATCAACATAGCACAGGAGACCTAGTCAAAGGCACCAGTTGTTGAGTTGCGCCCATGCGCAGCCTGGCTAGGTGGCGCCACTTGATCAACTTTTTATTTTAAAACAGGGTAACGTGGCACGCAAGCCACCAACTTTGCAGAGCGTGCCCACTACACTGTCTATGATCATGCGCATCTCAATCAAACGATGCCACGTGTCTACAGCAGTTGGTGCAACCGCTCGCGCAAGTTGCTACATTGCGCCACGTGCAAACTGATGAACCTCGCGCAAGGTGATCAAACAGTGTTCAGAACAGAATAACGTGGCGCGCAAGACACTAACTTCGCAGAACGTGCCCACTACACTGTCCACGACTACATGCATCTCAATCAAACGATACCACGCGTCCATAACAGTTAGTGCAACCATTTACGCAAGTGAACAGGAGGCGCGCAACCTGAAATGCGCGCAACCCAGAATAACCGCTAAACAGTTATTTCAAGAACTCTATAAATAGAGTTTCAAATCAATCTCAAAACATAAAGAATGATCATAATCTCTTGCTAAAGTGCTGTTGCATCCTCCACAGGCTCGTGTCTTCGATATCACATCGTCCAAGGGATAAAGTGGTCGTCTTCTGATCAGATTCCTATAGTTGTACTTCCCTAGAAATCAATTGTACTCTTTTCTAAGTTTATAATAAAGAAGAATTTTATTTTTTGTTCTTTGAAAACAGTGCCTTGCCTTCAAATCCTGTGTATTGGGGTTTCTCCCCCTCACATGTTTTAACAAGGGCCTCCCCCTCCCCCTCTCATATAGGAGACAGGGCTATCTCCCTATTCCATTTCTTGCTTTTTCGTTTTCAATGAAGGTATTAGCCACCACGGTTAACGTGGATTAATATATATATATATATAAATACACGTATGGTTCTCTTCTAAATCTCTTTTACTTAAAAAAATTAAGTCTCTCCTTTGAAAGACAAACTTATATCTATCTTAAAGATAAGTCTGTTCATTTTTTAAATAGTAAGAGATTTATTTATCTATGTTAAAATATAGACATAGATAAGTTTTTTTTTAAATAGAGGATTTTTTTTAAAAGTATATCTTTAAAAATAAATATACATTTAAAAAGTATACTTAAAAATATTAGTTTTAATGCTAATCCTAATATTAATGTATTATTTAAATGTTAACTTTTTTGTGTTAATATTATTGTTGATAATAATTTTAGTTTTAACATTAATGTTAATTTTAACATGAACATTAACACCAAAAATCCTATATTAAAACTAAACTAAAATTAAAATAAAATAAAATTTAAATTAAGATGTAAATTTAAATTTAAATTAAATTTAATATTAACATTAACATTAATATTAACACTAGACTAACTTTAACATTAAAATTAAAATTAATTTTAAATTAAAATTAATATCAATATCAATATTAATTATATTAAGATTAACATTAAAATTAATATTTAAAATATAATTTTTAAAGGTATATCTATTTCTAAAGATAGATTGCTTTAAAAAGAATCTATCTCTATTTAAAAAATGATATAATTTATCTATCTCTATTTTTAAAAGTAAATTAATCTCTCTTCATGTAAAAATAAATAGAGAGATAAGTCTTATTTTTTTAAGATATAGATATGTTTGTTTTTAAAATGAGAGATTTAAATTTTTAAAGAGAAAAAAATGCAGAAGAGAAACATACATATATTTCTGCCGAATATTTTTGAGTTTTTATTCTCTCCGTAAGAAATTGGTCTATCCCGTAAACTTACCGTATAAGAAGGGGGCTGTATATATATTTACCGTAAAAAATATAAATATATATATATATATATATATATATATATATATATATATATATATATATATATATATATTAACACATAACACATAACACATAACACACACACATAAATATATATATATATATATATATATATATATATATATATATATATATATATATATATATATATAATAAACCAAACATTAAAATCTTCGAACTCGGTCATGATGTGCAATAACAACAAATTCAAAGGAAGATTTGGTTGGCCCAAACATTAAAATTGCACTAAAACTAACCTACAAAATCAGCCACAAACTTCATACTAGACATGATGGGGACTTTCAGTCTGCTTCATCGATGACTTTGGTACCCAAACCACTAAGTCCTTCTGGAGGGATCTCAGCAACTGTGACAAGAGAGTAGAGCTCTTCCTTTGCGTCTTCCTCCTCGTTCCTCTTGCGAGCAATCCTCACACGTACCCGCCTAGGCACACTTCGAATCCCCCTGCTCCAGTATATATATATATATTGGTGAGACTAGATTCACCCCCTATTCCGTCCACCCCATTATCATTCATATCTCGTTAGTTGGATTAAATTAAATTAACGGTGTAGCTTAAATCTTAATTTAAGAATAAGAAGAAAAACCTATAGTCTCATCCACGGTGCCGTTAATTAACGATCTATATTAAATCTTAATCCAATAATGAGAAGAAAAAATAATCTACGGTCCCCTCCTCCATCCCGGAAGATACTCCTCTGCACCTCCAAACCCTCTGCCTCCGTTGTTCTTCTGCCCACTCCTCCAACGCTCTTCCTCCGTAGTTCCTCTGCTTGCTCCTACCCCGGCCCATCGCAAGGCCTCTACTCCCCCGCCTCTGTCCGCTCGGCCCCCACACGCTCCAGCTTTGGAGGAATAAAAGCAACTGTGCCAATAAGTACTGAGATTGTGCACACGGTGAACCCGAACGTTCTTGTCATACTATCAGGACAACATTACGAAATGGTCTTAGACTATGTAGCTAACATAAGCCTTAGCATAGGTGCATTTAACCCGAAGCTTGTTTTCGTGATGCACATGTATGCCTTCACCGACAGCAACATATGGTAGAATGGAAACCCCAACAATGTTTGCGATGATTCTACTCAAATTGTGACGAGCAGAACAAGGTTCCTCGTAGACCAAGGTTGGTCGTTGCTCGTGATTGAGTGAGAATGGATCAAGTAGGGTTCAACACGAATGATAACCGCTCTCGGGTTGCATTCTTTGCTGCATTCGATATCGACTAGGCTATTTAGGGTCTTCCATTGGTCTAAGCCACGAAATCAGGTTCGAGCTCATACTTCTTATCAATTGTATCATCTACTGCTGCTATAATAGCTAGCTGCGATAAGTTTTAATATAGAAGATAGACAAGTAACATTTCTAGTTCATGGTGTAGGTCTCTAATGTTGAAACCTACAATATACTTTTCCATCCATCGACAAGGCAATGTATAGTGATCAGGGCATCATTTCATCTAGGCCCCTGCTCAAAAGCTGCATGATGTTGGCCCATTGGTCATGGTCGAACCGATTTTGATAATCGTCTAAACTCGGACTCGATATAAGAGCTATCACAACGGGCTATGACAACCAGTACTATTACAGTTTGAGATTTGCACAGTCATCGCGTCTGTCTTTATTTTTTCTTCTCAAATATATTTTTTACTATTTTATTGAGTCTAGGAAATTATGTAAACCGTGTCGTACTGGCAAATAGGCTTAACCCAAAAATATTTTTTAAAGTACCCAGGTTTTACAAACCAACTTGTTTTTAATAAACCCATTGTTTTAAACTCCGTATTTGAAAAACAGTCCCAAAAGCCCAACAGTTCCAGAAGCCCAAAACTTGTTTTAAATCCTGGATTCTGACCTAAATTAGAGAACTAGAGTTCGGACCGAACTCGGCATGAACTCGGGTACCCTAATTTGGTAAACCCGGTAAACATGTTCTCCTTACAGACTCGGCTGCAACGGTCAAATTTTTAAACGTTTGGCATCCGAATTCGGCCTTAACTCGATTTTCAGCAATCCTATAAATAGAGAAGAGTTTTCCATTCTAATCACTCATTCACTTTCTATCTTCTCTTCTCTAAAGCTTTCTAAGCTATTCAAAGCTCTCATTTTGAAATCCCAAGCCTATTTTACCACCTCTAGTCTACTTGCCAGTACGGTACGGTCTAGAAGTTCCAGAGAGTTGTAATCAAAGGCTTGATCCAGAAGTTCACACTTCACAATTGAAGTCAGTCGAGCACTTCGGATTTAAAAGTAGGTGTTGTAAGAGCGGCAAGCGCTCGGTTTAAAGCTTGTGTTTCCCATAGTGGATTTCACACTCGGAGCAAGAGTCCTCCGGCCTGGACTAGTTCTCACAAGAGGAAAAACAAGATATATTGTTGTGTTTGTGTTTGCTCTCTGTCCCTCTAATTTACTGCTTATATATATTTGTGACATAGCCACTGTGACACGATAGTGATATAGTAGTTCTTAACTTTTAAATTGTTAATATTCTGCTGCACACTATATTCATCCTTCCTCTAGAGTATATATTGTTGTATATCGGTCCTATTAATGGACAAGTATTTACATAGTAGTTACCCGTTTCTGTCATTTACTTGCATATACTCTCTAGAGACACTATCACATGGCTAATGCACATGAAGGACAATCCACCAGCAGACCTCTACTGTTTGATGGAACCAACTACACTTACTGGAAAACACGAATGAGCTTCTACTTGAAGTCCATTAGATTATGACCTTTGGTCAATCATTATTAATGGCTACAAAAAGCCGTCATGTATAGTTGTTTATGATAAACTTGTTGATAAACCACACGACAAGTACACTGATAATGAAAAGAAACAAACTAGTCTTGATGCTTGTGCTATTAGTGCATTGTTGTGTGCAGTAGACAGGACTGAATTTAATAGGGTGTCCACTTGTTCAACATCACATGAAGTATGGAAGCTTCTAGAGGTGACTCATGAAGGCACGACTCAAGTCAAAGAATCAAAGATCAGCAGATTGACTCAGGAATACGAGGCATTCAAGATGAAGCCAAATGAGATGATTACTCCGATCACCCGTTTCATTGACATCGTGAATCTGTTGTCTTCTCTCGACAATGAGTACACCAATCATGAGAAAATTCGTAAAGTACTGAAGGGTCTCACAAAGAACTAGAACCCCAAGGCTACAACAATCGTTGAAGGGAACAACCTCACAACAATGTCACTTGAAACACTCATGGAGAAGTTGATGACACATGAGCTAGATCTGCAAGATTTTGAAGAATCAACACCCAAGGAGAAATCAATTACTTTCAAGGTGCAACACAAAAGAATAGTTGAAGAGGTGTCTGAAGATAGTGACTCAGATGGAGAAGAGCAAGCTCTCATGGTAAAAAATTTCAGAAAGTTTCTGAAGTTCAATCGTCAAAACAATAACATCAACAACAAGGATGATGAAGAAGAGCAAATATGCTACGGATGCAAAAAGAAATAAAACCAAGAAAGACTATTCGTCAGCATCATGGACCAAGAAGGGTAACAGTTATGAAAAGAGTTACACCAAGAAGTCAACACCTAGAAAATATGCAAATACAAGTATATGGCACGAAAGCGAAGCCAGCGACTCAGAAGATGACAACTCTCAGGACGATGTAAATGTGTGCCTAATGGCATTCGATCGGGTAACTACTAACCTTTATATGAAGACTTTACTTTTGATGAGCTAGGTGATGCCTTTAGTACCTCCTAGAAGACCATATAAAATTGCTTGGCAAATACAAGACTTCTAAGAAGATGTTAGAAAGAATCAACCCTCTAGTGAGACTGGTGAGTTAGCTTCTATCAGGCTACAATTACACGAAGCATCACGCACTCTTGAAGAAAAGGACAAGACCATAGCTCAGCTGCAAGAAGGCTATCAAATCGAGAAGAAGAAGAGTATCAATGCGCTGATTAGGAATGATGTCCTAACAGCTAATTATAATAGATTGTTTGACACCTCCAAAAAGTTAGAAATTAGGCTAGGAACACAGCTGATATCGATTGCTTCCTCTCCTAACACGTGTCACTTACCCAAAAAGAACACTGACCAACCAAAGACTGACAAACCTAAGAGGCATAACAATCCTAGACATACTTTTTATTATAAGTATCCTCCGAAAGTCCATTGGACTACCAAACAAGTACACAATACCAACACTTCATCTAACATTCATGCACATGCTAGATGTCACTACTGTGGCACCCTTGGTCATATTTCTTCTATATGTAGAGTTAGAAGATTATTATATTTGAATATTTGTACTTAGGTACCAAAAACTAACATGTCAGGACCCTATAAGAAAAAGGGTACCAAGAGTTTCATCTACAAATTATTTTGCAGGTGGAACATCCAACCCATTTTAGATGCAAGTAGATCCTCAAGAGCGGTTGCTCATGGCACATGACCGGCGATGCATATTTGTTTGCAATACTGTCGAAGAAGGGTACATTATAGGTAGTGGTAACATTGGTAAGGCTCCCTATCCCATTATTAAATATTATGTCTTTTAACAGAATTAAAACATAACCTACTCAGCATAAGCCATTTAGCTAATCATGGTTATGGTATTAATTTTGTTAAAGATAAATGTACTATACTTGATAGCTCAACTGGTAGTACTATTTTTGACGGTATTAGGGAAGATAATATCTATGTATTCTATCTTTTTAGAGAATACTAACACTGTAGGTAGATGCCTATACGCCAAAAATGATGAGAGTTAACCATGGCACATGAGGCTAGATCATGCAAACTTGGTCACAATTGCGAGATTATCCACAAAGAAATTGGTACAAGGTTTACTAGAGATCATTTTTAAGAAAGATATGGTATGTAGTGATTGAAAAAGAATAATGCTACAAAATCAACCTTTAAGTCGATCAACGTTGTAAGTACTACTCAACTTCTACAATTATTACATATGGATCTATTTGGACCCAGCAGAGTTACTAGTCTAAACGGTAAGCTATATGCCTTTGTAATTGTAGATGATTACTCCAGATACACGTGGGTATATTTTTTTGCTTATAAGAATGACGTACTTTCAGAATTTGTCACATTTTATAAAAAGGTACAAAAATGAGAAAGGCTTCATGATCACTCACATTCGAAGCGATCATGGTGGCGAATTCAAGAATGCCGACTTTGAGCAATTTTGTGACACACAGATATTTGTATGAATTTTCTTGCCATAGGACTGCAAAAAAATGGCATTTTGGAACGTAAGAACAAAAATCTTAGCGAAATGGCTAGAGTTATGTTAAACCAGTTTAGCCTATCTAAATATTTTTGAGATGAAGCTGTCAATACGACATGCTATGCTCTGAACAAGGTTCTGATTTGACTTAAATCAAAGAAAACTCCTTATGAACTATGGTTTAATAGGACCCCCTCTGTCTCTTATTTTAAGATTTTTTTGGTTGCAAATGTTTCATTTTGAATACAAAAGATAATTTGGGCAAATTTGAATCGAAAGTGGATGAAGATATTTTTCTAGGTTATGTGGCCAAGAGCAAAGGTTACCGAGTCTTCAACAAGAAATCAATGTCAGTTGAAGAATCAATCAACGTCACCTTCGATGAGAGGAATAGTCAAATAAAAAAGACAATGACGATGAAGACCACGGTACACAAAGCAAAGTACCTACTAAAGGGGAACCCAAAACCAACTACTTGGAGAGTCTGCCAAAGAGAATAGAATTCATGGCTGACCAACCCAAGGACTTGGTAATAGGTAAGATCACAAAAGATGTAAATACTCGTTCCTCAACTAGAGATATAGTTTCTAGTGTAGCATTTATTTTACAATTAGAGTGTAAGAACATAGAAGAAGCTTGTAATGATATTATTGGTTAGATGCTATGCAAGAGAAATTGAAAAAATTTGAACGAAATTAAGTTTGAAACTTTTTCCCAAGCCCATTGATCATCCGGTAATTGGCACCCATTGGATATTCCGAAATAAGCTTAACGGGAATGGTTTAATCACACGTAACAAGGCTCGACTCGTAGCTCAAGGATACAACCAAGAGGTAGGTATCGACTATAATGAGGCATATGTCCCAGTTGCGCATTTAGAATCCATTTACATGTTATGTGCTTTTGCCTACTTTCATGATTTCAAATTATTTCAAATTGATGTTAAAAGTATTTTTTTTAAATGATTTTATAAAAGAAGAAGTTTATGTTGCTCAACCGCCTGGTTTTACTAATTTTAAAAATCCTGAATATATTTTTAAGTTGAAGAAAGCATTATACGGACTGAAACAAGCCCCTCGTGCTTGGTATGACCGTCTAAACTCTTTTCTACTTGAAAAAGGTTTTTCAAAAGGTAAGGTTGATACAATACTTTATATATATATATATATTTTATATATATATATATATATATATATATATATATATATATATATATATATATATATATTTTTATATATATATATATATATATATATATATATATATATTAAATATATATATATATATATATATATATATATATATATATATTAAATATATATATATATATATATATATATATATATATATATATATATATATATATAAATTTTGATTACCGTGGTGGTGCTGGTCGCCGTGGCCCGTCGGTGTCGAGTCCCCCTCTACTTGCCGTTGCTCTCCCCTCCGGCGTGGCCCAGCGCTGCCGTGGTGCTCTCTTCCCCAGCCGCAGCGGTGTCGTGTTCCCCCCTCTCGCGCTGGCTCGCATGCGGGAGTCTCGAGGAGCCTCCTCGGGCTTGGCCCCCTCGGCCCCGCGTCTCCCTCGGGCTGCATGGGTTTCCCCCCTTTTTTGTTTTCCTTTTGAATTTTGAACCGGGTTCTGTAGACCTGGTCCTTGTAATGCTCTTCCATTCAATAAACTTGGCCTTTCCAAAATATATATATATATATATATTATATAGTGGAGTATAGTGAATGGGAATGGATAGTTCATGATAGGCAATGGATGAAGGGATTTGGTTAGTGCACTTTGTTTAGAATGTGAGAATGGTGCTAGTGTAATAAGAATATAGAAGAGAGCAGTAGTAGGGTCTGCCATGCCTTTTATGCAATGTAACAGGTTGGGGGATACCAGGGAAGCCCTATAGGCAAGAGAAGGCCAATGCTCACTGCTCTTAGGCAAGGACTAGTGGTAAGGTTAGGGGAGTAAGGTATATGTGTGTGTGTGTGTGTATGTTAATTATCTGTGTGTATGAAGAAAGAGCTTAAATTGGTATGGGTATATAGTTGTGTACAGGAAATAGTGTTGTCCCTGTTTTCTAAAGAAAGCAGCTATGAAGAGTGAGATGAGTGTGTACAAGAGCCAGTAGGCAGGCAGGGGTCATCCTAAATCAGTGTGTACTAGTAAGATATGTATAAGATTTATAGTTGATAGGGGATTTTGGATAGTTTTAGCTTGGTTAATGTTCTGGTTGTGAGGTTCGGCATGGTTTAGTTATAGTTGACCTAGATATTTAGTAATGAAATCAAGTTGACTAGTGGACCCATTTGACTAGTTTACCAAGGTTTGACTATCTAGCTAAGCCTCGGGATATTAGGCACTGGAGTAGGCTTATGCATAATATTTTAAAGTACATGATAGCTACACATATCTAGCCAAGTGTAGGTAAGGATTGGGTATATCAAGATACTAAGTTATAAGGTAAATATAGCTACACATATATGTGTGTGTGTGTGTGTGTAGAGTTGAGCGTAATTGATTAGTGTGTGATACTAAATGTATATGGGGACATTATATTCATGGGGTCTTAGATATCGGTTGTAGGTGACATTATATATATTGTCTGGCGATATCGAAACGAATCTAGTGTGTCTGAATGAGATATTGGTTGTAGGTGACATTATATTCATGGGGTCTACTTGACTTTGTCATGGGATCTTAGATATCGGTTGTAGGTGACATTATATTCAAGTCTTGAAAATTGATGTTAAAATAATTTTCAACTTGACCCTGGCGATATCGAAACGAATCTAGTGTGTCTGAATGAGATTGGCATCAGTAAGAATCGATAGCATATGTGTACACGTTGGATGCACAAGAACTTATGCGCGATATAGTATGGTTATTAGTAATTATCCACTACTAATGTGTATCCCATAATAAGACATAATATTCGAATTTATGCCTATTGGATAATGTGTGTCCATCTTTACAGAAATATTTCCAAATGGATATGAATTACTACTTGCAGAATCTTTCATGGATGTACAATCATCATCCTGATGATATGTATTGTGTACGGGATGAATACATAGCGGGAGTAGAGCAGTTCCTGCAGTTTGCTAAGGCGTTCCCTCAGTACATGGATGGCACCAAAATTAAGTGTCCGTGTGTAAAATATCATAACGTGAAATATTATCCAGAAGTGGAAGTGACATATCATTTGTACTCGAGGGGTTTCACGCCTAATTACTATCAGTGGACCGCACACGGAGAACTTGTGTCTTTAGCATCAGAGCCGGAGCCTTATGTTGTGCCGTATATGCATGCGAGACCTAATTTTGTTTCAGATAATCATGCATACGACGACGGGTGCGTGAACATGGTTTTCGAAGCTGAGGGGCCTAGTTTCGTTCATGATGTAGCTGAGGAGGCACCGAATGTCGATGCTGTAAAGTTCATGGAGTTGCTGGAGAATGCAAGGACTCCATTGTATCCTGGTTATGAGGATCATTCACCGTTGGAGGTGGTTACAAGACTGTTGAGCATTAAGCCAGATTTTAACATGTCGCAAGAATGCTACAACCGAGTGTTGGATTGATTATAAAGATCTTGCCGGCGGGTGCTAAGTTACCTAAAGACTTCTATCGGTCTAAGAGGATGGTGAGATCGCTCTGGATGGGATACGAGAAAATCGATTCTTGTCGCAAAGGGTGCATACTATACTATAAAGACGACAAGGACGCAGATGTGTGCAGATTTTGTGGTGCTGATCGCTATAAGACAACTAGTACAGGAAGGTCTACCGGTGCAAGAAGACCGACCGATTCAATGCACTACTTGTCTTTAACGCCGCGATTGCAAAGATTATTTATGGTGAAAGAGACGGCCGAAAATATGAGTTGGCATA
>JANAVB010008400.1:28193984-28198984 GCA_029216955.1 Iris pallida | reverse complement strand
AAGAGTATTTAATGATAAAAAATAATAGTAAAAAAAAATCTATTAAAGAAATAAATTACAAAAATCAAAATAAATCCTAAAATTTTTAAGTAGGTCCATTTTTACGGTAGATAGTAAGTTGGCCTAAATTGACCGAAAAGTTATGCTAAAAAAATAGAATACAAAAGAACATGTTTGAGTGCGACATGATATATCAAAATAAAGTAAACTTGTATAGGTCAAAACACATGAAGGACGTTTCTAGAGATTGGCATTTATTGTGCTCTAAAAATCAAAGCTACAAAAGAGTATTTAATGATAAAAAATAATAGTAAAAAAATATCTATTAAAGAAATAAATTACAAAAATCAAAATAAATTCTAAAAATTTTAGGGGGCTTACAACCTACCCACCTTAGGACATTTTGTCCTCGAAATTAGACATACAATAATATAACAACTAATAATAATAATAAATAATCTATAGCACGGTCCTAACTTTTCTTGCAATCCTTTTGAACATGTCCCTTCTAGCCGCAAAAGTGACAAGTCGGAAGCTCCTTTGTCTGGTACAGGATGACCTCTGCTAAAAATGTACTCCTGGACGTCTGATCGATCTTTCACGTTGTCCTCAAAATTACATGAAATACAACATAAAAGAAACTAGTCGAACATGATTTCTAGAGAACTCTACTACTAATGGGATTCTAATTTCACTTAACCTACCAGGAAATAAGGTATCCGTAGTTCTAGATCCACCCTAACTTATGTGATGACAACATCAAAAATCCAGGTCAGGAACGGTACAACTCCTTACAAGGAATACAAAACTTAGGTATTTGTGGACTAAAAATCAAGGGTTTTCTAAGGAGTCCTAAGTTCCATCATAGTATTATTGGTCAATGACTATATAAAAAATATTATTACTAATTCAACACTATTTCTATCTATATAGGCCAGGTCTTCAACAAGATAAAAGGAAAATAATACTCTATTCCTTATCAACAAGCTATACAATTCTTACAAGTACACCTAAAATTTTTGTACTATCTGCTAGGCACGAGTCGAGGCTGAGCAGTATAGTTACACACACCTATTGGTCAATCTTCTAGTCCTAGTCTTTTATAGATTATTTTAAGACTAGTCTTAACATATATAGAGATAATTGTCTAGCCTAACTCAAACCTTCATACTCTATTTAATACTTCTAGGTCACCTATCATTATGATATTATCACTCGATAAAATCTCCCTAATACTTTTATTCGAGGTTCTATCTTAGGCAAAGGGTAGCATATATTTTATCTAGTGATCTCGTTAGGGTCAAGTCCTACGTACATTGTACTCTACTCAAATTTCTATCTTAGAGAATATATATAAAATTCTACCCGCCTTAGCTATTTACCTAGTCCTATCAAGCATAAATTTCTACTCAAAAAAAATTAATACACGGTAAAGGTTTTACAAAAACTTAGGTCCAGCCTATAAGACTTAACAAACCCTTCTACTCATAACAAAGTATCAAGTCATACTTTATAAAGTCTACAACAAAGATGGTCATATTTTTTCTTAGGGGACTGTAACTAATACTAACGTTCAATTGTATAATCTCCCAATTCATATCCTAGCTATCAAAAAAAATTCTATCACATGTTTCTATCAATTCTCTATGGATATGGAAAGCTTCTAATCCACCCTACCTATTTAAGCAAGGGAAGTGTAACACCCATATTCTGAATACGTATTTTGTCAAGCTTGCATGTATTTCAGACCTGTATTTATTTTCTCGGATTTTGGCATGTACTTGTAATTGGCTTGACTTGCAGATTTTGGTTCTCGTAATTGGGTTTTACCTGGCTTGGTTTGTAGAGGAGAATTGGTTTGATTTGGTTTGGTTTGGTTTAACATGCATTGGAACACCTTAGTCTATGTTCAACCCTCATTCCACCACAACCCACCCTCTTTATTATCCCCACCTAACACTCTCTCTCCTCATTACTTCCCTCCATTAATTTTTTCTTCTTCTTCCTTCCTCTACACAACACTCCACCCATAGGCAAGTGCACCTTGCCACCACATGAGAACCATATTTATTTGTTCATTAGCTAGATTAGGCCAGGGTGATCAACATTAGTGCTTGACATTTTATGATTTGGAGTCTCCATTGTTCTAGATCTAGGTTTTAACTATTTTCGGATTTACATGGTTTTGATCTATTTTGGTTGATTTTTATGGGTTTTGATGCTTCCATGTGGAAGAGAATTCAATTTTACTCAAGTTAGACCTTTGAAAATCTAGATTTGGTTTTGATTTGACCAAGATATGAAGATTTGAACTTTGGTGTTCTTGAAGAGTTTCTCTCGGCCTGGAGTAGCAGACTGCAGCCTGCGCTCTTTAGCGCAGTGCTGGACTGCGCACCCCCTCTTGGCCTGCGCTTTTTAGTGCAGCGCCGACCGCGCTGCTTGCCCCTTGACGAATTGCGCTCAGCCCCCTGTGCAGCTCACCCCTGCGCGGTTGGCTCCCGCGCAATCTAACCCTGCGCGCTTGGACCCTGCACACTCCACCCCTGCGCAGTTCATTCCTGCGCCAACCATTCCTGCGCAGTTCATTCCTGCGCCAACTATTCCTGCGCAGTTCATTCCTGCGCCAACCATTCCTGCGCCATCCACTCCTGCGCAACCCGACCCCAGGGACCCTTGCGTAATCTGTCCTATCATGGAGATTTGGTTTTATTTTTCCTTAAGCTTGGCTCTTCTATAGCCCTGTATATTGATATTTTATTAGATATTTTACGCCCATTTTATATCCTTACGCCTTTTGTCATGAAATTGATTTTACTTAATATGTTTGGACGGACTATTGTACATGGCATGGTATGACAAGGAACTAGCATAACACGACAGTGACCCATAGTGGTGCACTCCTGACATGACCAACCTGACATGATAGTGGTCCGTCGTGGCGCACTCCTAACAAGTACCCTGACATGATTTATCTTGATGCTGTTGCGACGGCTAACTTGACTCGTATAATCAACTTGACACCGTGGGTGTTCCTGCTTGCTTGCTTGTGCAATCTACTTGTCTTGTCTTGCATCATGTCTAGGACGTGACTCTCTGGTTCCTACGGTCAGGGATTCATACTGAATATGGATTAGGCTAATGACTAGATCAAACTATAGTTCATGGAGAATTTCCAGTCACAGGCAATCTCGTTATCTGGGCGCTCTTAATTGGACTTGTAGCTTGCCGACGAGTAGAGCACATTTCTAGCGCACTGTCATGTGTTGTACCCTCTAAGTCACCTAAGGGTATATCGTCTCCGGGGCGATGTACCCAACCATACTCTCAACCCGCAGAAGGATAACTAGATGGTCTGCAGGGCTTGGGACTGGAAATTTCTCAATTGCATCTTGTTAGTAATTAAGGCTTGTGATAACCCTAGTTAGTTAAGTAGTAAGCCGTAGTAATTGCTTGGCCGCTTGTGAATGGATGGAGTCCAGCCTTGTCTAAGTCTTGTCTAGTCCCTGTACCTGGCTACTCTTGTACATGCTTGTTTTACTTATCTCTAACAATAAATGGGTAGAGACAGAGTGCTGTTCAGGCGAATGGTTACAACCTCGGTCCTTGTCTGGTTTAAGGGTTGTAACCTGGCTCCCGGATTGGTCCCACGTCACTAGTCGTTTATTGTCCTATTGCACTCTTTATTACTTGTACCTTCTTCCATTTTTTTTCTTATGTTCTGATATGCTGGCTTTTGTTCTTATTTTGTGGCCTCCTTTGTGGCACTTGCTCTTTCTGGGGTTTGATCCAGCTGGTTTTGTGTGGACAGATTTTGGAGCAGCTCCCGAGGATCTTCCGAACCTCCAGCCCGATGGTGGCGACTAGAAGGAACCCGGGCTACGAGTGGGTTTTCTATTTTGTTTCGCTCACTCTATTGTAAAGTTATTCTTTTGAGGCGTTTAGCCGACGAGCACCTGTTAGCTCGATGCACTTTACTTACTGTCTGCCTACGGGCTATAAACATGATTGACAATTCCTAGGGTTGATCATGTATGACTTAACTCTTGCTAGTCCCAGCATTTTGTATGACTAGCTTCATGATCAGCTGATATGTAATATTTGGGACGCATTTTATTGTATATTTGGTGGTCAAACACCTTGTGATCATATTACTTGCTTGAGATTGAGACAATAGGCTTGACCATAAGAGACCGTTGGCTTGTAGTAAACCCTCATATCTAGACAGCCGTGACCGTATAGTTGAGATGTATTCTATTTCAATATACGTAGCTGGCTATGTACGCCCCCGCTCTCCAGTATTCTGGTTCTGGGGCGTGACAGGAAGGAAGGTCTATACATCGATAAGAAGGAATTTCCTACCAAACTAAAACTAAAAAAAATGTCAATGTGTTTTAATAGGCCTTTCTAATGGAGTTATTTTATTCTACTCCTACAGGCCTTAGATAATTATCCTTCTATGAACTATTTTATCAGTATCACTACCAAAATTCAACGTTTTAGTGACGGCCATATCCGTCGCCAACCCGTCGGTAAATCAGATTACCGACGGTTTGCCGACGGATTTGGGTCAAATACATCCGTCGGGATATGACTCGTTGCTAAAAACAATCCGTCGCCAAGTTGTCGCCAAGCGACGACTGAGCGACGAATTTTCGGCAACCATATTCGTACAATTAGCGACGACTGGCCGACGAGTTTCCATCAATTCAAGTATCAAAAAGTTAGTAATACACCGTCTTACCGACGGGGTCAATCCGTCGGCAACTTGTCGGTGAATGCGTATCAGAGAGTTTCTGATACGCAACCTCCGTCGCTATTTCCGTCGCGCGTAGTCGCACGACGGTCGTAAACCAGCGACGGATTGGCGACGACTTATTCGTCGCTAAGGCTCTAGAAATCTTTTATATTTCCAGAACCTAATCGACGGATTATCCGTCGCTTGGTTGTCGCCGTCCGTCGCTAAATTGAAATTCTCCAGTTAGCGGCGGATAATCCGTCGC
>JANAVB010008400.1:27911484-28191484 GCA_029216955.1 Iris pallida | reverse complement strand
CCCCCTCCGCTTTTCTACCCCCCCAGCGACCCCCACCCCCACCACCGCTAACCCCCACCCCTACCACCACCGACCCCCGCCGCCCCGACCACCGAGAGAGAGAGGGGATTACCTGGAGAGAGAGAGAGCAATGCACGTACCGGAGAGAGAGAGAGACATAAGAAAATTTGGGGGGGAATGAAAAGTCCCATCCCCCGTCAGTTAAATTTAGGTTAGGGCTAGTCATATAGCGACGGACTAGCGACGGACTAGATGGTCGATGCTAGTCCGTCGCTATATCCCATTAGATGGTCAACAGAATATCCGTCGCTATGCGGTCGATAAATTCTGCACCAATTTTTTTAACATTTCCCGCCAACTTTTGACAACTAAGTGACGGCATGGCGACGTCTTCATGATCCGTCGCTATATCTCGGACGACTTAACGACGGATTGGAGACCTTTGCTCGCCCTTAAAATAAAAAAAATTGTCAGCTTTTCGACGGCAATCAGTCTGTACTAAGTCGGTAGTTCGTCGCTATTAGCGACGGACGTTATCCGTCGCTAATGGTCCGTCGCCAAATGGCTGTAATTTGGTAGTGTATGGCTTCTACCCTATGAAAGAATATAATCAAAAACTACCACAACTAGTCTAGGTGCAGTGGAACACCATATTCATCAAATTCATAAATACAGCAGTGCCTTCATTAGTCCAAAAGTCATCACCAAGAACTCGTAATGATCATAGCTAGTCCTAGATGCTGACTTGGTATATCTTTTCTGTGTACCTTCACCTAGTGGTACTCCAACCTCAAATCAATCTTTGAATATGCTTTTCCTCCTTATAGCCAGTCGAACATGTCGATGGTGAACTATACCTCAGTTACTAGAACAATCTTGGGCTTCATATGATCAAACAGTCTGAAGATGATGAACTCTGACTCATACTAAAGCATAGGCTACATATCAAGGTTTCCTAAGAATGTGACTAGCTAATATTTAAAGTCATGATCTAACTCATGCTACCTTAAAAGTCATTTATCTTATCTACACCCAGTTTCTCCACTTCTGCGGCCTAGATTTCTGTAAATCGTCATGACTAGCAACATGGTGTTACCATTAAAAATGCAGTCGTACTAGGTCCTGGCCATTCTCGATCCTCTTTTATTATTCCTCCTATACGTAGTAATGCTCCTACATCTCATCCCTCTTCATATTTGATGTATACCTTATTCCAACACAAATTTTCTAACTACGAGTCCTTCAGAATCCCCAACCTTTATCGATAAAGGGTCTAACATAACTACGACTTACCAATATTCTTAAGCAAAGATTTTTAATTCTACTCTCCAGTAATTAGTTAGGTCTAGTCACAAAAGATATGAATATCACAATCGATCATTAGACTCTATGTCATACCCGTATAGGTTATTTATCTGATCTTCTTAAAAGTACAATTAATAATCTACCCTTACTGGCTGTGAAAGGTAAATAATACTTCCAAGTATGCCTAATCCTTCTACATCTATCTGCTGGGTAAGGATAGAAGTTAATGCCGAGCAGTGCATATATGTAGCACTTGACAATCTATATACCTTTTGGTAAGACTTCTAGTTCGGATTGTTAATAGCTCATTCCAAGAATATTCCTGCTACCTATAGATGCCCGTCTAGTCTAACACAGTCCTATACTAAATGTCCCTAGAGCACATTATATACAACCTATCATCACGTATCATTCTGATATTATTATTTGGAGGTAATCTCCCTAGTGAAGATCCTTTGGGCTACTCTTTTTCAGTTCCTAGTATATACACAACGTCCTGATTTATATATCTTCTAAGAAATAATTTTCTAAGCCATAATGCAAACATAAATTCCTATAAAGGTTCATGTCTATCTTAGGTATAGGGTCTATTAAATAATTTTATTCTCCGAGATTCTCGGGTCCTCCTAGCTATAGTCTTTCATGCGGGTGATCATATTCTAATGAGGGGTTCGTAACTAGCTCTAAAAGTTTACTATTTTCTCTCAAATCAATTCAAATCCTATGGTTGGGAAACATACCATTCCTTCATGTCTTAAACCTAATTATACTTGTTATATTCGTAACCCATCTCTAGCTAATATTGGTACTCTAATCTATCACTGTCCAACATAGGTAATTAATAGAATGGTTGTAGTACATTAATCCTATAGTCTCTCGTTTGGGTTAAATTTCCAATAATTATTCAATGCTGCAAATCCGATCTACTCGATCCATCTGGTAGTAGCGTCTATCCAACCCTACCTACCTTAACCAACAAATCTCTAAAAATATATAATATCACTACATTCTACCATACCATATAACCCAAATGGTTCATCAAGCACGAGTATTCGTCCTTCCAAAATAGGGAAGATGAAAATCCCATGTAAGGAGTTCAAAAAAGATCATCGACTTCAATTTTCAAGTTCCAAGGGCGATAAATGAAATCAAAGAATTTTTCAAAAACAATTATGGATTGAGATCCTAATACAATATCATATTGTAGGCTCGTTGGGTACGGTAACGTAACCGAAACGATTTAATCGAAACCTGTATGGCCTACCACAAAAATATGTCACGTCTCAATTCCAAAATACTTAGGAACTGGAGATGCGAACATGCCAGCTAATATAATCTAGAGTAAGTTTTCAATTTAATGGACTTATCCTAGCTGTATTATACTGTCAAGTAGACTAAATATAAACTAGCGAAACTATATCTCAATCCACAATAATGAAGGAATATCAAGAATGAGCATCATATATTAAAGTTGGCCACCCAGTAATATTCATGTTCGAACAAGCTTGAAAAAAGAATAAGCTTGCAAAATACTAGGTTAAAATATAGCATCGTTAATCAATAGAAAATAGAACGTGAATAAGGAAGAATAAAAATAAAAATACCAGCAATATATATATATATATATATATATATATATATATATATATATATATATATATATATATATATAGAGAGAGAGAGAGAGAGAGAGAGAGGAAGCGGATCAAAAGTCCCCCTTAGAAAACCCCCTAAAAATCTCCTCACTCTAATTCGTAATTTAAGGTTAATATTAAGTTTAATATTAATATTAATGTTAATATTAACATTAAATACTAAAATTAACATTAAATTTAACATTAAAATTAAGGCTAAATTGCACTTTGATACCCTCAACTATTCCGGTTTTTCAACTTCATACCCTAAACGATTTTACTCAACAACTTAATACCTCAACTATTATTTTTTTTAACTTCATACCTAAAATTTTAAAAATTCCGAAAATGCCATTATCCCTTCCCTCTCCCCTTCTCCCCTCCCCTCTGCCCCACTCCGGCCACCCCCTCCTCCCGCACAGCTCCAATCCCCCTCCCTCCCGCCCCGCTGTAACATCCACTTTTCTAAATTGAGGGTAATTTTGAACTTTTGTAAAAGTTTATTATTTAATAATAGGATTTATGATTTATGGGAATTTTTAATTAATTTAATACTATTTAAAATTGGTAAATTATAATTTTGATGTGTTAGCTAGTGAACTCTAGAACTATTGAGCCTGGATACTAACCATGACCATGGGGACCTAACCATGTGATTAGAATGACTATTTACAACTTTTTAGGCTAAGGGTATTTTGGTCATTTTGTGACTTTTAAATTATTTAGGATTTTGATTAATTGGTGAATTTTAGATTATTTTAATAATAATTAAATTGATGTATTATGATTTTGGTCATTTTTCATATTTTAATATTTTGGGAAAATTTTATATTTTTAATATTGTTTTTATTGGATTTGTTTAGTCGGGTTTGAATTTCGTCTCGTTTCGACTTGTATTGTGACCCGGGTAGCTCGAACTCTAGATGGGACCCAATATTAAGTTAAGCATGACTTACAAGACCCAACATTAAGTTAGTTAATTAAACTAATTTTTATCATGTTAGAATGGTTAACTTAGAGACTCAAAACTAGATTATTTTGACCCCAAACTTGAACCTAGTCTAGACTTAACCATATGAGACTAGAGAGGGGCAATTAGGACATTTCCCATTAGCCCTAATGGACTCTTTATGGCAGCCACCTTTAGGAGAGAATGATTCATTTAATTCATTACAATCTTGCCTTTTTTATTTTTCTTTTGTTCTTCCCCAATTTTAGAGAGCCTTCCCATTGATTTGATCTCCAAATCAAATCATTCCTTCACCAAACCTTCCCTCAATCATTCCCATTCTCCAAGGGAAGGGTCCTACCAAGGATTGGAAGAGGAGTACAAGAAAGAGTGTCCACTTTGAGGGATCTTCGTATCGGAGCCGTGTCCTAAAGGATTTTATTGGGATTCCACTCCCAATAGGTAAAATCCATCCTCTAAATCGATTTCCTTTGCATATAAATTAGTTTTGAATCTGTAGGATCCATCCTCATGCATGTGTCCCATTTAGATTCAAATTTGAGGCCATTTGGAGCTCTCTTGAGGATTTTAGATATGTGTCTTGTGTCCTACTTGATAGATCCCAAATTAGGACACCCCATGTGTATGTATGTATGATAATAGTTTAAATAGATATTTAAATTCAATTTTAGAATGGTTAGAGAGTGGATTGATCTTAGTTAGGATGGTTAGAATAAGTTTCATTTGGATACCTATGTTTGTATCCAAGTATCTTGGCCTATATGTGTTCTTTTGTCAAATTCGTCATAATTTTCATCCACGTTTTTATTAACCAAAGAAACTTAGAAATGTCATAACTTTTAGCTTAGAACTCTGATTTATCTTCCATTTTTTTAAAAGAACCGTATCGAAGTTAGCTTTCCAAATATATATTTTAATAAGCCAAATTCTTTCTGTAACTTTCTGTAGAATTATTTGAGTGTCAGTTGTACGAAAGACGAACGTGTTTCAGTATTTTCTCGATTTCGGAAGCTTTCGGACACGAAAATGCAATCCGTTTGAAGTTTCGGAAAGCTAACACGAAGGGCTACAACATACTTTAATCCTAGAGTTTAGTAGAGGCCCAATTGGTACAGTATTGGTTTTAAGTAGAAGAGTGACTATACGATATATGCATTTTGTGTAACCTATGAGCCTATGTAGTATGGGTATTAAATGAATATAGAGTATGTAATGCATGATATGCTAGATGAATAAAATGATATATATATATATATATATATATATATATATATATATATATATATATATATATATATATATATATATATATATATATATGATATATATTCTCTTTACATTAATATATATATATGGTTGAATGCAAGCATGTAGGAATGCAATTAATATAATGTATGTAAGCAATGCATAAATGCATGAATGAAAGAATGATATACAATGTATGCATGAAAGTATATAATGAATGCTAGATATGAATGCAAGGTATATATGTAATGATAGATATGAATGCATAATGTATAAATATTGTAATACAATATATAATGATAGCATGTATGGTAATGTAGAATATATGATGCAAGCATGTATATGTCCACTGTTTTTTCTTTTCCTTACATTTTCCTTTCCTTCCCTTTCCATTTCAGTTTTCTCCTTTTTTTTCCTCTTCTATTTTTATATGTTATATACAATGTATATAATGTATAGATGCATGTAAGTATGTAATATGCATGAATGAATGTCATATATGAATGAATCAATCAATCAAAGGTATAAGTAAAATATAATACATTGTAATGAATGTTAACATATATAATGTATAAAAGTATGTATGTAAATGTGCATGAATGTATATATCTATATAACCATGTAAATATGCATGATGTAACATATGCCTATATAAAAATATGTACGTAATGTGGATATGCATGTATGTATGAAGGTATGTATTTTTATATATATTATCTATTTTATATTATGCATTGTTGTGGTTCATATTGTCTTGTGATTGTGTGAGTGCTAGCCTAGGCTTGGTTAGGCCTAGTGAGACTTGTTAGACTTGTTGGGCTAGGACTTAACCTAGTTGACCTAATTTGACTAGTGTGGTTGACTAGAGTTGACCAAGTGTTGACTTTAGTCTAGTTTGACCTAGACAGCATGCAGATGCATTGTACATTTTATTTATCATCTCTCGTATACATCTTGACCTGTGTTGCTCTAAATAGGACTCTGTAGCTTCAGTTTGGACCTCTATACCTATCAGCTGTTCATGTTATCAGGCGAGTACATTCTCTGATAGTTCTCTCATTTAATTGTCAATTACTGTACTTCAGTTATAGTTAGTTTTATGTGATTCTCTGTTACAACACGTATGGATATTTCTGGATTCATGTATACGACACACATACCATACTTATCTGGCCTCTATTACTGGAATCACTGGAATCATTCCAGAATCTATTTCTGGAATCATCATATTTTGGCTGGACTTATCTCGATTCTCGTGTCGAATTCTGAATTCATTTGTATTGCAGGGCGGGGAAATATTGAGTAAGACATGTAGACATACCCCAAATCTGGAATCTCCCAACTGGAATCTACTGGAAGCATAGCCATCTCTCGCCTGATCAGTAAGAGATATGCCTGATACCTACAGTCGTTTACATGTCGATCTCTGTATTTTAAAACACACTATTAGAGTATAGCTGGTCTCACCTGGATTCTTGATCACTACGTAGAATCATCTTGTACTGGATTCATCTTGTATTAGATTCATCTCGTACTGGACTTATAGTAGCTTCACACTTGTTTTGCATTTGCTGTCTGGACTTATTATGTTACTTCAGTTCAGCTAGATTTATTTTACAGTCTTCATTGCCATCATTCTTCTCTTGTTTTAGTTACTTTACTTTCCTTGCATCTTACTGCTTCTCTATACTATCACCTAAATATAAACTGCCATATTCATCAATAAAACTGTCTATAAATGCTTTATAGTTCTCTGTCATTTACTTGGGTTTTTTAGATGAGATTGTGCTCGTTCCTGTCCTGACTGGACCTGTTGATAAATTTTACAGATAGCTTGGAGGTTGCCTGCTAGCCTAGAGGAGACATAGTAGAGGTTGTATAGATAGTTATTTTAGTTGTCTTGAGTTGTATTTACTTTATGGATTACTGTATTGAGATTTTTGATGTTTTTTGGGTTTGTGTATCTTAGACACTTAGACTTCTATCTGCGGTATATCTTTATGGATTTCATATTTTATTTATCTTTTATCATGCTCTACCTTAGATGTGATTGAGACTGTATTTGCTATGTCACCTCCATTCGGAGTGTATATACTGTACAGGTATCGTTATATTGTTAGATGTTTGACCTAGGACAGCGTTCTACAGCCGACACTGCGGCGTAGGCTGGACGTACCCACTTCTCGTGCCCTTACTCTAGGGTGCGGGTCGTGACACATTTTTAGTGGTGGCCCATGCAGGTCGAGTTTGTGTAGTGGTATTCGAACTAGAGTACCACTACAGCCTGCAGTAGGATTATGATATATTTTTGAAGGTACTCAATCACAGTTAGGATCCCTTGAGAGATTCCTGGGATGACCCTTGAGAATCTCATTATAAAATATCTCGAAATTTGATTCTAATAGTTTATATTTATCTTTCTTGGTTAGATAATGAATTTGATTTTTGGGTATCCATTGTTGATTTAATTTAATTTTTATCAAGATAAAATTATATGGGCTAGGTCATCTATGTTATGGAATCTAGTCTTCTACAGTCACATTAGCCAGCATGGTGAGGACATATAGTCTGACTTTGGATATATTTCTCGGGTGTGGGAATTTAAAGTTTTTGCAGCCAAGCTAGCGGTATCGTAAAAATTTTAAATACCATGGTTCTAGAGGTATGTGCCTAAGTCGAGGACTTTGTGATTATCGTAGCCTTGCTTACTAGTATGACGAGGATTTAGAGTACCATGATTTTGGATAGACGCATATGATTATTAGATTGTACCTTAAATGTTCTTGAACATGTTTTCTCTACTTTTGTTTCAGTCATTCTCAAAAAAAAATTATTGTTTGTTTTGTTTGTTTTGCTTCTCATTATTTAACTTAGGAGTAGCTTTAGCTGTATTATAAACCTTGTGTAACTTCTTACTATGAATATCTTCTTAATACAATGAATCGATAATTTTGCTAGACCTTATCTTGGATTTAATATTATAGCTCTGGTTTCAAAATGGTTCTTCTTTTAAACAGATAAGCAGAACAGATTTTATCGTTATTTTCTTCTTGCTATTATTCTTGTATTAAATAATAATAATAATAATAATAATAATAATAATAATAATAATAATAATAATAAAACTGTCTTGATTACATCAATCACCTACTTTGCATTCTTGGTAGGAATCTAAATGTTGGTCTTGATATGGAATTTGATTTTTATATTGGGACATGAGAATATATATAGCGGACACAGACACTTGCCTGATGCGTATGCATGTTACACTTTGATTACCAACCTATCTGAATATATATTAATATGTTGTTGATGTTAAATTCTCAAAACCCTAATATCTCTGACACAGTACAGTATCAGAGAATAGTTCTCTATTTTTTTCCAGTTTAAATTCGAAATTTAAATATAAATTTTATATTATTAGTTGTTGTTTACATCACTGCACATGTATGTTGTATATATGGTTTCAATTCTTAAAGAAATTGGTTAGGTTTTGTGTTTGCATTTGTCAAATCTGAGACCGTGTGCATATTAACCCTTAATACTGGATTCCAAATGTTTAATTCAATTTGCCGTTTTTTTAATGTAATATTTTGAGGTATATACATTATTGAATGTATGGATAGTATGTTAGGGTTTTATCTCTATCATGTTAGGATGTGTTGGGAGCATTGAGTTGGTTGTGATGTTTCAAACCCCTAAATCTGAAACTGCATTATGTTAATATTACACTGGTTTAAATGTTAGCTTATTTTCAGATTTTGTATGTAAATACTGAACTAAAACTGGGTTTAACCTTTCAATACTAAAGCTATAATCCTGTACAAGGACACACACACCCTAACTTAGTATACACTGCCATGTAAACCTAACCCTTCCTCTCTATGTTATGTTCATATATCTATATAGACATATATATAGAGTTTATGCATACATGTTATAATGTATATAGATACATAACTAAATTTCTACCTCTTTATATATATATATATATATATATATATATATATATATATATATATTTTTCTCTTTATATATATATATATATATATATATATATATATATATATATATATATATATATATATATATGGTTAGTCATGCATGTTATGAGTAAATAGGTTGTGTATTGTAGATTGTTTAACCAATATGCCATGAGTAGTGTAACTTGATAGCTATTGTTTTGAAATCCAAATCCTCCTATACACTTTCATGTATATTTCACATACACACATGCCTACTATCTAACCATATGAACATGTCCACATACACCCATACACACACGAACTACATAACTTTTAGAACTTACAATTTAGTCTTAACAGGAGTAAGAGAATCCTATATTATGATTGAATTTCAATGCAATTGACTTTCATTCTTTAACTTTTGATTTTGATTTTTTTCTGTACCCCTTTATAGATAATTGGTAGTTATCTTTATTTTATTTTTTGATAAGTACCATTTTTCATATAAGATGGTAGACTGCCTTACAGTTTTGATGATTCGTTATTTCTGTATCTTTTCCAGTTTAACACCCCTGATTGCTTGTATGTTGGATACCCTATGACCGTTTTGGTCTAGCATGACTAGTATACCTAGATGAGACTTTCACTACCACCGTATGCCATGACCCTGTATGTCGTCCTTTTAAATCGTATGATTTGTTTAAGTTCTGAGACTTTGATTGTGGGGGTTTGACCTAGAAGGAGTATGAACATTTTAATTTCGAGGACAAAATTTTTCTAAGGGGGGTAGGATTGTAACACCCACTTTTCTAAATTGAGGGTAATTTTGAACTTTTGTAAAAGTTTATTATTTAATAATAGGATTTATGATTTATGGGAATTTTTAATTAATTTAATACTATTTAAAATTGATAAATTATAATTTTGATGTGTTAGCTAGTGAACTCTAGAACTGTTGAGCCTAGAGACTAACCATGACCATGGGGACCTAACCATGTGATTAGAATGACTATTTACAACTTTTTAGGCTAAGGGTATTTTGGTCATTTTGTGACTTTTAAATTATTTAGGATTTTGATTAATTGGTGAATTTTAGATTATTTTAATAATAATTAAATTGATGTATTATGATTTTGTTCATTTTCCATATTTTAATATTTTGGGAAAATTTTATATTTTTAATATTGTTTTTATTGGATTTGTTTAGTCGGGTTTGAGTTTCGTCTCGTTTCGACTTGTATTGTGACCCGGGTAGCTCGAACTCTAGATGGGACCCATTATTAAGTTAAGCATGGCTCACAAGACCCAACATTAAGTTAGTTAATTAAACTAATTTTTATCATGTTAGAATGGTTAACTTAAAGACTCAAAACTAGATCATTTTGACCCCAAACTTGAACCTAGTCTAGACTTAACCATATGAGACTAGAGAGGGGCAATTAGGACATTTCTCATTAGCCCTAATGGACTCTTTATGGCAAACACCTTTAGGAGAGAATGATTCATTTAATTCATTACAATCTTGCCTCTTTTATTTTTCTTTTGTTCTTCCCCAATTTTAGAGAGCCTTCCCATTGATTTGATCTCCAAATCAAATCATTCCTTCACTAAACCTTCCCTCAATCATTCTCATTCTCCAAGGGAAGGGTGCTACCAAGGATTAGAAGAGAAGTGCAAGAAGGAGTGTCCACTTTGAGAGATCTTCGTATCGGAGCCGTGTCCTAAAGGATTTCATTGGAATTCCACTCCCAATAGGTGAAATCCATCCTCTAAATCGATTTTCTTTGCATATAAATTAGTTTTGAATCCGTAGGATCCATCCTCATGTATGTGTCCCATTTAGATTTAAATTTGAGGCCATTTGGAGCTCTCTTGAGGATTTTAGATATGTGTCTTGTGTCCTACTTGATAGATCCCAAATTAGGACACCCTATGTGTATGTATGTATGATAATAGTTTAAATAGATATTTAAATTCAGTTTTAGAATGGTTAGAGAGTGGATTGATCTTAGTTAGGATGGTTAGAATGAGTTTCATTTGGATACCTATGTTTGTATCCAAGTATCTTGGCCTATATGTGTTCTTTTGTCAAATTCGTCATAATTTTCATCCACGTTTTTATTAACCAAAGTAACTTAGAAATGTCATAACTTTTAGCTTAGAACTCCGATTTATCTCACGTATTTTTAAAAAGAACCGTATCGAAGTTAGATTTCCAAATATATATTTTAATAAGCCAAATTCTTTCTGTAACTCTCTGTAGAATTATTTGAGTGTCAGTTGTACGAAAGACGAACGTGTTTCGGTATTTTCTCGATTTCGGGAGCTTCCGGACACAAAAATGCGATCCATTTGAAGTTTCGGAAAGCTAACACGAAGGGCTACAACATACTTTAATTCTAGAGTTTAGTAGAGGCCCAATTGGTACAGTATTAGTTTTAAGTAGAAGAGTGACTATATGATATATGTATTTTGTGTAACCTATGAGCCTATGTAGTATGGGTATTAAATGAATATAGAGTATGTAATGCATGATATGCTAGATGAATAAAATAATATATATATATATGATATATATTATCTTTACATTAATGTATATATATGGTTGAATGCAAGCATGTAGGAATGCAATTAATATAATGTATGTAAGCAATGCATAAATGCATGAATGAAAGAATGATATACAATGTATGCATGAAAGTATATAATGAATGCTAGATATGAATGCAAGGTATATATGTAATGATAGATATGAATGCATAATGTATAAATATTGTAATGCAATATATAATGAAAGCATGTATGGTAATGTAGAATATATGATGCAAGCATGTATATGTCCACTGTTTTTCCTTTTCCTTACATTTTCCTTTCCTTCCCTTTCCATTTCAGTTTTTTCCCTTTTTTTTCCTCTTCTATTTTTATATGTTATATACAATGTATATAATGTATAGATGCATGTAAGTATGTAATATGCATGAATGAATGTCATATATGAATGAATCAATCAATCAAAGGTATAAGTAAAATATAATACTTTGTAATGAATGTTAACATATATAATGTATAAAAGTATCTATGTAAATGTGCATGAATGTATATATCTATGTAACCATGTAAATATGCATGATGTAACATATGCCTATATAAAAATATGTCACGCCCCAGAACCAGAATACTGGAGAGCGGGGGCAGACATAGCCAGCTACGTATATTGAAATAGAATACATCTCAACTATACGGTCACGGCTGTCTAGATATGAGAGTTTACTACAAGCCAGCAGTCTCTTAAGGTCAAGCCTATTGTCTCAATCTCAAGCAATTAACAGAGTTACAAGATATTAGAGCATCAAATATATATATATAAGGCGTCCCAAATATTACATATTGGATGATCATGAAGCTAGTCGTACAAAATAATAGGACTAGCAAGAGTTCAGTCATACATGATCAACCCTAGGATTTGTTAATCATGTTTACAGCCCGTAGGCAGACAGTAAGTAAATGTGCATCGAGCTAACAGGTGCTCGTCGGCAAACGCCTCAAAAGAATAAATTTACATATAAGTGGGTGAAACAAAAAGGGAAAACCCACTCGTAGCCCTGGTTCCTTCTAGTGTTCATCATTGGACTGGAAGCTTGGTAGATCCTCGGGAGCTGCTCCGAAATTTGGCCACACAAAACCAGCTGGGTCAAACCCCAGAAAGAGCAAGTGCCATAAGGAGGCCACAAATAAGAACAAAAGCCAGCATAACGGAACATAAAGAATAAAAGGAAAGTACAAGTAATAAAAGTACACAGAGCGATAAACGACTAGGGACGTGGAACCATTCCGGGAGCCAGGTTACAATCCTTAAACCAAACAAGGACCGGGATTGTACCCCTTCGCCTGAATAGCTCACTGTCTCTACCCATTTATCGTTAGAGATAAGTAAAACAATCATGATCAAGAGTTCCAGGTACAGGGGCTAGACAAGACTTAGACAGAGCTGGACACCATTCATTCACAATCGGCCAAGCAAGTACTACGGCTTACTACTTTAACTAACTAGGGTTATCACAAGCCTAATTACTAACAAGATGCAAGTGAGAATTTCCAGTCCCAAGCCCTGCAGACCATCCAGTTATCCTTCCGCGGGTTGAGAGTTATAGGTGGGTACATTGCCCGGGAGACAAATATACCCTTAGGTGACTTAGAGGGTGCAATACATGACAGTGTGCTGGAAATGTGCTCTACTCGTCGGCAAGCTACAAGTCCATTAAAGTGTCCAGATAACGAGATTGCCTGTGACTGGGAATTCTTCATGTTCTAGTTTGATCTAATAATTAGCCTAATCCAATTTAGCGCGAGTCCCTGGCCGCGGTACCCAGGAAGTCACGTCCTAGACATGATGCAAGACAAGACAAGTGGATTGTACAAGCAAGCAAGCAGGAGCACCCACGGTGTCAAGTTGATTATACGAGTCAAGTTACAAGTTACAAGTCAAGTCAAGTCAGGTCAAGTACATGTCAAGAGTGCGCCGCCACGGGCCACTATCAAGTCAGGTTGGTCATGTCAGGAGTGCACCACTACGGGTCACTGTCGTGTTATGCTAGTTCCTTGTCATACCATGCCATGTACAATAGTCATTCCAAACATATTAAGTAAAAATCAGTTCGTGACAAAAGGGTTAAAGGGGCACAGGGGATGCCTTGCGCATCAATTGGATTGCACAAGGGAGGATTGCGCAAGGGTAGACTGCACAGAGTATGGACTGCGCAATGGTCGAGTGCGCAGGGGTTACTTTGCGCATGGCTGGCTTGCACATGGCTAGCTTGCGCATGGCTAGCTTGCGCCAACGCAGCGCAAAGCACTGGCTGAGCCTATGCGCAATCGGCCATACGCTAAAGAGCACAGGACGGGGTACGCAAACGGTCATGTGCTAAAGAGCACTGGCCGAGAGCCTTCACCAAGGCTGAGATGAACTCCTCAAGAACACCAAAAACTTCAAATCTTCATAACTTAGCCAAATCAAAACCAAATCTAGATTTTCAAAGTTCTAACTTGAGTAAAATCGAATTCTCTTCCACATGGAAGCATCAAAATATACAAAAATCAAAGTTTAATGGATCAAAACCAAGGATTTTCGAAAATGGTTAAAACTTAGATCTAGAAAAATGAAAGCTTCAAATCACAAAATATTAAGTTCTAAAGTTGTTCTCCATGGCCTAATCTAGTTAATGGACAAAAATAAAGTAGTGCTTATTTGATGGCAAGGTGCACTTGCCTATGGGTTGGGGAGTTGTGTGGAAGAAGGAAGAAGAAGAAGTTGTAAGAAATTAATGGAGTTATGGAGGAGAGAGAAAAGGTTGGTGGGTTTTAATGAGGGTGGTTGTGATGGAATGGAAGTGGAGGATAGGCTAAGGTGTTCCACTCATGATGAACCAAACCAAACCAAACCAACTCCACAAAATAAAACCAAGCCATGGTCCAAACCCATTTTCGAGAAACCAAATCCACAAGTCGAGAAAATAAATTACGTGCCAAAAATCAATTACGAGTACAAATACGAAATACAGGAAATAGGGGTGACAAAATATGTATGTAATGTGGATATGCATGTATGTATGAAGGTATGTATTTATATATATTATCTATTTTATATTATGCATTGTTGTGGTTCACATTGTCTTGTGATTGTGTGAGTGCTAGCCTAAGCTTGGTTAGGCCTAGTGAGACTTGTTAGACTTGTTGGGCTAGGACTTAACCTAGTTGACCTAATTTAACTAGTGTGGTTGACTAGAGTTGACCAAGTGTTGACTTTAGTCTAGTTTGACCTAGACAGCATGCAGATGCATTGTACATTTCATTTATCATCTCTACCTATCAGCTGTTCAGGTTATCAGGCGAGTACATTCTCTGATAGTTCTCTCATTTAATTGTCAATTACTGTACTTCAGTTATAGTTAGTTTTATGTGATTCTCTGTTACAACACGTATGGATATTTCTGGATTCATGTATACGACACACATACCATACTTATCTGGCCTCTATTACTGGAATCACTGGAATCATTCCGAAATCTATTTCTGGAATCATCATATTTTGGCTGGACTCATCTCGATTCTCGTATCGAATTCTGGATTCATTTGTATTACAGGACGGGGAAATATTGAGTAAGATATGTAGACATACCCCAAATCTGGAATCTTCCAACTGGAATCTACTGGAAGCATAGCCATCTCTCGCTTGATCAGTAAGAGATGTGCCTGATACCTACAGCCGTTTAAATGTCGATCTCAGTATTTTAAAACACACTATTAGAGTATAGCTGGTCTCACCTGGATTCTTGATCACTACCTAGAATCATCTTGTACTGGATTCATTTTGTATTAGATTCATCTCGTACTGGACTTATAGTACCTTCACACTTGTTTTGCATTTGCGGTCTGGACTTATTATGTTACTTCAGTTCAGCTAGATTTATTTTACAGTCTTCATTGCCATCATTTTTCTCTTGTTTTAGTTATTTTACTTTCCTTGCATCTTACTGCTTCTCTATACTATCACCTAAATATAAACTGCCATATTCATCAATAAAACTGTCTATAACTGCTTTATAGTTCTCTGTCATTTACTTGGGTTTTCTAGATGAGATTGTTCTCGTTCCTGTCCTGACTGGACCTGTTGATAAATTTTACAGATAGCTTGGAGGTTGCCTGTTAGCCTATAGGAGACATAGTAGAGGTTGTATAGATAGTTATTTTAGTTGTCTTGAGTTGTATTTACTTTATGGATTACTGTATTGAGATTTGAGATATTTTCTGGGTTTGTGTATCTTAGACACTTAGACTTCTATCTGCGGTATATCTTTGTGGATTTTATATTTTATCTATCTTTTATCATGCTCTACCTTAGATGTGATTGAGACTGTATTTGCTATGTCACCTCCATTCGGAGTGTATATACTGTACATGTACCGTTATATTGTTAGATGTTTGACCTAGGACAGCGTTCTACTGCTGACACTGCGGCGTAGGCTGGACGTACCCACTTCTCGTGCCCTTACTCTAGGGTGCGGGTCGTGACACCCGCCCCCCTCCGGCCACCCCCCTCTCCCGCTTCCGGCCACCCCCCCTCCCTCTTCCGGCCACCCCCCCTCCCGTTTCCGGCCGTCCCCCCCTCCCGCTTCCGGCCGCCTTCCCCCCCTCCCGCTTCCGTCCACCCTCCCCTAGCCCCCCCTCCTCCTACGCTGCCGTACCCTAGGAGGAGAGGCGGGGGCGGGTGGCCGGAAGCGGGAGGGGGGGAGACGTCCAGAAGCGGAAGGAGGGGGGAGACGGTCGGAAGCGGGAGGGGGGAGGAGGCGGCCGAAAGCGGGAGGAGGGGCTGGAAGCGGGAAGGGGGGTAGGGGTGTGTCACGACCCGCAGCCACTGTTTGGGTACGAGAACGTAACAACGCCCAGCCTACGCCGCAATGTCGGTGGTAGAACGCTGTCCTAGGTCACAACATCTAACAAAATAATGCTAAGCAGTTTATACTCCCCGAATGGGGGTGACATAGCAGATACAGTCTCAATCACATCTAAGGTAGAGCATGATAAAGATAGATAAAACATGAAATCCAAAAGATATACAGGAGATAGAAGTCTAAGTGTCTAAGATACATAAACCCAGAAATACATCTCAAAACACAAATACAGTAATCCACAAAGTAAATACAACTCCAGACAAAATGAAATGACTATCTAAACAACCTCTACTGTGTCTCCTCTAGGCTAGCAGGCAATTCCAGGCCATCTGTAAAATTTGTCAACAGGTCCAGTCAGGACAGGAGCGAGCACATTACATCTCAACAGTTCATAGCAGGTTAGAAAATATAATCATGCAGTAAAGTAAGATATAGGTACTGAAAGAAATGCAGTATGTAAACAGAAAGAGAAAGCTGTAATAGAAATATCTACTAGAGATAGAGAACTAACATGTGGCTAGTGAGTCAGAGTATAATATAGACATGTAAATGGCATAGGAGATTCTGATGCTACACTATAGAAGAGATTCTGATGCTACACTACTTGGATAGTATTAATATGTCTATTTCTACTCCCTCGTACCCCCAATCAATACACAAGGATCCAATCAGGTTATGTTATGATTCTATGTAACAGCCCCCGAAGGGTGGTAAGCCCCCGAAGGGTGGTACATAGTAGTCCCAAAAATAGGGATTCTAGGAGACTCTGTGATCATAAGAGTATATGTCACAAGTGATCAAAGAACCTGTGATGTATAGTGATACGTCATATAAGTAAAACGCACAGAACATGTAGTACCCGATGCTCCCTAAGGATAACATCTCAAGAAGGGATCCGTATAGTACCAATCCGTGTGACCAACGTGACAGTACAAGTAAAGTAATTTAATGCAGGAAATAATTCTAAGCAGGATATGAAATGATCAGAGAATGTACTCGCATAATAACCTGAACAGCTGATAAGTATAGGGGGGTCCAACTGAAGCCACAGAGTCTTATTTAAAGCAACACAGGTTACAAGGTGTTCAAGTTGTAATAAGGAATCTCTACAAGCAATCTATATTATTCTAGGTTCTTCTAAGTCAAAATAACTCTAGGTCAACTCCGGTCAATAATTTAGTCAAACTAGGTCAAGTGTTGACTTACAGTTGACTTTGGGTCAACTGGTCAACTCTGGTCAAACAGGGTCAATTTCTAGTCTAATTATAAAGTGTACTTCGTTATTTGTACGTCAAAACTTACGTCACACAAATCGAGAAAAGAAGATTAGCGGTAAAGTTGATAATCTTATTATAGTGATCCACGTGTCCATCTTGTCAATTTCAGCGATGTGAGATCACTGGAATTGACTGAGCTCAGTTTCGTTGTACTAATCCCGAAATACGAACATTATAAGAATTTATTATTAATTAATTATAAAAAGGTTAAACTCAGAGAAATTATCAACAAACATTGTCGGACGATGAAATAAACATCGCCAACGTGTCCAGAATGGTCAAATTAGCTAGGATAGCCTACCCATCGGTCCAATTTAGACACAAGGGCAAAAAGGTAATTTCAGGTCAAAACGGTGTCCGTGTCGGAGCCGTTTTGCACCGAAAAATGTGCAAGAAAACAAGTTTATAAAATATAACAAATTATATGTCCACAAAACCAGAATGACGATACGAACCCAACGGTATCTCCAGAATTGGATTTCGTTGACCCGATCTCAACTTGGCCCGTTGACCAGAACTTGGAATTCCAGTTTGCACGAAAATGCTTGCCGGACCCAAAGTTCTCAAAACTCAGCAAACTACATGTCAACGAGTCCAGAATGGCGATACAAACTCAACGGTATATCCGAAATTGGATTCCGATGAGCCGATCTCAAAATGACCAGTTGACCCGGATATTGGTATCCGACTATGACCCGTTGACCCGGATATTGGTATCCGACTTGCACCGAAATGCGTACCGGATCCAATGTCCACCAAAACCTAGCAAATTATATGTCAATGAGTCCAGAAAGATGATACGAACTCAACGGTATATCCAGAATTGGATTCCGATGAGCCGGCGTCAAAAAGTCCCGTTGACCCAGAATGTAGGACCCACTTTGCACCGAAAAACGTGCCAGGGCCCACGTTCTCCAAATCTAACAAATTTTTTATGTAAACATGCCAGAACGACGCCACGAGTCTAATGGTGGTGTCAGAAATGAAATCTGGAGTCCCGTGTTCAAAAATAGAATTTTACAAGTTGGAAATTACGAATTCGGACGGCCAACTTTGGCGTCGAATTCAACCAATCAAACAATCTCACAATGAAACGAAACTGGAGGGGTAGTAAGAGGGTTATACCAGCTTCGCACAGGAATTGGTAGCACGCCAAACGGAGCTACGGTGGAGGAGATACAAGCTGACGAAATTGGCCCCGCAAAACTGTCCAAATTTAATACAATTTAAACGGTCAACTTGGTGGCCGGTTTTGATGTATCAAACGATAAAATCAACGGACAAAAATTGACATGAGTGAAGGTGGATATTCCGAGATTGCGACGAAGTAAAGAAATCGCCGATCCAACGGTCGGATTCCTGGGAAAACGTGTGCAAAGTTGCTGCGACGGAACGTCAAAACGAACTCGATTCCTCGTGCGTCACAACGGGACATCGTGTAAAACACACGAATCGCCTCGACGGCGCATCCCAGAGGACGGTGGCCGTCAGGGGACTGGGCGTCGGAGCTCGCCGGAGGGGGAGTGCCCACGACGGCACGTGGCCGGCCATGGCGGCGGCGATCAGCGCCTCACGCGCACGCGCAGCTGGTGTGCTGCTGCCGCTGTTCGCTGGTTGCTAGCGGCTTGCGCTGCCTGGCCGGCGACGGCGTGGGCCGCACGGCCAAGGGGCGGCGGCGCCCTGGCGAGGCCGATGGGTGGCGGTGGCTAGTTAATGGTGGTGGCCGCGGTTTTGATGAGGAGGAAAGGAGGAGGAAGGAGGAAGGAGTTGTGGTCGGGTGTTGGTCG
Source organism: Iris pallida (assembly GCA_029216955.1). Lineage (NCBI taxonomy): Eukaryota > Viridiplantae > Streptophyta > Magnoliopsida > Asparagales > Iridaceae > Iris > Iris pallida. The sequence goes on along the minus strand of JANAVB010008400.1, from coordinate 28,171,853 downwards.
ACGGTGGCCGACGGCCAGGCCACGGCCAGTGGAGGGGGTCGGCCATGTGGGAGAGGGTGGCCGGGTGTAGTGGAGTGCTCGGGTTGCATGGATGAATGATGGTGGTGATGGCGTTGAAGCTGCTGTTGTTGGTATTGTTTTGTGAAGAAGTGAATACAAGTGGGAGAGAGAAAGAGAGAAAGAATAATAAATGTGGGAGAGAGAAAGAGAGGAAGAATAATAAATATGGGAGGGAGAGAGAGAGAAAAAGTTGCTCTCCTCATAATTAGGGCCGGCCATATGTAGCTGTGAGTGTGAAAGTGAGGAAAAAATGAATGTAGGAAAATTAATGGATGGGATTAATTTGGAGGATCTAAAGGCTAGAATTAATTAGAGAGAATTGTCCATTCCAATGGAAATTAAATAAATAGAAATTTCTAATAAATATAGAAAAATATGTAGGAGAGTACTTGATATTTTGGGCAAGAAAATATGAGGGTGTTATGATGGAGAGCAACATGGAGCTGGGCTGGACTCGGTCAAGCTGGTTTGGGTCAAATCAGATATTACGAATTAAATAAATTAAAAAATAGGTGTTGATGATCATGAATAAATAAGTAGCACATGGGGATTCCAATAAAAGTGACACAAGTGTCGGACGGGTAGTAGGCTCAATGTGGGCCATGTCCATAATTGGGGCTGACAGGTTTTGATCGACAGGGGATCCACAAATCAAGTTGGAAGATGAATGTGACACCGTGGGGTAAAATAAAATCGGGTCACGTGTCAGGAAAGTTGTGCAAAGCAAATGGAGCACAAGATGGCGTGTCTGAGTGGGACACGAAGGTCATGGGTGACGAACGTCCCGAGTAGATCATCAATGAGAAGTTGGTTTCAAGAAACTGACTGGTCTTGCGCTCCCAATTTAAAAGTCACGGTAACGTGCTAATAATGATCAAGGAAAAGAGTAGGAAAATCAATTAATAATCAAATGGTCTAAATCGACCAGAAGTTCAGCGAAGCAAAAAGAGCACAAGGGAACAAGTTTGAGTGGGACACCATATACCGACATGAAGGTAATCATGTCCACTCCAAAACTCGTGAAGAAGATTTCCAGAGTTGAACATCCCTGACACTCCAAATATCAAAGGCACGGAAAGCACACTTAAGAAAAAAAAATAACAGAATAAATTATTTATCGAAACCAAAACAATCAGAAAATTAAAATAAATAAAATAAAAAAAATCAACCCGAAATTCAGGGTGCTCACATCCTACTCACCTTATAAAAATTTCGTCCTCGAAATTAAAATTGTTCATACTCCCTCTAGGTCAAACCCCCACAATCAAAGTCCCAGATTAAAACAAATCATGTGATCAAAAGGACGATACAGGGTCATAGCATACGGTGGTAGTGAAAGTCTCATCTTGGTATACTAGTCGTGCTAATACCAAAACGGTCATAGGGTATCAAAACACACAAGCAATCTAGGGTGCTAAACTAGAGAGGTTACAGAAACAACAAACCATCAAAACTGTAAGACAATCTACCATCCTATATAAAAACTGGTACTTATCAAAATAAAATAAAGGCAACTACCAATTATCTATAAAGGGTACAGAAAAATCAAATTCAAAAATTAAGGAATTGAAAATCACTTGCATTGAAATCCAATCACAATATATATAGAGAGCATTAGAGGGAGAAAACTAGCATTATGTAATTGTTATGTGGTTTGTGTGTGTATGGGTGTATGTGAACAGGTTCATATGGTTATATAGTAGGCATGTGTGTAGGTAAAATATACCTGAAATTGTATAGGAGAATTTGGGTTTCAAAACAACAGCTATCAAGTTACACTACTCAAGGCAAATTGGTTAAACAATCTACAATGCACAACCTATTTACTCATAACTTGCATGGCTAACCATATATATATCTATGTAAAGAGGTAGAGATTTAGTTATGTATATATATACATTATAACATGTATGAATAAACTCTATATATCTATACAGGTATATGAACATAACATAGAGGGAAAATGTTAGGTTTACATGGCAGCGTATACTAAGTTAGGGTGTGTGTGTCCTTGTACAGGGTATAGCTTAGTATTGAAAGGTTGAATCCAGTTTCATTCAGCATTTACATACAAAATCTGAAAATAAGCTAACATTTAAACCAGTGTAATATTAACATAATGCAGTCTCAGATTTTAGGGTTTTCAAACATCACCACCAATCTCAACGCTCCCAATACATCCTAACACGATAGAGAAGAAACCCTAACATACTATCAATATATTTATCTACGCATACAGTTCAATATTACATGTTAAATCTGAAATTGAACTAAACGTGGAAATTAATGTAAAAAAGCTAACATGTATTCAGTTTTCAGGATTTTGGAGAATTTGCACATCAAAACCAACTCAATGTTTATCACAACCTATCATGTAAGAATATGAAACCTAACATTATATCCCTACAACAATAATGTACACAGCTCTAAATATTACATTTAGAACAACAATTTGAACTAACATTTAAAATCCCGTATTAAGCGTTAATATGTACACAGTCTTAGATTTGACAATTTCAAACACAAAACTCAACCAAATTTCTCTAAAAATTGAAACTCTGTAGATAACATACATGTGCAGTTATGTAGACAAAACTAATAACATGAAATTTATATTTAAATTACGAATTTAAACTGGAAAAGCAGAAAACCAAAAATATTGGGGTTTTGAAATTTTTAACATTAACTGTCACTCCTCAATCCAGGAATACGTATTCTAATACGTAAACCGATAAATTATATTTACCTTGAATTTATACGATATTTATTATGCAGTATTTTTTCATGCATTTTCCAAAAATATTCGACAAAATATTATTTCCTAATTTATTTTCTGCATTTGGGCCTACAGTTTTGGCTCATTTGGGTAACCTATTCTTGGTTCACCAATGGTTCATCTTGAACCCTTTGGTTCATCATGAACCCATGGGTCCAAGATCTTTATATATAACTCATCTCATTCTCTCTCCTCTCATTTACTTCCTCTCATTTATTTCCTCCACCAACCAAGGCAAGTACCGACTTGCTCAAGAGATGGATCCATAATTTTGTCAATGATTTCTTACAAAACTATTTGCCAAAACATGTTCTTCTCCTCAATCTATACGTTTAGAACTTGGAAATTTCCATTTTGAAGCTTTGACTTTTATAGATCTAAGTTTTAATCATTTTTGGATTTTGCATGGTTTGATCTACTTTAGTTGGATTTTATGGGTTTTTGATGCTTCCATGTGGAAGAGAGTTCCATTTCACCCAAGATGGAACTTTGGAAATCCGAATTTGGAGTTCGGATGGCCAAGTTGTGACGTTTTGAAGTTTTGGGATCATCCATGGTGTTCTTGCTGTTTGGAGAAGACAGAGAGCAGTGTGTTCTTGTTTGAGCACGCTTCCTGTTGGAAGCGTGTCTTTCCTTGAGTCTGCGTGACTTTTCACGCAGCTCTCTCCTTGAGCCTGCGTGACTTTTCACGCAGCTCTCTCCTTGAGCCTGCGTGACTTTTTACCCCTTGAGTCTGCGTGACTTTTCACGCAGCTCTCTCCTTGAGCCTGCGTGACTTTTCACCCCTTGAGTCTGTGTGACTTTTCACGAAGCTCTCTCCTTGAGCCTGCGTGACTTTTCACGCAGCTTCCTCCTTGAGTCTGCGTGACTTTTTACGCAGCTCTCCCCTTGAGACTGCGTGACTTTTCACGCAGCTCCCTCCTTGAGTCTGCGTGACTTTTCACGCAGCTCTCCCCTTGAGCCTGCGTGACTTTTCACGCACGCTGCCTTGAGTGAGCCTGCGTGACTTTTCACCCCTTGAGCGTGCGTGCTTTTGTGCGTACGCTTTTGACATTTTATTAGATATTATATGACCATTTTATATCCTTATGCCTTTGGTCCCGAGCATGATATGAGCACTAATGTGACCCCGGAGAACAAAGAGTTCCTACCTGATACATGTACCTGAATGTTCCAGTTCTTGTTCATGCTCGACAAATGACTCGTAACTCCACGTGGCGTATTTGCAATGATGCATTACACTAAGGAGGGTAGCACATGTTGACATACTGATTGACATGGATCCTCTTTGGGGTACTCGTACTAAAGTACGACTTTAGGAGGATAATCATGCAGGCCACAGCATGTGAGTCCAAGATTTCACCTAGGGTTAAACTAGGCAACTAAATATACTAGATGCATGGAGAGGGCAGAATCCTGAGATCGTGTTACACCAGCCGCCTTGAGATATTGTCTTGACGCGCCGGCTGGTCTCCACGAATACTGTGTCATCTGCAACGAGTGGATGACTGTATCCGATTAATTCCTGCTATATAATATATGTTTTGGCAAGGTGGCCTTACGAGGGACCTGTGCTCAATAAAACCTGTCTACGCGAACCCCTGGGTGGGCTAGCCTTGCTGGAAAGATACGATCTGAGGATTTTCTAATAACATGACGCGAGGATAACCTCGTCCCACTAGAAACTCGTAGACTTGATTGGCCGCAAAAATGACTTGCTTGTATCCTATTACCTTCCGTGAATAACTGAGGGAAGCGGACTGTCATGGTACGTGATCCAACCCATGTTCTTGTTTGATTGTTGGGTTGGTTATCGTACTATGATAGGCTGTGGACCGAAGTTATGAACGGAAGACATATTCTGGTTGTGAAGTGCTACTTCTGTGAATGACTGAAGAATATGGTCTATCATGGTGCATGATCCAACCCATGTTCTTGTTTGATTGTTGGGTTGGTTATTGTGCTGCGATAGACTATCGACCGAAGTCACGATCAGGAGATTTTATTGTTTATACCTTTTAACTTATGTGAATGTTATAGAGTACGACACGTCCCGACTCCATGCGGCACCTTTTGTCCTTGTTTGGTTGTAAGGGTGCCATATGGGTTCAAAGATGTTGCGCTATCCTATAATAGTAGCATAAGTATTACTATTATCAATCATTCTATTAACTGGGTTTTTAATCTTAACTCTTGTGCCCCTTTGGAGGTACTTGCTATTCGGGGCTGACCCCGCTGGTTTTGTTTGGCCAGATCTCGTAGTAGAGCCAGAGGACACGATCTTCCTCCCTGACATCCATGGTGCATACTAGGAGCATGGCGGTTCGGGGACTCGAGTGGGTTTCTTCTCCACCACTCCTGCTTATACTTTTGCGGCGTTTAGCCACCGGCACCTGTTAGCCGGATTACTCGATATTTTGTGTCAGTACATAATTGTAACTAAACAGACTGCAGCTGTGTATAATTTTGTACTCCTGACTCTCTGAGATAGCTAAATTATAAAGCTAGTCTCCCATGATCATTTTGATGAAGCGTCGGGGACGCCTTACTGCTTTATCTTTAATGTTCATTTATTTGCTGATGTGATTTGACTGATTGAGACATAGAACTCTGTGGGACCATAGGAGACTTTATTGTAGCATGTACCCCCTAGTCTCTCGACAGCCACGATCATCGTATGACGTTACGTACCTCATATGGAGTAGCTGGCCTAGTCCGTCTCCGTATTTCGGTACTGGGCATGACAAGGTTTTAGTGGTAGCCCATGCAGGTCTGATTTTCAGACTTGTGGGGTATTGCGAATTATTAGGAGTTTCAATCAAAACTTGTTCCCCTTGAAATTCCGTTTTGAATTCTCTGTCGTTGCCTTGATCTCTAACCTGACTTGTATCCTCGAAATCTTCCTCGTTCGGACTTGATAATCTTATATCTTTCTCTATAGGGGTGCTTCATTCTCAGTAGCGGGTGAGGCCCATGAGGAAGAGCAGCAAGAGCATGGCTCGACTGGGCAGCAACAGGGGAGAGAACCTTCCCCAGGGCAGGCACAAGCAGAAGTGGAACCAGAGGCAGTGCAGCCGCAGGTTATTAAAACTCCTGCTGCACCAGCAGCGACGGCAGTACCAGACGCCGTAGCACTCCTGGAGATCATCCGGGGGTTTCTTGTCACTAACCAACAGCAACAGACTCGGCAGCAGGAGCAGAACGTGTTGCTGAACCAAGGGATTCAGTTAGCTCTTGAGAGGAGTGTCGGGGCTGACTCGGGAGCATCAGGAAGGTTTCGTCGCTTGAACCCGGGGTATTTTGATGGCACGGAGGATGCTATTACTGCGGATGCCTGGATTCAAGACATCGAAGCCATTCTTGTGGCAGCCAAGGTTCCAGATGATGAGAAGGTTGATCAGGTAAAACTGGTACTTCAGGATTTTGCCCGCGACTGGTGGGCATCAGAAGAAGTTGGTGCAAGGCGCCCTGTTCGTTGGACCACCTTCAGTGACAGATTCAAGGCCAAGTATTTTGGCGTAGTAGCTCGATATGAGCTCCAGCAGAAGTTTATCAGTCTCAAGCAAGCAGGCAAGACCGTAGATGGGTATGCAGCAGAGTTCTGCAGATTGTGCCGTTTCGCACCAGCAATGGTGGCAACGGAGCCAAAAAAGCTATGAGGTTCCAGCAGGGACTTCATTTGGAACTATTACAGCTTGTGGAAGGACACGACTACCAGACGTTTGACGCTGTTTTGACGGCCGCTCGGAGGCACGAGCTTACCCAGCAGAGGTTGGCATCGAGGACAGGAGGTCAGAAGAGATCTCATTCCCAGGTTGGAGGAGGAGCAATGCAGCGAACATCGGCACCAGCACCCGGTGTACGTATTCATGATGCAGGAGCGCCGCGGAGGACGGCTGTGTCAACTAATACAGCGCCAGTTTGGCATCAGCAGTCGAGGAACCAACAACAGCGTCAGAGAGCACCCCAGGGCTGTACATTCTGTGGGAAGGCAGGGCACACGAGGGAGGTGTGCCGGTCAGCGAATGGCTTATGCTTGAGGTGTGGTAGTTCAGACCACCGTATCTCCACTTGTCCTGTGATGCAGAGGCCAGGAGGGCCAGCTCAGCAGTTTCCAGCATTGCCAGCTCCGGTGGCAACCACGAGTGGAGGGCCAGTATTAGCAGTAAGGCCCCTAGCCCAGCGTCTACCAACGCAGGCACAGATGTTCCGCCAGGCACAGGAAGCCGAAGGCCCTCAGAGACAGCAACAGCATGGTCGAGGAAGGCCACAACAAGGGGCTCCGCGGGGCCAGGCTCTCACATTGACCTTGGGAGAGGCTCTAGCGTCTAGCGACGTGGTGGCAGGTAAAATTCTCGTCACCTCATTTTCCGCTGTAGCATTATTTTATTCAGGCACTACTCATTCATTCATCTCTGCACAATATGCTACACGGATTGGATTAGAGTTTGAGGCATTGCCGGAGAGGATGGATATACTCACCGGCAATGGGCTCGTAGAAGTTAGCAGAGTGCGCTTTTCATGTCCGGTGGAGGTGTGTGGGCATTTACTGCCCGCATCATTGATTGAATTCCCTATGGGGAATTTTGATGTCGTTCTTGGCATGGACTGGTTGTGAGACAGTCATGCGACAATTGATTGTAGAGGAGGTAGGGTCATATTCAGCGTTCCTGGGATAGAGCAGTTCATCTTTTCTCGAACCTTGAAGAATCAGGCCGGAGGCATCATCTCAGCAGCAGTGTCAGAGCCAGGACAGATTTCGAGAGTGGTCGAAGATTTTCTCGACGTCTTCCCTGATGAGCTCCCAGGAATACCCCCAGTCAGAGAGGTAGAATTTAGCATTGAGTTGAACCCTGGAACGAGGCCTATTGCAGACAGAGTTTACAGAATGTCGCCGTCAGAACAGGATAAGTTGTATCAACATGAAGAAGAGTTGAAGTCTAAGGGATTCATCCGAGACAGTAAATCGCCCTGGGCCGTGCCAGTGATTCTAGTTCCCAAGAAGGATGGGTCGACGAGGATGTGCATCGACTACCGCAAGATGAATGCAGTAACAGTGAAGAATAAGTACCCACTACCAAGGATTGATGACCTGTTTGACCAGTTGAGCAAGGCCAGCATCTTTTCCAAAATCGATCTTCGGTCAGGATACTATCAAGTAAGAGTCCGGGAGCAAGACATACCGAAGACAGCATTTAGATCTAGATATGGGCATTATGAGTTTTTAGTAATGCCCTTTGGACTAACCAACGCCCCCGCAGTATTCATGGATTTAATGAACCGTATCTTTCTGCCGTATTTGGATAAATTTGTGGTGGTGTTCATAGATGACATTCTTGTCTATTCCAGCAGTGAAGAGGAGCATGAGAAACATCTTAGGACTGTCTTACAGACATTGAGGGAGCATCAACTTTATACGAAGCTCGACAAGTGTGAATTCTGGTTAGATCACATTTCGTTCCTGGGGCATGTAATTTCTGGGGCAGGAGTGTCAGTAGATCCGAAGAAGATTGAGGCCGTTGAGCATTGGCCAGTCCCGAGAACGGTTGCAGAAATACGAAGTTTCTTAGGATTAGCTGGTTACTACAGAAGGTTCGTGGCGGACTTTGCCAAGATCTCTGCGCCCTTAACGCGTTTGACGCACAAGGACGTAGAGTTTGTTTGGTCAGCTAGCTGTCAGGCATCCTTTGAAGAATTGAAGAAGAGATTGATCTCAGCCCCGATCTTGACGCTTCCAGTAGGAGCGGAAGGCTTTACAGTATATTGTGACGCATCTGGGAAGGGTCTTGGATATGTATTAATGCAGCACGGAAAGGTGATAGCATATGCGTCTCGACAGCTTCGAGACCATGAGAAGAATTACCCGACTCACGATTTGGAGTTAGCAGCTGTAGTATTTTCACACAAGTTGTGGAGGCATTATTTATACGGAGATCGGGTAGAGATCTATACTGATCATAAGAGTTTGAAATATGTATTCACGCAGCAAGATTTGAACATGAGGCAAAGAAGATGGTTAGAACTACTGAAGGATTTTGACTTAGATCTTCAGTATCATCCAGGCAAGGCGAATATAGTTGCAGATGCACTGAGTAAGAGAGACAGTGCCTTTATCTTGACCTCGCAGAAGCATATTTTAGAAGACCTTCAGAGTATGGGAATCGAAGTAGTTTTGCTAAGGGATATAGGAAGAATGACTAGTATGCAGATTCAGTCAACCTTAGTAGAGAGGATAAGGGCAGCACAAGCAGGAGATCCACAGATTCAGAAGTTGCGGTCGGAGTGTGAATCAGGCCGTAGGAAGGAGTTAGTGATTCATGAAGATGGTACGCTCAGGTTTGGAAACAGACTCTGTGTACCGAGTGGAGACCTTCGGCAAGAAGTTATGTCCGAAGCTCATAGTTCTATTTACTCCATTCATCCAGGAGGAACGAAGATGTATCGAGATATCAGGCAGTACTTTTGGTGGAATGGCATGAAAAGAGAGATAGCGAGATTTGTATCCAAGTATCTGGTATGTCAGCAGGTGAAAGCCGAGCAGCAGAGACCAGCAGGGTTGCTACAGCCGCTTCCTATCCCAGAATGAAAATGGGAGCACATTACGATGGATTTTGTGACCGGTTTACCTAGATCCCCGACTGGTAAGAATGCAGTCTGGGTAATAGTAGATCGACTCACGAAGGTCGCTCATTTCCTACCCTTCCGAGTTGGACAGACTACTGAGCAGTTAGCAGAAATGTACATGAAACAGATAGTAAGGCAGCATGGTGTTCCAGTTAGCATAGTATCAGATCGGGATACGTGATTTACTTCCCATTTTTGGCAGGGCTTACACCAAAGTTTGGGAACCAAGTTAAGATTCAGTACTGCTTATCATCCCCAAACTGACGGACAATCAGAAAGAACCATTCAGACATTAGAAGATATGCTACGGGCGTGTACCTTAGATTTTGGCGGATCTTGGGAGGATCACCTTCATCTAATGGAGTTCTTCTATAACAACAGCTATCAGGCTAGCATTCAGATGGCCCCGTTCGAAGCATTGTACGGAAGGAATTGTAGGTCCCCTTTGGCATGGGACGACGTCGGAGAACGGAAGTTGTTGGGACCAGAGATGATCACGCAGACTGTGGAGATAGTTAAGTTGGTCAGAGAACGCCTTCGAGTTGTGCAGGACCGACATCGTCATTGGGCAGATCAGCATCGTAGGCCTCTAGAGTTCAGAGTTGGCGACCAAGTGTTTCTGCGGATTTTGCCTACTCGGGGTATCATCAGATTTGGAACCCGAGGAAAGCTTAGTCCAAGATACGTTGGTCCTTTCAAGATTCTCGCTCGGGTAGGCGATGTGGCTTATCGACTTGCCCTTTCGCCTTCGTTAACTGGCATACATGATGTGTTTCATGTGTCCCAATTACGTGGGTATGTCCCGGATCCGAGTTATGTCCTCGATCATTCTGAGTTAGTCGTTGGTACCGACCTAACTTACGAGGAACAACCCATATCTATTTTAGACCGGCGAGAGAAGGTACTCAAGAATCGGACGATAAGCCTTGTCCGTGTTTCTTAGAACCATCACTCTTCGGGAGAATCAACCTGGGAGCGTGAGGACGAGATCAGATCTCGGTATCCGTATTTGTTTGACTAATAAGGTATATTTTTGCACCTTATTGACACGATTCCACGCTTATCTGCACCTGCTTGTTTTGCACTTTGTGATGTATGATAATAACTGCTATGATAGTTAACTTGTATATGATTGTGCCTTGCTTGCCCTGATTTCACTATCCTGTCTTGGCTGGAATTCCGAAGACGGAATTTTTCTAAGAAGGGTAGAGATGTCACTCCCCAATCCAGGAATACGTATTCTAATACGTAAATCGATAAATTATATTTACCTTGAATTTATACGATATTTATTATGCAGTATTTCTTCATGCATTTCCCAAAAATATTCGACAAAATATTATTTCCTAATTTATTTTTTGCATTTGGGCCTACAGTTTTGGCTCATTTGGGTAACTTATTCTTGGTTCACCAATGGTTCATCTTGAACCCTTTGGTTCATCATGAACCCATGGGTCCAAGATCTTTATATATAACTCATCTCATTCTCTCTCCTCTCATTTACTTCCTCTCATTTATTTCCTCCACCAACCAAGGCAAGTACCAACTTGCTCAAGAGATGGATCCATAATCTTGTCAATGATTTCTTACAAAACTATTTGCCAAAACATGTTCTTCTCCTCAATCTATACTAGTTTAGAACTTAGAAATTTCCATTTTGAAGCTTTGATTTTTGTAGATATAAGTTTTAATCATTTTCGGATTTTGTATGGTTTGATCTACTTTAGTTGGATTTTATGGGTTTTTGATGCTTCCATGTGGAAGAGAGTTCCATTTCACCCAAGATGGAACTTTGGAAATCCGGATTTGGAGTTCGGATGGCCAAGTTGTGACGTTTTGAAGTTTTGGGATCATCCATGGTGTTCTTGCTGTTTGGAGAAGACAGAGAGCAGTGTGTTCCTGTTTGAGCACACTTCCTGTTGGAAGCGTGTCTTCCCTTGAATCTGCGTGACTTTTCACGCAGCTCTCTCCTTGAGCCTGCGTGACTTTTCACGCAGCTCTCTCCTTGAGCCTGCGTGACTTTTTACCCCTTGAGTCTGCGTGACTTTTCAAGCAGCTCTCTCCTTGAGCCTGCGTGACATTTCACCCCTTGAGTCTGCGTGACTTTTCACGAAGCTCTCTCCTTGAGCCTGCGTGACTTTTCACGCAGCTCCCTCCTTGAGTCTGCGTGACTTTTCACGCAGCTCTCCCCTTGAGCCTGCGTGACTTTTCACGCAGCTCCCTCCTTGAGTCTGCGTGACTTTTCACGCAGCTCTCCCCTTGAGCCTGCGTGACTTTTCACGCACGCTGCCTTGAGTGAGCCTGCGTGACTTTTCACCCCTTGAGCGTGTGTGCTTTTGTGCGTACGCTTTTGACATTTTATCAGATATTATATAACCATTTTATATCCTTACGCCTTTGGTCCCGAGCATGATATGAGCACTAATGTGACCCCGGAGAACAAAGAGTTCCTACCTGATACATGTACCTCAATGTCCCAGTTCTTGCTCATGCTCGACAAATGACTCGTAACTCCACGTGACGTATTTACAATGATGCATTACACTAAGGAGGGTAGCACATGTTGACATACTGATTGACATGGATCCTCTTTGGGGTACTCGTACTAAAGTACGACTTTAGGAGGATAATCATGCAGGCCACAGCATGTGAGTCCAAGATTTCACCTAGGGTTAAACTAGGCAACTAAATATACTAGATCCATGGGAAGGGCAGAATCCCGAGATCGTGTTACACCAGCCGCCTTGAGATATTGTCTTGACGCGCCGGCTGGTCTCCACGGATACTGTGTCATCTGCAACGAGTGGATGACTGTATCCGATTAATTCCTGCTATATAATATATGTTTTGGCAAGGTGGCCTTACGAGGGACCTGTGCTCAATAACACCTGTCTACACGAACCCTTGGATGGGCTAGCCTTGCTGGAAAGATACGATGTAAGGATTTTCTAATAACATGACGCGAGGATAACCTCGTCCCACTAGAAACTCGTTGACTTGATTGGCCGCGAAAACGACTTGCTTGTATCCTATTACCTTCCGTGAATAACTGAGGGAAGCGGACTGTCATGGTACGTGATCCAACCCATGTTCTTGTTTGATTTTTGGGTTGGTTATCGTACTATGATAGGCTGTGGACCGAAGTTATGAACGGAAGACATATTCTGGTTGTGAAGTGCTACTTCTGTGAATGACTGAGGAACATGGTCTATCATGGTGCATGATCCAACCCATGTTCTTGTTTGATTGTTGGGTTGGTTATTGTGCTGCGATAGGCTATCGACCGAAGTCACGATCAGAAGATTTTATTGTTTATACCTTTTAACTTATGTGAATGTTATAGAGTACGACACGTCCCGACTCCATGCGGCACCTTTTGTCCCTGTTTGGTTGTAAGGGTGCCATATGGGTTCGAAGATATTGCGCTACCCTATAATAGTAGCATAAGTATTACTATTATCAATCATTCTATTAACTGGGTTTTTAATCTTAACTCTTGTGCCCCTTTGGAGGTACTTGCTATTCGGGGCTGACCCCGCTGGTTTTGTTTGGCCAGATCTCGTAGCAGAGCCGGAGGACACGATCTTCCTCCCTGACATCCATGGTGCATACTAGGAGCATGGCAGTTCGGGGACTCGAGTGGGTTTCTTCTCCACCACTCCTGCTTATACTTTTGCGACGTTTAGCCACCGGCACCTGTTAGCCGGATTACTCGATATTTTGTGTCAGTACATAATTGTAACTAAACAGACTGCAGCTGTGTATAATTTTGTACTCCTGACTCTCTGAGATAGCTAAATTATAAAGCTAGTCTCTCATGATCATTTTGATGAAGCGTCGGGGACGCCTTACTGCTTTATCTTTAATGTTCATTTATTTGCTGATGTGATTTGACTGATTGAGACATAGAACTCTGTGGGACCATAGGAGACTTGATTGTAGCATGTACCCCCTAGTCTCTCGACAGCCACGATCGCCGTATGACGTTACGTACCTCATATGGAGTAGCTGGCCTACCAAGATTGCAAGCAGGTGATTGACGTAATCAAGACAGTATTATTATTATTATTTAATACAAGAATAATAGCAAGAAAGAAATAACGATAAAAATCTGTTTTGCTTATCTGTTTAAAGGAGAACCCTTTTGAAACCCAGAGCTAAAATATCAATCCAACATGAGGCCTTTAGCAAAATCATCGATTCATTATATTATGAAAAACTCATAGCAAGAAGTTACACAAGGTTTATAAAAACAGCTAAAGCTACATCCTAAGTTAAACAATGAGAAGCGAAACAAAACAAAACAACAATAATTCTTTTTTTTTGAATGACTGAAACAAAAGTAGAGAAAACATGTTCGAAAACATTTAAGGTACAATCTGATAATCATATGCGTCTATCCAAAATCATGGTACTCTAAATCCTCGTCATACTAGTAAGCAAGGCTACGATAATCACAGAGTCCTTGACTTATGCACATACCTCTAGAATCATGGTATTTAACATTTTCGCGGTGCCGTTAGCTTGGCTGCGAAAACCTTAAATTCCCACACCCGAGAAGTATATCCAGAATCAGACTATATGTCCTCACCATGCTGGCTAATGTGACTATAGAAGACTAGATTTCCATAACTAAGATGACCTAGCCCATATAATTTCATCTTGCCAAAAATTAAATTAAATCAATAATGAATACCAAAAAAAAAAATCAAATTTATCAACGAACATCAAAATTCAGAAATGAACAAAATCCTTCAAATCATATAACTACAAACTCGGATGCTATAGCTAACATCAAGATTCAAATTTCAACAATCTTCATCAAAATCAATAAATACAAACTCAAATTCAATAATAATCCATCAAAATCAAATTCAATAGCAGAAAGTAAAGATTAATCAAATCAAGGAAAAAAAAGAGTTTTCAAATCGGAGTTAAACAAGATTCTCAAGGGTCGTCCCAGGAATCTTTCAAGGGTCCCTAACTGTGATTGAGTACCTTCAAAATATATCCTATTCCTACTGCAGGTTGTAGTGGTACTCTAGTTCGAATACCACTACACAAACTCGACCAGCATGAGCCACCACTAAAAACGTGTCACGACCCGCACCCACTGTTTGGGTACGAGAACGTAACAACGCCCAGCCTACGCCGCAGTGTCGGCGGTAGAACGCTGTCCTAGGTCACAACATCTAACAAAATAATGCTAAACAGTTTATACTCCCCGAATGGGGGTGACATAGCAGATACAGTCTCAATCACATCTATGGTAGAGCATGATAAAGATAGATAAAACATGAAATCCAAAAGATATACAGGAGATAGAAGTCTAAGTGTCTAAGATACATAAACCCAGAAATACATCTCCAAACTCAAATACAGTAATCCACAAAGTAAATACAACTCCAGACAAAATGAAATAACTATCTAAACAACCTCTACTGTGTCTTTTCTAGGCTAGCAGGCAATCCCAGGCCATCTGTAAAATTTATCAACATGTCTAGTCAGGACAAGAGAGAGCACATTATATCTCAACAGTTCATAGCAGATTAGAAAATATAATCATGCAGTAAAGTAAGATACAAGTACTGAAAGAAATGTAGTATGTAAACAGAGAGAGAAAGCTGTAATAGAAATATCTACTATAGATAGAGAACTAACATGTGGCTAGTGAGTCAGAGTATAATATAGACATGTAAATAGCATAGGAGATTCTGATGCTATACTATGGAAGAGATTCTGATGCTACACTACTTGGATAGTATTCACATGTCTATTTCTACTCCCCCGTACCCCCAATCAATACACAAGGATCCAATCAGGTTATGTTATGATTCTATGTAACAGCCCCCGAAGGGTGGTAAGCCCCCGAAGGGTGGTACATAGTAGTCCCAAAAATGGAGATTCTAGGAGACTCTGTGATCATAAGAGTATATGTCACAAGTGATCAAAGAACCTGTGAAGCATAGTGATACGTCATGTAAGTAAAACACACAGAACATGTAGTACCCGATGCTCCCTAAGGATAACATCTCAAGAAGGGATCCGTATAGTACCAATCCGTGTGACCAACGTGACAGTACAAGTAAAGTAATTTAATGCAGGAAATAATTCTAAGCAGGATATGAAATGATCAGAGAATGTACTCGCCTGATAACCTGAACAGCTGATAAGTATAGGGGGGTCCAACTGAAGCCACAGAGTCCTATTTAAAGCAACACAGGTTACAAGGTATTCAAGTTGTAATAAAGAATTTCTACAAGCAATCTATATTATTCCAGGTTATTCTAAGTCAAAATAACTCTAGGTCAACTCCGGTCAATAATTTAGTCAAACTAGGTCAAGTGTTGACTTACAGTTGACTTTAGGTCAACTGGTCAACTCTGGTCAAACAGGGTCAATTTCTAGTCTAATTATAAAGTGTACTTCGTTATTTGTACGTCGAAACTTACATCACGCAAATCGAGATAAGAAGATTATCGGTAAAGTTGATAATCTTATTATAGTGATCCATGTGTCCTTCTTGTCAATTTTAGCGATGTGAGATCACTGGAATTGACTGAGCTCAGTTTCGTTGTACTAATCCCGAAATACGAACATTATAAGAATTTATTATTAATTAATTATAAAAAGGTTAAACTCAGAGAAATTATCAACAAACATTGTCGGACGATAAAATAAACATCGCCAACGTGTCCAGAATGGTCAAATTAGCTAGGATAGCCTACCCATCGGTCCAATTTGGACACAAGGGCAAAAAGATAATTTTGGGTCAAAACGGTATCCGTGTCGGAGCCGTTTTGCACCGAAAAATGTGCAAGAAAACAAGTTTATAAAATATAACAAATTATATGTCCACGAAACCAGAATGACGATACGAACCCAACGGTATCTCCAGAATTGGATTCCGTTGACCCGATCTCAACTTGGCCCGTTGACCAGAACTTAGAATTCCGGTTTGTACGGAAATGCGTGCCGGAGCCAAAGTTCTCAAAACTCAGCAAACTACATGTCAATGAGTCCAGAATGGCGATACGAACTCAACGGTATATCCGGAATTGGATTCCGATGAGCCGATCTCAAAATGACCCGTTGACCCGGATATTGGTATCCGACTTACACCGAAATGCGTGCCGAATCCAATGTCCATCAAAACCTAGCAAATTATATGTCAACGAGTCCAGAATGATGATACGAACTCAACGGTATATCCAGAATTGGATTCCGATGAGCCGGCGTCAAAAAGTCCCGTTGACCCAGAATGTGGGACCCACTTTGCACCGAAAAATGTGCCAGGGCCCACGTTCTCCAAATCTAACAAATTTTATATGAAAACATGCCAGAACGATGCCACGAGTCTAATGGTGGTGTCAGAAATGAAATCTGGAGTCTCATGTTCAAAAATGGAATTTTACAAGTTGGAAATTACGAATTCGGACGGCCAACTTTGGCGTCGAATTCAACCAATCAAACAATCTCACAATGAAACGAAACTGGAGCGGTAGCAAGAGGGTTATACCAGCTTCGCACAGTAACTAGTAGCATGCCAAACGGAGCTGCGGTGGAGGAGATACAAACTGACGAAGTTGGCCCCGCAAAACTGTCCAAATTTAATACAATTTAAACGGTCAACTTGGTGGCCGGTTTTGATGTATCACACGATAAAATCAACGGACGAAAATTGACATGAGTGAAGGTAGATATACCGAGATTACGACGGAGCAAAGAAATCGCCGATCCAACGGTCGGATTCCCGAGAAAACGTGCACAAATTTGCTGCGACGGAACGCCAAAAGGAACTCGATTCCGCGCGCGTCACGACGGGACGTCGTGCAAAACGCACGAATCGCCTCGACGGCGCGTCCCGGAGGACGGTGGCCGTCAGGGGACTGAGCATCGGAGCTCGCCGGACGGGGGGTGCCTACGGCGGGGCGTGGCCGGCCATGGCGGTGGCGGTCAGCGCCTCACGCGCGCGCGCAGCTGGTGTGCTGCTGCCGCTGTTCGCTGGTTGCTAGCGGCTTGCGCTGCCTGGCCGGCGACGGCGTGGGCAGCGCGGCCAAGGGGCGGCGATGCCCTGGCGAGACCGGTGGGTGGCGGTGGCTAGTTGATGGTGGTGGCTGCGGTTTTGATGAGGAGGGAAGGAGGAGGAAGGAGGAAGGAGTTGTGGTCGGGTGTTGGTCGACGGTGGCGGACGGCCAGGCCACGGCCAGTGGAGGGGGTCGGCCATGTGGGAGAGGGTGGCCGGGTGTAGTGGAGTGCTCGGGTTGTATGGATGAATGATGGTGGTGATGGCGTTGAAGCTGCTGTTGTTCGTATTGTTTTGTGAAGAAGTGAATACAAGTGGGAGAGAGAAAGAGAGGAAGAATAATAAATGTAGGAGGGAGAGAGAGAGAGAAAAAGTTGCTCTCCTCATAATTAGGGCCGGCCACATGTGGCTGTGAGTGTGAAAGTGAGGAAAAAATGAATGTAGGGAAATTAATGGATGGGATTAATTTGGAGGATCTAAAGGCTAGAATTAATTAGAGAGAATTGTCCATTCCAATGGGAATTAGATAAATAGAAATTTCCAATAAATATAGAAAAATATGTAGGAGAGTACTTGATATTTTGGGCAAGAAAATATGAGGATGTTATGATGGAGAGCAACATGGAGCTGAGCTGGACTCGGTCCAGCAGGTTTGGGTCAAATCAGACATTGCGAATTAAATGAATTAAAAAATAGGTGTTGATGGCCATGCGCCCAAAGTTCTGCATGCGCCTCAAAAGCCATGCGTCTCAGACTTTCTCTCTGATCCCTAAAGACAGAAGTAAAGTCACTACTGAAGCTCTGCATGCGCCTCAAAAGTCATGCGTCCCCGACTTCTCTCTGATCCCAAAAGACAGAAGTAAAGTCACTATTGAAGCTTCGCATGCTCCTCAAAAGCCATGCGCCCTGAATGGTTCGTGACTCCCAAAGGTTACGAGCCAAAGTCTCCTCATGCGTCCAATCCTAGGCGCATCCTACCAGATCATTCCCCACCAAATCTGAGATCTCCGAGCCATGGGTCGATGATACGTGTCCTTTGACTCGATTCACCCAAGATCTCAGCAACAGAAAAATCCCCTTCTCTGCTACGTGCCGGCCCACAACAGCAGTATGAAGAATTCAACCCCTCAATCAGGACGCATCGTCCATGTGCCTCCATCAGCAATCACTACGTGGCGTCCCCGCATCCAGACGCATCCTACATTTATACGCATGAGCAGCCAGCCTGCAGACTATATAAATAGAGGGATCATTTCCTTCTTCCACACCTACACACACTCAGAGACGAACATTCGTAGACAGACAGAGACACCGCACAACCATAGAGGCAGATACAGACACTCAACGTCTTCCTCCTCTCAGCAAGCTCCGGCACCCAGAGCAATCCAAACCTTCAGAGAACCGATAACCGTCGTCAGATCGTCAACGGAGTCAACGCATTACCACTCGCTCCATCGGCACTAGGGACCCAGATTAAACAAAAGTGTACTCCTAGGACTACGTCTAAGTCCTACATTGTAACACTGTTCTGTTTGTAATAAAATTTCCATCAAAAGATTTTAATGGCAAACAAGCTGGCGACTCTGCTGGGGACCTCTTTCTCCTCCACCGAGAAAGCTGTGTCGCAATCCGACGATGTGAAGGTGGGCTCCTACCACAAGACGCTGGTCATACGCCTCAATCAACAGGCGTATGAGGAGTTCATCTCTGAAGGCAGTACGAGTCCTTCGAAGCGGCTGCCAAAGCCGAAGAAGACCCGCCGAGTCTGGGTGCGCAAGGTCGACGCCTCTGGCACCACCACCAAAGGGGATGCGCTGATCCAGCCTTCCCTTCCTACTGACGTCCTCAGCAACCAAGATGCGTCCACTGGTGCAGCGCATCTCTCGGGGAAACGTGCGACTGACCACATTCCCTAGCCATCTCCCTCTCAGGCGAGGAAGATGCGTCGACGGAGCAGAGGCGCAGCCAATGCCCCGCGCATCACCTCCGATGCGCCACAGAAGGTCTCTGTCTTTGATAGACTCACTCGCTGTAGTGGCGAGGAGAATTTGGATTCTGAGTACTACGCGCCCCAGCGGCCAGGTACGAAGAAGTCTAAGGCAGCACGGGCCATGCGTCACAAACGTGCTATGCCAGCAGCAAGCCAGAAGCATGCGCTCACAATCATGCGCGCTGCTGATGGTAAGCTGTATAAGGTCGACTCAGGTGCTTCTGTGCCAGAAATGAGCCGACCTTCAAAGTCCTTATCTCACTTGGGCGCATCTGTTGCGTTCGCAACCAAGTCGAGTAAGGCAAACCCAGTGGTCTTGAACTCCCGCGCCCCCTCGGGTTGTGCGTCTGAGGTTCGTTCAAGTCACTTTAAAGGTTGTTCCCCCAGTACTGATCTGAGCACCTGTTTGGTGTTGGACCAGGGGGCGCAGCATTTACCTGACCACCCCGGTGCTTGGCCTTTCCATGCTCCTGAAGGGGGTGCGAAGGTAGCACTCTCCTCCAACGATCTGCGTAACGTGATCACTCACAAGCGCCGATCAGGAGAGTCGACTGTCAAGCACGATGCGCCTTTCACAGGGCACGCTTGTGCTGTGGTCACCATCAACTGTTGTTGCAAGTCAGCAGTCCCACCAAGACAGTCGGTGTTCCAGCGGCTGCAGTCATCGACACCTCTCCGACGTCGTCTCGGGAAGAAAGTGTCAACAATAGAGGAGCCTGAACCAGAGGTTGCTTCATGCAATGTAATCTCCAACTCCTCGTCAGTCTGAAAGACGAATGACATTTTCTCGTCCAAGAGCCAGCCGAGGAAATCCAAAACAACCGTCTCGTCCTCCGGAGTGTTCGAAGGCACTCGGAGGAGGAAGAAGCTCTTGGAGGAAGCTGGGGGTAGTCAAGCCCTTGTTGATCCTCCTTCCAAAGACGAGGGTGTCCAACAAAGCACAGCTGGGGTGGATCTTCATCCTCAGGGCGAAGTCAGCCTCCCTGACATAGCTGGGGGTCGTCTAGCCCCTGTGGACCTGCATCTCGAAGATGAAGAAGTCCTTCAGGACATGACTGGGGGTAGTCAGGCCCTTACGGATACTTCTCCCGAAGACGAAGGCGTCCTCCAAAACTTAGCTGGGGGTAGCTTAGCCCCTGCGGATCCGAGTCTCGAAGACGAAGAAGCCCTCAGGAACATAGCTGGGGGTAGCCAAGACGAAGCTCCGGGAACAACAACTCCTCTATATGAGAGTGAGGCTGAAAGTGAAGCCTCAACTCAGCCATCCGACTCCAGCCGTGTCATGACAGTTTACATGGCAGGGGGTGACGCCGATTCTGATGCACCGCCACCAGACCTCGTCTAGCGCATGGATACCTCGGAGGGAGGACTCAAAACCCTCTCTGCCTCTATGCAAATACTGACTCAAGCAATGTTTGAGATACGGTCAGCTTTGGCCAGGACACCTTCTACCGGTCCCGACCCAGGGGCCAATAGAGAGTCAAGTGTACCCCCTCAACGGGTATCCTTGGATACGGATCGTCGCGAAGCCCTCCGGACGTCGGAGCCCTCAAATGCTCAACTCCATGTGGTACCACCTTCCCCGACTCCCAGATCCATGGAAGACGTGGTCGAGATGATCAGGGACCTGCGCGAGCGCTTTGAGTCCAAGACGAGACAAGAGGAGCGCCAAAAGATGGGCATCCCCCAACCTTATCCCCTCGAATGGAATAAAGTGGTTTATCCTCCCAAATATAAACCACAAACACTGACGCCATACGATGGAAAAGACTCTCCGCATCGCTATCTGACGTATTTCTAGTCTCAGATGGGACATCTCCCGAAAGAGGATGCGCTACTCACCAGCATATTTGTCGGCGCACTGAAAGGAGTGGCGTACGACTGGTACTGCAGCCTCCTCGACAATTCCATATCGTCCTTCGACGATTTGATGCGCCTTTTCCTCGACCGTTTCTACGACGGCGGGAAGGACATGACCATGGCGTCCCTCATAGAGATACGCCAGAAGGAGAAGGAAACAGTTCGGGTATTCATCGAACGCTTCCGATAGGCCTGCTTCAGACTGCCCCCGGACATGCCAGAACATGCACTCCTCTCCTCCTGTAGCATGAACATGCTGCCTGCAGTCAAACTCTGGCTCAACTCTACTCCTCCTCCCGACTGGAGTTCCCCGATCATCGAAGCCGAGGCCGCAGAAAAGAAGGCGGCCAATGCTCGTCTTCTGGGAGTCAGTTTCCCCGCCTTTGAAGACAAGGGGAAGCGGCCTGCAGCCAACAACCCCGGACGAGAGACGAAGGGGAAACAGTCATTGACTGTCAATGCCTCAAAAGGTGCATCAGCACCTATTCAGAAGCCTCCACTTGCACCAAGACCAAAGGAGGTTTATTCTTTCAACGATGAAGATACCCTGCAACTCTTTGAGATACTGAAGCATGGTGACAAGATCAAGTTGTCGGACCCGAAGCGTCCGGACGAGGTTGGAAAAGTGGACAATCCGAGGTACTGTCACTACCATCGGTTTGTCGAACATCCAACCAAGGACTGCTATGTCCTCAAAAACTACATCCAGGGCATGATCAATGCGGATGTTATCTCCGTCGACTACAAGGAGAAGACGGTTTCAGCCAATGTGGTGTCGCTCCAGTTCGGCACCTTGCCGCCAACTACAACACAAGATGGCGTCGTCCCCATCCCTAAGGCGACAATGGAGGTGGTTAACTTACCACCTACTCGTGACAATGTGAGTGGACTCAACCCACTCACCACATCTCGGGGAGAGATCTTATGGGTTCACCCTGATCTCGTCTCCGAGGTTACTCAACCGGAGGTACGCTCTGCCTCCAAAACCAAAGGTAGGAAGATCAAGTCTTGCCGCATGGTCTCTTCCTCCGCAGAAGAGGCTCTTCCTGTACAAACGCGTTCACAACAGAACGCCCAACCCGACGAAGCTGTGGTCGAGGTGGTGCCTCCTTGCACCATCCCTGCTACCCAGGAAAAGGGCCCGTCTAAGCCCTCAGCAGCCAATAAGCAGAAGCATGTAGAGGCTCGTTTCGACAAGCCTCTACGAAAGGAGAATGCTTCGGGGCTAGCCAAGCCCCACAACTTCGACATACTGGCACAACTGGCCAGTACTCCTGCCCGCCTTTCTCTGTTTGAGCTCCTTCGTTTTTCTAAGGACACTCACGAAGCTCTCTGTGAAGCTCTGAAGGATGCTGAGTCCTTCATCAGTCAGGTCAAGCCGCCTGAAGATCTCCCAACTGCATGTGCGTACTGTCATTGTGCGGATGAGGTTATCCCCAATATAACCTTCACCCAACAAGATATGCTGCTCAAGCACAACCGATACAACAGGCCGCTGTATTATACAGGGTATATCGGTTCTGTCAAGGTGAAGCGGATTCAGATCGATCCGGAGTCTTTCCTCAGCATCATCCCAAAGACGCTGCTCTCAACACTGGGGATCCCAATGTATCGACTGGCGCCATCCAACACAACAATCAGTGGCTTCAACGCTAGCAAGAGCGAGCCACTGGGCAAGATACGTCTAAAGTGCCATATCGGTAACCTCAGGACTGAGGTGACTTGTTACGTCGTGGACGTCGACGTCAACTACAACCTCCTGTTGGGTCGTCCATGGCTGCATGAGTACATGGTGGTGCCATCCACACTCCACCAATGTATGAAGTACGTGTCCACCAACGACGTCATCCGGACGGAGTTCGTGGATATTGACCCTTTCAAAGGGGTTGAAGCCTACTTCACGGATTCCAACTTGTACAAATCACCTGACGAGGAGGAAGCCAATGATGCTGACGACGAGACAGAAATGGCAGCAGAGCCGAACATGGAGCCTGAGATGACTCTCAGCGCTCCTTTGAAGATCCGACTCAAAGGCAAACCGCCTCAGAAGTTGCCTCCCATGAACATCAAGCTACCTGGGAAAGCACCAACTGCTCCTGAAGCTCCCCTGAAGATACGACTTAAGGGAAAGCTGCCTCAAACATCGGCTCCCCTTGTGGCAAAACTACAGGGGAAGGCACCCATCACCGAAGGCGCAGTTGAGGCACCTCTGAAGGTGCGTCTTAAGGGCAAGCCGCCGCAATCCAAGCTGCCAGAGAAGGCCCACATAGCCCTCTCGGACCCCGAAATCAAAGCTGTGGTGGACTCTCCCAATCCAATTCCAGTACTCACAGATGAAGAGCTAGGGGAATACATCTCTACTGATGTAGACGCACCCTCTCTGGACAATGTAATCCCGCGGGATAAAATCTCGTATTTCATCAATAATAGAGTGTCTTTTAATTATTCTAGTCTTCCACATTGGAATGCCATATATACATTAGATAACGCTCTACGGTCGTTGCAAACACAAATAACGACTGTCCATCATGTAAATCGAGTAGTCCCGTTCCAAGGGGTCTGTTCTGTAGTCCCACCGTGGAGTCGAGACAAAGAATCCATCATTTTCGGCAAAGTCGAGCGTCATCAAGACCTCCCGCCACTCGAGCCAGAACCAGATACCGGCAGAATACAAGTCTATCGGTACACGGACAAGGCAAAGTACCTCATCCAAAAGATGGGTTACGATCTAAAAAGCAACAAAGGCCTGAACTACGGCAAGGGTCGACGTCTTCCTCTCCGGCTCCCAACACCTAAAGGAAAGCCGTAGGACTACTACAATCGGACTCGACGGGGGATAGGCTATGTCACGCCGTCGTCAACTCCAGAGAGTTCGGAGACAGAAAAAGCAGAACATTCTCATTCGTCTGAAGCATCAACTTGGGATTTCGATACCAGTATCGGCACAGTCTTCAAGAGAGTGTTGTCTGCCAACATGACATCCGCTCAACCTCAAGAAGATGAAGGCGAAGATCAAGCGTCGGAATTCTTCGAAGAAGAACCCTGGACACAACGCTTAGGAGAACAATGGGAGTCTCGTTTTGAGCTACGCGAACCCCCTACCGAAGACGAAGTCGAGCAGATCGACTTTGGTGATGGATCTTCTTCCAAACCCATCTTCATCAGCAAAAGCCTAAAAGGAGAAGACCGGGAGTCTTTAATCCAACTGGCTAAAAAATATATTGATGTCTTCGCCTGGAGCTACGAAGACATACCGAGACTTGATCCTCAGATCGCGATGCATAGGCTCAACATCTTGCCCGATGCCAAGCCTATCAAACAACAACAGCGACGCTTTCGTTCGGACATCATGAACGCTATCGATCAGGAGGTGGACAAACTCTTGACTAGCGGCTTCATCCGTGAAGAACAACACCCGGATTGGGTGGCCAACGTTGTCCCTGTCACTAAGAAGAATGGAAAGATTCGAGTCTGCATCGACTTCAGGGATCTTAACTCCGCCTGCCCGAAGGACGAATTCTCGCTTTCTATTACCGACGTGATGATCGACAACACATGTGGCTTCGAACGCGTGTCTTTCATGGACGGATATTCGGGCTACAACCAGATCAAGATGTTCCCCGATGACGCAAAACATACGTCATTTAGGACTCCAAAGGGCGTTTTCTGCTACACAGTGATGCCCTTCGGCTTGAAGAACGCCGGTGCCACATACCAACGAGCTATGAGTACCATTTTCTGTCAGCATCTTCGCAAGACAGTCGAATGCTATGTTGATGACATCGCAGTCAAGAGCCGTCTCAAAGGAGATCACCTACAAGACCTGAAGACAGTCTTCGATCTTATGCGGGCGCACCAACTTAAGATGAACCCCGCTAAATCTTTCTTAGGGGTTTCCAGCGGAAAGTTCTTGGGCTTCATTATCACGGCAAAAGGCATTCATGTCGATCCCGAGAAGACCAAAGCCATCCTCGACATGGGCCCTCCGAAGAACCTCCGAGAACTTCGAGGCCTGCAAGGGCGTCTGGCATACATCCGGAGGTTCATAGTAAACCTTTTCGAAAAATATCGACCCTTCACTCAGCTTATGAAGAAGGGAGTCTCTTACGTCTGGACAAAAGAATGCCAAAAAGCTTTCGACGACATCAAAGCTTACCTGACGAGTCCGCCAGTCCTAGTGGCGCCCGTCGCCGGCAAACCATTCCCCCTCTACGTCCGTGCCATGGATCATTTCCTCGACACTTTACTGGCTCAGAACAGCGATACAGGCTATGAGCAAGCTATCTACTACCTCAGTAGAATACTGATCGGGGCCGAACACCGGTACAACCCCGTTGAAAAGGAGTGCTTGGCGTTGGTATTTGCCATCCAGAAGACTCGCCATTATGTCTCAGGCCAGACGATTCATGTTATCTCCCGAGTCAATCCACTCAGAGTTCTCATGACGAAGCCAGGGTCATTAAACTCCCGGCTAGCTACATGGGCGATCCTGCTAACACCATATAACATGATGTTCGTTCCACAAAAAGCCGTCAAGGGTCAGGCTCTGGCCGACTTTTTAGCTACATACCCCATCCCGGAGTCCTCCAGACTCTATGAAGACATCCCAGATGAGGTCCAAGAATCTAACGTCACCGAAGAAAGCTCCGTCTGGCGGATGTTTTTCGATGGCGCTTCAAGAACAGGCCCCAACGGCCAAATTATAGCAGGAGTAGGGGTAGTCTTGGTCTCTCCCGATCAGCTGGTCATCCAGCGCGTCTACTCCCTTTCGAAGCCGTACTCCAATAATGTTGCCGAGTACAACGCTCTCATCATGGGACTCCAGTTGGCGCAACAGCTGGGGGTAGATCATCTGGAAGCCTACGGCGACTCAAAACTCGTCGTAAACCAGATCAGAGGGCAATATGAGGTTCGCCATGAAGACCTGATCCTTTACCATGAAGTTGCGTTGAACATTATTTCAACCTTCGCCGAGTTCTTCATCGAACATGTACCTCGTTTACAAAATCTGGAGGCTGACGCTCTGGCTGGCCTCGCAGCCTCGTTAGCAGCACCCCTCAGGACTCAACACTACGTCACGGTAGTTGGTCGAGACTTGGTTTGTCCGAAAAACAACCTGTGCTCACAAGTGACCCATGTCATGTCAACAAGTGCTGATGTTAGTGTCCGAGACTGGAGATTCCCGTTCATCGACTTCGCTGTCTACGAAATTCTTCCAGAAGACCAGAAAGAAGCCGTCTCAGTCATGAGGCGCTCCCTTCGATTCTACTACGATACAGCTACTAAAATGCTGTACCGACGCTCCTACGATGGACTTTTCCTGCGATGTCTGTCCAACGAAGAAGCAGCCGAAGCCCTTCGAGAAGCTCACGATGGGACCTGCGGAGCCCATCAACCTGGCCCTAAGTTACAGGATCGACTGCAACGTATGGGCTACTACTGGCCAACCATGGCCGCTGATGCTGTTGACTATGCTAAGAAGTGCCATGCGTGCCAGCTTCACGCAAACTTCATCCATACACCGTCAGAATCACTACATCCTACAGTCGCCTCTTGGCCTTTCGAAGCTTGGGGCATAGACATTGTAGGACCGATCACCCCTCCTTCATCAAGAGGACACTGCTTCATCCTAGCCATCACCGACTATTTCTCCAAATGGGCAGAAGCAGTCCCACTGGCGGAAGTGAAGAGCTCTAGGGTGATCAGCTTCATCAAGCACCATGTCATCTACCGTTTCGGGGTACCCCGGAGGATTATCTACGATAACGGTCCTCAGTTCATCAACCATATTTTCAGCAGATTCTGTGACAAGAATTGCATCCAAAATATGGCCTCAACCGCCTACAATCCGACAGCAAACGGATTGGCCGAGGCGTTCAACAAGACCATCGTTAGGCTACTCAAAAAGGTCGTGTCATCCAACAAACGCGACTGGGACGAAAAGCTCGGCGAATACCTTTGGGCCTACCGCACAACGGTACGGACCCCGACGGGCAACACACCATTCTCCCTGGTCTACGGGAGCGAAATGGTACTACCTCTTAAAATCCAGATACCCTCACTCCGCGTAGCAATCACAAACCAACTCACAGAAGAGGACAATCAACGTCGTCGTCGTCTGCGGGAACTGGAGGCACTTGACGAAAAGCGTCTCCTAGCTCAACAACGCATTGAACTCTACCAAGCCCGTATATCACAGGCTTTCAACAAGAAGGTCAAGCAAAGGACTTTCCAAGAAGGCGACCTGGTTTTGGCAGTCAGGAGGCCGATAGTGTTGACTCACAAGATACCAGGAAAGTTCGAGCCCAAGTGGGAAGGACCTTTCATCATAGAGACGGTATACTCAAACGGTGCTTACCGCCTCGCTAAACCCAATGGGGACTTGTTCATGATGCCCATCAACGACAAGTTCCTAAAGAAGTACTACTCTTGACATCCTTCAGACGTGTACTTCCACAAAATCAGACGCTTCTGGAACCCAGCTGTTCCGGGGCATCCTCCAGTAGAAGGACAACCACGTCCACATCACCTCTGAGTTGTCCCCCTACGCCCTACAAAGCGGAATCTTACACTCCGTAAGACTATGCTATCCATCATGTTTACCACGTCCACATTATCTCTGAGTAAACATCCTGTACAGACAACCCCTGCGTTGCCGTACATTGATTGCAGAACTTCCACATCCACATTACCTCTGAGTAGTTCCGCATATCCTCCAGAGTTATTCCTACCACATCCATAACACCTCTGAGTAGGAAGATTCCATCATTTGAATCCCATATTTGCCACGTCCACATCACCTCTGAGCAAACATGTTGGTTCTCTCTCAAACTTATTATATGTACCTAAAAACCAATGTGCGCAAAAGATAATAGGTCCACACAAATCATCAAGTTCATGACAGCAACAATGAACACATCACAAAAATCTTGTATTTCTTTATTCTAAAGAGTAAAGGATTACATCCCCCCAGCAAGAGTTGCAAAAACACAAAAAGAAGAGACTACAATCCCTAAACATCCCCAGGGTTGGCTGAAATCTCTTCAATCCGACGCCTCAAGTCTGTCGCTCGAGTCTCCACAGTCGCCAGGACCCGACGTTCAGCTTCTTGACGCATCGCCTCTATGGCCTCTGGAGAAGTGTCATCCTCATACTTCTCATCCAGCTGCTGTCGCTGCTGGGCCAGAGTAAGAGCCCGGTGGGTGAAAGCTGCTTCCTCCTTCTTGAATGCTACGTGTTCAGCCTGGGCACGCTCAGCATCCAATAGGAGTCGAGCCCGCTGGTCGTCAAGGTGGCGAATCTGGGCATCAACCTCCGCGATGCTAGCGTCCAACGCAGTTCGCAACTCCACCTTCTCCTGCGTAGACTGAGACAACCGCTCTACTGCAGCTTCAGTCTCAGCCACTTCACGCTCCCAGACACCCACGGTGGCCTGATAAGAGGACTCAATTTCAGCAATCAGCTTCTCCTTTTCCGCGTCTATCAGGGCTGAAAGATCATTTCGCTGGATACGCTGAAACTCGGAAAGCAGTTGATCCAGCTCAGTCACCGAGGCCTCCAGAATCTCGACCATATGATCATGGCCCTGGTGGAGACGTATCAGGTTGATGTGTGGAAGCGCCATGGATTTTGCCATCGCGAAACTCCTATTGGTGTTTATCAATGTCGACATACCCTTCTGCAGCATCTTGTACACTGCCTCAACGATGAATTTAACATACTCATCCACATCCGCCAACACTTATGGTGTCATGGCAGGAGTTGGAGGAGTTACCCTGGATGGCGGACCTGAAGAGGACCCGCCTATCTCATTCTGCGAGGTTTGAACATCGACCTCAGCAGACTCTCCCGCACCAGGAGCTTGAATTCCGCCACCAGTGCCAGATGCCAAGAGTGCAGAAGGAGTTGGGTGGGGTGTCGATATCGTCCCCCAAGTCAAAGAAGCAACAGAGGGCTCTTGCATCAGCAAGCCCTTGCCCTTTTCTGGCTCAAAGGGACTATCAGCACCCGGAGCTGCCTCCTCCACCACCGAGGTGCGATCTATAACCAGCGCGGAGCCTTCCTCTGGCACGCTAACCGGATCAGCTCCCATTTCCTGGCGGGGCACATCTTCTGGGGTCGGGCTCGGCAGACGAGTCTCCCCCTCATCATCGAATCCCTCCACGGGGGCCAAATCTGTCGCCACCTCCCGATCGACAGCCACCTCAGCTTCCATTGCTGAGCCTGGGGTAGGGCTCGGCAACGCTACGGCCGACCTCTCTGCATCATGACAAGGAGGGGAATCAACCCTCTCCTCTGTTGCAATCACGTCTGTTGCCCCCGCAACAGACTCACGCATCTCTGGAGGAACGTCTTCCGAAGACGACAAACTCCACCCCACTTCATCATCAGGAAGCCCTGTGTCCACAGGACCCTCAACGTCCAAGGCCCCCACGGCGGCTTGCACTATCCCGGAAGCTGCTATATCCTCAGCCTCCCTCCTAACATAATCTGGAGATACCGGAGTCTCTACAACAACGACATCATCTGGATCCTCCTCCATGGGAGACATCATAATCGGCGGAATGCGCTCTTCAGATGAGCCCACCATCGCCTTTGGCCTGCTGCCACCAGACTTGGGAGTACGGGGTCTCCTTTTGAGCGGCTCCTACAAAAGGAAAGCATAAGTCACACGAAATGTGGATCCTGAATTGGGTTATATGGGACACCCTTACTTCCATAGGTGTCGAATCCGACGACACAGTCGGTGACGATGCCTTCTTCTGCCTCTTTGACGCAGAAGAGCCAGCCTCGGTATCCGTACATCTTTTCGGTTGATCAACCAAAGGTTCGGCCTGACCCCCGGGGATGCGGCAGGGGCACCTCGATGACCCACCTCTGGCGGACGATACGATCGAACCCTCGCCGATGTGTTCCCGGTCACCGCTAACGGGGTGCCTACAACAAGACTGGTCTCCCTATCATATCCGGGAGGCATGGCAGCCATAACACAGTAAAATTTGGCGGCTGAGAAAAGAATCGACGATCGTGGATTCTGGACGGGCAGCGTAAATCGAGCTCCGGTACATCCTGCATTGTAGTAATGCCAAGCTCGTGCACCATCCAGCAAGCTCCCAGCATACCCCAGGGTGATACTGGAATTATCCAACATCAACTGAGCATAGCCGAATTGCCGTGAAAAATGGCTCGATAAATACGGTTCCAGGTAGCACTGGTTCCTGTTCCGATACACCAGATGGGACGGCCGGATACTTTGCAACCAGCGGAATCACCATGGAGGCAGAGTGGTGGCATCTTCACCCGAATCCATTAAGTCTTCACCGGCCTCAAAACCCGAAAAGACAGGACCTACTTTGGTGATCTCCCACCCCTGAAGGTGGAATATAACCTTCCTGCAAATAGGAACGCCAGAATGCAACCAGCTCCTCTGGTGGAAACGGCAAAGGAATGCATCTCCGGCCCTATGGTCTTCTTCCGAGCCCAGACTCATTACATTTGGATGGTGTAAAATTAACCACCCCATCAAATAGTGAAATGGCAGTTCGGCACGTGGGAAGTTGTCATTCCTACCGCGATCATGAACCACGTTTCCTGCAAACTCCCGTAAACCTCGTAGCAGGTTACACACCATCGCGGAGAGAAGAGCCAGGCGCCGGCCGAAAACCAACTTCACTGTTGGCAGGATTAAGTTCCGAGTCACCCTCTCTACGGAGCCTGACCCGCCCGAAAAAATGTAATCCCGAAGCCAAACCATCAGATATGCAGCTAATACTGCTTTCGACGACATCCGATGAGTAAGGTGCCAGAAACAGCTATAGGAGCGTTCATCCGACTCCCGATCCTCGTTTTCCCGGAGATTCTTCTCACCTAACCTGTTCATTTCGGAAAGCACTTCGCTACGGAAAAGCGCTGGTGGAGTGGTAAATTGAGAGGGATCCTCCTTGTCTTGCTTGAAGACGTAATCCCTCCAGGTGGTCACATGAGGTTGCGATCCGCTCTTATTCCTCTTCTGCATATAGTAATGATGACTCGCCACTTCCTTGAAGACGGCCATCATCTCTTCAGATTTGTCCCCCAGGACTTGGAACTCCTCGTTGGTCGGGAAGTATTCCTCATAAGGTTCTGACCCCCAAGGGAGTCTTGACACTTCGTACATTTCATGAAGTGCGAGTCCCAGCTCCCCCACCAGGGTAAAGAAAGTCCCGGTCTGGGTGTTAAACATCTCCAGGAGTGCGAGAAACATATGACGGTTGATGTCAACACCTGCCTGAGTAGCACGGATCGCGACAGTCAGCCCCATCTCTTGGAGTTCGGTTTGAAACTGTGACAGCATCCACAGTGTCAGCTTGTCCCATTTGGCAACGTAATGACACCAACCCTCTACCCGAAATTCACCTTTCGGGTACGATCGCACCATCAACAGCATGCGATTGGCAAAAGTCGAAGCGCCGAAAGCAAATGTATTGATGGGAACATCACTGTAAATGCTCCCAGGACGTAGAGTCCGCCAGGTAAAAGATGGCCCAGACCGCACGGCGGCCAAAGTATCCCTTTGATCGGAGGTAGAGTCGATCTTGAGGATACCTGCTACCGCTCCTCCCTGGGATGGGGTTAATTCCCAAGACGTCCTCCTCTTGCAAGCAAGACGACAGAAGGCCGTCAAGGGCCATTGACGTTCAAGCTGCTTAACGGTCATATGCACTCCTCTTGCTGTAAAAAACCAATCTTTCTTGACCTTCAACACCTTTGCTTCAATAGAAGTAAGGCGGTCTCCAAACAGAAACTCGGGCTTCAGGAAGGTCACGTTATCAGAAGTGGCAGATTTCAAAATGCCACGCTCCATCATCCGTTTGAGGAACCCATGCGGTTGCTCCCGAATTTGAATCATTCTCTCGGGAGGCTGATCTAGCATGATAGCAGCTCGAGCAGGATTTATCACCTTTTCATCGTAATCTACTCCCATCTGGCAGAGGGCAGCATCCAGAAGCACTTCATTCAGGAGTGGGACAGTCATCGACACTGGTGTTCAAGAAAGAAGGCAAAGATTCAGCGATGTTACAAACAACAAAAGAATCTGAGCCTCATTCTCATCAAGAGCGCATCAGGCTCATGCACATCTAAAAGAAGCTTCGGCGCATCATCTGGGCTTAAAACCCATGCGCGTCAGCAGTAAAGCTTCGGCACATCCTCAGGGCTTAAACCCATGCGCATCAGCAGTGGAGCTTCGGCGCATCTTCAGTGCTTAAACCCATGCGCGTCAGCAATGGAGCCTCGACGCATCATCAGGGCTCAAGGTCCATGTGCGTCGGCGTATGTATGATACAGGAACGGGGTGATGAAACTCACCAACTACCGATGGCCGAACGTCAACAAGTGGACGGGGAACATCAGCCGCAGCAGCCTCTACAGGTTCTTTCCCTTTGCCTCTTTCCTTGCCAGCACCACCACGAGGAGTCTTGGGAGCCATTTCTTGAAAGGAGAAAGTTAGGGTTTTTTTTTCGAAAAAGAACTCTAAAAGACAAAAGCAAAGAGAGGAATCAGGCTAGAACTCTCTCTCTCTCTCTTCTCCTTACGCCTATTTATAGGCTCAGTCGCACGCGTGAACCGATGAAGTGTGACCTCAGCCGCCGCTTCGGGTTCTGTGAAGAGATAACTGCAGATAAAACCAAAAAGATCATCATTAATCTTCTTGGTTATCGAGGCTTATCATTTGCATTAACTGAGAGGAACATGCGCCCCGTCACTGATGCGCGGAGTATCCGTGCGCCCGAACAGACATGCGCCCCAACCACCATGCTTCTTATTCAAAGTATTCCAAAACTTGACAAAAAAGTTTTGAAAACTTTGAAGGGGGTCTTGTAGAAGCATGGAATTTCACGATCAGAAATCCTATGCGCCAAACACTACATGCGCCAGGAAGTTCAGACAAAAACAAGAATAGAGACATTAAAAGAAGATTTTTATTTCATATAAAAGTCTATTACATGTCTTAAAATGGGCTGTACAAAGGAGAACTTCTACAAAAAGAAAAGACCCTAAGTCTACAGCCAGGCGCAGCATCATCATGCGCTCTCGAACAGGCGCATCTCACCATGCGCTCTCAAGCGCATCCCACCATGCGCTCCCAGCCGGGCGCATCCCTTCAACAGCTCAGTTATGTGCATCCTCAGTTATGTGCATCCCTTCAGCAGCTCAGTTATGTGCCACCCTTCCAGCCAGGCTCACCGCCGTCTAAATTCTTCGACTAATAAAGCATTTATTGAGAAGAATGAGGGTGACAATCAACCCTCTAGCTAGAGGAAGAGCTCCCCAAACCGAGAAAGAGAAGAGCACCGCAAGCCAACCTGTGGCCAGGGGAGGCTTCGAAAGAGCCTCCAAAGGCGAAGGAAGACCGCAATCGAAACCGCGGCTAAAGGAGCAGCTTTCAACACAACCAGAATGGGCAACACCCACTTTGAAGGAAGAAAGAGCCCCCAAAGCCGCAGCACCGCAATTCCGATCTGCGGCTCTTCTCACATGACGGAGATGAGGCTCGTGCATCCCGATCTTTGGATGCAACAGGCACCTTCTGCCTGCCTCAGAAGCCCTCGACTCCGACTTTTAGATGTAACAGTCACCTTCAAGTGCATCAATGAAGACAATGCGTCGCATCTTCACCCTCGGGAGCATCTCATCAACAGAATGCACTCGAGTAAACAAGTTCATTTCGGGAAGACGTGAGAGAACGAGAAGCAAACTCTCCATGTCACTATTTATAGGCCGGGCAAATCAAACCCATGCACCAAGTGGATGGCTCTCCGAATCCCGTGCAATGAATTTGTATTAAATGGATGAACCTGACGCTTCGAATTCAGCCAAGTCAAAAACGACTATTTAAAGCACTCGAAGAATGTAACAGTCGCACCAAAAGACGTGTCAAGCGGAGCGGATGCGCCGGCCAGACCGCGCATCACACAGACGCGCCCCTCAGCACCAAGCACCTCACAAGCATGCGCCCCCATGCGGCCCATGCGCCTAGTGGAAGGTCGATCGATGCGCCCACTCCAACAGTCCATCACCTGTCAAAGAACATTAAATGCTAAAATCTGACAGAGTTGGCAGCACGCCTCGAGGCGAGGACTGAACAGTTGACAGCTTTTTCAGAAAATGAAGCGTCGCCAACGTCAGCATCATCATTACTTTCCTCCGACGGTTATAAGCCACGTGGCCGCCCAACCACTTGCATGCGCCTCAGCGGCCATGCGTCCAAAGTTCTGCATGCGCCTCAAAAGCCATGCGTCTCAGACTTTCTCTCTGATCCCTAAAGACAGAAGTAAAGTCACTACTGAAGCTCTGCATGCGCCTCAAAAGCCATGCGTCCCAGACTTCTCTGATCCCAAAAGACAGAAGTAAAGTCACTACTGAAGCTTCGCATGCGCCTCAAAAGCCATGCGCCCTGAATGGTTCGCGACTCCCAAAGGTTACGAGCCAAAGTCTCCTCATGCGCCAATCCCAGGCGCATCCTACCAGATCATTCCCCACCAAATCCGAGATCTCCGAGCCATGGCCGATGACACGTGTCCTTTGACTCGCTTCACCCAAGATCTCAGCAACAGAAAAATCCCTTTCTCTGCTACGTGCCGGCCCACAACAGCAGTATGAAGAATTCAACCCCTCAATCAGGGCGCATCGTCCATGCGCCTCCATCAGCAATCACCACATGGCGTCCCCGCGTCCAGACGTATCCTACATATGCGCGATGAACAGCCACCCTGCAGACTATAAATAGAGGGATCATTTCCTTCTTCCACACCTACACCACACAGAGACGAACATTCGTAGACAGGCAGAGACATCGCATAACCAGAGAGGCAGATACAGACACTAAACGTCTTCCTCCTCTCAGCAAGCTCCGGCACCCAGAGCAATCCAAACCTTCAGAGAACCGATAACCGTCGTCAGATCGTCAACGGAGTCAACGCATTACCACTCGCTCCATCGGCACTAGGGATCCAGATTAAACAAAAGTGTACTCCTAGGACTACGTCTAAGTCCTACATTGTAACAATGTTCTGTTTGTATTGAAATTTCCATCAAAAGATTTTAATGCCAAATAATATTAACATTAATATTAACATTAATATTACGGATTAGAGTGAGGGGGGTTTTTAGGGGATTTTCTAGGGGGGGCTTTTGATCCGCTCCCATATATATATATATATATATATATATATATATATATATATATTATATATATATATATATATATATATATATGGTAGCGGATCAAAAGCCCCCCTTAGAAAACCCCCTAAAACCCCCTCACTCTAATCCGTAATTTATTGTTAATATTAATGTTAATATTAATGTTAATGTTAATATTAATGTTAATATTAACATTAAATACTAAAATTAACATTAAACTTAACATTAAAATTAATATTAACATTAACATTAATATTAACATTAACATTAACATTAAAATTAATATAAAAATAAAAAAAATTAATATTTACATTAATATTAATATTAATATTAATATTAACATTAATATTAACATTAATATTACGAATTAGAGTGAGGGTTTTTTTTAGGGAGTTTTCTAAGGGAAGCTTTTGATCCGCTCCCTATATATATATATTATATATATATTATATATATATATATATATTATATATTATTATATATATATATATATATATATATGGAGCGGATCAAAAGTCCCCCTTAGAAAACCCTCTAAAAAATCCCCTCACTCTAATTCGTAATATTAATATTAGTATTAATGTTAATATTAATGTTAATGTTAATATTAATGTTAATATTAATGTTAATGTTAATATAATTTTTTAATTTTTTTTATATTAATGTTAATATTAATGTTAATATTAATGTTAATGTTAATATTAATTTTAATGTTAAGTTTAATGTTAATTTTAGTATTTAATGTTAATATTAACATTAATTTTAACATTAATATTAACATTAAATTACGGATTAGAGTGAGGAAAGTTTTTATGAGGTTTTCTAAGGTGGACTTTTGATCCGCTTATATATATAATATATAAGCGGATATATATATATATATATATATAATATATATATATATATATATATATATATATATATATATATATCCGTTATATATATATATATAATATATATATATAAGAGGATATATATATATATATATATATATATATATCCGCTTATATATATATATATATATATATATATATATAAGCGGATATATATATATATATATATATATATATATATATATATATATATATATTTTTTTTTTTTTTTATTTTTTTTGCCGGCCCTAGCTTTTCGTTTCTGTGTCCCCCCGCCCTCTTATTCTTCTGGGCGCGGCCTCCATGGTCGAGCCTGCGGTGGCTGCTCCTCCGGCCGTGTCTGCGGCCACTATCCCGGGTGTTCCCCTATCAGATCCTTTGCCCACGTGGTGAGAGGGAGTCGGTTGTTCTTCCGCAGGTGGCAGTTTACCCTCCGTTGGAACGCTTCTGCGGCAAGCCGACGGTTTCTTTCTCCGTGGAAGAAGAGCGCCTTCTGGTTTGTGTCCTTGCTCTCACGCTTGTCGGGAAATTCTCCCACAAGCGGCCGCCTATGGACATCGTCCGCTCCGCTTTCCTCGCCTTCGGCTTCGCTGGTTCCTTCAAAGTCGGGGTTATTGATCATAAGCATGTTCTGATTCAGCCGTAGAAAGAGGACTTCCTTAGGCTGCGCGCACGATCTTCTTGGTTCAGCGCCAACTCGCCGATGAGGGTCTTTCGATGGACGGTAGACTTTGATCCCTCTCTGAATACGCCCTCGCGCCTGTTTGGGTCAGCTTCCCTGGCCTGAAGCATCATCTGTTCGAGCAAACTGCTCTGTTTCGTATCGCCAAAGCTTTAGGTCAGCCTCTGAAGACGGATAAAATGACGACGGACCTATCCAGACCGAGCATTGCTCGGATCTTCGTGGAAGTAGACGTGAAAGCACCTCTCCTTTCGCGAATTCGCGTTAATTTAGCAGGCCAACAGAGCTACAGGTAGCCCTTTTTTTAAGGATGTCCCACACTACTGTAGGGGCTGCAACCACCTAGGACTTGATGTCTCATCCTGCAAAGTCCCCAAGCAACCGATCGGGCTTCCTGGTGCTAATGAAAGTTCCCCATGGGAGTAGGTCAGAAAAGGCTCAACTCAGCCGATTCGTGAGGAGGACTTGGCCGTTTAGGGGCAGCCCCTGCCGGCAGTTTCGGGAGTGGGTGCCCCCCCCAAGAGAGGAGGAAGAGGCCTCAGCGACGATTGGGACTCCGCCCCCAATTTTCGGTTGCGCATCCTCACAGTCACCCAACACCTCCGATCATAAGGATCCTTTTCTTATCGAGTAGGTCTCCTCCATCAGTAAGGAACAAAATTCCCCCAGACCCATATCCCCCTCCAGCGACAAAGTGGATAACATTAGTCATATTGCCAACTCCAGAACAGAGATGGAAGAAGGACAACGTACCTCGACTAAAGGAGGAAAGTAGGAGAGAAAAATGCAGCGGACGGAAGAGTGCTCAAGAAAAAGGATAGAGTCGTGCACGAGCGGCATAAAGGTTACTGAAGAGACTCACAGAAGTATAGACGAAAGACCTAATCAGAGGAAGGAGGTGTCCAGTATAACAAAGAAGATAAACTCGATACTAACAGCAGGCCAGAGTCCAGCCACAAGCTGAAAAAGCTCAAACCAAACAATAAAGAAAAGGAAGGAGAGCTCGGAGGAGGGAGCCAACTCAACATAGAGAGAGACAAACTAGAATACACGGCGAGAGAGGCGGCGGAGGAAAAAGCGGAGAGATTCAGATATTGAAAAGGGACAATCAAGAAGGAGAAAGTAACACCGCCCCCCACCCCCAACCAATGATTAATATCCTTATCTGGAACACACATGGGATCGGGAGCAAGCGCACTACAGACATAATTAAAATGCTTAACATTCACAACATCTCGTTGATTGGTATTATCGAGCCCAAAGTTGCCAACAATCATATAAAGCGGTTCCAAATCAAACTTGGATTTCACCAAGCTTGCTACAACAAAAGAAGCATATAGATCATGGCCAGAAAGGTTTTGGCATTCAAATGAGGGATTATTTCGACCAAGCGCTCACGGTTCCGATCTCACACTCAGAACTGGCGCAGGAGGCGGCGCTAACGGTTGTCCATGACAGCAATCAACTTGGAGGCCGACGCTTACTCTAAGCTGTTGGATCTGCAGGTAGCAACACCTGGCCCGTTGGCAGGGGGGCAACTTCAACGCCATTGAGTTGCTCGGGGAAAAGACATGGGGGCGCTTGATCCAGTTTCGATCAAAGATTCTCTGAGTTTATTCTCGCATCCAACCTTGCTCACATTCAAACGGATGGCAGCGGGCTGACGTGGACTAACAAAAGGGAGGGTGTGCAGAAGCAGTGGTGCAAACTGGACCGGATACTCGCCAACGATCAGTGGATGCAGCTCCTCCCTACGTCTCAGGTGTCCCAGCTGAACAGTATCGAATCCGATCACTGCCCACTGCTCTTACGGATTCGTCAGGTGGTGACTAAGGGACCCAGAAGATTCATCTTCCAATCTTTCTGGGCGGAGCACACCGACTTTCTCAGTATGGTGCAACAAGCCTGGATGGGAGAGGCACACATCAACCCTCTCATTAATTTAGGGATCAAGTTGAAGAAGGCCAGACGGGCATTGTCATAGTGGAACACCTTTGGCAATATTTTTGAGGAGGTGAAGAAAGCGGAGGATGAATTCACGGAGAAGGAGGCAGTCTATGCCAGAACTGACAACACGGAGAACATAATCACTGCGAACAGAGCGTGGGCGAACCTCAAAAGGAGAATCGCCACATAATCGATCTATTGGAAACAAAAAGCCCGTATCAAATAGGACCTGGAGGGGGATAATAACTCTAAGTTCTTCCATGCGTGTGTATCCGGCCGCAGGAAAAAAGTTGATATTAGCTCGATCCAGGGGGAGGGAGGCAAGATATTACGTGATTAAGAAGACACAGGTTAGTACGCGATCAACTACTACTCCAATCTTTTACTAAGTCCAGAGTAACCAAGGAGGTTGAGTTCTTGGAGGCAGTGGAGCCCTGCGTCGAGGAGGAGGACAACATGAAGCTTATGGAGGACCCTACAGAGGTAGAAATTCGAGAAGCATTACACAGCATGGACAAGACGAGCGGGGTTGGTCCAGATGGATTCACCGGGAGATTCTTTATCGCGGCATGGCATATTATTGGGCGGGACACCATAGAGGCGTTTCAAGCGTTCTTCCAGGGACTCGACTTCCCGAAAGCGATCACTCATACTCTTCAAGTTCTCATTCCAAAAGGTGACAATCAAGAATCCCTCAACGACTACAGACCTATTAGTATGTGCAACTTTGTCAATAAACTATTCTCCAAGGTGGTGGCGCGTCGGCTCTCCGAATTGCTACCAAGAATCATTTCTAAGGAGCAAAGTGAGTTTGTTAAAGGGAGAGAGATCCTGGACAATATTCTTCTTGTGCAGGAGATGATTGAAAACATTGGGCACAAACATAGAGGGGGAATGTCGCCATCAAAGTGGATATGATAAAAGCATACGATAGACTCGATTAGCAGTTCTTGACAAGGGTTCTGAGAAGATTGGGTTTTGCGGAGAAGTGGATCGATGTGGTCTAGAGACTTATTTGCAACTGCTGGTTCTCCATCTCTATCAACGGCAAAACAATGGGATTCTTCCATTCCTCTAGAGGGGTGAGGCAGGGAGATCAACTTTCCCCCTCCCTATTTATTCTTGCGGCAAAAGCACTGAGTCGCTACCTCAGCAAGGCAGGGATAGGAGGGGCAGGCAGCTTCTATACGCCGGTATCGCACCTGGCGTACGCCGATGATTTGCTGTTCTTCTCGGCAGGGAACAAATCAGACCTTCGCAAAATCAAGAGGACGTTGGAGAAGTGTTCGGGGCAAGCGGTTAATAGAAATAAGTCGAAGGCGTTTATGCACCACTCGGCGGGGAGCGAAGACAAATCGAAGATGCAGTGGGCTTCTGGCTTTGAGGTGGACGTGACACCTTTCGCTTACCACGGTTGTCCCATGTCGGCGGGCAGAAAGAAGGTGTCGCTTTTTGATCCGCTGGTTCAGAAGATTAGAAATCGAGTTGACTGATGGCACAACCGGGTTCTCTCTCCTGGGGGAAAGTTAATGCTCATCAAACAAGTTCTTGCATCGATGCCGACGTACATGATCGCTACATGCGCCCCATCGAAATGCTGCATCAATCAAATAGAAGGTATCCTCTCCTTCTTTTTCTGGGGACAGCAGGACTCGATGGCTAAGCACAAATGGATTAGCTGGGAATCCATGGCCAGGACTTTAGAGGAAGGTGGCCTGGGACTCAGGAATATCAAGGAGACAATCGACGCTCATTCGATAAAGCTATGGTAGAAAGTGCGCACGTAGGAATCTCTCTGGGAAAAATTTATTAGAGCGAACTACTTTAAAAAGGAGCCACCCAGCAGCATCGAGCATTCATCGGGTACCTCTAAGTGTGGGGCAGGATTTTAAAGGGCAGGGTCTTGGGGGACAAGCACCTAGGACTTCACGTCAAGGAGGGAAAGACCGACGCGGTGTCCTTCGACTGGTTAGGGCGGGACAGCTTAGAGGGACCATGGGTCGGTTCTCGATCGCGGACTTGTGGAGAAACGACAGTTGGGACCTTGCGCACTATGAGGAGGTATTTGGGAGGAAGGCAACACTTGCTATCGCCGAGTCGGGATGCGCCACTTCTGCTAGGCGGACCAGGTTTTCTGGCATCCGGACTCCGGAGGCAGATTTTCGCTTTCCTCGGCGTAGAGGGTGGCCAGGTCTCCATACTTACGGGACTGCATTGCCGCCCAAGCCTGGGGTCCTTGTATTCTTAAGAAGTGGTCGCTGCTGCTCTGGCATCTTCTAAAAGACAAGTTACCTTCGGACATGACGATGAGATCGATTGGGTACAGTTTGGCATCCAGATGCTCGTGTTGCATCGAACCGCAGGAGGAGACTTCAGCTCACATCTTTAGTGCGGGAGAGTTGGCTAGTCAGGTATGGCGCTTCTTCGAATCTCGAGCGGGTATTGGGACGAACGAGCCTTCCTTATGTCCAGATTTAGCGAATGGTGGAGTGGGCCTCAACAACATGCGAGGAAGGTGATGGTGGCAGCTATTATTTGGATATTATGGAAGAACAGAAATAAAGCTAGATACGAGGAGAAAGGAGGTTGGCCG
This sequence comes from Iris pallida, assembly GCA_029216955.1. Taxonomy (NCBI): domain Eukaryota; kingdom Viridiplantae; phylum Streptophyta; class Magnoliopsida; order Asparagales; family Iridaceae; genus Iris; species Iris pallida. Next base: position 28,130,239 of record JANAVB010008400.1, on the reverse strand, counting down.
GCAGAGCGGTTCATTTTGCCCGTGTGTTTTCGGCCTTCTGGCCTTTGTTGTTAGGTCTGTTGACCTCATTTTATAGATGGTTCGATTTTTAATATATATATATATATCGTCCATAAGGCACTAGCCTAGTGGTAGTGCGAGGGGCTGCCCGAACATAGGTCTTTGGTTCGTATCCTCCCCTGGGCGGCTGTGTGGCTTTAGGCTACGACTCAGCTTGGAGAAAGGAAACCTAAAAAAAAAACAAAAAAAACATATATAATATATATTATATATATATATATATATGAAATCTTTGTGCAGCAATCAACACCTGTCCAACTACTCAATACTAGTTGCATATTCATTACCTGGAGAGATCACCAGGTCCTCACAGGGACGTAACAAGATACAAAAGAATATGCCCTAATATGAACTGAATAAATAATAGATAAACAAGGGTATGTTAACCATCTATGTGTATGCAAATCGAAGACGACTTTGGTATGTATGAGGCGGAACAGAATTGGCCGGGTGGTAGAGTCGTGAAATCACTTGTTTATTCCATATTTTGGACCTTAGCTCCATGGAACAATATGCTACTACTGAAGCATAGAAGAATTGAAATCTTATATCAAAACACTATGTATGGATGATATGAACTGCCTAAACAAGAATTCTTGAACGGTGAACAACCAGAGCCTATTATTCACTACATCAAACAATTCCCATTAATGAAACCACGTAAATCCATCGAAAAATAAAAAATACGCATGTCCGATAAAATGGTTGTTACTATATGTTCCAATAATGAATCATTGGTTTAACTGAATAACTAAAGAAAATAGACCTTTCTCTTCGTCTCAGGTCGATGAATAACTAAAGCATAGCATCCGCTAGAGGCTTATGTATATACTAGCATACCTTCCGACCGTATTCTGGCACGCAGTCAGCAGCCATTGTCGGTTATATCATCTAGCAGTACACCCATAAACGGGAGACAAATAACCCATAAACGGACTACCACTGAGGCTAATATGTGGTTTCTCATGCGCATACTAATAGTCTTCCCCACCCATGAGTTGTACTAGTCATATCCATTACTCAAACAATCCATATCTCAATGCAAGTCACTCATTAGACTCACACTAACTCTATATGAACCGACCGACGAACCTCCCACACCCGTTGCAAGCCGGTTGTGTATGCTCGTGCCAACATAATGATTCTCACTCACAGTACCGTGTGCGTAGCGCCTCAGTCCCAAAATACGTAAGACTAGGAAACATACATGCTAATCATATAATAAATATATGTAAGCTGTAAATGCAGTACATAGATAGCCATGGTTCATGAAATCTCATCCACAAAAAATAGGATATAAAGATTATTATAAAATCAAATATGAATTTCATTGTACAAGTTGCTGGATGGAGACAAATCCACTACCAAGCATTTAACTAAAAGAAAAGAAATGGCAAAATAAAGAATACAAGCAGCAAGGATGATCCAAGAGCATGTCATCTTCGATAGAGAGAGATGATCACGATCTTGGCTAGAATCCTGCGGAAAGTCATGAATACATACACCTGGAGAGATCACCAAGTCCTTAGAAGTATGTAACAAGTGTCACGAGCTGCACCCAGAATTTAGGCATGAATCGTGGGCACGCCCAGCCTACACTGCAGAGTCGGCGGTAGAACGCTGTATAATCACAATATAATGACAACTACGCAATATAAATATACTCAACTTGGGAGGGCAATACATAACCAATAATACTCAATCACATCTTTAGATAGATGGAGTATAGGAAAGATATATAAGTCATAAATCCATGAAATAGATAAGATCTAAAACTACATGTCCAATAATGTCAAATATCAAAATGTCAACTAAAATCCGAAGAAAAATTCGTCCTTTAACCAAATCAACTCTAACTAAGCAAAATAGCTGGGTCAAGTATTACAAACTCCTTCTGTGACGTCAGGTCAGGCTCAACTATACTTTCCATATACATGGACCATAGTGCGTAGGGTATCCGTTCTCATCATTCTCACCTAAAATGTTTATCCAGTCAGGATAGAATGAGTACAATTTATTGAGTGCAGTTCCAAATATATGTTAACGACTATAAGACAAAAGTTAGACATAAAATATATGATGAGAATATCAAGTTAATTATAACAGGAATCATGAGGAATAGTAGACAGGAAATATGTGACATCATGTAATGAGTATAACAGGAGAATATAACTATCTAGTGTTTTGAAGTACTCTTTCAATATGTGATCGGTCTGGGATAGTTACACCACAAGGTCTACATTATTTATCAAGATCTATTTTATAGAAAATAAAGCATGGACTAAGGTCTGATCACACGTCTATTTAGTACTTTTCCGTTCCAACACAACATACGAGAATGAAGGCACGACATGTAGAGGAAATATGAAGTGCCATCGTGTAATGGGCATGTTAGGAATCAAGTATTATATAACTGAACAGTGTAATATAGGAATTAACAATATTAAAAACAAATAATAAATATAATTGCCTGGTGTCCTGAGCTGATGATACGGGTCTGGTGCCAATCTCGAGCCCAAGTAACCTATTTTATGAATTTAAATTGTCAATAAATGAACACAATTCAAGTCTAACCTATCTATTTGGTTTTAAGGTCACTAGGAATATCCTATATAAACTTTGGGCTCTTCGGTTTCTAAATCGATTCATATGGCACTTATGTATCTTAACTAGTGAGGTATCTATTCAGATCCTTTATACCTTAGGGGAACTTATAGTTAGCTAATAGATATTCCTAAATTGTCTATAAAGCCTATATGATTCATTAGAAGTAACACCTATCCTATGAGTACCTCCTGACCTTTTCCACCCTAGGACACAATTTCCCATACCCTATCCTTGGCACAAGCCAAACAGTTTGACACTAGTTGACACACTTCTATCTTGAAATCCTCAACCCTTGACATTATATATCTTTTTAGCTAGGATACATTACTATTGTCAGAAGGCTTCAGCTTTGGAAATCCAGAGGAGTCTCTTCTACTACTGCTACCTATCCTCACTTGCTGAATTCTGATGTATGATATGTAGCCTAATATATAAGTGTATAACTAATACATTCTTCCCCTCATTCACCCCCTTTCAACCCCACAACTATTATACAAATGTTTGAGAGATAACCCTTAGCCACATACACTGCTGTCCCATTGTTCCAGCATGCTCTGCTACTACACAACTTTAAAGCCTATCCCAAATTTGTATTTCAAATTCCCTGGCTCACGCATCTTATACTATCACACATCATTACTCCTGCTACTGCCTAGCCTTGTTAACCCAGGAATACTCCTTTACTCTAACTGTGGTACCTATCTATGATGGTTCCTCCTATTGGTTTCATGATACCATGCAGTAACTTGTACTGCTGCTGTTAATGCCTACCTTCACCTATACACCCTACTATACCAGGGCATTCCTTGTTATTTTCCTCTCTCCCTATCCTCATTACTTACTGTTAATTCTTTAAGTTTTTTCCTTGCCACCATACATTCAAGTCCCTATAGTAGCTGTCCACACTCCTATTCTGTTACCTAATTGGTATAGGTGCTAGCTCTTAAATTCTTCTACCAACCAATCCTAGCTATTAACTCTCTACCCCCAAATACCTGCCCTACTGATAACCATAGGACATTATAGGGTCTGACCCTCTTCTAACTAACTACACAGGGTCGTTGCCCCAAATTCCTATTCCTGGTCACCTATATACTGAATCCCATATATCCTTACCTGAACAACATGCTTGAACCTACTGCCTACCTATTGGAGACCCCCCAAGTTTTCTCCTACTGTCCAAGCACATGGCCTATGACTTCCACTGCTAAGGCCTCATCAAATCTGTGCACTAGGTACACAGATAAAATTAGGGTGCACTGTACAGAGGCACAAGTGCCCTGCATTGCTCCCCCTATACCCTGCAAATACCATTTGTGAATGCCCCTCTCTAACTACAAATGCTAGCCCTCTGCCTGCAGTGGCTTCTACCAGAGCCCTTAGCCATTTATCTATGTTACAGGTCACCTAGAAATTTCCTGTCGTCCTACTGTACCAAGTCACCCTTCTCATGGTATCAGTAATACCCCCTCCAAACTCTGAAACCCCCAACCTATCTAACCTATACATCAAGCCACTTGCCCTGTGCACTACGTGCACAGGTATTAGTTGGGTCCCCTCTCCCTTCATTCACATGCACGCACACTCTAACCAATACACTTACACACCCACTACTATATTGCACAGGACCTGACCTCCAAACTCTTATTTGATTATCTACTGTTGGTACAGCTTCCTTCCTACATAAAACAAACATACCATATCCTCTATAAGTATTGTCCCTGCTGACACAAGATAACCCCCAAACAGCCCACCTGCACCTATATGCTACATGTAGATTATCCAGTCCTACACACAAGCAGCTTTTTCCCCATCAAGGGTATACAAACAAACCGAACAGTCCAACCAAGGTAGGGTGCACACTATTTATGTATCCCTTCAACAAGGGACTGGGACACTATTCATATACTGTACCGGTACTGCAGTTGCCCATGTTACTTGTCCCTATCTGGTACATCTACCGATACCTGTATGGCTCATCACTATGTACCCTTTGATACCAATACAAGTTCCTATATTCGACTAAAACTAATATCTAGACACAATTTACCTATTACTGCACGATACCCCTCATAGTCTAATTACTCATCTTTTATACTACACTACTACTGTGTTGGAATGGGGGGGTTCCCAACCTATGTGGAGAAGACCCCGGAGTGCGACGAGCGCCGTTCGTGTGTCGAAGAAGCTCGGGGAGGAAGCGGGGCTGCTCAAAGGAGCTGCTGGAGGCAGGGGGGCAGAGTTCGGGCCGAACTCTGCCCCAGGCAGAGTTTTGGCCGAACTCTGCCTCCCCATTCCAGAAGTGGGTCGGCCAGTGATGGTTGCCCGACACAGAGTTCTGGCCGAACTCTGTGTCGTCGGGGGCTGAAGCGGATTTTAGGGTGACTTTTCACCACTGGATCTAATCCAACGGTCCAGGTTGGTTGCGGGATTGGGGAGTTAAGTTGGGATTTCCAAACCCTAATTCATTATGCAACATAACACAAGTTTGAGAGAGGAAGGAGGCAAGAGTACCATTGCAACTTCGGAGAAGAAGACGGAGGATTGAAGGTCGCTTTTCGAAGGAGTTCGTATTCGGGTAATCTCTACTCGTCGTTCTCGCTCTTCGTAGCCTTGTAATCATTGTTCTTATCTCTGAGTGTTGTGGGGATCCGATTTGGATCGGGAGGAGTTTGTAGAGGGTGTAATTCTTCTATTCCATTAGTGGAGGCTTCTCAGGGTTGGACTCCGATCGTCCCGTGGTTTTTTCCGCAAGGGTTTTCCACGTCAAAAATTCTCTGTGTCTGCGTGATTCGTTTTTGTGTGTTTGTTTCTGGGTTCGTGCGTTGTATTGCTCGGTCCTCTCGCAGGTACTCTCCGGTTTGGGGAAAGGTTTCCGCGCTTCTTTTCCAACAGAGTGGTATCAGAGCTTTGGGTTCAAAGGAGTGTCAGTAGTTGACAGAGAAACCTGAGAGGAGAGATGGACGCGAAGCCGGTGCGCATGGTGAACCTGAACGGCACCAATTATCACTATTGGCGGAGCAAGATGAAAGATTGCTATTTGTCAAGAAGCTGCATCTACCCGTATTTGCATCCGAGAAGCCCAGTGATAAATCCGAGGAGGACTGGACGTTCGAGCACATACAGGTATGTGGGTACATACGGCAGTTTGTTGATGAGAACGTGTACAACCACGTTGCCAATATTGAGCACGCGAAGACGTTGTGGGATAAGCTGGAGTCTTTGTACGCGAAGAAGACCGGGGTAAACAAGCTGTTCCTGATCCGGACGATGATGGGTCTGCGGTACAAAGACGGGACGTCTATTTCGGATCACTTGAGTGAGTTCCAGGGCGTGGTTGACCAGCTATCTTCTATGGGAGTCAAGTTCGACGACGAGGTTCAGGGACTATGGCTGCTGTGTACATTGCCAGACTCGGGAGACCGTACGAGTATCTATGATCGCTTCTGCTCCAGAAGGCGTGGTTAGTCTGGAGTTTTTCAAGAGCGGGGTGTTGAATGAAGAGATGCGGAGACGTTCTCAGGGCACTTCATCCACATCTCATCACTCAGAGGCACTTGTTTCAGAGAGCCGCGGAAGGGGCAAAAGCAGGGGTCTAGGTGGTGGCAGAGACAAGAGCAAGGGGAAGTCCAAGGGTCGGTACGAGGACTCAGAGTATTACCATTGTGGCAAGAAGGGCCACATCAAGCGGAACTGTTTCGCTTGGAAGAGGGAGAAGAAGGGCGACAAGGGGAAGCAAGAAGAGAACACTACAGCGGCGGCCTCGACGCATGGAGGCGATGTGATCATCGTAGGTGATGAGGTCATTACAAACCTCGCCTGCGATGACAACTCTTGGCTGGTGGACTCAGGGGCTTTAGCACATGTATCTCACAACTGGGCACTATTTGCTACTTACATGACAGGCGACTGTGGCGTATTGAAGATGGGCAACGGAGATGTGTCAAAGGCGGTTGCTATTGGAGATGTGCATTTGAGAACGAAGACGGGTGCGGTTCTTGTTCTCAAGGATGTTCGTCATGTCCCCGATATCCGTTTCAACCTGGTGTCGGTTGGAAGGTTGGATGACGAGGGATTCTTCAATCTCTTCGGGAATAGTCAGTGGAAGCTTTCCAGAGGTTCGATGGTGATTGCCAGAGGAAGCAAGAAGTCCGGTCTCTACTATATGGAGGGGAGCGCACAGGGGACACAGGAGGTGAACACAGTTAGTGATGCGTCTACCAAGTTGTGGCACAGGCGGCTCGGCCATATCAGCGAGAAGGGGATGAGCTACTTGTTGAACAGGAAGGTGATTCCAGGGCTCAAGTCTACAAAGTTGGAGAAGTGCACGCACTGTTTAGTTGGGAAGCAAAATAGGGTATCTTTCCAAAGTCACCCAAGTTCAAAGAAGCCGGCGTTGCTCGAGTTGATTCACTCGGATGTCTGCGGTCCTATGAAGGTAAAATCTCTTGGTGGTGCTTCTTACTTTGTAACCTTTATTGATGACTGTTCCAGGAAAGTTTGGGTCTATGCCTTAAAGACCAAGGATCAGGTGCTGCCTACTTTCAAAGAGTTTCAGACCTCTGTTGAAAGGGAGACGGGCAAGAAGTTGTTGTGTGTTCGGTCCGACAATGGCGACGAATACATCGGTCCCTTTGATGCGTATTACAGAGAGCAAGGGATACGACACCAGAAGACTCCGCCCAAGACACCTCAGCTCAATGGTGTAGCGGAGCGCATGAACAGGACACTGATGGAGAGGGTGCGTGTTTGCTCTCAGAAGCAAACTTGCCGGGCAGTTATTGGGTGAGGCTCTTCTTACAGCTGCTTATGTTATTAATTTGTCTCCTAGTGCTCCTTTGCAGGGTGATGTGCCTGACAAAGTATGGTGCGGCAAAGAGCCGTCATACAATCACCTGCGTGTTTGGTTGTAAGGCCTTCGTGCATGTACCGAAGGACGAGAGGACCAAACTTGAGCCGAAGACAAGGCGATGCGTCTTTGTCGGCTACGGTCGGGATGAGTTTGGCTATAGACTCTACGACCCGGTGGAAAGAAAGCTCTATAGAAGCAGGGACGTGGTGTTCGTCGAGGATCAGACCATGACCAACACTCAGGATTCCGAGACGCCTTCTGAGGCTGAGGAATTGCCTGAGTTAGAGTCATTTCGCTTCGAGCAGTTTCCAGAGGACATCGCAGAGGATCCAGTTACGGGAGAGCCGGTACATGGAGTTGCTCCCAACCTTGATCATCAGCCTGCTGATGGTGGTCAGGGCGTTCTTCAGGAGGATGAGCATGCCGGAGAGGTAGTTCCTGAGGAGGAGGAGGCTGTCGGTATACAGCCAGCACCAGTGGTTCCTTTGAGGAGGAGCGACAGAGAGCGTCGACCATCTACGAGATACTCACCGAATGAGTATGTGCTACTGACTGACGGGGGAGAGCCCGAAAGTTTTGCAGAGGCTATGGAAGACGAACACAGGCAGGAGTGGATAGAGGCTATGCAGGAGGAGATGAGTTCCTTGCACACCAATTCCACTTATGATCTGGTGCGGTTGCCAAAGGGCAAAAGGCTTTGAAGAATCGATGGGTGTTCAGAGTGAAGCAGACGGAAGATGCTACTCGCCCTCGATACAAAGCGAGGCTGGTAGTCAAAGGCTACGGTCAGCGGAAAGGCATGGATTATGATGAGATCTTTTCGCCTGTTGTCAAGCATTCGTCTATTCGGGTGGTGCTAGCATTAGCAGCCAGTCTCGACTTGGAGGTCGAGCAGATAGATGTGAAGACGGCATTCCTCCATGGTGATCTTGAGGAGGAGTTGTACATGGAGCAGCCAGAGGGATTCTGTGAGAAGGGCAAGTCACATTGGTCTGCCGGTTGAGGAAGAGCTTGTATGGTCTAAAGCAGGCTCCAAGGCAGTGGTACAGGAAGTTCGAGTCGTTTATGGGGGAGCATGGCTATGCACGGACGACGTCGGACCATTGTGCATTTGTGAGATATTTTGCCGATGATGATTTTATCATTTTATTGCTCTATGTAGATGATATGCTATTAGTGGGACGGAATGCCACTAGGATAGCGGAGTTGAAGCGCCAACTGGGCACGGCCTTCTCTATGAAGGATTTGGGCGCATCAAAGACTATTCTTGGGATGGAGATCAGCCGAGAGAGAGAGTCCAAGCTGTTATATTTGTCCCAAACGAAGTACATTCACCGGGTACTTCAGCGTTTCGATATGGACGGGTCGAAGAAAGTGAGTTGCCCCCTTGCGGCCCACTTTAAGTTCACTGAGGAGCAGTGTCCATCTACCGAGGACGAAAAGAAAGATATGGAGCGAGTTCCATATGCTTCAGCTATGGGGAGCCTGATGTATGCTATGGTGTGTACGAGGCCAGATATTGCTCACACAGTTGGCACGGTTAGCAGGTATCTTTCAAATCCTGGAAGGGTACATTGGAGTGCGGTCAAGTGGATTCTACGATACCTTCAGGGCACTGCCGGTTGGAGACTTTCCTTTGGTGGTGACGAGCCGAAGCTGGTTGGGTATACCGACGCTGATATGGCTGGAGATGTAGACACGAGGCGATCGGCTTCGGGCTACGTGATGATGTTTGCGGGAGGAGCGTGTCGGTGTGGCAGTCGCGGTTGCAGAAGTGTGTTGCCTTGTCGACGACGGAGGCGGAATACATTACGGCGACGGAGTCTTGCAAGGAGCTGTTGTGGATGAAAAAGCTGTTGCAGGAAATGGGGCTGAAGCAAGAGCAGTATACTTTGCTTTGCGACAGTCAGAGTGCTATCCACCTTGTGAAGAATCAGACGTTTCATAGCCGGTCCAAGCACATTGAGACTCGGTATCATTGGATACGGGATGTGGTTAAGAAGAAGGACGCGGCGCTTGAGAAGGTTCATACGGATGACAACGGAGCTGATATGTTCACGAAGATTCTACCAAGGGGGAAGTTTGAGTACTGCAGGCAGATCGTCGGGATGACGACATCCTCCCCATAGTTGTGAAGGGGGAGATTTGTTGGAGTGGGTGGGGTTCCCAACCTATGTGGAGAAGACCCCGGAGTGCGACGAGCGCCGTTCGTGTGTCGAAGAAGCTCGGGGAGGAAGCGGGGCTGCTCAAAGGAGCTGTTGGAGGCAGGGGGGCAGAGTTCGGGCCGAACTCTGCCCCAGGCAGAGTTCTGGCCGAACTCTGCCTCCCCATTCCAGAAGTGGGTCGGCCAGTGCTGGTTGCCCGACACAGAGTTCTGGCCGAACTCTGTGTCGTCGGGGGCTGAAGCGGATTTTAGGGTGACTTTTCACCACTGGATCTAATCCAACGGTCCAGGTTGGTTGCGGGATTGGGGCGTTAAGTTGGGATTTTCAAACCCTAATTCATTATGCAACATAACACAAGTTTGAGAGAGGAAGGAGGCAAGAGTGCCATTGCAACTTCGGAGAAGAAGACGGAGGATTGAAGGTCGCTTTTCGAAGGAGTTCGTATTCGGGTAATCTCTACTCGTCGTTCTCGCTCTTCGTAGCCTTGTAATCATTGTTCTTATCTCTGAGTGTTGTGGGGATCCGATTTGGATCGGGAGGAGTTTGTAGATGGTGTAATTCTTCTATTCCATTAGTGGAGGCTTCTCAGGGTTGGACTCCGATCGTCCCGTGGTTTTTTCCGCAAGGGTTTTCCACGTCAAAAATTCTCTGTGTCTGCGTGATTCGTTTTGTGTGTTTGTTTCTGGGTTCGTGCGTTGTATTGCTCGGTCCTCTCGCAGGTACTCTCCGGTTTGGGAAAAGATTTCCGCGCTTCTTTCCCAAACTGTAGTTGCTACTCCTTAAACCCCTACATGTGCACATGACGACATGCATACACAGGTTCACAGCTACCCTTGGTGCACCTGTGCACAAGTCTCCTCTGCACATTAGTTACCCTAGATGTAGTTGTTGTTCTGAATGCTCCAAGGATAAATGATTCCACATACGTGGACTGCAGGTGGAAACCAATGCTGCTGCTTCCTCTGACACGTTGACAATACCCTGCCTACATATTTTACAAATCTATCGAGTGCACACAGGTACACATACATCTTTATTTTTTTTATACCAACATGATACCAATACAGATACCCTTCGATACTCTAATACTTACACAAGAACGCCCCTCTCTGTACACGAGCACCCATAAATGAATAACTTAATTTTATTAACAAGTCCCACATTGCAGTATGACCCTAGTCCCATCCTACCAAGTACGGCTACCTTAACAACCAGTCCCCATCCCCATTAGACTTTTAAACATTAAATCGAGCACTTGGCGTGGATGATAGAGTTTGCGAATTTAAAAGGTAGGTAGTACATGACAGGCTTAGTGCGAAGTTTCGACTGATCCTCTTGCCAAGTTAGACTGATGTTCTTCATGAGGGAAAGGAATTTGAGTCTTCTAGGTTAACGTAGGTGAGAAGAGGGGTTCGAAATACCTGGATATATATATATATATATATATATATATATATATATATATATATATATATATATATATATATAGTTTTAAGATAAAATCTTTCTATGATTTCGATTGCGGCTTCAAATTGCATTGATTCTAATCCTTGTAGGATTTGAAGGAATCAATTTTTGAATTCAACTTAATTCGTGTACAAGGAACCTAGTAGTCGGCCAGGCAGAAATTTGAATTAGGCATATTACATTAATGCCCTTAACCTTTGGTTTTTTTAATTATAAAACCCCTTTCATTTTAGGTGACTTAATAATAATAGTATATTTAAAGAAACAAAATTACACTAAAGGGGTATAGTTGGGTTCAAGGGTTTACAAACCTACCCTCCTTAGAAAAATTTTGTCCTCAAAATTTAAAGGTAGTCATAGGGGAAAAATACCCCATGGTTCGATAAAGAATAGGATTATCGCTTCTCCCTTGGTATTTATAATCTAACCATCATAATCCTTCCTATGGTCACAACCCTATCTGTTCATGGTCTAAGAAAATACTATTTAAAATTATACAAATATACTGTTCTATGGGAAGAAGTCATTTATCGGCTATCCGACACGCAGGGTTATGATCTTTGTCTATTATGAGGTTACGCTTCCTACCAGGGTTTGTTGTCATCCATGCTATAGTATGAAATTATGAAAGCGCACTATAAGGTACTAAGAAATCTAACAGATCAAATAGATGGAAAGGAAGGAAACAAAGCTTGCTAACCCGTTACTTGTCGCATTGGTCCCCTCGACCATCATCACAAAAATCTTGCCCTATTGGGGTGCTCCAGGTGGCCTAATTGGACCCCTTTGATCTCGTGCTCCCCCGATAAAAGGTACGGTAGGACAATCTAGAATCTGGTGTGCAGTTGATTCACAATATAGGCATAGCATAAGCCTTCTCCTACAAACATCCCAAGTATGTCCATACCTCTTACAGTAGGCACAATTGGGTGCTTGCTGCATCTGTCTCTGTGGTTGCTGTTGGACTGGAGCTCCAGTTGGTGGTTGGTACTCCTGCTGGGGCTGAGTGGCTTCTTACTGAACATGGGAGCGCTTCTGAGGTCTAGGGTGGATGCTGTTCATCCCTCTCTTGAGGCTAGACTCTCCTCGAGAATGTATCAGGTCCCACAACTGCTGGATCCTTTGACTCTGCTCTCTTATGATCTCAGTCTAAATTCTCTGAGTCTCTATCACGTCCGGAGGAGCCCGGATATCGGGTTTTCGTTGGTGGGAAAGCCTCTTGAGAATATGGTATGTGGTATTACTCCAGGAGATAGGGGAGGCGGCGAAGGAAGACTTTCGGTCTCAGACGAAATTGCATCTATCTCCTAAACAGTAGGAGTTGGAGTGGGACTCTCAGGTAAGGCTACTACCACTTTTTTGACAGTATGAGATGCAACTACTTCCTGGTCAACGGGCTGGGTTACTATCTCCGAAACAATAGGAGGTGGAAGCATGACCTCGGTCATCTCTGGGACTGCAGCTTCTCTTAGATGACGGGCTCTAATCATGGTGCCATACTGGAAAGATAGATAGGAACAATAAATCATCAAGGGATATAATGCAAATTTTCAAATACAATTATGAAAGATAACAATTATTAGAATAAGGGAGGAGTACCAATTATAATGGGTTTCTAATACTAATAATATTATACTATAATCTTTGGGCATGAGCACACTTACTTACTGGTACACACTACTATGGATAATGTACTAATACTTCTAGGGTTCTATTTGTTGGTACTAAAAGAGTTCTCGCTATGGGATGTCTACCCTACTAGGAACCACTGTCAACCCACAAGTTATACTCCCAACAACCTACATTGTTACCCAACTTGAAACCCCATTATGCAAATCACCAACTACAGCACTATCCAAGGAACCTCAAGACTAAGGGTGGTAAGCTTTTACAAGAACTAAACTAGAGGTACTAGGGTATCTACATCCTTAGCTAATAAGGTGATAGAATAAAACTCAGTAATAATAGGGTTGAAAGATAGAGATTATGTATTAAGAATCAAATTAAAGTATATTATGATAATCATACACGTCTACTTGTAACCATGTGACCCAGAGTCTTCGACATGCCAGTAAGCATAGTTGCGATAAACGATAGATTCCATAACTAAGGTTTATACCTCTATCAGCATGTTATCTAAAATTCTCACCACACCAACCGGTATAGCTGCGAGAACTCTAAACTCCATAATTAAGATAGGTATATCAAAAAACAGGCCCTACGTCCTTGCCACGCCAGCTAGTATCAATGCGATAACTCTAGATTCCATAACTAAAGTAAACATTTACTTTTCACGTTGTTCTCATCAAGTATGTCATCAGAATATACCTTAATTTAATTCATAAATTCATCTTGATACAAATTAATCAATAACGGACACTAAGAATCAAATTCAACATGAAAGATAATCAAATTCAACATAAAAGAGAGAGTAGACGGAAACAAGTGGAAACAATTTTTTTGAGATAAAGATTATAATAAGATTCTCAGGGGTCATCCCAAGAATCTCTCAATGTGTCCTATTTGTGATTGAGTACTTTCCTATCCTAATATCCTATTTTCTATAACATATCGCAGGCTCGCAGTAGTATAACTAAGCTGTTATACTACCACGACATCGCTCTATTTGTGAAGCCTGACCTGTATGGGCCACCAAAAAATGTGTCACGAGCCACACCCAGAATTTGGGCATAAATCATGGGCACACCCAGTCTACGCCGCAGAGTCGGCGGTAGAACGTTGTATAATCACAATATGATGGCAACCACGCATTATAAATATACTCCACTTGAGAGGGTAACAGATAACCAATAACAGTCAATCACAGCTCTAAATAGATGGAATATAGAAAAGATATATAAAGTCACAATCCATAAAATAGTTAAGATCCAAACTACATGTCCAATAATATCAAATATCAAAATGTCAATTAAAATCTGGAGACAAATCCGGCCTATAACCAAATCAACTTTAACTAAGAAAAATAACTGGGTCAGGTGCTACAAACTCCTCCTGCGACGTCAGGTCAGGCTCAACTATACTTCCCATATATATGGACCATAATGCGTAGGGTATCCGTCCTCATCATGCTCACCTAAAATGTTTACCCAATCAGGATGGAACGAGTACAATTTATTGAGTGCAATTCCAAATATATGTTAACGACTATAAGACAAAAGTTAGCCATAAACTACATGATGAGAATATCAAGATAATTATAACAGGAATCATGAGGAATAGTAGACAGAAAATATGTGACATCATGTAATGAGTAGAACAGAAGAATATAACTATCTAGTGTTTTAAAGTACTCTTTCGATGTATGATAGGTTTGGGATAGTTACACCACATGGTCTACATTATTTAGCAAGAACTACTGTGCAGAAAATAAAACATGAGCTAAAGTCTAATCACATATCTATTTAGTACTTCTCTGTCCCGACACAATATACGAGAATAAAGGCATGACATGTCGAGGAAATATGAAGTGCCATCGTGTAATGGGCGGGTTAGGAATCAAGTATTTATAACTGAACAGTGTAATATAGTAATTAATAATATTAAAAACAAACAATAATATACTCGCCTGGTGTCATGAGCTGATGATACGAGTGCCAATCTCGAGTCCAAGTAACCTATTTTATGAATTTAAATTGTCAATAAATGAACACAATTCAAGTCTAACCTATCTATTTGGTTTTAAGGTCACTAGGAATATCCTATATAAACTTTGGGCTCCTTGTTTTCAAAGTCGATTCCTATGGCACTTATGTATCTTAACTAGTGAGGTATCTATTCAGATCCTCTGTACCTTAGTGGAACTTATAGTTAGCTAATAGATATTCCCAAACTGTCTATAAAGCCTATATGATTAATTAGATGTAACACTTATCCTATGAGTACCTCCTTACCTTTTCCACCCTAGGACATAATTTCCCATACCCAATCCTTGGCACAACCCAAATATTTTGACACTAGTTGACACACTTCTATCTTGAAATACTCAACCCTTGACATGATATTTATTTAGCTAGGATACATTACTGTTATCTGAAGGCTTCAGCTTTGGAAATCTAAAGGAGTCTCTTCTACTACTGCTACCTATACTCACTTGCTACAATCTGATGTATGATATGTATCCTAATTATGTCATTGGTGTCATGTCCAGGTTGTTGGACACGACAGGAAAATTTAAAATTCGTGATCCGGTGTTTCAAACACGATGAGGATGATGTACTTGTAGTGATAAGGCTAGTGGAAAGACACTCCGGGTCGGACCCGAGGCCGTCACGGCTGACACAAAGAGAGTGGACATGGACATGATGCACACATGTTGGTGATGACTATGGTGGAGACAAATTTGTAGAGAAAATCAATGGAAAGACACCTCTATAATAGTGTGGAGGAATCCTAATTTGATACCAATTATGACCATTTTAAACCCCCTAGATAAATCTCATATTTAATTTAAAACTATTTTAAATCAAATTCAATAAAATCAAATCCAAATTTAGGTCACCACAAATATGTAAACATTATTTAAAATAAATTTAAATACCTTTTTTATAATTTAAAATAATTCCAAAGAATTTTCTAAAAATTAAATTTTACAAATATACATGAATTTATGTTCATGTATATCACAAGCAAAATAGTACATATTATTTATAAAAATATTATTTCCTAATGCAATACATTTATATATATCACAAATAAAATAGTATTCATATATTAATAAAATAAAATTAAGGTTTGACTAAAATTCGGTGTGACACATTTTATATATTCAAACAAAACAAAAATATTTACTTTATATGTATTTCGAAACAAAAATATTTATTTTCTATATTTATCAAAAAATTAAAATAAAACCTTTGGTATACCAAATTATCATCCTTACATCTCTATGCAGCTCCACGGTTCGGAGGCTGTCTCGGCGACTATCGGTCCCGAACACTTTCAATATTTTCAAAATCTACTTACTCAACTCAAGAATGAATATTTGATAGTCCTTATGCATACACAACTTAAGCCAACGTGCTCCGTACGGCATTACCAACCAAGTCATACTCTATGACGAGCCCTGAGATCGTGGAACTACTTGGCTATAACAAGCCGTAGAATTCGTGGGACCGTGCCTGCTATGACTTCGACACCCCGTGGCATAATTTGATTAACTCAACATGTTTATCATTTCGACTCAAACTCAGGGACGACTACTTGATAGCCCTCCTACTTAACTTAACTGGAACAGCCGTGTTCTTCAAGTGCCCTCGACCCGTGCCATAAATCATATGGTTCATATTGAAACCGTGGGGGTGCGTATGCTATGATAAGCGGTGCGACCGTAGGAACGTCTAGACTATGACCGCAAATCGATAGCCAATATAGTTGTGATCTACTCTGTTCAAGTCGTCTCTTCTTTACCCAAGCCGTGGGATCGAAGGACTGAGTACCAACTTTGAAAGCCACCGTAGAGTGATATCTAGGCAGCAATTTAACCATTCCATGTTCTATACACATTTGACTCCAAGCAGAATTATTTTCTTTAGCTATGTGGGTTCGTCTCTTTTATTAGCATACCTACTCAGTGCAAATAAAAATATCCATTTATTAGTATGAAGGCCAAGTTGAGACAAGTTCACCGAAGCCACCCACCTGAGCGAGGAGTTACCTCGACCGAGCGGAACTTCGAGCAAGCCATTGTATGGCTAAGTCCAAACGTCGTTGCGTTTTGATTTCTCATGTTGTACTGAGCGGGACGAGCATTACGAAAATCATTTATTGGGTCGGATGGGTTCGATCGATGTCGAGTCCCGAACTTAAATTAGAAAGTAGGTCAAGCTTTATAGTAGATAGTAAGTTGGCCTAAATTGACCCAAAAGTTATCCTACAAAAATAAATACAAGGGAACATGTTTGAAAGAACATGATATATCAAAATGAAGATCCTTATCTAGATCAAAACACATGAAGGACGTTTCTAGAGATTGGTATTTCTTGCGCTCCAAAAATCAAAACTACGAAAAACATATTTAACGATAAAAAATAGTAGAAAAATATCTATTAAAGACATAAATTACAAAAATCAAAATAAATCCTAGAAATTTAAGGAGGCTTACAAATATAATGTCGGAGGAATATATTGAAGATACCAATCCAACATACACATGAGACAAACATAGCAACACCATCCGGATCAGCGACCTTTCTCTACATAAGCAACTACTTGGAGAGATCATCAGGTCCTTAAAGGGACGTAACAGGATACACAATACACATGCCAAAGTAACAGCAAATGAAACTACAAATGTAGAAGGGTAACTACCATACAATCCTAATAGCAGGCCCAGCCATACAGGCAATCACCCATTGCACCGTGCTGTGATACCTATGGGCGAACAAGTAAACAATATCATAGCTCTGCTACATATACCATGACCACGAGTAAAATAATCGAGTCCCAAATATGGAAGCATGATCACCAGTCGTAATGGCCAGATACTTCGGTAGAGTCCTTCTCTCCCCATGCCCTAGAACTATCCAGTCAAGTAAAACTCAAGGACAAGTAACAAGACACACATGCTAGAACAGAGTCCATAACTATGAATATCTTACGTCAGACTCCGTATCATCAATCGTGTCTGTGTCATGTGGTCTATCGTGTTCCATGAACACGAATAAAATGCAACACCATGTGTAGTGTCGATACCCGATATCTGTAACTGACATCGGCATACGAATAATAATCGAACGCTAAGTATTAACTAACGTCCATAATATATATATTTACCTTATTTACTATATATATATATATATATATATATATATATATATATATATATATATATATATATATATATATATATATATATATATATATATAATGAAAAAGTACTAAAGCTTTGGAAAGGTACACTTGTATGTAGCCTTCAAGTTCATACACAACGGTCCGACTCTGGAATCCTCGATCACAACGTCACGTACTTCTAGAATAGAATAAATCTAACTATCAATGACATATCTATGTCATGCCCTATATGGACTTACCACACATATATATATATATATATATATATATATATATATATATACATATATATATATATATATATATATATATATATATACATATATATATATATATATATATATTTTTTTTTTGAAGCAAAGGGTTCTTCTGATTAAAATAGAAAGAATTATACATCCATCCACAGCAGTAGCCTAAGCAAAGGCCTGCTGATACCTCTCGACCTTATTTACCTCCTACTCCTAGCACTGGGACAAAACAAAAGACATCCTTTCAATCATCCGGCCTTCGTCGCCTCTCTTCTACGATCAGGATATCAGCATTGATATTATTAACTAGACCGGAGTATGAGAG
The DNA here is from genome assembly GCA_029216955.1 of Iris pallida. Classification (NCBI taxonomy): domain Eukaryota; kingdom Viridiplantae; phylum Streptophyta; class Magnoliopsida; order Asparagales; family Iridaceae; genus Iris; species Iris pallida. Next base: position 28,111,705 of record JANAVB010008400.1, on the reverse strand, counting down.
AGAACGACCATTGAACAGTCGACTGTTCCGCTCTCGCCATATATGCCATACCACAACAAGTAGTCGGGTTCTCGCCTTCCGGAAATTCTGTTTGCCTTGAGCTCCTCTTATACTGATCTCATCTACCACCGCCAACAGTGTAGGGTGGCTAATATTCAGTAAGCCAACCTCTTGGCTGTAGGTTTGCCAAACCCTGTCCGAGAATGGGCACTCGAAAAACAGATGATCTCTGGATTCGGTGCCTCCTCCACATAATACGCAGCTTGTATCAGGAATGTGTACTCCGAAGCGAAGCAATCTCTCTCTTGTCAACAACCTGTCCCTGATTGCTTTATAGAGACACAATTTCCACTTATTCGCCGCCTCCGTAGCCCAAACCACCGTCGACCAAGTAACCAAGGGAAAAAACATTCGCAGTCTTTCGTAAGCCTGTCCCTGTGCGAACAGGCCGTCATCCGTGCCATCCCACATCCAGTAGTCATCCCCTTCTTCGTTAAGAATAGGTACTCTGCTAATTTCCTCTCCGAACCATAGCTGAATATGACGATTATTCACCCGCCACTCTCCACCAGCTATGATGCTCCTAAGTGGGACATCATTCCCGACCATCTCATAAGTAGGCCAGCCTAGACGGTCGATGAGGCTCTGTTTATTTAGCCATGGGTCTTTCCATAAATTGGTTGTAGCTCCATCTCGGATGATTCTAGTAACACAGGATTTCAATATCAATCTTTGGTTAAGAATTTGCTTGAACGCAACAGAGAAATTATTGTTACTCTTCATCACCCAGAAGTTGCCAGCGTTGTCATAACGAGCCCTCATCCAGGCGGCCCACAAGGATGTCCCTGTCAGATAACGCCATGCGAGTTTGAGTTTTGCCACCTCCCTGAGAGTTCGAAGAGATTGGAGGCCAATGCCACCCTCTTCCCTAGTCTGACACAGCTCCTCCCAAGCGATTGTGTGTAGTCCTCCTTTCCAAACAAAATTAGCACACACTTTCTCGATTTCTTTCAGTGTTCCGAGGGGTATAATGACAGCCTGGAACCAATAGCCTGCGATAGCCCAGATTACTGAGCGCACCAGCTCTATACGTCCTCCGAACGAGAGTAGTTGGGACTGCCATCCCTCCAACCTTGCTTGGACATACCGCACCATCCCCTTGCAGTCCGAGTTGGTTACATAGTGAATTGACAGAGGAATGCCAAGGTATCTCACTGGTAATTGGCTGTGTTCAATCCCAAGCCTACCCGCCCATGTAGCTTGCTGCGGGCAGCTCTTATTGAAAAAGATCTGTGACTTGTTCTTGTTTAGTTCCAAACCCGAGCCACGCCTAAACATGTCCAGGACTGTCTCGAGAGAGGCAACTCCCCTTTCCGTTGGCACCATAAATACAAGCAAATCATCGGCATAGATGAGGTGAGACACAACCGGTTGAATGTGTCGGAAGAGTGGCGTGATATTCTTCCTGTGTACTTCTTCATCCATTAAGCAGGTAAAAAACTCCATCACAATAGTGAAAAGGTACGGAGACAGTGGGTCGCCCTGCCGCAAACCCCTACTGCTATTGAAATACCCGTTTGGTTGGCCGTTGAGAATGACGGAGAATGACGGAGTGGTAATACATTCTTCAATGCGGTCAACCCACCAATGATCAAAACCCATAGCCAGGAGGATTTTGCAGACAAATCTACGATTCACCGTATCGTAAGCCTTTCGCAAATCCAGTTTAATGCATCCCTTGCGACCACCTTCCTTGTTGAAATCGCGCACCATTTCGTGTGCGAGGAGGCAGTTGTCTGCGATAGCTCGTCCTTTGATGAAGGCTGCCTGGTTCATAGAGATGAGACTCTTCATAATTTCCTGCATCCTGTCACACATAATGTGAGTTATAATTTTATAAATGAAATTACAACAAGCTATAGGTCTAAAATCTCCCAATTCGGTCGCTCCTTCTTTCTTGGGGATGAGGACGAGAAATGTGTGATTCAATTCTCTGATGAGGCGACCTGTGTCAAAGAAATCGTCCACTACATGGAACAGGGGCTCCTTCAGTTGGTGCCAGTGGTGCTTAAAGAAGGCAGCGTTGAAACCATCTGGTCCGGGGGCTTTATTCGGGTCAGCATTCTTGATGACGTGTTCGATCTCTTCCATCCGAACCCTCCTCCTGAGCCCTGCATTACCTGTTTCAGTGACAATTCTTTTGCAAATAATTTCCGGGATTGCTTCCTCCTCAACAGGCGCTGTGTAAAGCTTTCTGTAGTACTCGACCGCTCGCTCCTTGATGCGATCGGCCTGATCAATTCGAGAGCCCTCCGCATCGATCAGTGTAGCCACCGAGTTCCTGTTTTGCCGTGACTTAACTGTTGCATGGAAGAACCTCGTACACCGATCTCCGTCTTGAAGCCAAGAGCATTTAGCTCGTTGTTTCAGATGGACTTCCTCCTGGAATCGGAGCTTGCGAACTTCTTCCTGCAATCCCGCTTCTCGATGTGCCAAATCCGCATCAAACGGGGAATCTTTGAGTTGTTCTTGCACTTCCTGAAGGTGCTGGGTCTTCTCCTCTAGCGACTGGGGTGGTCGCCGCTTGTTCCACGACCGGAGGTCTTGCTTAACTTGCTTAAGCTTTCTAATGATCTTAAATTGCGGCGTACCTGGGATGTCCAGTTGGAGGCCTCTGTCCACCGCCTCTTTATACCCATCGATTGAGTTCCAAGCATTTGAGTAACGAAACGGTCTTCTTCCAGTTTTTGTTAGGGGAACCAGTCGGATGAGTATGGGAGCATGATCACTAGTTCCTCTCTGAAGACCCTCCGCCTTGGCGTTCGGGAACTTCTCAAGCCACAGCACATTACATATAGCTCTATCCAATTGGCATTGGACCCTGTTGAGGGTGGAACTATTGTTCCACGTCCAGAGTTGCCCCATTCTTTCCAAACATACGAGTCCTGACCCTGACAAGCAGTTCTGAAAGTCTGCCAGTATATTAGGCGGCACTGGTCTTCCTCCTACTTTCTCATGTCCTGCAAGCATAGCGTTAAAATCCCCACTAATGAGTAATGGTGAGTGATTCTGTAATTCAAGAGAAATTCTGATGATGTCTTCCCATAACCGCCCACGAAGACGCCGGTCGTTATGGCCATAAACAGCCCCAAAGGTAATATCGAGCCCACCTTTGTTGACCAAGTTGAGTACGATAATCTGATCCGAGGAGAAACGTATGCTGCCCGTCCATTCGCGAGCATCCCACATAATCCATATCCGCGCCGAACCACCAGGGGGAAGATTATGCGCATACTCCCAATTAGTAGGAGTTCTCTGCTTAAGCCTATCCGTCGACTTAATTTTGCTTTCAAGAATAGCTACTATTGAAGCCTTAGTGCTCCAAATTCGCTGCTGGATTTCCTTCCACCTTCCCACCGAGTTAGCCCCCCTGACATTCCAGGTTAGGACTGTCATTGATGAGAATTTTGACCGTCCTTCGAGTTACGAAGACTCTCTCTAGGACGAGTAGAGTGAGTCGTGTCCATCATCTCTTCAGATCCCCGTGTGCTCTCTATGGCTCCTTCTTGATTATGTCTCTGCAATCGGGACAGCCATAGCGGATTGGCAGTCGTAAGGTCCCCTGTGCTTGTGGTGTTATCCTCTGGGGCGTCCCCATATGCGCCGCGATTTGTTTGATCTGTATTGCTGTCATCTTGAAGTCGCACCGCTTTATTAGCTCTTCCGCCCAAGTTATCATCTCGTGAACTAGCTGGTAGATTCAAGCAAACCATAGCTAGGTTGCTCGGTCCCTCCTGCATATCTTCATTGCTTGGTCTATTCTCCCAGAGTGATAGTTGAAAATTACCCCCAGCATTGTCTTCTATTTCCGGAACCGATCTCTTCCCTAACAGAGATTCTCCCTGTCCTCCAATGGGTTCATTGATACTCTGTGTTAGGTCTATTGTATCCTCATCCATCACCTCTTTTCCATCCTTCTTCTGTCGTTGTGCTTCGTGGCTATCATTTCTGAATTCGCTGTCTTCCTCTAACGGAGTAGTAGTAGTCGGCAAATCCTCGTCCCCTTGGAGTTCTCGGTCTTGGCAGTGGGTTGTGACGTGCCCAAAACACCTACACTTCGTGCATGATGGTGGTACCCACTCGTATTCGACGGCCTGCCACTTGATCTCTCCATTCGGCAGCATAAGTTCCACCTGTCTTGGTAGTTCCTGACCGGCTTCTATTTCTACAAACACGCGCGCGTAGGATAGCCTCTTTCTTTTGGCTGTTAGAATGTCCGTGCGCAGGGGCTTTCCCACCATGCTGGCAATCTTCATTATGGCTGGCGTGCTCCAGAGTTGAGGGGATAACCAGGGCAGTCTAATCCAAATAGGTACGGAAGATAGTCGATCCTTTTCAAAACAAGATTCGGGATGCCATCTCTTTAACACCACAAGTCGCCCATCGAACGTCCACGGGCCTCCCTCTAGAACTCTCTCAAGGTCTTCGACTAGATCAAACTTGATAAAGTAGAAACCGTTTTCTCGTGAGAATATCTCCAACTCCCCTTTTGGCCTCCATACTCTTAATGCATATGCCCTCAACTGCCCGTAATAGGGTTTATTTCCCATCACGTACAATATTAATGTATTCTTCCAATACGTCGTAGTTTCCTCTATGTCATCTGCTGTGATCTCCACCACTTTCCGTCCGTCAATCAACTGGGGTTCGACGTATTGTAGCACTACTTCCTCTTGAATCACTGCTGGCTTACATAACTCTGCCCAGGAGATAGGCGCTGTCTGTGTTGGAGAGGGACTATTGTAGGTGCGAGATGAGTTACCTGACCTTTGTGGGACCTTCGTCGACGTCACTTTGCCCATGGCCTGATGGTCATCGACCCTCCGCGGTTTTGTACCCGCTTCCGTCCTGGGATTCGCCACGCGGTGGTTGGCTCCTTGCGCCCTATTCTGTAGGACTCTTCCCTCACCATGTCTCCATTGCGTTGGGTTCCCTCCCCATTGTCGATCCCTTCTGGCCTGTTGAGTCGGCCGCCTACGTCGCTCCACCGTCGTCCACCCCCCCCCCCCTCGTCGCGGGGGCCTGATCACTCGCGTTAAGGATGGCATCAGACGGCTGGCTAACCTCTCCATGGAGAGGCTCCCTGTTCCGAAACCCTAGGTTTGCCATTATATATATATATATATATATATATATATATATATATATATATATATATATATATATATATATATATATATATATGTATGTATGTATGTATGTATGTATATATATATGTATATATATATGTATGTATGTATGTATGTATATATATTTACATATATATATATATATATATATATATATATATATATTTTATATATATATATATATATAATATATATATATATATATATATATATATATATATATATATATATATATATATATATATGTATGTATGTATGTATATGTATGTATATATATGTAAAAAAAAAAAAAAATATATATATATATATATATATATATATATATATATATATATATATATATATATATATATATATATATATATGTATGTATGTATATATATTTACATATATATTTACATATATATATATATATATATATATATATATATATATATATATATATATATATATATATATATATATATATATATATATATATATATATATATATATATATATATATATATATATATATATATATATATATATATATATATATATATATATATATATATATATATATATATATATATATATATATATATATATATATATATATATATATATATATATATATATATATATATATATATTTACATAATATTTATATATATATATATATATATATATATATATATATATATATATATATATATATATATATATATATATATATTTTATATATATATATATATATATATATATATATATATATATATATATATATATATATATATATATATATATATATATTTTATATATATATATATATATATATATATATATATATATATATATATATATATATATATATATATATATATATATATATAGAGAGAGAGAGAGAGACACACACACACTATACAAGTTACAATAACTACCTGATTCAATCTAACATATATGGCATTAAATCTACCCAATAAAGTAATATTTTTATATCATAAAAATATGTTATTTATTTCTTGGAAATACTGAAGAATATTTTATAGTAAATATTTAGTCTATTTTATTCATAGAACAATAGGTATACAAGTCTCATATTAATCCGACGTCATTAGTCACCAACTTGTGTAATAGTTTCGTACACGAAACAAATATTTTTAAACAAACAATAAATAAAGAAAACTTTTAAAATAAACAGAATATGGATTTCATAATAAAAATACATCACAACATTTAAATTAAAAAATTCTATTAAGATTTGAGTCCAAAAAGGCATTTTGATCCTAGATTTCTCAGTAATCCGCCAACAATAAGACGAACACGGATTTTATTAAAATATGAAACCTTAACCAAGTGGCACAAAAGTATATGGAATAAAAAGATTAGGATGTCTAGAGTTCCAAAAATATTTGAGAGATCAAAGTGCTCCGCAAGTTGCCGAAAACTCGCCCGCAAAAGAATTAGTTCAGTTTGGACACACGTGGATGCCCCGGACAAACCGTGCGGAACCACGTGGGTGGACAATTGGAGATAAAAATACACAAGTTGGAATTCGTATTAGTTTTAGTTTCATGAGAAATGGACATCGAAAAGTATATGAAACCTTGTGTACAAGTCAGCATACCTGCTGTGGTGAATGTAACATAAGTTAGGTCGAGTTCGGATGCCGCCCACGTCTTGTACCGACCAAACGGGACTTCATAGCTCCTCGGGAATGTGTTGGGTCTTAGGGGGATGTCTTAAGGTGGTAGAAGGGTTGGAGGTGGTCGGAAAGTTCGGCTTCTGTCGGGTAGAAAAATATGTGCGAAAATGAGAAATAAAAGAGGAGTTCTCCATTTTGGACGATTTACATATATTAAAATCGAACAAAATAAAGGGAGGGGCACAAGTTTACATGAGGGAAAAGGATTTTGGAGAGATTTGGTTTTGGTTTGGTGAGATTTGGTTGAGATTTGATAGAGATTTCAAAAGATATGCAAGATTATGCATCAAACAAGATTTAAATTAGTTCTAAAAATGGAAACGAAAGATTTGATTAGGTTTAAACCTATTTGTCTATACAAAATCTAAATAAAATCTATGTAAATTAATCCTAGTTGGTTATGACAACCTAGTATATGCACTACCAAGGTTAATTGGACTAGTTTTGTGTCGGTATGATTTATTGAAACGAAGTAGGCTCCAAAAGTCTAATAATTGGAGCTTGTGTGCCATTTGAAAATAAATAGCACATGGGACGCAAGTGAGTGGGACATCATTGGCATGTGCATAGTAGGCTCAAAATAGATCAAAACCATATATTGGTCAAAATATTTGGATCGGTTTTGGGTCTCAAATTTAAATGAAAAAACACATCGAAATTACTGTAAAAGGGTATAATTGACCCATTTTGACCCAAAAATTGTATATAAAAAATATAGTACAAGAGAACATGTTTAAGTGAGACATGATATACAAAATGAAGGTGGACTTATCTAGAATACGGATATGAAATTTGTTTCGAGAAATTGGCTAATGCTACGCTTCGAAAATCAAGCTACGACAAAGTACATATATAGTCAAAATTGAGAATAAAATTTAATTTAATAAATAAAAATCATATTAAATAAAATAAAATTCCTAAAAATTAGGGTGCTTACAATCTACCCACCTTAAAAGAATCTCACCCTCGAAACTTAAAATAATGCTCACTAATGAAGAACCATACTAACGTAACTAGGAATAGCTCAAAGTGGTACACTATGCCACTACGGTCTCTCCTTAATAGTATACTTAACAATCCGTCCTTTCTAGACTATATGAGATATGCAATACATACCAGTACGTCTAACCCTTCTTTGCTTGTCTACTGGATAATGAGGTATGTTACTACTAAATCATGCTTACATATGCCACCTTGGCAACCAGTTACCTATTTACTAATCTTCGGCTCTGATCTTCAACTGATGGTATCATGAACGAAGATCAATCTTTGAAAACATGATCGCTCCTTGTAGCTGGTCAAATAGATCATCTATCTTTGACAAAGGATACTAAATCTGAATAGTTGCCTTGTTGAGGTCTCGGTAGTCGATGCACAGCCTCATCGTCCCGTCTTTCTTATTCACAAACAATATCGGAGCTCCCTACGGTGATAAACTTGGGCCAATGTATCCACGGTCTGGTAACTCTTATCGTTGTACTTTTAGTTTCTTCAGTTCTACCGGAGACATCATGTATGGCGCCTTCGATATCGGGCGAGTATCCAAAATTATGTCAATTGTTAACTCAATCTCCCTATCCGGTGGCATTCCAGGTATCTCGTCTGAAAACACATCGGAGAATTCTACCATGACTTCAGTTTGACCCGAGTCTGCACCCTTCATCCTAGTGTCTCAAACAGAAGCGAGGTACCCTTCACACCCCGAATACAACATGTGCCTTGCTATAACTGCCAATATCACCATCGCCCCCTTAGACGTCGAGCCGCATGAGTAAGATAACTTCGTCTCTTCGGGTAGACAAAACACAACTCTCTTCTCCATGTAGTCGATCGTCGTATGACAAGCAATGAGCCAGTCTATTCCTAAGATAATATCGTACTTTTTGATGTCGAGTACAATAGCGTCCAAGGATAGCCTTGCCTCCAATGTTGATGTAGCCTTCCCTCAAATCAAAGTTGCAGTCATATCTACTCCCGAAGGAGTGCTAACACACATAGCCATCTTTAATAGAGTCATACAAAATTTGTTTTCCGTTGCAAAATCAGTCGAGATAAAACAGTGAGTAACACCAGAATAGAATAGCACCCGGGCAGGTATGCCTTTGTACAATAACATACCAGTTATAACATTCTCTGAGGCAAGAGCTTCTGCTTGAGTCAGAGCATAAACTCTTCCTTGCGTACCCTGTTGTTGATTCGATACATTCCCAGTTGGAGCTGGTAAGGCTAGTGGCGCTTGGCCATGAATCTAATTGTTATGTTGGACACGATTTTGGTTGTTATTCTGTCCACGAGGAGGATACTGATTCCCTCCCCCGCATCTGCAGTCAACTGTCGTGTGACCTATGCCTCCATATTTGAAACACCCAGCATGACAGTCTTCCGCTTTGTGTCCCCAACGGTTACATTTATTACAACACGACAACTGTTGCTGAGGCCCTCTGTTGTCACCTGTGTTCATATGCTTAGATGCATCATTCCTTCTAGCATACCAAGGTCTTTTGCGGTTTGTTGCCTTAGTAATTTTGTATTGTCCCGCGACCAGCCGGTTGATGAAATCTCTCCATCTAGAGATATGTTTCGTACGCCTCCCTGTAAGACGTATATTTCCAACTTAGAACATCGCGTTGTAGGCCATCAATCAAGCCTTGCATGAATCCTTCCCGCTTGGCATCGTCGTTCGGCACCATGTACCCAACAAAAGTAACTCTTTTCAAGAATTATGTCTCATAGTCATCCACTGACATGCTGCCTTATTGGAGCGTTATGAACTCCTTCTCCGTTTGTCGACGAACCGCAGGAGGAATGAACTGAGCAATGAAGGCCTGCTTAAAGGTCTTCCAGGATATCTTCATATTAGGGTTGTTACTGCAAAGTTCCTATCTTTGTAAATTCTACCATTCCTGGGCCTTGAGACGAAGTTGGACAGTGGTACACTCCACCCGCTTACTGCCTTAGATATCCAATATTCTGAAATAGCCTTCCAATATATTTAGGAATCCCATCACCTCATCTGGTTCTACCCTTCCGTTGAACTCAAGTGGGTCACAACTTTTGAACTCTGAGAACTTGAAGCTTGACCTTTTACATATAGGTGTTTCAGGTTTCTCCGTCGTTACTGTTACTGTCTCATTTGCTGCGGCCGTTGCAGAAACATTATGATCGACCGTCAGAGGAGTGACAATCTGAGCCAAATTGTCCACTTGCTTTTGTTGAGCATCTAGTTGCTCCTGAAACTGGTATTGAAGTTGCTCATGAAGCTGGTGATGTTGAGCCTCGCTCTGCTTCTTCTGAGCTTCCATTACCTTCATCAGTTTTTTCATTGAGTCAGACGATGAAGTCATCTTTGAGCTATCACCTTTAGTCATTCTACAACAAAAATAATTCCATCAGCACACATAAAATATTTGGAGCTTATTGTACGCAATATTATTTCATACCAGCACTATCGACACCATCAACTGAGAAAATTTGTATCAAGACTTCTATTTGAAAACATTTTTTGAAATCCAAGGAATTGAAATCGTGCTCTGATACCAATCTATTACGCCTCAATTTGGGGAATCGTTCGTCCTCATTTTGATTCATGTCGAATCGTTCGTCCTCGTTAGGGCGTGATGCCGTACAAGTCTGGTATTGCACTTATACAAGGCAGAAACGTGAACATTTGTGTCATTTTGAAACATTTGAAAATAAGCCACAGTTGCAGAAACATTGAGTACGTAGAATAGGAATAAATATTCATTTTATTGATAATTGTAGCAAGATACAACTTTTTTCGGTACTATTTAAAATGCCATTCCGACTACATTTATTCATGAAAAGAAAAACAACTGATAGGCTGCCATGAAATAACTTCTCGTTCCATACATTACGCCCCTTTAGTACATTTGAAATCCAAACAACAATCTTAAAAACTCTGCAATACTTTATGCGTCTTTATTAAAAGTAACTTGAAAAGAAATAGCAGCAACTCAAAAAGCCTTAGTTCCTACGTACGCCTGGGCCTTCTCCAGTAACTGTGGAGGAGGGTCATCATATTATAAAAATGTACTAGTGAGCCCCTTTTGGCCCATTTAGCTAAATCAACATTTGTAATTATGACAAGCATCTTAATCATGAGAGTATTAGGGACTAGCAATTCACAGCAGCTTAAATAAGGCAACATGATATTATATGAAAGCAATTGTTTACTTTACCATCGGCCGAATCCAGCTTCCTACATAAGATACAGGATAATAATAATACTTACCGCCCATGCACAAGACATTGGTTAGCATACATTCTTACAACATGACCACTGGTATTAGTGCACAATTTCGGACGTTGCCATATAGGACTTCGTATGGTATACGGTTTGCCATTCACTAGGTTGCGAGCCCGAATGAAGGTTTCGATACCTCGTGCCACCAAAACACGTAGATTCCCTCCTAGGCCGACTCGATCCCACCGCTGCGGGTATCGTTCGAGAAAATAATTCCTTATGCACAAGTTGTCCATGGTCATGCGAATGTGTGTCCGACTCAATAAACACAGTATGGATAGTAATATTAAAGTAAAAGGCATTATGTTCATTTTTCAGTATTTCATATCCATTATCTCAAACGTCAATTCATCTCATTTCAACGTTCATTTCATCACAGCATTTTAATGTTCATAGGGACAAGCTTCTCATTCACCAGCAGAGTGTTTATATCACTAGCTTCTTAGTGGTATTGACTTGTGGCATTAGCATCATATTATCGATCAACGGATATAGCAAGGCAATAAGAGAATTCTTAGTTGGCATGAAGGAATAGAGGAGAAGGGACAAACCACCACAGAGAATCTACGCTCACTAATTAAAGAATTACCGAGAAGGAAAGGAACACATGTGCGATTAGCTTCCCCTCACGCGTCCGCCTGCAATGACACCAAAAGTTTGGTTAATACTCCGTCTCATTATGTTTCTTTCTCTCAGAATTCTCAAGAATGAATGCTATAAAAATCGATGAAAATGGACAAGAATTAAATCATCAAAAACCATTCAGAAAAGCATCGATCAAAATTAAGCAGAAAAATCAGCAGCAAAATATTCAGAGAAAACTCTTGGACTCATTTCAAGAGAAATCGATCCATTAGTTGAAAAGGTTCTTATGCATTTGTTCGTGATCGATTCGATGCCGACGGTAAGTTTTTCCAATACTCGGTTCCGACCGAGTTAATCAAGCCACAAGTCTTACATAGTGAACCGCTAGGAGCGGGGCACTACACCAGACTCTATTATTTTTGTCTGAATATGATTATGTCAAAGAATAAAGCTTGTAAAACTAGGCCATATCTGCAGAATAAAGTAATAGAAATAAATATAATACCGGAGGAATATAATTAAGATATCAACCCAATATATACCTGAGTCGAACATAGCGACACCATCCAGATTAGAGAACATTCTCAGCATAAGAAATTACCTAGAGAGATCACCAGGTCCTTAGAGGGATGTAACAAGGTACATAATATATATGCCAAAGTAACAATAAAAGAAAATGTAAATGCAGAAGGATAACTACCATAGCCTTCTAAGAAATAATGTAGTTAAGGAAAATCCTAATACCAGGCCCAGCCGTACATGGCATCGTGCTTTGATACTGATGGACGAACAAATAAACAATACCATAGCTCTACTACAGAGATCATGGCCACGAGTAGAATAATCGAGTCCAAAATAGGGAACCATCATCACGGGTCTAAATGGCTAGATATTTTGGTAAACTTCTCCCCTCCCCATGCTCTAGAACTATCCAATCAAGTCAAGTCAAGTAAAACTCAGGTACAAGTAACAAGTCACACATGCTAGTACAGAGTTCATAACCATGAATATCTCGCATCTTTACTATATATATAAATAAACAGTAAATAAAGAAAATAAGAAAGTACTAAAACTTTTGGCAAGGTACACTTGCTTGTAGCCTCCAAGTGTGTACACAATGGTCTGACTCCGGGATCCTCGATCACAACGTCACGTACACCTACAATAGAATAAATCTAACTACAATGACATGTTTATGTTATGCCCTATATGGACTTATAGACCAATAATATATATATATATATATATATATATATATATATATATATATATATATATATATATATATATATATATATATATATATATAGTCACATTAACTACCTGACTCAATCTAACATATATAGCATTAAATCTACCCAATAAAGTAATATTTTTATATCCTAAAAAAATTGTTATTTATTTTGGAAAAATAATAATTTTTTAAATAATATTTAGTCTATTTTATTCATAGAAAAAATAGGTATACAAGTCTCATATTGATCCGACGTCAATAATCACCAACTTGTGTAGTAGTTTCGTACTCGAAACAAATATTTTTAAACAAAAATTAAATCTAAATTTTTTTTGAAATATATTAGAATATGAATTTCATAATAAAGTATACACAAAATTGAATTTAGAAAAGTTTCATTAATATTCGAGTCAAAAAAGACATGTAAATCCTAGGTTTCTCGGTGATCCTACAACAATCGGACGAACACAAATTTTATTAAAATATGAAACCTCAACCAAGTGGCACATAGGTATATGGAATAGAAATATTAGGATGTCTAGAGTAGTATCAAAAATATTTGAGAGATCGAAGTGCTTCGCAAGTCGCCAAAAACTTGTATGCATAAGAATTGGTTCATCCTGGACACACGTTTGTAAAATGGACGCTTCAGACAAACCGTGTGGAACCATGTTGGTGTCCAATTGGATATGAAAATAGACACGTAGGGCTTCGCACTAATTTAGGATTTCAATAAATAGACATCAGAAATTATATGAAACCTTGTGTAGATGTCAGCATACTTGCTGTGGTGAATTCAGCACAAGTTCAGTCAACTTCGGGTGCCTTCCACACCTTGTACCGACCAAACGGGCTTCTAGCTCCTCGAAAAGGTGCTGGGGTGTTAGGAGGTATCTTAGGGTCGAGATGAAGTTGGTAGAAGGGTTGGATGTGGTCGAAAAGCTGGGTTTCTGTCGGGTTGAAAAATATGTGTGAAAGTGAGAAATAAAAGGGGAGTTCTCAGTTCTGGGCGATATATATACATATATATATATATATATATATATATATATATATATATATATATATATATGTGGGAGCGGATCAAAAGCCCCCCCTTAGAAAACCCCCTAAAATCCCCCTCACTCTCATCCGTAATTTAATGTTAATATTAATGTTAATGTTAATATTAATATTAATTTTTATTTTTATTTTTATATTAATGTCAATGTTAATGTTAATATTAATGTTAATGTTAATGTTAATGTTAATATTAATTTTAATGTTAAGTTTAATGTTAATTTTAGTATTTAATGTTAATATTAACATTAGTATTAACATTAATATTAACATTAACATTAATATTAACATTAAATTACGGCTGAGAGTGAGGGGATTTTCTAAGGGGGGCTTTGATCCGCTTCCTATATATATATATATATATATATATATATATATATATATATATATATGATCCGCTTCCTCTATATATATATATATATATATATATATATATATATATATATATATATATATATATATATATATATATATATATTTATATATATATATATATTTTTATATATATATATATATATATATATATATATATATATATATATATATATATATATATGTATGTATGTAAAAAAAATATATATATATATATATATATATATATATATATATATATATATATATATATATATATATGTATGTATGTATGTATGTATGTATGTATGTCTTAAAATCGAACAAAATAAAGGGAGGGGCTCAAGTTTACACGAGAAAAAGGATTTAGGAGAGATTTGGTTTTGGTTTGGTGAGATTTGGTTGAGATTTGTTAAAGAGATCAAAAGATATTCAAGATTATGCATCAAAAGATTTAAATTGTTTCCAAAAATAGAAACAAAAGATTTGATTGAGTTTAAACTTATTTGGCTATACAAAATCTAATAAAATCTATCTAAATCAATTCTAATAGGCTATGGCAACCTAGTATCAAGGCTAGTTGGACTAGTTTTGGGGCGGAATGATTTATTGAACCAAAATAGGCTCAGAAAGTCTAATAGTTGGATCTTGTATGTCATTTGAAAATAAATAGCACATAGGAACCCAATTGAGTAGGACACCATTGTCATGTGCGTAATTGGCTCAAAATAGGTCAAAATCATATATTGGGTCAAAATGTTTGGATCGGATTTGGATTTCAAATTGAAATGGAAAAACACATCAAAATTACAGAAAATGGTATAGTTGACCCTTTTTGACCCAAAAATTATACATGAAAAATATAGTACAAAGAAACATGTTTGAGTGGAGCATTATATAACAAAATGAAGGTGGTCTCGTTTAGATTAAGAAATTGGCTAGTATTACGCTTCAAAATAAAATATATGGCAAAGTACAGTCAAAGTTGATAATAAAATATAATTTAATAAATAAAAATCACATTAAATAAAATTAAAAATTCCTAAAAATAGGGTGCTTATACTATGTCCGTCGATCGATGATGCCTTAGTTGATATAAAGATAATGTTGCCACAAGTTAATACCATTGTGATTCTAAATGTAATTGACATATGAGATGAATTGATAATGCAAATGACACAAAAATACGATGTGTGTGTTAATATACGAAATGATGTGATATGATGAAATATTGAAATGATGAGAATGTGGGGACTGATGAGTCGCCAACTATTGCTTTACTGAAGATTATGAAATGTTCGTTCCATTGTTGTCGATATTTTCTACCATACAAATTGTGTTTATTGTTGAGTTGGGTATGCATTCGCATGGTCATGGACAACTTGTGCACAAGGTTTGAGTATGTTTCCTTGAACAGTACTTGGAAAAATGGGACCGATTCAACCTATGGAGAAACATTGGTCGTGCTATAGTGGCACGAGATATTACGAACATTCATTGAGGGTTGCTACCACCTCTGGATTGGTGCCTTGCAATACCCTTTGGGGATTTCCTTTATGGTGCAATTTTTACTTATGACCATGTAGTCAGGATGCATGCTAACGAATGCCTTATGTAGGGACAGTGAATATTATATTTTGTATCTTATATAGGGAAAGTGCAACGACTGTTGGTAAGTATTTTATAATGATAGTGTTGTGCATATTTTTGTTGTTTCGATGTATCCTATGAATATGAATTATTAATTGACCATAGTCCCAAATAGAAAGATCATATATAATAAATGCTTGCTCACATGATTAGAAGTGTTGGTTTAGCCGAGTAGACCAATTGGGAGTCAACAATATATTTTCAAGTGTGCTGACCCCTCCTCTATAAGTATAGGAGAAGACGCGACAGCGCGATGGAGATAAAACTTTTGCTGCAGTTTTCAAGCTTCTTCCTAGCATTCAAGTATTCAGAGTTTCTGTTGTTGATTTTAGATTAAGTTGTAGGGGCATAACATATGGAATGTGATATTATTTAATGATAGCATATTAGTTGTTATTTTTTTTGAAAAACTTTGTAAGCCGAAATGGTATTTTAAAGTTGTACTGAAAAAGTTATATTCTGTTGCAATTATTTAATAAAATGAGTTATTTCTTCCTATATTGTGCATTCAATATTTTTGTTGTGTTGCTGAGCTTCTATATTCGAAAATATGATATTTGTGCGCGTACTTGCCTTACACAAGTACAGTTTAGAATTATATGACATCACGCTCATGACGACTTATCGATTTTACAGAATCGGAGCGTAACAAGGGATCAGATATTTTAGTCGGCTATTTCTAGGATTGCATGGGCAACAACTAGGATAGGGATGGAAAAGATGCAGGTGATCATTTATTTTATTTAGATGGTTATGTCAGAGAAATAGTGGGGGGGAGGTGATGATAATGTATTATTTTAAAACCGAATATGCATGCATATTTAAGATCAATAGATTAAAGTTAATGTTAATTTGTTTAATTTTTATTTTATTTTATCAATACTTTGTTATATATATTTTCAGATTAAGCTATTTATTTGTTTGTAATTAATTAATTCATACTTATAATTATCGTATACTTTTCTCTAAAATTATTTGTTTATATTTATTATTCTATTATTTTACTTTATGGATCACGATATTGTCCAAAAGTGTTCTAAAATTTAAGGAAAATAAAAAAAAATAGAATTGGGGGTTTACAACAACTGTATTATAGCACCTAAATTTAGTAGACTACAAGTTCAAGTTTGAACTTTAGTTCAAGATGGGGGGCTTGACGCTGTAAGCACCCTAATTTTTGAATTTT
This sequence comes from Iris pallida, assembly GCA_029216955.1. NCBI lineage: Eukaryota > Viridiplantae > Streptophyta > Magnoliopsida > Asparagales > Iridaceae > Iris > Iris pallida. The sequence goes on along the minus strand of JANAVB010008400.1, from coordinate 28,094,500 downwards.
TGAAATTTTATTTTATATGATTTCTATTTATTAGATTACATTTTATTCTTAATTATGATTATAGATATACTTTTTTGTAGCTTTGATTTTTGGAGAACAAGAAATGTCGATCTTTTGAAACGTCCTTTATGAGTTTTGAAGTAGGCAACTCCACCTTCAGTTTGATATATCATGTCCCATCCAAATATGTTCTCTTATTCTATATTTTCATGTACAACTTTAGGGATAAAATAGTCATTTTAGTCTCTATTATAAAATTTGACTAGCTTTCCAAATAGAAATTAAGGCTCAACTCCGATCCAAATCATTTGACCCAATATATGATTTTGACCCATTTTGAGCCTACTATACACATGCCAATGGTGTGCCACTCAATTGGGTTTCTATGTACCATTTAATCTTAAGTGGCACACAGGTCAAAATTATAGACATATTGGACTCAAATCGATCACAAAAATTCCACCGATCCAAAACTAGTTCAAGTAGGGCTCGTAGAGCTTATTCTAGGGTGCCCTAACCTCTTAGACCTATTTTAGATTGATTTTTGTGAATTAGTGGCAGCCATATTTATTTAAATTTATTTTTAAATTAACACTATAACTACTTTTCTAATTTGGAGCCAATCAAATCTCTTTGAGACACACCTTTGATTTAAATCATCAAATCTCAACCACATTCCCTCAAACCAAATCCAAATCAAACTCCACTTCCTCTTTCTCATGTAAACCCTTTCATTCTATGATTACGGAATACACTTTATATATTTATGCTCTAGAAACCGAGCCCCTCCTATTTATTTTCTATTTTCACACTTTTCTTTCCACCCAACAGAAACTCATCATCCTGACCTCTTCCAACCCTCCTACCACCTTCATATCGACCCTAGGATACCACCCTAACACCCCGATACCATCCCGAGGAGCCTCAACCCCTAATTTGGTCGATACGAGACGCGGAAGGCACCCGAAGTCGACCGAACTTGTGCTAAATTAATCACAGCAGGTTAGTCGACTTGTAGACTAGGTTTCATCTACATTTTCTCGTCCGATTATCCTTAAACCAAAACTAAAAATTACCTCTATGTGTTTAATTCAATATCTAACTACTGGATCACATAGTTCCAACTACGACAAGGTATCTAGAACTGATGAGATCAGTGGCGAGCAGTTTTTTTCCTGCCTAAGTTCAGACTTGATCATTTTAATATTTTTATTCAGAAATTGGGCATCGAGGTATTTCCAACGCATATCTATTTGTTAGGTTTTCATTTCGTTTGCTATTTTTAAAAATTCTCAACATTTGTTATAACATCTTAACTCCGAAAATTCTATCTTCCTTGTGTCCAAAAGTTCAATACTTCGTAAAACTCTACTAAACTATTTTTGTGCAAGATTTAATGTTGAAAGCATTATTTTAACTAATATATATAATCTTTCTAGAATTTAATATTTTTTATTTGTTGTTTCGAGACTGAACTAGTAGGCCAATTTGATATTAATGTTGTAGTATCGACATGGGACTATTATACTTGAGTTTCCACCATTAGAATTATATTATTACTAATATAAATATATTTATAAATATTTTTTAGAAATTAAATTATTATTTTATATTAGTTATAAACTATTTTGATAATAAAGTTTGGTTAAAAATTAATTTAAAAACCAAAGAAAAATAGTTTTCTAAAATCCAAAAAACATCGATAAGGGATCCATTTCGAAAAATTGGACGACTTTGTCGCAACCCGAGAGCATCGAAAGGTGCGTACGGATGTTACGAACGTGTGGGCTTTGACAAAACTCGAATTGGTTGTGTGTGCGCGACGCATTTGCGGCGTATCGGTCATGGTATATCGTATCGGCCCCTTTGCAAAAACTCTAATTACTTTGTGCACATTCGTCACCTCGCAATGAAACTTGCGCCACTATCCTATCATTTTTTTGGTCATGTGAGCCAAATTTGGTCCGATTCTGAGAAGGTCGACCAGAACACTATTTTGGCGAGCCCGTAACCCGAGTTAACTAGCAATTTTGTGCACGGCTCATTAGAATCCAAATCTGGACATACCGTTGAGTTTATATCAAAAAATTGGACTCATAGGTATATAATTTGTCAATTTTAGAGACCATAGGTTATGGCACGCTTTTTTGTGCAAAATGGGTCTAATGACGGACACCATTTTGATCCGAAATTAATGTTTTGCCCCTGTGTCTAGAATTAGACTTATGGGTAGTCAAACTTAGACATTTTTTGTGCCGAAACAATTGGTGATGTTTGTTTCAACATTCGGGGAAATTTCTGGGAGTTCAGCTTTCATGGGCCTTTGATCCGACAGGTTACTTATTTGGACGTGGTTGATTCTTTACCAAGCAAGTACACCTTGCCAAGTTTTCAATTCATATATCATGTTTAAATTGTTGATTCATCATTGTTATCATAGATTCACATTATTCTAGTTTAGCAGTTATTTTTGTTCCTTTTTATTAGAGACATTTGTTATATACCTGTATTTGATTTGGATATACCGGATTGTTGCACCTACGTGAGTGTTAGATGCACGACAACGACTATAAACACATGGACTATTTTTCTTTCCTTATATCTTTATTTGTGACTCTGTGACCTCTAAGGTCAGGTTATCTGCCTTTGGAACCCTGTGGCCTCTAAGGCCGGGTTATCTGATGTAACCCTGTGACCTCTAAGGTCGGGTTATTTGATCGCCCTGTGACCCCGAGGGTCAGGTCAGTTTTCTCAGCCATGGTTTACCTGTGAGCTACAGTATTTGTTGTCCGTCGGTATACAGTTCATGTGTGGTTAGTTGTTCTCACTCGTGTATGACTATAGTATAGTTTATGCCTAGTTCGCTTTTCCTGCTTTATTACTATCTATTCAACTGCTATACTTTGAGATACTTGGCTTGTATATTATGTCTTGCTAGTCCCATAAGGACCTGGTGATCTCTCCAGGTATTAGATGAAGGCAGGATACATTGATTGATGATGGTTGCTGCGCCAAGACTTCAGGTATATTTAGTTGCTGTTATTATCGTCTTCCTTTTTTATATTTTGTCCTATATTTGATTCCGCTGCTATTATAGCCTAGTCTTTTACAAGCTTAAATTTTCTTCTAGCTTATTCATGATACATGTATTATTGGGTATCCACTCTAATGCATTTATTTATTCAAAATAAGTATGTTACAGTCTGATCAACCTTAGTGCACTTGATTCATCATGTTTATCATTATTTAGTGGATTGAGATATAATTGATGTAGAATAACCAGATAGCTTATACGTACTCGAGCTGGACTGGAGTCCTCTCGATACGTAGTTGGCATGTAAACGATCTCCTAGACCTACATATTTTGGGACTGGAAGGTTACACATTTTTTTGGTGGCCTATGCAGATCGAGTTAGCCGTTTCGGTTACGTTACTGTACCGAGCGGGCCTGCGAATATGATTAAACCCTTAGGAATGTCAATCCACAACTGCTTGACAATTCTTTTAGAAATTTTTCTACCGTCCTTGAACTTTATATTTTCTCTCGACTATTCTTTCTTTGCTTTCTCCTGTCATCGCTTCTCGTCCCTTTCTATTTCGGAGCGACGAATGATTGTGCTATATGGAATTTATCATAAATTCTTAAATTATAGTATAAGTTAGCTTGATTATTAATTTTTGTTGCTTGATAGATATGGGAGGATTAGAGATACCACATGTCATAGATATTAGTGGTATGGATTTTTGCAACTAGTGTGCAAGGGTTATAAAATTTTTAGAACATCATGTGCTTGATGGGGTAGTGCGACCAAAGGTGGGTAAACATCCTCAGTATAGAAATAAATATATGATCATACTAGGTTACACCTTTATGGTAGTCACTCGATCAAGAATAGAGTGGTAGTTTTAGTGTAGAGATTGACCCCCTACAAGAAGAACCTAAACATAGCTCAACCCAACCCAATTACTATTATGCCCTATCAGTTGTATAGTTAGGATTAGACAGAATGGTAGGTATCGCTTAGCTTGGTCCGGTAAAAAGGAGACTTATATAATTATGATAATGATATGGTTAGGAAGATATAGCTAGACATTTAGATTAGATGCATAGTTTAGAAGTTTCATAAGCTCTACCTAGATAAAAACAATAATCTATGAGGATCCCTAGTAGGTAAATAAGTTGGCAACCTTTCGAATTTAGAAAGGAGTTAGCGTCTATGGATGGTAAGAAAACACTTACCAATAGTTGAGTTAGTATTATCTTGTTGGTTGTTTCTTTTAGGCTAGAGTGGCAAGCTTTTAGAGTACGTCCCTTAAATATTTGAAGACAAGGCAGATCATTTATTCGATGGTTGAAAAGCGCATTCTCCCTTATCATTATCGAGTTGTTTGAATTTCGCAAACAAAATTCTTTTAAGGTGGGTAGATTGTAAGCACCCTAATTTTTGGAATTTTTATTTTTATTTTATATGATTTTTATTTATTAGATTATATTTTATTCTTAATTATGATGATGGATATACTTTTTCGTAGCTTTGATTTTTGGAGCACAAGAAATGCCAATCTTCTGAAACTTTCTAATTTATGAGTTTTGAAGCAAGCAACTCCACCTTCAGTTTAATATATCATGTCTCATCCAAACATATTTTCTTGTGCTATATTTTTAATGTACAACTTTATAGGTAAAATAGTCATTTTAGTCTCTATCGTAAAATTTGACTAGCTTTCAAAATAGCAATTAAGGCTCAATTTCGATCCAAATTATTTGACCCAATATATAGTTTTGACCCATTTCGAGCCTACTACGTGCATGCAAATGGTGTGCCACTCAATTAGGTTCCATGTGCTATCTAATCTTAAGTGGCACACAAGTCGAAATTATAGACATATTGGACTCAAATTGATCACAAAAATTCCACCGACCCAAAACTAGTCTAAGTAGGGTTCATAGAGCTTATTCTAGCATGATCTAACCTCTTAGACCAATTTTAGATTAATTTTTATAAATTAATGGCAGCCATATTGATTTAAATATATTTTTAAATCAACTCTATAACTACTTTCCTAGTTTGGAGCCAATCAAATCTCTTTGAGATACACCTTTGATTTAAATTATCAAATCTCAACCAAATCCCCTCAAACTGAATATAAATCAATCCCCACTTCCTCTTTCTTATGTAGACCCCTTCACTCTATAATGATCGAATATAATTTATATATTTATACTCCAAAAATCGAGCCCCTCCTATTTATTTTCTATTTTTGCACTTTTCTTTCCACCAAATAGAAACTCATCATTCCGACCTCTCCCAACCCTACTACCACCTTTATCTCGACTCTAGGACACCCCCAAATACCCTAGCACCATCTCGAGGAGTCTCATCCCCTAATTTGGTCGATACGAGGCGCGTAAGGCACCCAAAGTCGACCGAACTTGTGCGAGAAGTTACCTCTATCTGTCTACTTCAATCTCTGATCGTTGGATCACATTGTTCCAAGCGGTTTGTCCGTGGCGTCGATTCTATGACAAGGTGTCCAGAACTAATGAGATCTATTGCGAGCAGTTTTTTGCCTACCTAAGGTCAGATTTAATCCTTTTAGTATTTTTATTCAGAAACTAGATATCGAGGTCTTTCTAATGCATATCTATTTGTTAGGTTTTCAGTTCGTTTGCTATTTTAGAAATTTCCAATATTTGCCGTAACACCGTAACTCCGAAAATCCTATATTCTTTGTGTCCAAAAGTTTCAATACTTCATAAACTCTACTAAAATGTTTGTTGTACAAGATTTAATGTTGAAACCATTATTTTAACTAATTTATATAATCTTTCCAGAATTTATTATATTTTTATTTCTTGTTTCGGGACTCAACTAGTAGGCTAATTGAGATATTAATGTTGTAGTATCGAAATGGGACTATTATGCTTGAGTTTCCACCAATAGAATAATATTATTAGCAATGTAAATATATTTATAAATATTTTTAGAAATTAAATTATTAATTTATATTAGTTATAAACTATTTTGATAATAAAGTTTAGTTAAAAATTAGTTTAAAAACCAAAGAAAAACAGTTTTCTAAAATTCGAAAAACACCGATACGGGATCCGTTCCGACAAATTGGACGACTTCTTCGCAACCCGGGAGTTTCGTAATATGCATACGGATGTTGCAGACGTGTGAGCTTTGATGGAACTTGAATTGGTTGTGTGTGTGCGACGCATTTGCGGTATATCGGTCAAGGTATACCATATCGGCCCCTTTGCAAAAACTCCAATTACTTTGTGCACGTTTCTCACTCACAACGAAACTTTTACCACTGGACTCGTATCATTTTTCTGGTCATATGAGCCAAGTTTGGTCCGATTCTGAGAAGGTTGACCGGAACATTATTTTAGCGGGCCCGTGATCCGACTCAACGGGTGATTTTGTGCATGGCTCATCAGAATCCAAATCTGGATATACCGTTGAGTTTGTATCGGAAAATTGGACTCATAGGTATATAATTTGTAAATTTTAGAGACCATAGGTTCTGGCATGCTTCTCGGTGTAAAGTGGGTCCAATAACGGACATCATTTTGACCCAAAATTACTATTTTACCCCTGTGTCTGAAATTAGACTTATGGGTAGCCAAATTTAGACATATTTCTTATGTCAAAACCATTGGTGATGTCTGTTTTACCATCCTGGGACATTTCTGGGAGTTCAGCTTTCGTGGGCCTTTGATTTGATTGGTTACTTATTTAGACGTGGCTGATTCTTTACCAAGAAAGTACACCTTGCCAAGTTTTTCAATTAATATAGCATGTTAAATTGTTGATTCATCATTGTTATAATCGATTCACATGATTCTAGTTTAGCAGTTATTTCTGTTCCTTTTTATCAGAGACTTTTGTCATATACCTGTATTTGATTTGGATATACCGGATTGTTGTACCTACGTGAGTGTTAGATGCGCGATAATGACTACAAATACATGGACTATTTTTCTTTCCTTATATCATTATTTGTGACCTTGTGACCTCTAAGGTCAGGTTATCTGCCTTTGGAACCCTGTGGCCTATAAGGGCAGGTTATCTGTTGTAACCTTGTGACCTTTAAGGTCGGGTTATTTGATCGCCCTGTGACCCCGAGGGTCGGGTGACTTTTCTCAGCCGTGGTTTACCTATGAGCTACGGTATTTGTTGTCCGTCGTTATATAGTTCATGTGTGGTTAGTTGTTCACTCTCATGTATGACTATAGTACAGGTTATGCCTAGTTCACTTTTCTTGCTTTATCATTATCTATTTAACTGCTATACCTTGAAATACTTGGCTTGTATATTATGTGTCTTGCTAGTCCCCTGAGGACCTGATGATCTCTCCAGGTATTAGATGAAGGCAGGATACATTGATGGTTGATGATTGCTATACCAAAATTTTAGGTATATTTAGTTGTTATTATCCTTATCTTCCTTATTTAAATTTTGTCCTATATTTGATTTCGCTGCTATTATAACCTAGTCTTTTACAAGCTTAAATTTTCTTCTAGCTTGTTCATAATACATGTATTATTGGCGATCCACTCTAATACATTTATCTATTCTAGTATAAGTATGTTACGGTCTTATCAACCTTAGTGCACTTGATTCATCATTTTTATCATTATTTAGTGGATTGTGATATAATTGATTTAGAATAATAAGATAGCTTATACGTTCTCGAGTTGGGCTGGAGTCCTCTCGAAATGTAGTTGGCATATATACGATCTCCTGGTCCTACGTATTTTGGGACTGGGACGATACAGAAGCGTTTGATGATAGGGTTGAGCGTTTGGTTTATTTGGTTTCAAACGAAATGAAATAATCGAAATTGAATAAATCAATTTTATAAAAATCCAAAACCGAAACCGAACCGAACCAAAATTAGCCAACCAAAATCGAACTGAATACATTTGGTTTACTCAGTTTATTTAGTTTATTCAGTTGGGCTATTTCTATTGTTTAATAGAGCAGGTCCAAAGTTGTAGTTTAAAATATTATGATTTTATATACACATCTATTGTATTTCAATGTTGTGTCCAAAGTTGGATTAGTTATTAAGTTATCAAAGTTGGACTGCAAAACACAAACATAAAATTACTGTTTCAAAATATACAAAATTATACACGTTTTTAGTCATTAAATATTCATAAAATTGTGGGTGTTTATATAATTGTATAAGTCTTATTTAGTTTTCTATTTTAGACCGAAACCAAATAAGAAATTTAAGTATTTTTCAAATCAAAACCGAACATAATTTTTTTTAAACTGAACCAAATCTCTTATTCGATTCGATTTTTTGTCCAAAATCGAATAATTGTCATCCCTACCTGACAGGTCTCGTTGCCCGGTCAACGAGAGGGGATCCCCCTAAACCTCTCTGGTTTTTATCGATGGTTTGTTGTTGGAAATTTTTCTAATGTGAAGTTACACAATGCGCCTTTAAGCAAATTGCTTTCGGCGTCGCTACTTCAGGTAGTTCTTGTGATACTTCTTCAGACAGTATATTATAGTTTTTCTTTAGGCAAACTTCTTTTCGCATTGATGCTTCAGGAAATCTTTTTCACGGTGCTACTTCAGGCAGTTTTTTTGCGGTGCTACTGTTAATCCCGGGGCATAATTTTCGATGGAAAACTGATAAATGAAACGATTGTAATAATAACGTTTCGACGCAACACTTCAAAAAAGGTGCACAACAGAGATCCTTGGAGGATTCTGGATAACAAAAATCTAAAATAATTTCGTTACAGTAGCAAACGAAAATAGTACTTCTAAAAAGAAGGTACAAATCGAATTGCTAGCAGCAGCATCGATTGCCCACTAACAGTTTCTGATTAGATCAGAACTGTTCTCGTTCAAAACGAGTTGAAGTGGATGACAGGCGATGGATGGAAGAATAGCGTACTGGGGTGAATGATCACCGTTGCTCAAAGCTTGATTCGCCCTACTCAAACAGCTTCCAGGAACCAACAAGTTCGACGGAGAACTTTGGAACACTCCGCTCTTTTGACTCCTCGGATGGCACACGGATTCCTGTGCTGGCACTGGTGCTCTACTTCTCTTCTCTCTCAAACTCTGTAAAAATTCGTAAGGAATGTGTTATGAACACTTGTATGCTTCTGTATCGAGAGAGAGAGAGAGCAGAGAAACTTTTATAGCCCCGCTCTGTAATCGTCCAGTTAGCAACAAGTTCGGTATGTGAAAAAAAATCGTCCCGAACATGCTGTAACTGCTCAATCGTGCACAAACACGATCTGAGTTAAATTGCGCATAGAGCGCGCAAGCTGCGCCACATGCGCACCGCGCGTACATCGCCATCATATGCTGTCGTGCTAAGTGCAAAGTGCGCCAACAAAACTCCTTATGAGCCCATGAGCCCGAGCCCGCTCCAATGGAATAAATTCCAAGAGCAAAAAGCATTAAGCTTTACCATGGATACTTAATCTTACCTCCTAGTAAAATCACCCACATGGTTCTCTCCTTAGGGTCACCACCCCATGTGCATATCGCAACAACACATACCAAGTATATATATGTTGAGATACCTCATGATACTTTTCCAATGTGGGACTAAACTTCATTAGGCATGTTGAGAGCAAGCTCTCTACATGTCAAGGAAAAGCTCCAACAGCTGCTTCATGAAAACTTCTTCATATGGTGCTGCTTTGGGCAGTTTCCCTTAAGGTTGCTTCGGGTAGTTTTATTGCTTCAAAAGGCCATTGCATCCCCAAGGAGCCGTGCGATCGTGAAGAGCAATATTGTTAAGGACTGCATTTGTTCCCAAGGAACTTAGGGTCTGCTTGGCAATTGTAGGGGTAGCGGTTATGAGGTGTTTTTAGAGTACCGGTTATGAGGGGTCCGATTTTGGATGGTTTTTAAGTAGCGGCTTTTAAACCAGTTCCATCCATGCTTGGTAATTTACTGACGAGCGGTTCCGAAAGTTTTTTTTACACGAATAAATTAAATAGGGAAGGGTATCAGTAGTTTTATATATATATATATATATATATATATATATATATATATATATATATATATATATATATATATTGTGAGGAAATAAATGGAATAAAAAAATAGAACCGCTCAAAACCCATCGATTTAGGTGTTTATAAAGCCACCCAAAAATACATTACACCGATTTTGGGAGATTTTTGAGCCGACCAAAAACAGTGCCTCAAAAAAATTAACAAATTTTTTTCATAAACGATCGGTTCAAAAGTACCTCAAAACCGGTAAAAATACCGTTACCAAGCAGACCCTTAGGCCTCGTTTGGTTACCGGAATTTGAGCTTGGGAAAGGAAAGTGATTCCTTTCCTATGTTTGGGAGCCAAAGGAAAGTTGTTGGAAAGGGAAAATGATTCCCAAGAGGTAGAAAAATAGGGGAGAAAGTGGTTCCTCCCATTTATCTAAGGAATCACTTTCCCTCCAACTTTCCCGCATTTATTACAAAAAGTTTTGACAAAAATATCAATGTTCATAATATTATTTACCATTTTTATCCATAATATCTTTTAGACAAAAATATTTCTAGGTAATAATTATTTTTATTAGCACGAGAGTATTTTTAAAAAATTGACTTGATTTTGTTTCCTTTTCTTACAAACACCAAATACTATAATAGAAATTAAAGATATATTCCGACTATAATCCCGATCTTTCCAAACACCGGAAATGAAAGTTTATAGAAATTATAATTTTCTAAAGAAAAAAAAATATATCAAAGAATCAGTTTTCTTTTCTTTCCATTCCACAAACCAAACGAGGCCTCAGAGTTTCATATTAAACAACACTCGTTTTTGAGGATCGTAGTGCGCTACAGGGCTGCGGGGATCAGATGCCACAACACAAGTATTAAAAGACCAGGGGTTGCAAGCGTACTGGTTTGCTCTTCCTTACCACGAAGGAAAATTTTGTGGTCTGCTTGTGGCAAACTTGGAAAATTTTGCTATGGATGTGACTTTATTGGCAGTCACATCATTATCAAAGAACTTTGTGTTCCTTTATGAACGTCTTTGCTACCAACTTAGGATGGATTTTGTTGCTGCCATAGGCGGCCACTTTGGCTCTAAAAAAAACTTAATACATCGCCATAGAGCTTTGTTATGGTTGCATAAGAGAAAAATATTATATGTAAATATAATAAGATTTACTTACTATTTCGTTTGTAGGGAGATCACGGATCCTTAGCGTTCTTGGTAAATCGTACTGATAACATGATATAGTCTTATATCCTAGATGGTTGAGAAGGGAGATGGAGAGAAAAGACAAGTCATTAGTTTATTAAAAAATACAAGTAATTCTAGAATGGGGGAGGGGGGGGGGGAGGGGGTACGTTCTTGTGCGTGTGCGTGTATATATATATATATATATATATATATATATATATATATATATATATATATATATATATATATATAGTGCAGGGGGCCGTCTGAACACGGATTTCGGGTTCGAATTTTTTCTTGGACGACTAGGTAGCTTTGAGCCAAGTATACAAAAAAGTATATATATATATATATATATATATATATATATATATATATAGTCTATTTCTTGTGGGCCCTAACTCGGGACCGTGACCGCTCCGCGGCCACCCAGGGGAGGGCACGAACTTGGGACCTCCTCCAAGTGTGCCTCCCTCTCTAACCAATTGGACTAAGGACCTTGGACTATATATATATATAAAATGTCTTCAGGAAATCCCTCCGCTCGAGCGCCCTTGGGGCAATCGCCCCCCCTACCAGCTTCTTCTCGCCCGACGTCCGGCGGCCCCCCGGCGCCCACCGCCCGTCTCCTTCGTTCTCCTCCTCCTCCCCTCTATGTCCGGTTCCTCCTCCTCTGTTCTCCAGCGGCCGGCGGCTAAGCCGATCGGCCTCGGACGCTCGCTAGGGTCCCCTCTGGCCCTTCCCCTCCCTCCGTCAACTGCGGCCCCCTACGCTGTCTCCGTCTCCGCGGCGGCCGCGGCACGCCTTCCCTCCGTCGGCGGCCCAGGACCACACCCCCCTCAGCGCGTTTCCCCTTCAGGCAGCGAACTCGGCGGCTTCCTCCCTCCGGGTGATCTTTCTGGCGTTCCCGGCAGGCCGGAGCTGCCGGCCACCGACGAGTTCTCGTCCGTCCCTGATCCCAAGACGCTGGCTTGCATTGGGGACCGTGCTGCATTGGGCCATGCATCGGGGGGAGCTGACAGCCTGGAATCACGTGGCCGCTCCCCAATTCCCGCCTGGAGGGTTGACCCAGGGCCCCACCTTGGGATGTGCTGGCCTGCGCGCTCATGCGCCAAAGGAGACCTCTCCTTGCCAGGTTGCGCATGCAACCGCTGGCCATGCTAGCCATGTTGTGCATGCAACCTCTGGCCATCCTTGCCATGTTGCTCCTGCAACCTCTGGCCATCCTTGCCATGTTGCGCTTGCAACCTCTGGCCAATGCAGTGGGGTCATGGGTTATCCGCCCACTGCTTACAGTGCGCATGCGCCAGCGGTTAATTTATGCGCCGCCCCACTCTATTCTCAACCCCTATGCGCCCCCTGCGGTGCTCCCATGCCCGCGGCGCAGCTCCTTGTAGACGGCTCCTCCCTCAAGACGCCTCCCCGCCCAGTGCAGTCGGTGTTATTGCCGGGAACGCCGGGGCACGTTTTTCGATGGAAAATACAGAAACTGAAACAGTTGTAAAGACAATATTTCAAATGCAATTCCTTAAAGAAGATTTTGCAACAGAGATCCAGAAGGATTCTGCAAATTACGAGATCTAAAAAGATATCGTAATTCACGAATAATCTAAAGAGATTTTCGTGATCGTAGCAAACTGACAGTAGTGCTTTCTAAAAAGAAGATACTGACAGAACTGCTAAAGGCAACAGAAGGGTGACAGGCGAGAGATGGAATTGCTGGGGTGAATGATCACCGTTGCTCAAAGCTTTATTCGCCCTCTGCGAACAGCTTCCAGGAACCAGCAAGGTTGACGGAAAACCTTGGAACACTCCTGCTCTTCTGACTCCTCGGAAGACGGCGAACTCCTCTGGCAATGGCTCTACTCTTCTCTCTTTTTCTGAAGTAACAGAACCCACGCGTACTAAAAAGTACTAGTGTTTGTGTTAAAAAACACGCTCACTACTCTGTTGTGTTAAAGAACACTTAGAGTTTTCTCTCTGGAATTTTGATTTCTCCAACACTGAGAGAGAGGAGAGAACCTGCATATATAGCCCACGGGACGGTTGCCAAGCAGTTGCCTGAACTTCAGGGTAGTGGCTGAACCACTCCTGAAAGTGCAGCAACTGCTGCAACCGTTCCCGCTCTAATATGCAGCCAGCCATACGCACATACGCACTCTACGCACACTGCGTACGCTGCGCACACTGCGCACTCTACGCACGCTGCGCACGCTGCGCACACTGCGCGTACTGGGCGTACTGGGCTGCGTACTGGGCTGCATAACTGGGCCAGCGTAACTGGGCTCGCGTAACGGGCCGCGCAACGTGGTCGCGCAAGTGGCTCGCGCAACGAGCGCAACTTAAGCGCACTATGCGTCTAGCGACGATGCTGACGTGCTAAGTGCAAAGTGCGCCAACAAAACGCCACATTACACCTCATGAGCCCGAGTCCGAGCCCGAGTCCGAGTCCGAGTCCGAGTCCGAGTCGCTAAGCTCCGTAGGAGCTTAGCTCCATGGAAATAAATTTCCAAGAGCAAAAAGCTTACAGCTTATTAATTGTTGATTAAGCCTTTATACCATTAATAATTAATCCCACATGACACACACCCATGTGCACTACATGTGCATCTCCATAAAGAGCAAAGACTCATATATATGGAGATACACATTCCTTTCTAGCCGATGTGGGACTAAAAACCAAAACTAAAGGCTAAAAACCCAACAATCCCCCACATATCTCTATATATATGAGTACGAGTGTTCCCCACAGTAACTGTCCATTATGTTTTTAGGATAGATGCCACTTAAGACTTGAATCTTCTCACGTGAGTCAAAAATCAAACTATAATACAAGAATGGACTAAGCCTTGAATTCTGCATCATAGCTGAAATTCTTTCCACTCACATAATGTAGTTACATGTACTTCTGGCTGCACATTTAAGGCCGTGTGCCAGCCTGGTTTCAGTGTATAATATTGGGCGTCTACAAGTTTACCCTCAAGAGACGGCCTGATATCTCTTTGTCCATACACTATAGGTGAGTTCTTTATTAAAGAGATATGGCATGAAGCGTCCAACGCTTCCTTTGCGGTGCTACGCCGCTATGACATGGCCTTAAGCCGAGGACCTTACCCCGAATCACCGGGAACCTCATCGTAGTGTCATACTACCCGTAGCATGAGGTCTAGCCCCTTTGTAGTGCCGAACTACCCAGCATGAAGCCTTACGCTTCTGTGCGGTGTTACTCCGCTACGACATGGCTTGCAAGGCCGAGGCTTTATCCCTAGCCGGGTTTACCTCATTGTGGTATCGTGCCACCCGTAACATGAGGAACACCTCCTCTTTGTAGTGCTGACTACATCCCTCTTTAATTCAATATACAGCATTAGGCCAACTGCCTATTTGCGGTGCTATGCCGCTGTGACTTGGCTAACATAGCCGAGGCTTTACCTCCTTCGAGAACCTCATGGTGGAGTCACCGCCACACATAGCATGGAGTCACACTCCTTGTAGTGCTGTGCTACCATGCTTCCTGTAAAGCATACCAGACATTCCAAATGCCTGAGAACTCATTAAGGTATTTAAGCCAACCTTTCACAGGACCTGTTTTCCGCAGAAAACAACAGTAGACAACAGTGGTTATAGGTCCGTAACCTCTCCATGCCCAATAGAACATGTACCCACCGTTCCTGATATTCTTCCGATTAGTGGTCCTCCCTTGAACCAAAAGCTAGATGCCTAGTAGATAAATCTTTGAACTAATAGCATAAAACTTTATGGTAGGAATACAATAATACAATATCAGAATGCCTTCAAGCCCATTTTACAAGCTGTGTCATTGACCAGCTGGCGCTTGAGGCCCTTGGTGAACGGATCCGCCAGGTTCTCCTGACTCCGAACATCAATTACTGCAATAACACCTCTCTTGATAAGATCGTGTACTGCCCTGTGCTTCAACCGCACAGTCCTCTTCTTTCCGTTGAAAAGGTCATTTGATGCCACCGCCGCAGTCGCCTGGTTGTCGCAGTATATCGGTATCGCCGGTATTTGCGCCCCAACCACTGGAAGATCATACATGAGCTCCCGAAGCCATTCTGCTTCCTCGGCTGCGGTATCAAGTGCAAAGAACTCAGATTCCATGGATGACCGCGAGAGCATAGTCTGCTTCTTTGACTTCCACGATATAGCAGCTCCACCCATTGTGAAAATGTATCCACCTGTGGACCTCTCGCTCTCCACCTCTGAGCACCAACTGGCATCACTGAAGCCTTCCACTACCGACGGATCTCCGCTGTAGTACAGTGCATATGTCTGAGTCTTCTTGAGATATCTCATAACCCGTTCTACAGCTTTCCAGTGTTCAACACCTGGATTGCTCGTAAAACGACTCAGCATTCCCATGGCGAAAGCTATGTCAGGCCTTGTGGCAGTAGTAGCATACATCAAACTCCCGATTACGCTTGCATACTCCAGCTGCCTGACGTTTTCCCCTGAATTAGGCTTCAGCTTCAGATCACACCTGTACGGCGTATCGATCCCTGGAAGATCCCGATACCCATAACGAGTGATCATTTTCTCAATATAATGAGACTGTGACAGCGCTAGTCCAGTGTCTGTCCGGATGATCTTGATCCCTAAGATCACATCAGCTTCCCCCAAGTCCTTCATACTGAACTTGCTTGAGATAAATTTCTTTGTCTCCGTGACACATCTAATATCCGTACCTAGGATAAGCATGTCGTCCATGTACAGACAAACGATCACACCTCTTCCATCAGCGAACTTCGTGTAAACACACTTGTCCGTATCGCTGACCATGTAGCCATTTGACCTTATAACTTTGTCAAATTTCTCATGCCACATCTTGGGAGCCTGTTTAAGACCGTACAAGGATTTCACCAACTTGCAGACTTTGTCTTCAAGACCCCTGATGACAAATCCCTCTGGCTGTTGCATGTAAATCTCTTCGGTCAGCTCGCCATTTAGGAAAGCCGTATTCACATCCATCTGATGTATCACCATCTTATTTATTGCTGCGAGAGCAATCAACATTCTGATGGTGGTCATCCGGGCTACTGGAGCATATGTGTCAAAGTAGTCAATCCCCTGCTTCTGAGAAAACCCCTTGGCTACCAACCTAGCCTTGAACTTGTCAATAGTTTCGTCTGCTTTCATCTTCTTCTTGAAGATCTATTTGCATCCGATGGGTTTCGCTCCTTCAGGAAGATCAACCAACACCCAAGTGTTATTTGAGGTGATGGAATCAATCTCATTGTCAATCTCCTCCTTCCAGAAAACTGCGTCTCTGGTCTTCATTGCCTCATCGTAGGTAAGCGGATCTGCTTCCACATGATAGGTGACAAAGTCACTTCCGAAGTCCTTCGGCCTCCTCACACGCTTAGCTGACGGCTCAGCTTGTTCTGGTTCAACCGTTGTTTCAACAACAACATCTTCTTGGACCACATCTTCATTGAAGACTTCAGTTTCTTGTGCACCCTCATTATTCTCCGGAACATCCGGAAGAACAATATTCTTGTGCCTTGCAAACTTGTCTTCAAAATATTCTGCATCGCGAGATTCAATGATATGACTTGACTCAATATCAAGAAATCTCCGAGCATCACTCTTCTCGGCATACCCCAAGAAGATCGTCTTTGTAGTCCTTGTCCCAAGTTTCTGAATCTTTAGATCTGGAAGCTTGACATATGCCAGACACCCCCACACTCGAATGACATTCAAGTTAGGTCTGACCTTGATCCAGAGTTCATGAGGAGTAACGTCTGAAGTTGCATGAGGCACTCTATTTAGAATATAAGTGGCCGTCAATGCAGCTTCTCCCCAGTAGCACTTAGGAAGGCCAGCAGTCAACAACATTAAATTTATCATTTCTGTCAACGTCCTGTTCTTCCTCTCAGCTACTCCGTTTGATTGAGGAGAGTACGGAGCCGTAGTCTCATTGACAATTTCATGTTCCTTACAGAACGATGCGAATTCATGAGACCTGTACTCCCCACCTCGATCACTTCTTATCATTTTGAGTTGTTGTCCAGTCTGCCGCTCAGCTTCGGCTCTGAACTCCTTGAACTTCTCGAATGCTTCGTCTTTAGCCTTCAGCAAGTAGACGAACGCATACTTTGAGAAGTCGTCGATGAAGGTTATGAAATACTTCATCCCGGCCTTTGTAGAGAACTGTTTGAAGTCACAGATATCTGAGTGTACCAACTCCAGAAGATCTGTACTTCGATTAACCCGAGGAAAGGGTTTCCTTGTGATCTTCGTTTGAGCACAAACTTCACATTTCTCTACCTTACCCCCACACTTGGAGATAAGTCCTAGACTAGACATTCTGTTTATTCGTTTACAATGAACATGTCCTAGCCTATTATGCCACAACTCAAGAGTATAAGCAGAAGGAGTGATTTCATTAATTACATTAATTACATTGGACTGATTTACAAGCTGAATCTTGAACATTCCTTCGGTATAAAAAGCTTTCCCGAAATATGTTCCCTTGATAGACATCACCATCTGACCAGCATTGATGTCCATCCTGAGGCCTGCATTGCAGAGTAAGCCTCCCGAGATCAGGTTCTTGGCGATAGCAGGTACGTGCTTCATGCCTTGAAGCGTCAGAGACTTGCCAGAAGTCAGCTTCAGAATAACCGTCCCGATCCCTAGAACTTCACCTTGTGCTTGGTTCGCCATCACAACCGCTTCAGAAGTGGGTGTGTAGGTGGTGAACCACTCCTTACTGGAACAGACATGGCAGGTGGCTCCAGTATCTACCCACCAGTCTGAATCAGATCCTACAGCATCAACCTGTCCAATCATAGCAATTACATCAGTAATCATTGAGACTTTGCTAGGCTCACCTTGCTCTGATTTCTTGGCCGGTGCTGTGCATTCACTTTTGAAATGGCCCAACTGGCCACACTTGAAACAAGGCATCTTTGCCTTAGATTTCTTTGACTTGAAAGAAGTTCCCTTAACATTCAAGTTGTTAGGGTTCTTCTTCTTCTTCTGGAAATCTGCACGCTTTTCTTTTCCCTTTGGTTCCTTGGTCTGAACCAGATTGGCGTTAGCCAATTGCTTGGACAGTGTGTCCACCTTCAGTTGAGCCCGCATCTGGTCCTCAACATAGATTTCCTGTAGGAGATCTTCAAGGGTGATCTCTAACTTCTTCCTATGCATGTTTGCATAGAACTTGCTCCACCCAGCGGGGAGCTTTGAGACAATCCCTCCAACAACAAACTTGTCGGGGAGGGGCATAGCCTCGTCTTCCAATTTCTGTCGCAACTTCAGAAATTCTTTGACCTGCGGCAGCATGGACTTCTCGTCCTCAAAGAGCCATTTGTGATATTTTTCAACCACAAATATTTTGCTCCTGTTCTTGTCTTCTTCGTACAGTTTTTCCAGAGAATCCCATATGTCTCTGGCAATTGGTTTCTTACTGTAGGATTCGGCTAGAGAATCCTCCATAGCATTCAGGATAAGCAACCTGCAAATGCTATTTTTCCTTCTCCACTTGGCCTGAAGTTTAGTAGCCGCAGTGATTGCGGCAGCAGACCCTGTATCTGGAACAGTAGGTTCCTCTTCAAGCAATACGTGATCAACGTCTCTAAGTTGAAGAGTGAGATAAACCTTCCTCTTCCAGACTTGATAATGCTCTCCATCAAACTTTTCTAATTTGCAAAAGTCAGTATTGAGGAGTGAAGCATTAATATTTTCCATCGTAGCAATAAAGCTTTGAGATTGTTATTGCCGGGAACGCCGGGGCACGCTTTTCGATAGAAAATACAGAAACTGAAACAGTTGTAAAGACAATGTTTCAAATGCAATTCCTTAAAGAAGGTTTTGCAACAGAGATCCAGAAGGATTCTGCAAATTACGAGATCTAAAAAGATATCGTAATTCACGAATAATCTAAAGAGATTTTCGTGATCGTAGCAAACTGGCAGTAGTGCCTTCTAAAAAGAAGATACTGACAGAACTGCTAAAGGCAACAGAAGAGTGACAGGCGAGAGATGGAATTGCTGGGGTGAATGATCACCGTTGCTCAAAGCTTTATTCGTCCTCTGCGAACAGCTTCCAGGAACCAGCAAGGCTGACGGAAAACCTTGGAACACTCCTGCTCTTCTGACTCCTCGGAAGACGAAGTGCAAAGTGCGCCAACAAAACGCCACATTATGCCTCATGAGCCCTTGAGCCCGAGTCCGAGCCCGAGCCCGAGTCCGAGTCCGAGTCCGAGTCTGAGTCGCTAAGCTCCGTAGGAGCTTAGCTCCATGGAAATAAATTTCCAAGAGCAAAAAGCTTACAGCTTATTAATTGTTGATTAAGCCTTTATACCATTAATAATTAATCCCACATGGCACACACCCATGTGCACTACATGTGCATCTCCATAAAGAGCAAAGACTCATATATATGGAGATACACATTCCTTTCTAGCCGATGTGGGACTAAAAACCAAAACTAAAGGCTAAAAACCCAACAGTCGGCTCCCCCCTTCTTTCCCTGCCGCTCTTCCCTCCGCGTACCCCAGCCCCTGGCGATGCGACGGGCCGACCGACCTCCGTGCACATTACCGGGGGCAAGCTCCATCATCGATCCGGCCGTCGCCGGCCTCGGGTTTCCCCCTCCCCGTCCTCCCCCCGTTACCCCTATCTCCCCCGCCCGTCTCATCAGCGCCCTCATCGTTCCGCTCCGGCTTGGACTAGGGCACAGTTGGCCCTCGTTGGCCTAAGCGGCCCGGTATCGCCCAGAAACTCCGGTGGACCCCCGGACAGGCCCCCGACCTGCTACCCGGCCCGGGCGTTGCCTCTCCGCTCCGGTGGCCGCTGGTCGCTGGCCCAGTCGAGCCTACCCCGGCCATCGAAGCTACGGGGTCTGCGGTTGGCCGCCCATCTCCCCCAGATTTGGGTGCGATCTCGTATTCTATTCTATCAGGCCCGACGCTGCCTTGGACTAGCGCCCGTCTCGACGAAGCATGCGCCCACCTGGTCTCCGCAGGATATGTGCCAAACTCCTAGGGTCTTGCCTCCGACCCCACTCTTCCCAATCAAGATCCCCCGCCTGCGGGCCATACGCCTGTCCCACTGGGGCATGCGCCCACCCCCCGGGGACAGGCAACTTCCCCCGGATCTCCAGGAATTGTGCCGGTTTCCATCCGGCGGAGATCTGCTCCTGCCCTCCAGCAGCGGGACCATGCGCCTTCTCTATCATCGCTCCTTGGTCCTCAGCCTGTGGGCGCAATGTCTCTTGCACCCGGCTCATGCGCCCTCCCAACTGTCATCGCTGGTCAGGCGTCCCCTCCAGGCTCTATCGCCCCCCAGTCTCTGGCAGCATCCTCTTTTCTCGCATTAGTCGCGGGCGCCCGATCTACCTTCCCCGTCGCCCCCTCGGCTATGGCGCCACCTGTTACTTCCAACGCAGCGGCTCTTCGTCCTGATCGCGGTAGACTGCTTGAAACCCCAGAGTGGGAGATCGAACTCCTGGACATGGAATTCAAGACTCCCTCCGACGGTCTAGACATCCGTATTCCATTCTCACCCGCCGAAATCTCATCGCTCTCCTCATCCTTCGCAAAGTCGTTCGTGCTGAAATTTTTTGCTGGCTGCCCTAAAACCGCGATAGTCAAGAAAACTATTGCCGGATGGGGCCTTTCTGCAGCTTACCGGGTCGCTCCGCTTGACCCCAAACACCTGTACCTCCATCTCTTCCCCCCGGTCGACTTCTCCAAAGTTTGGGCCAAAGGTTCAACCAGAATCGCGTCCCAGATTGTTAAAATCATCAAATGGTCTCCGGACTTTAGCACCAAAGTCGATTCTACGATCGTTGCGGCATGGATCACCCTACCCAATCTCTCCCTAGTCTGCTTTGCGCCTGCTGCGCTGAAGCGCATTTCCAGCTCCTTCGGGACGCTGGTGGCGATAGCCGAAGAAACAAAAAACCTCTCCAAAGGCAACTACGCGAAGATATGTGTCGAACTCGGCCTTGCTCACGACCCCCCACCCAGATTCAACTTGAGCTAGGAGGTCGGACGCACGATCAAACGCTCGTGTACGACAACAACATCTTATTTTGCAAACACTGTCAAATGAGAGGACACCCCTTTAAATACTATTTCAGAGCTCACCCGGAGATGAAGAAGGCAGGCACTCGTAAACTACAAACTCAGAAGGCGGTTCCCACTGCTACCACATCCCCAACCCACCATCAACTCGATCTCCCCCTCACCTCCAACAACAGAAGCATGTCCCCCTCTCCCAGCCCGTTGCGGCCACCAGACAGCGCCATCATCCCTTACATCCCCCCAAATATAACCTTCAACAACCCATTCACCATCCTCGTATCTCTCCCATCAGAGATCAATCCGGAGTGCCCCCCACCCCCATGCTCAAGCGCAGATGTCGACCACGGCCAGAAGGAAGATAACCTCCCGGCAAATGAGGAGGAGGAACAACCTACTCTCATCATCTCCCCAGAGCAACCTTCCTCAGACATTGCCTCACACAACTTTGACATCACCAGCGAGGCCCATAGACCATGCTTTGACCTCGCTGCGATGGACAGGTTCCACCAAGCGAAGGATGCTGGTTTCCTGGACCACACTAACCCCCTTAGTGCGCTGGCAGAAACTGTCCCAGAAGCCTCCCCCTTGCCGCTGGAGGCCTCCGCCAGCCGTCAACAAAGCTCGCCTATCTCGGAGATGAAACCCCCCAATCCTAGCCATAGTGCCCCCAAAAAACCACAAGAAGAAGAAAAAATGTGACACAGATTCGTCATCGGCCATGACCATTAGGGCTGCCGCGAAGCTCACCAACCACCCATCCCTCCCTTCCAATGCTTAACATCCTTTCTTGGAACGTTCGGGGTCTGGCCAATAAACCAACGCTGTATAGAATCATCAGCCTCAAGAAGATTCATAAGATCGACATTTTAGTTATCATCGAACCAAAAATTCCTCAAAAAAGACTTAAAGCCATCCAACTTCAGCTTGGATTTCAGGCCGCGGTCGCCGGTTGCAACGACTTTTGGATCCTCTTCGCTACCGATATCAGGTTCGGCATCGCACAAGACTCTGGACAGGCTCTCTCCTGCTGGGTGGAACATCTGCTTCTCCCCACCCGCTCTCTCCTCTCTGCGGTCCACGGTAGCTGCGACCTCCCGGAGCGCAGGATCCTATGGAACACATTGTTGGAAACTTACCCACCTAGCAACAACCTCCCGTGGCTGTGCATTGGCGACTTCAACACCATCTCCTGCAGCGAAGAGAAGTCAGGGGGGCTCCCGCCCCCACAGCAGGCCATGAATGATCTCAACAACTTTATCTTTAATGCCCACTTAATCACCCTTTCTTTCACCGACAATGCTTTCACTTGGTGCAACATGTAGGAAGATGCTAGAAGACAATACTCTCGTCTCGATCGTACCTTCACCAATAATTGGTGGAACGACATGGGCCTCACCACCAAATTATCCCACCTCAACACTACTGAATCGGACCACTCTCCCCTTCTGATTGAGCTCAGGAGCAGAAACAACCCCATCAAAAAAGCTTTTCGGTTCCTGGACTTCTGGAGGCATCACCCGCAATTCAGAAATACCGCCACATCCGCGTCGGTCTCTGTGGACGACCCGGAACCCCTCACTAGGATCGCAGCGAGACTCAAAGCCACCAGGAAGGCCCTCTCTTCGTGGAGCAAGTTCGCTTTCGATAATATTTTTCAAGCGGTCAAAACGGTGGAGGATGATGTCAACCGTGCAGAGATCCAGTTTACCATGGACAGATCCTCGCAGGCCCGGTCCACTCTCAATTTGGCCAGAGCTATTCTTAAGTCACGTTTGAAGGTGGAGACAGCATTCTGGAAGCAGAAGGCCAGATTGAAATGGGACTCTGATGGAGACCGTAACTCGATCTACTTTCTGTCACGCCCCAGTACCGAATACGGAGACGGACTAGGCCAGCTACTCCATATGAGGTACGTAACGTAATACGGCGATCGTGGCTGTCGAAAGACTAGGGGGTACATGCTACAATCAAGTCTCCTATGGTCCCACAGAGTTCTATGTCTCAATCAATCAAGTCACATCAGCAATTAAATGAACATTAGAGATAAAGCAGTAAGGCGTCCCCGACGCTTCATCAAAATGATCATGAGAGACTAGCTTTATAATTTAGCTATCTCAGAGAGTCAGGAGTACAAAATTATACACAGCTGCAGTCTGTTTCTTTACAATTCTGTATTGACACAAAATATCAAGTAATCCGGCTAACAGGTGCTGGTGGCTAAACACCGCACAAAGTAAAGGCAGGAGTGGTGGAGAAGAAATCCACTCGAGTCCCCGAACCGCCATGCTCCTAGTATGCACCATGGATGTCAGGAAGGAAGATCGTGTCCTCCGGCTCAGCTACGAGATCTGGCCAAACAAAACCAGCGGGGTCAGCCCCGAATAGCAAGTACCGCCAAAGGGGCACAAGAGTTAAGATTAAAAACCCAGTTAATAGAATGATTGACAACAGTAATACTTAGGCTACTATTATAGGGTAACGCAACATCCTCGAACCCATATGGCACCCTTACAACCAAACAAGGACAAAAAGTGCCGCATGGAGTTGGGACGTGTCGTACTCATAACTTTCACATAAGTTAAAAGGTATAAACAATAAAATCTCCTGATCGTGACTTCGGTCGATAGCCTATCGCAGCACAATAACCAACCCAACAATCAAACAAGAACATGGGTTGGATCATGTACCATGATAGACCATGTTCCTCAGTCATTCACAGAAGTAGCACTTCACAACCAGAATAAGTCTTCCGTTCATAACTTCGGTCCACAGCCTATCGCAGCACAATAACCAACCCAACAATCAAACAAGAACATGGGTTGGATCACGTACCATGACAGTCCGCTTCCCTCAGTTATTCACGAAAGGTAATATGATACAAGCAAGTCGTTTTTACGGCCAATCAAGTCTACGAGTTTCTAGTGGGACGAGGTTATCCTCGCATCATGTTATTTAGAAATCCTCAGATCGTATCTTTCCAGCAAGGCTAGCCAACCCAGGGGTTCGCGTAGACATGTGTTATTGGGCACAGGTCCCTCGTAAGGCCACCTTGCCAAAACATAAAATATATATCATGAATTAATCGGATACAGTCATCCACTCGTTGCAGATGACACAGTATCCGTGGAGACCAGCCGGCGCGTCAAGACAATATCTCAAGGCAGCTGGTGTAACACGATCTCGAGATTCTGCCCTCCCCATGCATCTAGTATATTTAGTTGCCTAGTTTAACCCTAGGTGAAATCTTGGACGCACATGCTGTGGCCTGCATGATTATCATCCTAAAAGTCGTACTCAAGTACGAGTACCCCAAAGAGGATCCATGTCAATCAGTATGTCAACATGTTCTACCCTCCTTAGTGTAATGCATCATTGCAAATACGCCACGTGGAGTTACGAGTCATTTGTCGAGCATGAACAAGAACTGGGATATTCAGATACATGTATCAGGTAGGAATACTTTGTTCACCGGGGTCACATTAGTGCTCATATCATGCTCAGGACAAAAGGCGTAAGGATATATAGCATACACAAACATTTACATATATATATAAGAAATATATAATAAAAATAATATAAAATATAGGGGAGTCCAGGTCAGAGTGCGCAGGGTCAGAATACGCAGGATCAGATCGCGCAGGGTCAGGTTGCGCAGGGTCAGACTGCGCAGGGTTAGACTGCGCAGGGTCAGGCTGCGCAGGGTCAGGTTGCGCAGGGTCAGACTGCACAGGGTCAGACTGCGCAGGATCAGATCGCGCAGGGTCAGGTTGCGCAGGGTCAGACTGCGCAGGGTTAGACTGCGCAGGATCAGATTGCGCAGGGTTAGACTGCGCAGGATCAGATTGCGTAGGGTCACGAGAGAGCTGCGCCCTTCGCTAAAAAGCGCTGGGCCAAGGGGCTGCGCCCTTCGCTAAAAAGCGCTGGGCCAAGGGGCTGCGCGCGCCAACTGCTACAGGGTCATCTTCTTCTCTTGGCTGAGAGCAAGAACACCATGAGCTCTAGAACTTCTAAGGTCCATAAAATCCTCATCCTAAGCCCAAATTGGGACTTCAATAGGTCAAAATGGGGTAGAACAAAATTCTCTACAACATGAAACAATCAAAACTCAAAAAAAAAATGAAGTTTGCTAGATCAAAACCAAAGAAATCTGAAAATGGTTAAAACTTAGATCTACAAAAATCAAAGCTTCAAAATGAAAATTTTCAAGTTCTAAACTAGTATAGATTGAGGAGAAGAACATATTTTGACAAATAATTTTGTAAGAAAAACATTAGCAAAAATTTATGGATCCATCTCTTGAGCAAGTTGGTACTTGCCTTGGTTGGTGGAGAAAAATAAAGGAGAGGAAAATAAATGAGAGGAGAGAGAATGAGATGGGTTATTATATAGAATCTTGAACCCATGGGTTCATGATGAACCATTGGTGAACCAAAAATAGGTTACCCAAATGAGCCAAAACTGTAGGCCCAAATGTAAAAAATAATTTACGAAATATTATTTTGTAGAATATTTTGGGAAAGGCATGAAGAAATACAGCATAATAAATATCGTATAAATACAAGGTAAATACAATTTATCGGTTTACGTATTAAAATACGTATTCCAGGATCGGGGGGTGACATCTCTACCCTTCTTAGAAAAATTCCGTCTTCGGAATTCCAGCCAAGACAGGATAGTGAAATCAGGACAAGCAAGGCACAATCATATACAAGTTAACTATCATAGCAGTTATTATCATACATCACAAAGTGCAAAACAAGCAGGTGCAGATAAGCATGGAATCATGTCAATAAGGCATAAAAATATACCTCATTAGTCAAACAAATGCGAATACCGAGATCTGATCTCGTCCTCGCGCTCCCAAGTTGACTCTCCCAAAGAGTGATGGTTCCAAGAAACACGGACAAGGCTTATCGTCCGATTCTTGAGTACCTTCTCTCGCCGGTCCAAAATAGACACGGGTTGTTCCTCGTAAGTTAGGTCGGTACCAACGACTAACTCAGAATGATAGAGGACATGACTCGGATTCGGGACATACCCACGTAATTGGGATACATGAAACACATCATGTATGTCAGTTAACGATGGCGGAAGGGCAAGTCGATAAGCCACATCGCCTACCCGAGCTAGAATCTTAAAAGGACCAACGTATCTTGGACTAAGCTTTCCTCGGGTTCCAAATCTGATGATACCCCGAGTAGGCGAAATCTGCAGAAACACTTGGTCGCCAACTCTAAACTCTAGAGGCCTACGATGCTGATCTGCCCAATGACGATGTCGGTCATGTGCAACTCGAAGGCGCTCTCTGACCAACTTAACTATCTCCACAGTCTGCGTGATCATCTCTGGCCCCAACAACTTCCGTTCTCCGATGTCGTCCCATGCCAAAGGGGACCTGCACTTCCTTCCGTACAATGCTTCGAACGGGGCCATCTGAATGCTAGCCTGATAGCTGTTGTTATAGGAGAACTCCACTAGATGAAGGTGATCCTCCCAAGATCCGCCAAAATCCAAGGTACAAGCCCGCAACATATCTTCTAACGTCTGAATGGTTCTTTCTGATTGCCCGTTAGTTTGTGGGTGATAAGCAGTACTGAATCTTAACTTGGTTCCCAAACTTTGGTGTAAGCTCCGCCAAAAATGGGAAGTAAACCGCGTATCCCGATCTGATACTATACTAACTGGAACACCGTGCTGCCTCACTATCTGCTTCATGTACATTTCTGCTAACTGCTCAGTGGTCTGTCCAACTCGGAAGGGAAGGAAATGAGCGACCTTCGTGAGTCGATCTACTATTACCCAGACTGCATTCTTACCAGTCGGGGATCTAGATAAACCGGTCACAAAATCTATCGTGATGTGCTCCCATTTCTATTCTGGGATAGGAAGCGGCTGTAGCAACCCTGCTGGTCTCTGCTGCTCGGCCTTCACCTGCTGACATGTCAGACACTTGGATACAAATCTCGCTATCTCTCTTTTCATGCCATTCCACCAAAAGTACTGCCTGATATCTCGATACATCTTCGTTCCTCCTGGATGAATGGAGTAAATAGAACTATGAGCTTCGGACATAACTTCTTGTCGAAGGTCTCCACTCGGTACACAGAGTCTGTTTCCAAACCTGAGCGTACCATCTTCATGAATCACTAACTCCTTCCTACGGCCTGATTCACACTCCGACCGCAATTTCTGAATTTGTGGATCTCCTGCTTGTGCCGCCCTTATCCTCTCTACTAAGGTTGACTGAACCTGCATACTGGTCATTCTTCCTATATCCCTTGGCAAAACTACTTCGATTCCCATACTCTGAAGGTCTTCTAAAATATGCTTCTGCGAGGTCAAGATAAAGGCACTGTCTCTCCTACTCAGTGCATCTGCAACTATATTCGCCTTGCCTGGATGATACTGAAGATCTAAATCAAAATCCTTCAGCAGTTCTAACCATCTCCTTTGCCTCATGTTCAAATCTCGCTGCGTGAACACGTATTTCAAACTCTTATGTTCAGTATAGATCTCTACCCGATCCCCGTATAAATAATGCCTCCACAACTTGAGTGAAAACACCACAGCTGCTAACTCCAAATCGTGAGTCGGGTAATTCTTCTCATGGTCTCGAAGCTGTCGAGACGCATATGCTATCACCTTTCCATGCTGCATCAATACACATCCAAGACCCTTCCTTGATGCGTCACAATATACTGTAAAGCCTCCTGCTCCTACGGGAAGCGTCAAGATCGGGGCTGAGATCAATCTCTTCTTCAATTCTTCAAATGATGCCTGACAGCTAGCTGACCAAACAAACTCTACGTCCTTGTGCGTCAAACGCATTAAGGGCGCAGAGATCCTGGCAAAGTCCGCCACGAACCTTCTGTAGTAACCAGCTAATCCTAAGAAACTTCGCACTTCCGCAACCGTTCTCGGGACCGGCCAATGCTCTACGGCCTCAATCTTCTTCGGATCTACTGACACTCCTGCTCCAGAAATTACATGTCCCAGGAACGAAATATGGTCTAACCAGAATTCATACTTGTCGAGCTTTGCATAAAGTTGATGCTCCCTCAATGTCTGTAAGACAGTCCTAAGATGTTTCTCATGCTCCTCTTCACTGTTGGAATAGACAAGAATGTCATCTATGAACACCACCACAAATTTATCCAAATACGGCAGAAAGATACGGTTCATTAAATCCATGAATACTGCGGGGGCGTTGGTTAGTCCAAAGGGCATTACTAAAAACTCATAGTACCCGTATCTAGATCTGAATGCTGTCTTCGGTATGTCTTGCTCCCGGACTCTTACTTGATAGTATCCCGACCGAAGATCGATCTTAGAAAAGACGTTGGCCTTGCTTAACTGGTCAAACAGGTCATCAAAATACCTCGGGTTCAAGCGACGGAACCTTCCTGATGCTCCCGAGTCAACCTCGGCACTCCTCTCAAGAGCTAACTGAATCCCTTGGTTCAGCAACACGTTCTGCTCCTGCTGCTGAGTCTGTTGCTATTGGTGAGTGACAAGAATCCCCCGGATGATCTCCAGGAGTGCTACGACATTTGGTACTGCCGTCGCTGTTGGTGCTGCAGGAGTTTCAATAACCTGTGGCTGCACTGCCTCTGGTTTCATTTCCGCTCGTGCCTGCCCTGGGGAAGGTTCTTTCCCCTGTTGGTGCCCAGTCGAGCCATGCTCTCGCTGCTCTTCCTTATGGGCCTCATTCGCCACTGAGAATGAAGCACCCCTATAGAGAAAGATATAAGATTATCAAGTCCGAACGAGGAAGATTTCGAGGATACAAGTCAGGTCAGAGATCAAGGCAAGGACAGAGAATTCGAAACAAAATTTCATGGGGAACAAGTTTTGATTGAGACTCCTAATAATTTCGCAATACCCCACAAGTCTGAAAAATAGACCTGCATGGGCCACCACTAAAACCTTGTCACGCCCCAGTACCGAAATACGGAGACGGACTAGGCTAGCTACTCCATATGAGGTACATAACGTCATACGGCGATCGTGGCTATCGAGAGACTAGGGGGTACATGCTACAATCAAGTCCCCTGTGGTCCCACAGAGTTCTATGTCTCAATCAATCAAGTCACATCAGCAATTAAATGAACATTAGAGATTAAGCAGTAAGGCGTCCCCGACGCTTCATCAAAATGATTATGAGAGACTAGCTTTATAATTTAGCTATCTCAGAGAGTCAGGAGTACAAAATTATACACAGCTGCAATCTGTTTTTTTACAATTCTGTACTGACACAAAATATCAAGTAATCCGGCTAACAGGTGCCGGTGGCTAAACGCCGCACAAAGTAAAGGCAGGAGTGGTGGAGAAGAAACCCACTCGAGTCCCCGAACCGCCATGCTCCTAGTATGCACCATGGATGTCAGGAAAGAAGATCGTGTCCTCCGGCTCAGCTACGAGATCTGGCCAAACAAAACCAGCGGGGTCAGCCCCGAATAGCAAGTACCGCCAAAGGGGCACAAGAGTTAAGATTAAAAACCCAGTTAATAGAATGATTGACAATAGTAATACTTAGGCTACTATTATAGGGTAACGCAACATCCTCGAACCCATATGGCACCCTTACAACCAAACAAGGACAAAAGGTGCCGCATGGAGTCGGGACGTGTCGTACTCTATAACTTTCACATAAGTTAAAAGGTATAAACAATAAAATCTCCTGATCGTGACTTCGGTCGATAGCCTATCGCAGCACAATAACCAACCCAACAATCAAACAAGAACATGGGTTGGATCATGTACCATGATAGACCATGCTCCTCAGTCATTCACAGAAGTAGCACTTCACAACCAGAATAAGTCTTCCGTTCATAACTTCGGTCCACAGCCTATCGCAGCACAATAACCAACCCAACAATCAAACAAGAACATGGGTTGGATCACGTACCATGACAGTCCGCTTCCCTCAGTTATTCACGGAAGGTAATAGGATACAAGCAAGTCGTTTTCATGGCCAATCAAGTCTACGAGTTTCTAGTGGGACGAGGTTATCCTCGCATAATGTTATTTAGAAATCCTGAGATCGTATCTTTCCAGCAAGGCTAGCCAACCCAGGGTTTCGCGTAGACAGGTGTTATTGGGCACAGGTCCCTCGTAAGGCCACCTTGCCAAAACATATAATATATATCATGAATTAATCGGATACAGTCATCCACTCGTTGCAGATGATACAGTATCCGTGGAGACCAGCCGGCGCGTCAAGACAATATCTCAAGGCGGCTGGTGTAACACGATCTCGGGATTCTGCCCTCCCCATGCATCTAGTATATTTAGTTGCCTAGTTTAACCCTAGGTGAAATCTTGGACGCACATGCTGTGGCCTGCATGATTATCCTCCTAAAAGTCGTACTCAAGTACGAGTACCCCAAAGAGGATCCATGTCAATCAGTATGTCAACATGTTCTACCCTCCTTAGTGTAATGCATCATTACAAATATGCCACGTGGAGTTACGAGTCATTTGTCGAGCATGAACAAGAACTGGAACATTTAGGTACATGTATCAGATAGAAACACTTTGTTCACCGGGGTCACATTAGTGCTCATATCATGCTCAGGACAAAAGGCGTAAGGATATATAGCATACACAAACATTTACATATATATATATAAGCAATATATAATAAAAATAATATAAAATATAGGGGAGTCCAGGTCAGAGTGCGTAGGGTCAGAATGTGCAGGATCAGATCGCGCAGGGTCAGGTTGCGCAGGGTCAGACTGCGCAGGGTTAGACTATACAGGGTCAGGCTGCGCAGGGTCAGGTTGCGCAGGGTCAGACTGCGCAGGGTTAGACTGCGCAGGATCAGATCGCGCAGGGTCAGGTTGCGCAGGGTCAGACTGCGCAGGGTTAGACTGCATAGGATCAGATTGCGCAGGGTCACGAGAGAGCTGCGCCCTTCGCTAAAAAGCGCTGGGCCAAGGGGCTGCGCCCTTCGCTAAAAAGCGCTGGGCCAAGGGGCTGCGCGCGCCAACTGCTACAGGGTCATCTTCTTCTCTTGGCTGAGAGCAAGAACACCATGAGCCCTAGAACTTCTAAGGTCCATAAAATCCTCATCCTAAGCCCAAATTGGGACTTCAATAGGTCAAAATGGGGTAGAACAAAATTCTCTTCAACATGGAACAATCAAAACTCAAAAAAAATAAAGTTTGCTAGATCAAAACCAAGGAAATCCAAAAATGGTTAAAACTTAGATCTACAAAAATCAAAGCTTCAAAATGGAAATTTTTAAGTTCTAAACTAGTATAGATTGAGGAGAAGAACATATTTTGACAAATAATTTTGTAAGAAAAACATTAGCAAAAATTTATGGATCCATCTCTTGAGCAAGTTGGTACTTGCCTTGGTTGGTGGAGAAAAATAAAGGAGAGGAAAATAAATGAGAGGAGAGAGAATGGGATGGGTTATTATATAGAATCTTGAACCCATGGGTTCATGATGAACCATTGGTGAACCAAAAATAGGTTACCCAAATGAGCCAAAACTGTAGGCCCAAATACAGAAAATAATTTACGAAATATTATTTTGTCGAATATTTTGGGAAAGGCATGAAGAAATACAGCATAATAAATATCGTATAAATACAAGGTAAATACAATTTATCGGTTTACGTATTAAAATACGTATTCCAGGATCGGGGAGTGACACTTTCACTCTTGTGTCAAGGGCCGCAGGCACCAGCTTCATCTACACCAAATTTGCGACATGAACGGAAACCGGTTAGATGACCAGAGCCGCATTCAAGAGGAGGCCGCCAACTTCTACACCAATCTATTCTCCAAAGAAGCCATCACCAAGGATGATGAGTTCCTGGCTAAGGTCCCCAATTTGATCTCCGACGGGGATAACGAGCAGCTTCTCACTGCCTCCTCTGCTGAGGAACTTAAGAATGCGGTCTGGGACCTCGATGACACTAGCGCTCCCGGACCGGATGGATTCTCAGGTGTTTTCTTCAGATCTTGCTGGGATCTGATCGCAGCAGACTTCCTCGAGGCCACCGTCGCTTTCTTTCAAGGGGCCACCTACCCTAAATCTATCTCCAGTGCCAACCTAATCCTCATACCCAAAAAAGATAATTCGGAGACCTTTAAAGACTTTAGACCCATCATCCTGTGCACTTTCACCAATAAAATCATCTCGAAGATTATTAACAATCGTATGTCCGCTCTCCTCCCTAAGATAATCTCCGAAGAGCAAACTGGTTTTGTCCCAGGTCGGAACATCATTGACAACATCCTCCTAGCTCAAGAAATGATCACATACATGAAATTTCCATTCAGAGGGGAAAATGTCGCCATTAAACTAGACATGGAAAAAGCATACGACCGTCTGGATTGGCAATTCATGATTTGGGTTTTTAGGGCCTTCGATTTCTCAGAATCTTGGATCGATATCATCTTCCGTTCGATCAGCAACTCTTGGTTCTCCACAATCATCAACGGTCAGGCCGCAGGTTTCTTCGCTGCCAGCCGTGGGGTTCGACAAGGAGACCCACACTCCCCTACTATCTTCATTATCGCGGCGGAAGCACTCAGCATAAACCTCAAAAGCATGGCCAATACCCCCATATTCTATTACTTCCATACCACTATCGGATGCCCGCTGATCACGCATCTCGCCTATGCAGATGACATTCTTATTTTTTTGGCTGGAGATATTGGATCTGTCGAGGTGGTCCACACCACACAGGAGAAATATGCTAGATGCTCGGGCCAACACATCAACACCAACAAAAGCATCATCTACACTCACCACAAAGCAGACAGGCTTCACTCGATGGCGCTCTCCACCCTGACCTCCTTCTCTACTGCTTATCCACCGTTCTCCTACTTGGGCTGTCCATTGGTTTACGGCAAGTCTAACTCAGGCATCTTTGCGAGTTTAGTTAGTAAAATCAGATCCAAAATTGAGGAATGGCACAACGCGACCCTATCCCCGAGTGGCAAGTTGATTCTGATCAAGCATGTCCTATCCTCCATCCCCATATACACCCTTGTCGTTTGTGCCCCCCCCCAAAAAAAGTTCTATATGCACTAGAAGCCCTATTCGCCAACTTCTATTGGGGTCACTCCAACGATAAGGATAAGCACCAGTGGGCCAGCTGGGAAACCATGGCCAAACCCACCGAGGAGGGAGGGCTGGGCTTCAGCAGACTTCCCCACATCGTTGATTCTTACTCCATGAAACTGTGGTAGAAGCTTTGTTCGGACAATTCTCTTTGGACTAGGTTCATGAAGGCCAGATATTTTAGACTTTCTCACCCCGTGTGTGCCATAGCCAATAACACATCTTCTGTGTCATGGCGGCGCATTCTCCATGGCCGACACCGCACCGAACCCCTCATTCGCCTTAAGCTCGGGGACGGCCGCTCGTCGATGTTTTACGAACGATGGCTTGGGGATGAAGTGGTCCCGCAATCAACGACTAACAGACCCCCTCGAGAAATCCAGGAGCTGTAGGATAATTCCTCTAGATGGAGGTGGGACAGGGTCCGAACTTGACTTGGCACGGAGGTGGTCAACTCTCTCGATGTCGCGGACCTGCGGATCGTCGATTCCCTGGATACATTGAGGTGGTCGCCTAACCCTGGTGGCACTTTCTCATTAGCTTCGGCCAGGACTGTGGTGAGGGGCATCGGGGTTCCTGCCCCTTATACTGCTCCGTTCTGGCAGGCGTGCATCCCTATCAAACGGTCCATTTTGATGTGGAGAGCCCACAGACGGAAACTCCCCACGGACGACATCATAACATCCTTCGGCTCTAGCATGTCGTCGCGGTTCCACTGCTGCTCATCCCATCAAGCTGAAACTGTGGAGCATATACTTCTCTCCGGTGACCTCACGTCATAGCTGTGGCAGCATCTTTCCTCCAAATGCCGACAGGATCAACAACCGGGCGGCCTTAACGATCTCCTGGCCTTCTGGAGTAGATCTTATGGACATCAGATCGTAGCGGCCACCGGTATTTGGGTCCTGTGGAAAAACCAAAACAAATGGAGATATGAAGATCGCCAGTACAACTCCGAACAACTGATCAGGAAGGTCTCCAGACAAGTGCGTAAGGCTGCCTTGCGCTGCCGTCACTCCCCGCCTAGCTTTTGGGAGGCTGTGACCTCCGTTGTCGTCTAGGCTTTGCAACGCTATGGCGTGGTGCCGTTTCTGGGCACCCTTTTGTGTTTGCTACTTTTTTTGGTTTTTGCGGTAGTTTCGCGCATGGCACGTTTACATGTATATGCTTCGGCATTTTGTGCCTTATACATCAATAAAAGTCTATTCCTGTATATATATATATATATATATATATATATATATATATATATATATATATATATATATATATATATATATATACAGGAATGCTCAAAAACCAGACATCTGGTTTTATATTATAAAACCAGCCAATAATACAACCGTACGATCGTATTTAATGGCTAGGATTAAAATCTCAGGAAACATGTATGGGTAATCTATTAAAAGATCAGGGTGGTTTTTGAATTTTTTTACATTCTAATTTTATCTCTCTCTTTCTCACGTATTCTCTCTCTCTCTCTCTCCTTTCCTTTCTCTCACGAATTCTCTCTCAGAAATTTCCTTTCTCCTACGAATTCTTTCCTAAATTCCATCTCGACATCTTCTCCACTCCAAAAATTCGGATCATCTCTCGCAGGTCCATCGAAACCCTAGGTCGGCGCCCCCCTCGGCGATTACCTCCCTTAGGGCTCAAGCGTACTGGATTAGGGTTCGAGTAAGTGAGCAGTTGCTGGGATGGAAGCGAGCCTACCACAGAAACCTCTTGTCGACGACCAAATGAGCCATCACGACGGTGGCCGAATGATTTCATACACCTCCCCTCTCTCTGCGGGAACCATAAACATGATTCCCGACCCAAGTATTGCGGAGATGGAATTTGATGTTTCTTTTCTTTCTCAAGGTTATGTCTCTCAACCGTCCTCACCGACACCATTGGAGAGGTAAGATTTTTTTAATTAGTTAAAATTAAAAATAAAGTAGACATTGCATCTTCACATGATGCTTCTTTGGCTTGAACCTGGATTGCCCAAACCTAGTTAAGTCCCGTTTTGGGGGTGTTAGAAATTAAATTGGCAACATACTTTTATTTGATCGAATCTATCTCTACTACATGTTTTATATTTAAGCATATTCATATGTTTTAATTGGAATATCAAATACTCGTCAAGCAGTTTGATTTCATATTTTATTTTTACAAGTGAAACCAATATGTATAAAATTGTGGACTTCTGCAGATGTTTGTTGGCAATGGAGCCAAACCTATTCTGACTTGGCTGGTCTAGAATCTTAGATAATGTTTTGAGTGTGTTTGAATTAACTGTTAAGATTTTGGGAGATGGAAGACATGATCACTGTCACTTTTCTACATTTATTGAGATCCTTTGCTTTCTTTTCTAAAACCTTCAATGATAATGAACCTCCTTTCACAGTTTAGCTCTTTGCATTTGATATGATCTATGTTGGAGAAAATGTACTATTAGATGACTAATGTAACATAAATAATTTGTCCTTAATTCCTAGGAGCAACAATTAGATTATAAATAATTTGTTCCGCATTTACATTGCTTCTGTAATATCTTTACAAAAGTCAACTTCTATGATCAAGGTATGAGGCATTGAGTTAAACTAACAATTTCTTGTTGGTATGTTTTTATATACAGGATGGAAGAGCCATCCATTCAAAGATCTTTTCTTCAAGTTCCAGAGAGCCAAAAACCCAGAAAAGGGCAAGAGTTTGAAACTTGGGAAGATGCATTTGAATTCTACAATACATATGCAAAGCAAGCAGGTTTCAGCATTAGAAAAGATGGGGGCAAGATAAAAAGGGTACTGATATGTGGACTTGGAAAAACTTTGTATGTTCCAAGGAAGAAGAAACAAACTTGTGTCATGAGAGAAAGAGGAAGAACTCTGAAAATAAGAATTTAAGGAGGCGAGGAAGAACTCGTTGTGATTGCAAAGCCAAACTGAATATCGTTTGGAATAAGCATAATGCTCTTTATCGTGTCTCAATTTTCACAGAAGAGCATAGTCATCCACTTTCAACTCTCAGAAAAGTTCACTTTTTAAGGTCACACCGAAAAGTATCAAGTGTTGCAAAGGATCTAGTAGATGACTTTGAAGCTGTAAATGTACCAACAAGCCAACAACTTCGGTTAATGGCAAAACAAGCAGGCGAGATTAAAAATATGGGCTGCACTGAGAAAGATATCAGAAATTATAAAAGGACTAAGAAAGAAAAAAGAAAGGGGCATGATACGAGGTGCTTGAAAGAGTACTTTTTATCAGAAAAGGTGAAGAACCCTTCATTTTATTTTAAAATTATGAAAGATGAACACAACAATATGACTAGATGTTTCTGGGTGGACTCTGTTGCAAGAGAAGCTTACACGCTCTTTGGTGATGTTGTGGTGTTTGATACTACATACAACACTAATGAATATTCCATGATCTTTGCTCCACTCACAGGGGTTAACCATCATGGTCAAACTATTGTACTAGCATGTGCTTTTTTAAGCGGTGAGTCGAAAGAGTCATTTACTTGGTTGTTTAAACAATGGCTCAAAGTTTTTCCAACTCCACCAAAAGTAATAATTACTGACCAATGCCTGTCAATGATGGAGGTGATACCTGAAGTTCTTCCAACTACAATCCATCGTTTCTGTATTTGGCATATCATGAGTAAGTTTTCAGATAAACTTGGCCCATTAGCTACCAAACTTTATTATGACTATTTCAAAGACAGTGTGTATAATTCAGAGACAACGGAAGATTTTGAAATAAAATGGAAGAATGCTTTGGAAAAAAGTGGTTTGGCCGATGATCATTGGTTGAAGATTATGTATACAATTCGTGAGAGTTGGGTTCCCGCCTATCTCAGAGATCATTTTTATGCTGGAATGTCAAGTAGTCAAAGAGCAGAAAGCAATCATTCTTTCTTCAAGAAGTATATCGATAAAAGAAATTCGTTAATGCTTTTTATCACACGATTTAATATGGAAATTGAACGCCAAAGAAATAAAGAGTCAAGGGAGGATCATATTGATATTTATGAATGTCCAAAATTGTTAACAAGGATGCCTATGGAAGAGCAGATGCGTGGTGTCTATACGCGAAAATATTTCCAATAGTTTCAAGAACAGGTTGTAGAAAGTGAAGTTTATTTTGCAAAATTATTAAGTAATGATGAATTTCATATAGTATATGAAGTTCATAGGATTGATATACAGATGTCCAAAGTTCGAAATCTTGTATATGACAAATGTGTAAAAATTGCAAAATGCAGTTGCAAAAAATTTGAATTCGATGGAATCCCATGCAGACACATAATAGCTTTTCTGAAAATAAATGGAGAGTTTCGTTTGCCTGAAGAATATATTTTGAGAAGATGGACTAAGAGTGCCAGAGTTGGAATTGGTAGGGGCAAGGATGGTTTGGAACTCAAATCTGGAGCCGAGTCTCTCATGATGCGAACGACAATGTTGTCTCATCTTTCGTCTTCGATAATTGATCTTGTTTTGCAAAGTGCAGAAGGGACTGAATATTTAAAAAAGATTCTGGAATCTTCAATGATTCACATTAAAGGCATTGTTGCAAATATTAACATTGAAAAAGAGCCGATGGAGAACATTGAGTGCTCAGAGATCATCAATGAGCCACTTGCAGTTAAGGCAAAAGGATCCGGAAGAAGACTTAAATCTTCAAAAGAGAAGGCAATGGCGAAACCTAGACTTTGTCGGTCATGCAATCATCGTGGAGTGGCCCATGACTCGCGAAACTGTCCATTGTTGGCTGATAGGTAAATTTTTTAATTGGAATTATGTTTGTTAATTTTAGTTTGTAATGCTTAAGAATATTCTATTATTTCTATTGGATGTTGTTTTTTAATTTTTTTTGCGTTCTAATCATAATTCAATTTATGATTAAGTAATAAATCTAATATTTTTTTGTGCAGGACATGATTTGCTGTTTGGAGGACTATGATTTCATCACTTTTGACCTGGATAAAAGAAAAAAGAAATTACTCATAAAGATTTCTTTTGTATAGTATCTTTACTGGGATTAGTAGTTTGATGGTTCACCTTTTAGACTTTTTGTAAGGAAAATTTTTATCCTATTAATGAGTTGCAATAGGGTTTATAGACTTTTTGTGTAAGGAATTTCAATAAAATTTTTGCTTAATTATTTTGTTGTGCTTTAATTTATATGTTGCTAAGTCTGATAGATTCACAGTATACACTTTGTTGTGCTTTAATTTCTTTATGAATGTGACAGTGTATCAACAATTTTGCAAGCGACATCAATAAGTGCCAATTTTACCTGGACATGCTAAACGAGTTCTGTCGTGGCCCTGGTGCAACTGTTATGTGATCTATGAATGTTTTTTTATGATCAATAATTTGGAACTTCTTGCTGCTTATATTTATGGCATAAACATTAGTTCAGTCA
The DNA here is from genome assembly GCA_029216955.1 of Iris pallida. Classification (NCBI taxonomy): domain Eukaryota; kingdom Viridiplantae; phylum Streptophyta; class Magnoliopsida; order Asparagales; family Iridaceae; genus Iris; species Iris pallida. The sequence goes on along the minus strand of JANAVB010008400.1, from coordinate 28,055,756 downwards.
TGCAGCTGTTATGAATGCCCATATAGCTGTTATTGATGCGTGATCTGAAGCTCTTATTTACCATGTTCTGAATGCTTACTTGGTAATGCATCACATAAATTTTTCACATGTTCTCAGGTATCCGACTATGTGCAGTTTTGTTCTCAAGTACCGCAGTTTTAACATAGATGTTCATTACCCTGTATATTTTGAGATGGATATTAAATGTATTGAATCATGGTAGCAAAGGCATGCAGTGACCAAGTAGATCCATCTTTCTGTGCTTTAATATAACCAAGTCTTTTTTTGTGTTAGGACATGTAAAACCTAAGTAGGTAAAGGTTGTGAATTTTTATTACTGATTGATCGTCCCAACTGTGGCATGAAGTCCAATTTTGGAGGAAATAATTAGTCTGGTTTGATCCTTTATGTTGGACACTCTGCATCACCAGTTTGAATAAAAAAATTAACATCCTAACCTACAGTATTGAATTCCTAAGATATCATATTCAAAACCTGCCAAATCCATATTAAATAGAAGTATGAAAATATTAGAAATCGGAACCTTTGAGCTATGGTAGGAGACTGGTGTCCATGCTAGGGCCTTTCCATCTGTTTTAAGGAACGAAACATCCACAACAGAACCTCAACTTGATCAGTTCCAGTTGAGTCGTAAAGTGTCAATCAAAGCATTTTTTTTTGCTTATGACAAGTGAAGTTTGGTTTCCATATAATTTGTAGGTTTTCTGAATGCATTTAGCTGATGGACAAGTAAATTGCTTAAGATGACGAGGGACTTAGATAGCAAAAATTATATGTAAATTTTTGCAGATCCATGCTAGTTTGGTATATTCAAACTTACTTCTCATGTTGTAGGTCTCTATTACGATGTCAACAGTGGAACTTGGTATACTAGTGACAATCAAAAGTAGCAATATGTCCTTTATACAGATCAAAGCAGTAATAAGGTGAATCAGCTCATGAGAATTCCAAAGCTTCAGATGGTAGTGGTAGCAAAAAAGTGGTAATTTCTTCTTTAATATAAAAAAATTGTATACACCATTTGCATTTGATAACTTGTCCATCCAATAGAAAAGAAAAGAAAACTAATACAATCTAATATATACATTCAGAGTATATATAACATGAACAAGAGTTGGTAGAGTAAATTTGTTTACAAGAAATGCAGATCTGCATTAAATGAATAGTTCTACGTATTTGTACAATCACACAAAATCAATTAATCATGTACACAACAAGTGCCAGCACGATAGCCAATTTACAAAGTAATTTAGAGAAATACAAAGTAATTTAACAAAATGGCTTCAAGTATCCCCTCCTTGTGCGTACAGACGGATTGTGTCGGGTGGCCCAGCACGTCGAAAGTGCGGCCGGCGTCGGCATCCCGGACCGTCAGCCGGACCTTGACTTCCACTCTCAGCACCGGATGGTCGACCACTCCGCAGTAGCCCAATTCCTCACCGTCGTCCCAAAGCTCCTACCCTCCGACGGACGACACCTTGACCTGCTCCGCCAGAACGCACAGCGATGCTCCGATCCTCTTCCTGAGCCTGCCGACCGTTCCTATCAGGTCTTGCTCCAAGACGAGTTTGCCGGCGCCAGCAATCTTGATCTTCAGTCGGACCACCATGCCCGGCACGGGACTGACCTCCCATTTCAGCACTGGACAGTCGTCCGATCCGTAGTAGTAACCCAAAGGCCATTCGTCTCGGAGGAACAGCGCGACCCATCTTGCGGGGACGTCGACGTCGCAGTAAGGCTTCTTGACCACCCTCTCCTTGAGCCTAATGACCAGCTCGCTCGCGTCCTTCTCCCCCAGGGAGATAATCGACGGGGTCCCCGCTCTCCTAATCTTGATCCCCAACATCCATTGCTCTCCGGCGCCGGCGGGCTTGTGCACCACCTCGTCCACCGTCGATTCGTATGCCACCCCCTGGTCGGAGAGCTCGTCGGCGCTGTGGTACTCGTCCCTGAGCTCCCGATCATCGTGGTCGACGAACAGCAGCACCTGTTAGTCTGCGGGGGGACGCAGGGCCCAGCGGACCTTCTTTCGAAAATCGGTGATGGTCTCGCCCGCCTCCTGGCTCAAGAAGTGCTCGGCAGAGGTGCCGACGACCCTGACCGTGGTGGACTTGACCGATCGCTTCCTTTATCTGGCCGACCTTGGGTTTTCATCCCCGCAATCGCTCACATGCTCGAACCCTAATCCAGTATGCTTGAGCCCTAAGAGAGGTGACCGCCGAGGAGGGGTGGCACCGACCTAGGGTTTCGATGGACCTGCGAGAGATGATCCGAATTTCTGGAGTGGAGAAGATGTCGAGATGGAATTTGGGAAAGAATTCTTAAGAGAAAGGAAATTTCTGAGAGAGAATTCATGAGAGAAAGGAAAGGAGAGGGAGAGAGAGAATACATGAGAAAGAGAGATAAAATTAGGCTAATTATAAGGGCACAGCCTTTTTTACTCGGGGCTATCCAGGATTAGGGCTAGCCAGGCTTTGAGGAACTTTTACTCGGGCTGTCCAAAGTTTTCACTCAGGGGGCTGTCCAAACCCCATAGGCCCCCCCAAACCCGAAAATCGGTATCATTTGAAATTTTCCCTCTCTCTTCACAAACCCTATTTTCCCTCCTCCTCTTCTTCTTCTTCTTCTCCACGATTTCCCACTCCTCTCTCTCCATTTTTTTTACGCAATTGTCACAGTTAGGGTTTCGATGCTCATCTCCGCCATTTCCTTCGTCTTAACCATTTTCCAACATCTCTCCCTACGATGGCACGCAAACGTTCCTCTCAATCAAGGTAAGAAACCTAATACGTTGTCAATTCTCCCCCAAAATCCTATTAATTTAGTTCGAACAACCCAAGTCAGTTCCTCTCGACTCGACGACGACTGCCCATGTTTCTGGCAGTCCTATGTACTGTTAGGACTGCCAGAGAGAGGGGCAGTCGACTTGTACAGCAAGTATTACAAAGGACTGTCGTACTTTGTGGCAGTCCTATACGCATAAAGGACTGCCACAAAGTGTGGCAGTCCTTTGTAATACTTGTTGTACAAGTTGACTACCCCTCTCTTTGGCAGTCCTAACAGTACATATGACTGCCAGAAAGAGAGGCAGTCCACGTGTACAGCAAGTATTACACAGGACTACCGCACTTTGTGGCAGTCCTTTATGCGTATAGGACTGCCACAAAGTGCGGCAGTCCTGTGTTATACTTGATGTACACGTGGACTGCCTCTCTTTCTGGCAGTCCTACTGAATGTTAGGACTGCCAGAGAGAGGGGCAGTCCACTTGTACAACAAGTATTACGGACGACAGCCTCACTTTGTGGCAGTCCTTTATGCGTATAGGACTGCCACAAAGTACGGTAGTCCTTTGTAATACTTGATGTACAAGTGGACTGCCCCTCTTTCTGGCAGTCCTAACAGTACATAGGACTGCCAGAAAGAGCGACAGTCCTGAATTGGCAGTCTTGTTTGATGTTTGCTAAATATTAATCGATTGATATTAAATATTCGTAGTCACGACCCGACTCCGAAGTCGAAGGACGTTGACGTCGAGGGTGGAAGAAAACGACCTACAGCATCGGAGCGGAAGGCACATGAAGCTGAGCGGGTTCGCGAAAAACCAATAACGATAAGTGAACCGACGGCACCCTCTCAGACTGTACCACGTCGAACCAAACATGTTGCAAGTAAATCAAAGCAACAGAAGACTCGTCCTGATTCCCCCTCCTCCGATGAGGATTTGCCCATTGTTTCCATTGTTCATAGGAGGGGACGATGGTTCCGGACCTTCTGACGCGAACGTCGCTTCTGATAGAGCTGATCTGGAAGTGAGGCCAATCGGTTGCTCACTATTGACGTCCCTGCCTAACCACATATCTTACCAAATTTGGAAGGATCTGGCAAGTTCACTACCTTAGATATTTACATTTCTTTTGTAAAATAGTAGTTATATTTTATATTTATAGTTTCTTTATATTGTGTTATTTTCAGAAAAGTTTGCATATCTTGCGGGTCATTAACCACGCTAAGATGTGCAGTACATAGAATTTTGACAATTTGAAAGAAGGTGTGAAGGCCAAAATCATCCCCACTGGGTTACAGCATATTACGAAACACTCGTACAAGATCTTGGATCACGTACTGATCTCTGCGTTTGTGGAGCGATGGCATCCTGAAACAAACAGTTTCCATTTCTCTTCCGGGGAGTTGACGATCACCCTCGACGACGTCCACAACATTTTGGGACTTAGAGTTGATGGTGGTCCAATGCTCATGAATTATGATACGGGTGACTTTGAGATGTATGACGAGATGGTGGAATTGGTCTCCAATGCACTCGGTATTGAGGCAGGGAATTTTGTTAGTCTCCCCGAGTTTAAGAAGTTGTACGGAGTTCCTTTGAGTTTTCTTAGGAATGCACACATTGATGATAATGAAGTGCCGGTAGCTGCTCCTCTACCAAACAGGGCAGGCCTGCTTGACGCAATGCAAAAGATGGCAAGTAGTATTTTTTCGAATTAATGTTTACCAGTATAGTAACCTGGCTAATTTGGACAGCCCAGTTCCCTGGCAGTCTTTCACTCACGATAGACTGCCAGAGTTCTGGGCAGTCCTAATTGGAACTTGCTGTGAATAAGGACTGCCCAATTTTCTGGCAGTCCTAGTTCACAGCAAGTTCCAAATTGGACTGCCCAGTTCCCTGGCAGTCGTTTATTCACGATGGACTTCCAGGTAACTGGGCAGTCCAATTTGGAACTTGCTGTGAACAAGGACTGCCCAGGAAACTGGGCAGTCCTAGTTCACAGCAAGTTCCAAATTGGACTGCCCAGTTCCCTGGCAGTCTTTCACTCACGATGGACTGCCAGAGTTCTGGGCAGTCCTTGTTAATGTGATACTCAACTGTGAAATTGATACTCAAATGTCTTAGCAAAATAAACTTCCTTCTTCTTCATTACATTTCTTTTGACAACCACATTCACAGATATAAAAAAGTGTATCAGAGTAGGACCAAAGATATAAACATCGATGTAGGACCAAATATTTACATTTCTTTTGGCAACATACAAGTTCTTCGATATAGACATAAATGTTTATCCTTGTTTCTAGTTACAAAATGTGACAAGACTATATCGGTATAGACGTAAATGTTTATCCTTCTTTTTAGTTATTGTCGGCAAGTAACTTCATAACTTGTTGCATCGCCATTCTTCCTCTTAGGGTATTTGTCCTCGATCTCGAGAGTGCATTGTAGATTGTCCTCATTGTTGACTTGTTCTGTTCATTCTTCTGGCGCACCGCAGAATAAATTTGCTTCGGGGCGACTCCGGAGCAGGACAATTTTTCAACTAACTTCTTCTCCTGTTCGTTCAACCTTCCGGCATAGGGATGAACGGTAAGTATCTCCGCCACCGCATGATTGTGCATCCCATTTCTGACATCAACTATCCACTTTCCATCCTTTCTTGAGACAAGCACAATCTTGAAAGGACAACCGCACTTTCTGGATCCTACCGCCTTTTTCGGGACTTTTTTCCGGGCACATTCTTCTTTCTTTCGATGAAGCCTAAATGTCCCACCTCTTTCGCATCCAAGATCAATAGTTTTACGACACGACGGGCCTCGTAATGACCTTGAAATGACAAGGACTGTGTTTACTTGCCTTCCAACTTGTCTGCACCATTCTAATGCTTCTTCATAAGATTCAAATGTGACATCCGTTGAGAATATATTACTCAAGTCAACGAAAATAGGAGGTGGTGGGCCCTACATTTAATTTTAAAAAAAATTGCCAACCACAATTACAATCAAAATTACAATATCAATAACTTCAAGACTGTCAAGGAAAATTGCCCTTCCTTCAGGACTGTACAACAGGACTGCCAGACATTCTGGCAGTCCATCGTGTTTTATAGACTGCTAGAAAGTCTGGCAGTCCTGTTTTACACTACTTCTTAACAAAGACTGCCAATTCTTGTGGCAGTCCTACTTGTTTAAAAGACTGCCAGCAAGTCTGCAGTCCTACTTAACACTAGTTCTACACATTGACTGCTGAGTTATGTGGCAGTCCTACGTGTTTTATGGACTGCCGGAATGTCTGGCAGTCCAACTGTATAGTATTGCTACACATAGACTGTCGCATAATCTGGCAGTCCTCGTTACTTCTTCGACTGCCATGTTTTGCGGCAGTCCTATTTTACACTAGTTGTACAAATAGACTGCCGCGTAATATGGCAGTCCTTTCTGTTCTATAGACTGCCAGAAAGTCTGGCAGTCCTCTTGTACAGTCGAATGCATAGCAGTCGGTCGAAAATTTACCGAGAGTTCTTCGGGTATTTTGTCGTGTTGTTCGGAAGATCCGGGTTCCTCGATTGATAGACGTGATCCACTTTCTTCCATAATTTCTACATTGGGACAAAATATAAGATTACTTAAAAAAAACTCAGAAATTTTGTCGTTTAGCGGACGTCATCGTACCGAATATTCTAGGAATCTTCCTTGGAGAATCTTCTAGGGTTTGGAGAAATGTGGGGTTAAAAAAATGGTGGGGACCAGACCTAGGGTTTGGAGAAGAAAGAGGGAGAGAGAATGGAGAGTGAGGAAGAAAAGGAAAAAAAAATAAGAGTTAACTTTTATATCTACAACTTGGATAGCCCTAAGTAATTTTTTCAGTGGCAAACTTGTAAATAATGGGAAACAGTCACTTGGACAGCCCCGAGTAAAAAGGGCTGTGCCCTTATAATTTGCCTAAAATTAGAATGTAAAATTTTTCAAAAACCACCCTGATCTTTTAATAGATTACCCACACATGTTTCCTGAGATTTTAATCCTAGCCATTAAATACGATCGTACGGTTGTATTATTGGCTGGTTTATAATATAAAACCAGATGTCTGGTTTTTGAGCGTTCCTGTATATATATATATATATATATATATATATATATATATATAAAAATATATATATATATATATATATATATATATATATATATATATATATATAAAATAAATAATAATATATATATAATAAATAATAATATATATTATTATTATTATTTATTATATATATATATATAATAAAAAATAATAATATATATAATAATAATAATATATATAAATTTTTTTATATTATTATATATATTATATATTATTATTATTTATTATATAAATATAAATATATATATATATATATATATATATATTTATATATATATATATTTATATATATATATATATATATATATATATATATATATATATATATATATATATATATATATATATATGAAAAATTCTACAATACATCCTCCCTTTTGGGATGTATCGATATATCCCAAATTTGAACCATTGGATGTTCATCCAATGGTTCAGATTAAATTCAGATTAAATAATGCAGGAGACATCATTAATATTGTTTTTGACTTTTGACCTGTTGTTAACTTGCTATAGCAGGTCATTCTTCAATACAATTTTTTTAATGAATACCCTAAATTAACTCATATTTACTTTCTCTTTCGTCCATGTAATTTAATATTTTATGCAACTACGTATATATAACAATAATTGTGTGTCGGCCGGAAAGGAAGAACACAGTGTGTCAAAGTTTGTAGGCGATCTAGATGACGATACCACTGATGCTCCGATAGCTGCGGGCGATCTAGATGATGACACCGACGACGACATGGACAAAGATTCTGTAGCCAATGTGGATAATAGTAAGGAAAGAATTCAGAGGAAAAAGAGGGGTAGGAAGCCGATAAAAGCTCGTTCTCTCAAATCTCTTCTTTGTGTAGATTAAATTCAAGGAGGACACAATCCCAAATTTTAGTTATTGCTTAGCAGAGTCTGCTTAGTTGTAAAATTGTGGTGTTGCTTCTGTAACATTTTTATCTTTAGTCTCATGTTTTCTATGAATGTGTGTTCTGTTTGATTTTGATTTAGTAATCTTTCCATAATTTGTTTTTTTTTGTTTCATCTAACAATTTAATATTTTGGTTATAAAGCTACAGGCCATGGTGGTGGTGGTGGAAGGAGAAACATAGATGAAGAAGGAAAGAAGAAGAAGTTTCGGTTCGCGACGGACTTCGTCGAGCCCTCCTCGAACAAGGAGGAGTACCAGCAGAATTAAACCTCTTATAGAGTTCCTCAAATTGTTAATCATGATAACCTTTCATGATTACCCTTCAAACGACTAGTAGATTCTTTGTTAGTCTCGAAATTTATTTATTTTTCCATCTTCCTCACTTTTTGTACTTTTCTCTTGCTATATATACAATAGTTTTCTTGTTTCAACTATTATTTATTCTGAAATACATAGAATAGTTTTCTTATTTCATTTTCTAGTACTGAAGAAAGATGTCTACTCATATGGAACATGTAGAAGACGTAGAAGATTGTATGCAAGCTCCAAATGAAACCTTCATTCCGCGTATGATGCGCAGGTTTGAATAACAACTGCCGAAGATTTCAGATCAACTTATTTCGATCAATTCTAAGCCTGGTTCAATCAAAATTGAACAAATGAATATATCTCAGTGTTTAGAAAAGATGGAAGAATCTTCAGCTTTGAAGAAGGTATCTTCATCTGGAGTAATTAATAATATGGAGGAGATTTTCGTTGAATCTTCCGATGAGAAGGACATGCGGCTAAAGAAACATGATAAAGCAATGGACCGAATTCTCGAAATGTATACTCTAGAAGAAACTGACTTTAGCAGTTCTTAGAAAAGAATGCGAGGAAATTTAGATCCGGTCATAGCTTTGAAAAAATTAACAAGAATTTCAACCTCAAAGCCTAGCCAGTGTACTAGTATTTCTTCGAGTTTTTACGACTATATTTTTGTGGATGACAGACATGACAAGTAAGTAATATGAGTTTTATTTAATTCCAACAATTTTTTTCCTAATCTATTCGTTTCTTTTCTTAGTGAAATAATATCATCTTGCAACAGAATCTATGTGTCTCGGGTTGAGATGAAGTCCTTAGCTCCAGAAATGAGAATTAAAGATGGGGTATGTATAGATAGTATATTTCTTCTTAGATGCCATCTATGTTTACTTCGATTCCATCGCTAATATTTTTAATGAGATACTCATATTGTAACCCTTGTCTCTGCTCTTCTCACCGCGGAGGAATGGAAAAGAACTTTCAATAAATCTAATGTATGGTATTTACCAATAAGGTTAAGGGTGAGTGAGCATTTTATTCTTCAATGATTATGCATTAACAATTTTCTCGTTTGTTTGTCCTTCGTAATGTATTAATTGATGTGTATGTAGAGAGAAGGTTACCTCAATCCGACAAACAACTTCATGAAATATGAAAGAAGTACAAATATTTCCAGGATTATATGGGATCTTTAAGCATTTGTAACGAGGTATTAATGTATTTCTGTTTAAATATTAATCTTAATTTTCTGAAAATTTACTAATTTGTTTTACCTAATTAATCCTGATTCAGATATACATACCCATTCTTTTATCTGACCACTATACTCTTGCAAGAGTTATGGTTAAAACAATGACTGTTGAAATTTGGAACACACTTGCATCTACAGATGAGCCGAATCAAAATAAATCAGTCATAAAAGAAATAGTACGCTCATATTCATCAATTTTTATGAATTGCTTACAAGATCTGCGGTATACTAATACATATTGTATTCTGCTAACTGTAGCTTTCAAATTTGGATCTCTTTCTCAAAGAAGAGATTTTGAAGTTGAGAGATGCTAGGTTCAACTTTTCTACTTTTGCCATAAAACGCGTCCTTATGTTCCCCGCCAAGATAATACATTTGATTGTGGGATTTTTGTCATTGTATTCATGAAAGACGGATGTAGTCTGGACTCCCGTTCTCTCAATGTAAGTCTGAAAATATGTCATAAAAAACTTACACTTTTTAGAGCAATATTTTTGATGTTATGTTTGTTATATGCAATTTGATTCGGGAATGGAAAGACGCAAAGCTGCTGAATGGATTGCAACTTCAGAGCACAATGAAGAACTATCCAAGTTGCGCAATAATATAATATAATTAAGCAGAAAGGATTCCAAACTAAAATGATTGAATATGGAAGATGATAAATTTTTTTCTTCTTCTTTTATCTAATGTATTATGTTAATTTGTTTTGTTGAGTTATAATGTTCTTAAAATGTGGGATAAAAATGATATCAAAATGTTCATTTGTTTCATAATCTTGCTGCCATATAATCCTATAATATCCTAACCTGTGCCTCTGACCCTATGGGTATACCCTCTCTTCGTGCTAAAGTGATTTATGCCTCTGACCCTATGGATATACCCTCTCATCGTACTAAAGTAATTTCTGCCTAAGCATGTATCGAAAAAAATTCTCAAGTTATTGACAAGTGAAAAATTTATAAAATGCCCAAAAATTGTAAAAGTTTTATGAAAAAACCCACCGCAAAATAACATTCCATCGCGTGCCCAGAATTAGCTAAAAATATATAAAAGGGTGCGGCATGACCTTATTGCCCTTCTATTTTTTTTTTCAAAACACTCACGAAACCTACTCTTCAAAACCAAAAAGTTTCTATTCTTCCTCTTCTTCCATACGCTGCTCCTTTTCGTATCTAGATTTTATCCTCCAAAATCTTCAAACCCTATTTCGAAAACTCGTCAGTGACTCTCTATTCGCAATCTTCACACCATGTCGCAAACATCAACATCAAATGGAACCCCAGTTAGAGAAGAGGAAGAAGATGTAGATATGTAAGAAGAGAGAGCTGTTGTGAAGAGATTTAAGAAGGTTGCACATAAGCCAGAGGCTAGTAATCAAGAAGGAGGGCAAAAAGAAGGGCAAAACGAAGGTATAACTATAAGTTGTGTTCATAATTCTGTTAAGATAACGGAGGGGAATAGTCATTCTCCGTCTTAATACAACGGAGGGGTATAGTCATTCTCCATGTTAAAATACAAGAGTTATGGTCATTCTTCGTGTTAATATCATTCTCCGTGTTAAAATGCAAGAGGAATAGTCATTCTTCGTCTTAATACAATGGAGGGGTATGGTCATTCTCCGTGTTAATATCACGGAGAATGACCATTCTCCTTGTTATACTGAAGGATTAATTCCATTCTCCGTGTTGACTTGACGGAGAATGGCCATTCCCGTGTTAAAATGAAGGAGAACTACCATTCTCCGTATAAAAACCACGGAGAATGGCCATCGCTATTTTAAAATATAGGAGAATGGTCATTCTCTGTGCAAATATTACGGAGAATGGCCATCTCCGTGTTAAAATATAGAAGAATGGTCATTCTCCGTACAAATATCACGGAGAATGTTCATTCTCCGTGCAAATATCACAAAAAAAGACCATTATCCGTGTTAAAGTCATGGGGAATGGTCATTCTCCGTTTTAGTTGACGGAGAACAGTTGACAGAAATCTAATTTTTTGTCTTTTTTTGTAGAAAAAAACTGTCAGAAATAAAGATTCAAGGGTTTTTCGTTCTTCTTTCAAGACGATGCAAACTCTTATGGATGATATCAAAGAAGATGGTGGCCGTTTGCCTGAGCCAGTTATTAATTCTTTGAAGAACATCGGTTTCTATAATTTTGTCGAGGTATTCTACAAAAACAAAGTTCGCACTCAAGAATTTGCCAAGGTCTCAGAAGGTCTGGAGAATTTGATAGGAACTTATGTGGAAGACAAATATGGTATCGGATACTTTCAACTGAGCACTATTGTTAAAATAGTGCCGAGTGTGGGCGATATGGCAGCCATTTTTGGTCTACCGCTGAAGGATGATAGTGAGGATGATGCTAATTAGAGAAGATTGATAATAGAAAAACAACAGCAGCCCACACCACCAGCATCGTTGAGCCTGTGTAGAGATCACTTCACAAGATTGCTGGCTAATTCTAAGGACAAACACTCAGAAGTCACGAATAAGGAAGTGAGAGAGAAGTTCTTTGAATTGTTACAACGGCTTCATGGTGGAGATAACGCTGTTAATCCAGATAATTTGGCCAAGCTAGTAATCTTCCAATTGTGCCAAACAGTATTCTTCACAAAATCTGGCGGGTCAAATTTGCCGTACAGATTCTTGGCCTTGGTAGACATCATAGAAGTTATCAATAGAATATGTTGGCCAAGATTAATCTTGGAGTATGTCATGGAGAGCATCAAGAGGACTACAAGTAAAACTAAGGGGGGGATTACTCCGATGTATACTCTAAAATGGAAGGTTGCACAATATACTTCCTCTATTGGTTTGCGAAACATAGTATGCTTGTAGAAAGGAAGTCCGCACCAATACGTGAATACCCTAGATTTTACACATGGAATGGATACGAAATCTCGGTCTTCCTCAAACCCAAATATCATATTAAATTTAGATCGAAACAAATATTCAAAGATTTGGTCATAGCTGTCAGGAAAGAGGAAGGCCACCTAGAAGAGGATGTAGAAATACGAGAAGAAGATGCATTTATGGGAGAGGGACACCATCAAACTGGTAGGTATGAGGATGCTGAACAAGAGAGACCCCAACAACTTGGAATGAACACCATGATGGAGGGGTCTGTGCAGGAATTGGAGTAGTTGAGAAGAGAGAAATCTCAGGTTCTTGTTGAGAATGAAAAACTCAATGAAAAGCTTAGAGAGCTAGAGGCACAAGAAGCACAACAACGTCCAGTCAACATTGTGATGGAGGGCTCGGTGCATGAATTGGAGGAGTTGCGAAGAGAGAAATCTGAGATTTTTGCTGAGAACGAGAATCTCCATAAGAAGCTTAAAGAGCTAGAGGAACAAGGAGCCCAACAAATTCAAAGAAACACCTCGATAGAGATGTTGGCGCAGGAATTGGACTCCTTGCGAAAAGAGAAATCTGATATTATTGCTGAGAATGGAAAGCTTAGCGAAAAGGTTAAAGAGCTACATACACACGGTAAAATTTTCTCTTTTTTCGAAGCTCTGATTTGTAATTCTCCGTGTTAGAATGCAGAAGAATGGCCATTCTCCGTGTTAAAATAACGGAGAATGTCCATTCTCCGTTTCATTACCACGGAGAATGGACATTCTCTGTGTTAAATGGAAGGAGAATGACCGTTCTCCATGTTAATAAGACGAAGAATGACTATTCTCCGTTTTAGAATGCAGGAGAATGGCCATTCTCCGTGTTAGAATACAGTAGAACGGCCATTCTCCGTGTTAAGGTCACGGAGAATGGTCCTTCTCCGTGTTAGATTTACATCATATTAATTGATATCATACACTTAATTGTTGTTTATTTTATTTCAGTGCAAATAACCGAGTAGCTCAGAGAAACAATTAAAAGGCTCGTTAATGAGAAAAGTGAGCTTCAAAATAAAGTTGAATCGTTGAATATTGAAGCCATTGAAAAGGATGCAAAAATTGCTGATCTCGAAGCAATTGTTGTAGCATTGCAGCATGAGGAGACTCAAGCAGCTGCTAAACTTGCTGCTCCAAAAGAAGTCAAAAGGAGAGGAGGATGGGGGGAAAGAGGTCCAGAAAACCATGAGCGGCATTAACCGATGAAGATGTTACTCCCATGGAAAAGAATACAGTTAGATATGCTAATAAAAAGCGGAAGATGAATGTCGCTCTAAAATCCGGAGAAGACGCCAAAATGGCTGAACTAAAGAGGAAGGGTGTCATACTAAGGGAATGCAATAAACTCGTACTTTGGATGGATGCGGATGAAGAGCTGAAGAAGCTTTACATCGACATCGTATTCCCCAGAAAGATGAGTCCAAAGTATGTATTTTGAACTCGACCAATCTCTGTCTAATTCATAACGGAGAACAACTATTCTCCGTGACAGTTGTCCGGAGAATGATCATTCTCCGTGTCAATTGGACGGCAAATTATCATTCTCGATGTCTGTTGGACGGTGAATGACCCTTTTTTTCTTCTTTTCTTTTTTATACTTTTTTCATAATTATGTCCTGAGAATCTCTATTAATTTAATCTAAACTAAATTTATGTGCAGTGATATTGTATACTTGAGTGTGCCGAAAGAGGATGAAAATGAAGTTGAAATCCAGCTATCGGTAATAGATATGCAAGACATACTCAACTACGAAGACATGGAGGCTAGCATACTCAACCTAATAATAAGGAAGTTGAGAGAAATTCAAGGCTATGCAAGAAAGTATGCCCAGTCAAGTTCAAAGGACGTGCAACATAAGTGGTCTGCATTCTTGATGCCCCATATATTGGTAAGAATCCAAACAGAAAATCCATATTCATGTGTACACCGATGAAAAATGACATAAAAAATTACTCATGATATTGTATTTTGTTTTTGGGAAACAGAACATCGTTGAACATGCCATTGAACCTACACACCAGACTCGAACCTAGGCCTTCCATGTAAAAGCCTATAATAGCACCAAAAAAATGATAATAGAAAAATTCTACAGAACCCACACACCAGACTCGAACCTAGGCCTTTCATGTAAAAGCCAAACAATACAACCAACTAAGCTGGGACTTACATTTGATGAAAAATGACATCTAAAAAATGATAATCCCCATGTTTCCGAATTGTTTGTATCGTAAATAATGGTCAAATGTGTTGCTTGACCCTATATTACACGACAAATAGGTCGTTGTCAGAGAATAAGAAGAGTCACTGGAGGTCATTGAATATCTCCAACTTCCAATAAGGAATAAGAAGAGTCGGTTAGGAACGTGTATCGGTGTATATATATACATAGGGGTCCCCATTCATTTGGGTAGGCTGCACATTTAACATGGCTCCAAAAAAACTTCTGGTTGGAAACCATGGCCAGAGTCTTCTTCCCGTCGACGTCTAGCCTCTCCGCATGGAGCACCCTCTGTGCCACCTCCGGCCCATGACTGGCTGGCAGAGGCTGTGGACTTCCTGACCTCCTGAGGGTTGTCATTGGAGGTCATTGCTCGACCTCTTGATCCGGCGCCCAACTTTGACCTGTTGCCGATCAGGAACAGGATTCTCTAGAGAAGAGGGAAGGGTTACGCCGCCTGTGCCATTGGGCGGGTGTGCGCACCCTGTAGGACTTTGCGAAGGTCCCCCGCGAGGCTAGTGAGGGGTCTACACAGACCTCTTTTTTTTCTTCTGTTTTTTAGTTTTTTACCGTTTTTTTTCCTCCTCTTGTATGCTTCGCCGGAGAATGTTCCGGCGAAGAAGCTGGGATTTAATGCAATCTAATATTTTGTTAACTCAATTTGGTTTCGACTGCAAGCGACTAACTATTTTATCTATTTTTTAATTAATAAATCTTGTTATGTCAAACCATATATCTGTGACGATATCCCCATCGATGACTTGTTACGTCATAGAATTGATTATGCTGCCAGCGTCAAGTTCTTGCCGTCAAATCTTTCTTAAATATGATTACAAAGTAAACTAGAGGACAACTTTGAGTGTTTTAATTTTACTCTTTTCAAGTACATAGTCTTGTTAGCAAGTCGTCAAACAGAAAAAATTCGGGATGGCAAAAATACGAGTATAGATCAGCTCAATGCAAAAAAATACGTTCAAAAATTCAATCAAAAATTCAAAAAATAGAAATATTAAGATTAGAAACTTCACATTCTTAAATATGTTGTCAAATTTAGTTAATTAAACATGTTTCCACCATATTTTTTGTGCCAAATTTTTTAATAATTTATACGGAACACGTTTAAAACTTTGCTTGCTTAAAGTTTATGTAGTGATTTCACGTGGATATATACAAGGAATAATAGTAATAAATTTAATTTTGGAAAGTAGTTTTTAAAATTAGGGTCTCAGAATCCCAAAGGTTGGTGCTCTTATAAAATTTAAGACTCAAAAATACTCAAAGGTTTCTACTTCCCAAGGTCATATAAGACGTTCGAATTTTCCCTCTTCTTCTCTCAAACCCTCTTCCTTCTCTCAAACCCTCTTCAAATACTCCCCCAAACGATTGCTTAAAATTTTTAAAATATAGCCGAAGAAACAATGACCGTCTCCGAAGGGGAAGAATCCACAAAGGGATGCGATACAGGCCCGAAGGGCAGAACTTGCAAGGGCGGCGAAAGCCAAGATTATGGTCGCCAGGGCAGAGGCCGAAAGGGCATAGGCGTAAGTAGTGGCGACGACAACGATGTCGAAAGCGGCGGCGGCAACCAAGCCACCTGCAAAAAAGGCTAGAAAACTCATTGCTCAACAAAGACTGAAAAATCTATCTTCGATACAGAGTCGTCAAAAGACTCAACTTATGAAGATTGGAGGCATACTCAAGTGAAGGCTAATATGGCAACAGATACATAGTCATCAGCGTACTATGAGGATTTTGAATCCTCATCAGAAGAGGAAGATGAAGAGGAAGAGCAATCATCAAATAAGTCCCAGGATAGAGAGGAGGTAAAAAATTTTACAGACTCTAAATCTAAGAAGATTTACAATAAAAATTTAAAAAAAAGGCTTTTATGCCTGAAAGATCAATTAAGATGGATGATGTCGAAGACGAAGCTTTCCAGAATATATTGAAATTCTATCAGTTGGAGAAACTGAGCAAATCCTGTCTTGAGAAAACCTCTCAAATAATAGTAAGAGAATTTTACTCAAATTTTCTGGCTGAAATTAAAAAAAAGAAGAGAATCAACAACTGGTGTTTCTGAGAGGAAAACTGATTAGGGTAAATGCTGCTGTCATCAACGAATTTTATGGATTTGATCTAGTTCCTGAGTTTGATATGAAAGATATTGATAATATTTCTATGAGAAATGCAATTCATGAGATTACAGGTGTATCAGTGGGTGCCAAGAGCCCTCAAAATGTATACAAAGATCAATTAAAAACTTTGTATAAATTGTTGTATGCCTACGTATCTCAAACACTCAACCCTACTGGACATGAGTTTTCCATCCATCCCGAGAGAGTAAATTTTCTTTATTATATGGGGAAGAAAAAAAAGGATGGATATAGGTTCTTAATGTTCAGTAGAATGATGCATCTCGTGGGAAAGCCAACTGCAAGGACAGCTCTCCTTTCGGAGGATTTGTATGCTCAATGGCTAGTAAACATTCTGTCCCAAGCTTAGCAGGGGATGTTTATATTAAAAATAAAGGCCCCATGAGAAAACTAACCTTCACTCGAATGTTTGGAAAATGGGCAACAGCTGCAAGCAAACCATCAATATATGGAAAACTATCAACTTATGAAATCCCAAACACTAAGGACAGGGTTGATAATCTATACAATTTTGTTGCTGCAAACTTTGAGAATGTCTTCAAGAGATGAAGACTATATCCGACAACCAGAAATTGATTCTGGATAAGATTAAACAGATAGAGGTTGAATTTGCTGACAAAAAATAAGATTTTCTTTCCCTCGTGAAGAAGGTAAATGGGGCTAGCTCAAACTCTTATGTAAAAATACACACTGTGCACATTGACACTCTAATGCTAGCCCTCACTTTGATACTTCTATTTATATTTCTGGATGTCATTTCTACATATACAGTGAGTCCATACTGACTATAATTTTTCTTATTCCGTCCCTCAAGGTGTAGGTGAAGGATATTTTGAGGAAGAAGAAGAAAAAAGAAGAAGAAAGAAGACGAAGAAGAAGATGGAGATGGAGATGAAGATTAATCTTTTGAGTTTTGAAACTTTTATTTCAATTTGGAAGTAATATTTGAATTATAATATGGTTCTGAATATTTGTTGGTCTTGGCGGTCAAACTAATTTTTTTTTGAAATATTGTAAGACTAAACTTTTCGCTTGTACTAAGCATCGTTGTGGTGCATGATTCGTAATTTGTTTGGAAAATGTAATATGGTCTTGAATTTAGAGTAGGTCTGATATTTGTTTGGCTTATTGTATTGTGAATTACGCAGGTTCTATGTTGAATTACTAACGTGGATTGGGCAGATTACTGTAACGTGGATTACGCAGTTTATTGGACTTGGAATGAAGTATACTTAATTTGATTATAATTTGTTTGGTTGAAGCGTTTATTTGATTTGCAGTTGGCCTTCACAGATGATTTTGATCTTTTGGTGTATTCCTTTGATTTGCAGATGCCCTTCACAGATTTCATGAGTCCTGGGTGCATTCCTAGGGTTTATAGATTGCCTCATTACGGATGCCTTCATGGGATCACTAAAACTTTATTTGATTGTAATGTGTTTTGCTTTCTATAAATAATCAGTACATCGATGCCATCAGTTTGAATTCGATGCCAGTGTAATGTATAATGTAATCTTGCCTGTTAATCCCTTGTTATTGCTGAAGCAAAGTATGTAATGTAAGAAAATTTCTCTTGGATAGTAGGTTAATTATATTCAAACACTCGCAAGCAATTTTGTGCATCCATACAGTGGAAGCTTAATAAAATGATATTCAGATTTTCTTGAACATGCTTTAATATTAAATGAATATACTTTGGTAAATGATATTAAAAATACTGTAAATATTTGGTAAAAAAAATATGAGATACTTGAACATTTCCCATCCTAAATGTACCATAATTTGTTAAAAGCACAGAGAGTGTCCATTCTCCGTGTTAAAAGCACGGAGAATGGCCATTCTCCGTGTTAAAAGCAAGGAGAATGTCCACTCTTCGTCCAAAATGTACCATACTTTGTTAACGTAAAAATTCGAATATACTTTGGTAAATGATATTTTTTTAAAAATACTGTAAATATTATAAAGATGGTTAATATGACAAAATGCCACAATACAAAAAAAACATTCTCTTCGAAAATATTATCATTAGAAAAGTAAAAAATATTTCGTCCGATCAATACAGATTTTTTTTTAAAAATATGTGAGCAGATGATCCGTCCAACCTCAGAAGTAGGTTTCCTCAGTTCACCACCACCACCATGGCATGTAACTTTATTACCAAAATATTAA
Source organism: Iris pallida (assembly GCA_029216955.1). NCBI lineage: Eukaryota > Viridiplantae > Streptophyta > Magnoliopsida > Asparagales > Iridaceae > Iris > Iris pallida. The sequence goes on along the minus strand of JANAVB010008400.1, from coordinate 28,036,893 downwards.
ATTGTTAGATGAAAAATAAAATTTATGACAATGGCATGGACAGTAAAATTTACTACGCCGGGAGCCTGCAGGAGCGGCACCGCTGGTACTTCTTCTTGTTCGAGGCGGTATCGACGACGTCCGACGCGAACCGGACTGATTCTTCTCGGCGCCGTTGGTACTCCTCGTTGTTCTAGGAGGGCTCGACGACGTTCGACGTGATCTGGACAGATTCTTATTTCCTTCTTTATCTCCGTTTCTCTTTCCACCACCACCACCACTACGGCCTGTAACCAATTTTTTTTACAGAATTTATACGTTGATGCACAAAATATTAAATTGGATAGACGAAATAGAGAGTAAATATGAGTTAATTTAGGATGTTCATTAAAAAAATTAAAGTGAAGAACGACCTGCTAAAGCAAATTACAAAGAGGTCAAAAGTCAAAATCAGCATTAAATGTATATATATAATAGATGGGGTCTCTCTCCTCTAGGCAGAAGCGGGGCTGTCGGTCGTCTCCGGAGGGAGCGTCATGGTTCGTCGCAACCCCCCACTACTTCTTTGTGTTCGGCTGGCTTGCCTGCCCTGGCTACCCCACCCCCTCTCTTCTCACCGCCCCCGCCTTCCCGGATGGCCGGACTTACCCTGGTCGCCCCCCCACGCCTTGTGGGAGATCTCCCCCTCGCCGGGCGGCATCGCCCTATCTCCTTTCCCCTACCCCCTCGGCGTCGTCGTCGTCCCCCCCGGTGCCGTCGGCCCCCACGGGCTAGTCGAAGGTCCTCCGGCCCTCCTTCGCTGCCAGTCCCCCCTGACGTCACTCTGGCACGCTCCCTCTTCGGTCCTCCGCCGGAGTCGTACCTTGCTCCTCCTCCCCCTCCCGTCGCTCCTCCCCCCGTGCCGCCCCCTCCCTCGGCAGCGTCCCTCATCCCGACTTCCCTCGCTTTAAGCTGGCATAGTGAGGACATATAGTCAGATTTTGTACGTATTTCTCGGGTGTGGGAATTTAAGGTTTTTGATGTCATGCATACGACAATGCAAAAATTTTAAATACCATAATTCTAGAGGTATGCACCTTAGTCAAGGACTCTGTGATTATCGTAGCCTTGCTCACTAGCATGACGAAGAATCTGAGTAACATAATTTTGGACAGACGCATATGATTACCAGATTGTATCTTGAGAAGGTTTTTAAACATATCATCTCTATCATACCCTTCTGTTGTTATAAAATTGTATTCCATCATCAAATAACTTAGGAGTAGGGATATTTTAGTTTTATAGAGCTTATTCATATGTAGTTCTTTCATAGTGTAATGATATGACGACTTGTAGAGTGTTTGTACCCTAGAGATGATAGTTAGTATTAATATTAGAATAATAACCCATTGTAGATGATTCCCCTGACCAACCAGTTTCCATATATGATATTAGTACGTCTTACAGCCTTGATGATTTATTATTATTTTCCCTTACCCTTTCCAGTGAGGCACCCATGACTAGAGCCTGTTCTTGAGTGTAGTTGTAGTTCACCTAAGACTGAGAGGTCCATATATATATAGATAGATTGTAGATGAAATTGGCATATGGGATATGGGTTGGTTAGTATCTATAGGTCATTGTTGTATAGGGTATTGACATGTTGTTTAGCCTATATTTGGTTCAGTTTTCTATTTTAGTTGAGTTCTCTTTGTGTTGAGTTCAGTCATGTTTGATCGACCCTTATAGGCAGTGTGTAGACCCTTCACTAGATACCCTGTTCCCTTGGTTCAGACTTGTATAAGTTGTTCACTGTACTCACCATCACTAGTCTTCACATTTGAGTATCCTACATTAGGACATATTGTCTTCCCTCTTACATACTATTGCATACACTGCATACAAGCTTAAGTGTTCTGTACTCTCCTACTGTTTACTACAATATTTCATTACCTACCATGTTGCATCATAGGTTTCACTGGACCATTATTCAGACCCTAATTATTGACTCACCAATATAACCATCAACCACTTATCATATTCTGCATATCTGGAGAGTCATTATCATGCATATTAGAGGTCTGCACTCATCCTTATTTTCGTACATGGTGACATACTGCATTTCGTAGCATTTTACTTTATTGATAGCCTTGTAATACCCTTCATTATAACCTGTAGTACCTGTCCTACAGTGGAGTTTAAACTTTTTCTTGGACATGGTTGTTCAGTCCATTTGGACAGTTGTATACATTGGGATATAATGTGGGTTGTTAATAAGAGTTCTCCCTTGATCATTGTTCTGTCCCCCTTTCATTCTTAGATACAAATGATACCTGGTTAGCCCATCTGTCCAGATACATGTCCAAACCCTTTCTTTTATTGTTGGTTCAGTCTTCCAAAGCCTCTACCTGAGCATTAGTTCATTTTTCATATGTAGGTTGCCTTTCACTTTAACTTACAAGTGGACCCAAATGTCCTATCCTTTTTGCTTATAAATTTAGTCTCCTTAGCATCATTCCCTTTTGCCTACATTGATGTTCCGACCATTCATCCTTAGCCTAAATTCTAAGCATTTGTTTCAGTCCCTTATAAGTTTAGTCTACTTTAACCTTTGATGATCATTTATATATATAGATGATATACTTAGGATATATGTAATGGGTTGTTGTTCTTGAGCTTATGTATATGTGGTATTTGGGATTTGTGTGCTTAGAATATAGGTATTTAGTTATGGGTGACTTGATAGGATTTGGGAAGTTAAGAGTTAGTCTATTATAGAGTTTTTCTTTTTGCTAAATTCTAGTTGCCAACACCTAGATAGCTAGCATAGGTAAAATCCTAAGAAATTGACTAGTTGTTGATCAGTAGTTGACCATTGACTATGTTTGACTTAGTTGACTGGAGATAGGATTAGAAGCAGGTTGTTGTTGTGTTTGTTGGTCATGTTTGATTATTTAGTAATAAGAGACCTTGTTTGTGTTTGGGTCGAAAACATGATTTTCTGAGGATATCTCCGACTCGTGGTACTATATGTTTTGGTGGAGGTGGGAAGCTTAGCCCGTGCTTCATCGGACCTTTCGTGATCAGCGGGAGAGTCGGTGACGTGGCATACAGGCTAGACTTGCCACCTACACTAGTGGGTGTCCACAACGTATTCCACGTTTCACAGTTAAGACGGTACGTGGCTGACCCTAGTGTAACCACCACTTTTCTGAAACAAGGGTAATTTTGAAATTTTGAAATTTTTATCATTTAATAATAATATTTAAATCATATTATGATTTTGAGAATTTTTCTTTATTTTTTTATATTATTTAGATGGGTGAATTATAATTTTGGTTGTTGCTAGTTTAACCCTAGAGACTGTTTGACTTAGAGACTAACCATAACCAAGGAGACTTGACCATGTAACTAGATTGGCTAATTACATATTTTTAGGCTAAGGGTATTTTAGTAATTGTGCATTTCTTGAATTTTAATAATTTATTAATTAATTTGCTTGTTGTGCGGTTTGATTGGTAGCTGAATTGGTATTTTGGTAGTATAAGTGGTTTGACCTTAGCCAACCATGACCTAGAACCTTAATGCTATATTAGAATTAGATTTATTATCATTAGAATTAATTTAGATTTTATTAGTTAATTTTAGAGTGATTAGTTGATTTTTAGCCATTTTTCTAATAGCCTTTTAAAAGCCTTTTTGACTTAGGCTTTATTAGCAACCTAGGGAGCCCAAGCCCATGCATCTAACCTAACCCTAGAGACCCTAACCTGGACGTCCACAGCAGTACCCCCTCCCCTCTCTTTTATTTGTGAAGCATAGCCTCCATAAGTGAAACACTAATAGATCTCCTTCTCCAAAAACTCTATTTTCTTCATCCAGAGTCCGTTTCTCCCCAAACTAAATCTATTGCACTCGTCTAGGAGAGGAGGATCTGCTGGAGCATTGTTAGCGAGGAGGCGGAGGCAATTGCTTAAGGGGAATCGACCGACACGACGACCGAAGGACTCCATTTATTGAGTTTTTGACACTCAATAGGTAAACCCTATTCTACCACAGTTATTCTGGAATTTCTTTCATTTTTGCATCCGTATAGGTGCCCTAGACTTGCCCATAAAGTTTTGTAGGATTTTGGGTTCGTTTGATAGCGGTATAGGACACGTATCGGTCTCACGATGCACGTGTTCGGCAAAATGCCACTTAGAATTGAAAAGTGTTAAATTTTGATTATGTTTTCACGAAATCCTTCCTTATATGATTTGTATCAACTTTCGTGAAGACAGATCGAAAATTGACACGATTTCGGCATCCGAACAGACACGGACACGCGTGCACGAGATCCCGTGCACGGTCCCGTGCACGCCCTGCAGTCTGTGTGTCATAACTCGATGCACAGAGCTCCTTCTTGCGTGAAATTTTACGAGCACGTAGGAGCAAACTCTGACCACATGCCCATAAAAGTTCACGACGTTTCGTCGAGCGAGCGCGGAGAAATCGCACGTGCACTGGTCAGCCACACTGTGCACTCGGGCTGATTTTTGTCGCTGAAACGGACTTCGTATGCGCTCTCGACGCGACGAGGACCCGTTCCAGGAGTTGGAACACGTAGCCCTATACCTAGACTACCCAGAGACTCGATCCCGAGTCGTGGCATAGCCCGACGCACGAGCCACGAGCGACGAACCGCGTGCACGAGGGCACGCGCGGGCGCGGGCGCACGCAGCAGGCCGTGCGTGGTTCGGGGCTGCGTGCGTTGCCTCAGTGCAATGTGTTGCTGATTTGTCTTGTCCTAGACCTACCCCAGGATCCCCCCAGCTATGTACACGAGCGCGTGGCTTTTCGTTGTGTGTGCGGTGCTCAAACGAGCGAGAACGCACGCATACGTGCTTTTTGTCACGCGGTATCGGGTTTTCCGATACGCGTTTTGTGGACACGACACGAACACGATTTCGAACCCGGGAGTACCCGAGCGTATCACGTAGTTGAGACCAGCGTGTATGCCGAGTTTCGTGGGTTGATTTGGTGTATTTTGTGTTTTGAGTCGTTTTGTCAAAATTGGATTTTTCGGGTTAAAAGTTTTGAATAGAAATGTGATTTTTCGATCCTTTGACTTTTAGTCCATATTTTCTGAATTGTTAGTTCATATATGATAATTATAACTTGCGTGAAGTGATCTACGGAATTATTACCTATTTGTTTGCCTTTTTCAAGCATAATCGGGTTTTCATTGAATTGGAAAATTTGAGATTTATATGAATTTTTGAGTTAAATGCGATATTTTGATTTCCAGCTTCTTAGCTTGCAAAATCTGAGTTTTCAGGACGTATATGAGTTTTCGGATTTGTGGAGACCAACACTTGGGTTTATTTCATGTTTTCTTATCAATTATGAGTATTTGCACTTTTCTATATATAGCTATGTATACATATAGATAAATATATATATAAAACCCCGTTGAAACCCATTTCTAATGTATATATGTTGAGAATGGGTCGAGATGGTTTTAATTCCAGATTTGGATTCACTAAACCTATTTCAAAAACCATTGGTTATATTTCCTTTTGAGCATTTTGTATATATAGGTATATATATATATATATATATATATATATATATATATATATATATATATATATATATATATATATATATTTTACCTATATATATATATATATAGGTATATATATATATATATATATATATATATATATATATATATATATAGATAGTTTCTTATTGTATATATGTATAAAATATTATATTAAATTATGATATACCATGGTTGTGTTCGCTGTTTTTAATCTCAGAATTTACCTCATTTCAGTAAGCTCCAGGACACACACCATCATTGTTAGATTTATGGTTTTGTATGTATTGTAAATACACATATGTGTATATACCTATATGTATATAGATATTTATGCTTGATAACTCTCTTAGAATAGATTGTAGTTGTGTATATGACTATAGGGGTCCTAGGACAGATTTGGTTTATCATTTTGAGCCTAGTTTAGTCGAATTGGTCGACAAGTTGACCAAATTGACAAAAGTCAACTTTGGGTCAAACTTGATCCAATTCAACTCAAACGAACTCCAAATGACCTAGAATTTTTTGTATGACCTAAAAATTAGTAGACGGACTAGTTGACCCAGGTTTGACCAGAGTTGATCGAGGGTTGACTTTGACCAAAATGGACCTAGAAGCATGTAGTCTTGCATTGTAGCTATTTCTTTTGATATTTTAGACTTGGTTGTGACATGTGTATACTTTAAATAGGTTTATATTTCCCCAGTTTAGCTACACTTCATCATCAGCAGTTTAGTTTGCCAGGCGAGTACATTCTCTGATCTTTTCATACTTCTTTGGACATGTTCTCTTGTTATAGACTAGTATACTTGATGCTGACACGATGTTCACACGGATTAGTACCCTGTGGATCTTTTTATGCGATGTTATCCCCTCGGATACATCGAGTATATCATGTTCATGTTCTTTATCATGACCATCATGTACTCCATGTATTCATATTTATCCATGTGCACTCATGTGTTATTCATGTACACTAATGACCATATGAGCCCCATGTATAAAGTAGTTGTTATCCATGTGCAATAACATAACATGTATTGATCCTTGTGTATTGATTGGGGACAGGGAGAGCGTAGTTGGTTATGTGATCATTATCCCAGTAGGTATCCATGTGCACTCCATAGCTGTATCCATGTGCAACCCAAACCGTTTACATAACCAATTCATGCTCTAAATCACGTAGATGGTTACATTTCTTTATTTATCATATTATATCTCATTTTATAGTCTCTCTCTCTCTTGTTGACTTTCTTTACAGCGATTTATGTATAGTTTTCTATAGCTTGCTTTATATGTCCAATCCTGATATGAACTATTGTGAAAGATATGTGCTCATTCCGTCCTGACTAGGCATGTTGAAAATTTTACAGGTGATGATGAAGAGTTCTGCCCTACTTATTATGGCATTGGCTTAGATGACACTGGTGACGTGGACCCTCAAGAGGATCCAGCAGTCGTCGAGGACTTGCCTATAGTCTACCTGAGACCTAGTTTCTTTTTATTGTCTTTCTATTTGCGACATTGGGTTGTACTTGAGTTTAGCTTTCTGGTGGTTTACACCTAGACTTCTAATTATGTTGTGACTCTCTTGTGATTTTCTATTCTATTCCATCTTAGTGTCGTGATTGAGTACTTATTATTTTACTCTCCATTCGGAGCTTATTCTAGACTGTGTTAGATACTGTGACTCAGGATAGCGTTCTACCGCCGACACTGCGGCGTAGGCTGGGCGTATTCACTTCTCGTGCCCATTCACTGGGTACGGGTCGTGACACCTAGCCATGCACTTGATCATTCAGAGATTGAGATAGGGCCTACTCTTAGTTATCTAGAGCAGCCAGTGGAGATTCTGGATCATCGAGAGAAGGTGCTGAGAAACCAGATGATACCCTTGGTTCGCGTCGCATGGAGGCATCATTCTCCAGGAGAGTCTACCTGGGAGCGGGAGGATGAGATGCGCGAGCGATACCCTTATCTTTTTGGACCTTGAGGTATGATTATCTATCCTTCTCATCAGTTTAGTTTTGCCTTTTAATTTCGAGGACAAAATTCTTTTAAGGATGGTAGATTTGTTATTACCACATTTTAGATTGAGGGTATTTTGGTCATTTGTGATTTTTTTTGAAATTTATTTAATTGGTGATTGTGATTTTGACTTTGACTAAGTTGAGACTTTGTAGACTAACCTAGGTTTTGACCCTAACCATGGTGACTAGGTTAGCATGGTGAGACCCTAGTCTAATTTAAGTCAATCTAGTTTAGTCATTTAGAAATCAAGGTTTGAATAGGAAGACTAGTGATTTGGTGCATGACCTATGACTTAGAATTAATTTCATGACTTGTAATTGAGCCATAAGCCCATGACTTAAGCCCAAAACCCAACCAACCCACCCATGGCCGGCCACTTAGGGTTCCCCTTGCCTATAAGTATTCTCTTAAGTTGTTCTTGCCTCTTTTATGCTTGACCTAGATTTTTGAAGGAAAGGTAAATCTTTATTTTCCTAAAATCCTAATAAATTCATTTCAAGTCCTTTTTGACTCTAGTCTTTTGCATTAGGATCTAATTACTGTGTATTTACTATTTTTGGAGATTTATCTCAGTTTTTGTGCAATTTGGGAGCATTTGGATAGCAAGGAGGAACCCCCATTTCAAGCCTTTTCTTGATATTGCACCTATAGGTAAAAACCCCACAAATTGATTTAATATTCTATTTTCTTTACATTTAGGGCTAGATCTAGGAGTCCCCTAGCTGTTCCTGAAATTTGGGTTAATTTTGTGTCCATTTCGTGTCCGTATCGAACACGTATCATGGTGTATTGTTAGGTGTTTGTTAAAATGCCTCTTAGGAATTTATTTTCGTATTTTAAAAAACTAATTACATAGATCCCTAGATCTATATGTGTATGTGAACTTTTGTGAAGACTGAAATTAATTTCGTGTCATTTGTGTCGGATTTTCGTGTTGGACACGCTGTGCGAGACCCGGTTCAGTGCCCTGCCTATCGGGCCCTAGAACTCCTTGCACAGGACACTTCGTGACACGAATTTTGGTGTGGACACTCCTTGGGTGACTGACACGAGGCCTACAAAATTTCATAGGATCTTATTGACTCGTTTAGGAGTAATTTGACCCGCACGTAATTTGTACTGTCGTGCACTGTCAGCAGACACACGCGCAAACACGCGCTCGTGTCTGCAGTGGACACGTCGTGGACACGTGTCAGGCTGCCCAGCGTGTAAACCTATCCTAGGCGAACACGTGGGCATGTGCACGTGACACAAAGTGTCGTGTCCTAGACGCGTGTGCACTCGTACACGATGCTGTGATACACTGGGTGCACCCTATGTGTTTGAATTGTTGTGGACACGTCTGTGTCGTGTTTTTGGGACACAAAATGACTCAAAAGACACATGCACATGTGTATCTAGGTTTACCAACCATTACATTGTAATATTAACATGTATTTTCTAATCAATTTCCATGTTTCCCTAATTTTACTGATAATGTTTTGTATCAGAGCTTTTGTAACTGTTTTGAAGGTTTAATTCGATTTTGTTTGATAATTTTCAATGTATAAATGATGCATTAGTTGCTGTACATATAGACAACATGTTAGGGTTGGGTTTGATGTGTTTCATGAATGTTAATTAGTTTTTGAATGGGATTTAACATGTGTAGCTGTCAAAACTGTCATTTAACTAAACTATGGTATTTTCCTAATTGTTGGTTCATTTGTCACGACCCGCACCCACTGTGAGGGTACGAGAACGTAATAACGCCCAGCCTACGCCGCAGTGTCAGCGGTAGAACGCTGTCCTAGGTCAACATACATCTAGTAATATAATATTAAACAGTAAATGAACTCAATCACAACTAAGGAAGAAGAAAGCACGATATGATATAGAACTCAAGGAAATACAGAAGATAGAATAGTCTCAGATAATATCCCAGCAAATATCCAGGGCACATATCTCAACTACTGAATATGAAAGAATATATACAACTCAACATCTCTGAACAGAAGTAAAGTCTAGCTAAACAGTCTCAAGACAACATGAAAATAAGATAAGGCCTAACTAAACTAGTCTAGGCAGTGGGGTGATGGCCTCAGCTAGAGCTGTCCCGTAGAAGGTATCCTCTCAGGCCTCCTCCTCGTCCTCTGTAATATTTTCAACAGGTCCAGTCAGGACAGGAGCGAGTACAGTACATCTCAACAGTTAATAGCAGGTTAGAAAATATAATCATGCAGTAAAGTAAGATATAGATACTGAAGAAATGCAGTATGTAAACAGAGAGAGAGAACTGTAATAGAAATATCTACTATAAGTAAAGAGCTACCAGTGACTAGTGATTTAGAGCACAAAGTCGACATGTGAACAGCTTGATTTGTACATGGCTATACTAAAGAGGCGTACATGGCTATTCTACTTTGGATTTGTTCACATGGCTATTTATACTCCCCCGTACCCCCAATTAATACACAAGGATCCAACCAGGTTATGTTATGATTCTATGTAACAGCCCCCGATGGGTGGTAAGCCTCCGAAAGGTGATAAGCCCCCAAAGGGTGATATGCCCCCAAAGGGTGATAAGCCTCCGAAAGGTGATAAGTCCCCAAAGGGTGATATGCCCCCGAAGGGTGATAAGCCTCCGAAAGGTAATAAGCCTCCAAAGGGTGATATGCCCCCAAAGGGTGGTACATAGTAGTCCCATAAATAGGATGAGGATTCAAAGAAGACTCTGTGATCATGTGGGTATATGTCACAAGTGATCAAAGAACCAAAGAAAGCATATGATACGCTATGTAAGTGAAACGCACAGAACATAGAGTACCCGATGCTCCCTGAAGGGATAACATCTCAGAGAGGAATCCATATTGTACTAATCCGTGTGACCAACGTGCCAGTATCAATTAAAGTAATTTAATATAGGAAAATAATTCTAAGCAGGATATGAAATGATCAGAGAATGTACTCACCTCGTATCTGAATGTCTGAAGTAAATGTACTATCCGAGGAGAGGTGTCTGGCTCCTAATCAGAACAACACAAGTCACAACAAGTCTAAAATGATATAATGAAGTCCTACTATGCATTCTACATGATTCTAGGTCAATCTAGGCCAAAGTCAACTCTTGGTCAACTCTGGTCAACCCTAGGAGTCAAACTAGGTCAACTTTGGTCAAACTAGGTCAACCAAGTCAAACCTAAGTCAACTAGTCTAATCTAGATCTAACAAGGCTATTCTAAGTCTAACTAGACTAAACAAGCCCAATCTAGGTTCTAACAAGACTAATCTAGGTTTACTAGGCAATATCATGCCTATCTAACCTATAACACATATCTACACAAGATATTATCTATATCTAACAATATACATATCACCCATACAATATATCATATATACAATACATTATATCATATGGTATCACCACATACTATATATCTAATATATATATAAAAAGTACACACACTCATATATATATAGGAAACTTATATCTATATCTCAATATATATATATATATATATATATATATATATATATATATATATATATATATATATATAAAGAGAGAGGGACACATGTGCTCATGTGTCAAGTGTGTGTGATAGACATAGGCATGTGAGTGTGATATGGTATCAATTAGTGAGAGTGTGTGTCAAGAGTGAAGTGAGGGTGTGTGAGTGTAGGGGAACATGTGAGTACACATTAGTGTGTGTGAGACTTGAGAGGACAGTGAGGCAAAAACACTAGGGTGTGATGTGTATAGGACTTGTGTGTGTGTGTGATAAAAATTCAGTGAGGAAACAGTGTAAAAACCAGTGAGTGAAAACAGGGAAAAAGAAACTTTGAGCAACTCATAAAATCTCAGTTTAAATCATAGGCAAATCCCCCAAAACAGTTAACAATTTTTCCCCCCTTCAATCTCAGATTTACAACCAAGGAAGCAAATTTCAGATTTCATCATCCAACAGTAATTTACTAGATGTAGTTCTCAGATTTTAGGGAAAGGAAAAAGGGAAAGGAAATCAATCATGGAACCAATACTAATACCAGGTTTTAGTTAATGACAGTGAAAGGGTGTATCTGTGTGTGTGTGTTTTGATGAATGTGTGTGTGTGCTAGAGGATGTATCAAAGTGCTGCTATGTACAGGAACTACAATGTGTGTGCTAATGTAGAGTGTCCTGTGAAGAGAGTGTCACATGTGTAAGAGTGGGCTGTGTGTGTGTTAACATTACAGGACAGTGAGCTAAGAGTAACCTGTGTGTGTTCATATACATGTATGTGGTGACAGTGAGACACAAGAGTGTAAGACATGTGTGTGTGTGAGTGAAAGAGCAGCAGTCCATCTCTGGACAGTCAAGGAAAAAGGAAGGAATCATTTCATTACACAATTCCAGTCCCAAACAGTTTTCAGAAATTACATTTCAGGTTTAAGACCATTCAGTCTACAGTTTACATTCAACCCAAGTCAAAAATCTCAGTTTTAGTGTACCAATGGGTGCACTTGACAGTTTTGAAGTTCAAATGCAATTCACAAACCCAATCAGATTCTCATACATGAACCTAACATGTTGTCTATATATATAGCAATGTAATAACATGTTTAATATGTGAAATTGGCATATCAAGTGGGTTATCATTCGAAAATCAGTGAACAACCTATAACTATACAGATATTCTGAAATAACCAATCAAAGCACCACAAAACACAACAACAACTCATGAAATAAACCCTAACTCATTACACATATTCAGCATGCTTTAAAACATACAAACACACAGTTTTACCCTTGAATTTCAGGTTCTCACAGGATTTCAGTAAACTCGAAACAGTTTACTCAAATTCCATAACACTAGTTGAATGCATCAAATAAACCCAAAGTCTTGTTCTCACTTAAACATCAGACCCAAATTAAATCCCATTTTGACAGTTAAAAAAAACAATTTAAACCGAAATCAACTCATGAATCACACATAAAAATCAAATAACAGACCCCACATTTAAATATCAGGTTTTGAACCAATTCCTCATCCAAACAATCTAAATTTCAACATACATTTAGAAATCAACTAGGTGATCAAGTTAGGGGGTTTAATAACATGAAATTAGCAGTGTAAATTAGGTTAAAATGATGCTAAAAATTGAATTTAAAACATGGAACAAAACAGTGACATATGGACATAATGTGTGTATCAGGAAAATAGGGAAGGATGGAAATTGATCTAGAAATTTAAACTAAAATGATCAATTAATGGTTGGTAATGGTAAACACACAGGTGCACGTGTCCTAGGATCCAATTCGTGTCCACCATAGTGTGACATGACGTGTCCAATTCTCAGAAATAAAAAATGAGCACAACACAGTCACAGAAATTGAGTGCAGTCTCGTGCACGAGTGCACGCGTGTCGTACACTCGACACAGGACACATCGTATCTCGTGCACGCACCCACGTGTTCGCTAGGTGTCAGGCTACGTGTCCAACACCCTGAATCCCCGTGTCGAGTCGCACAGACGTGTCCACGACAGCGTATCAGAACCCGATTTCCTGTGCGCACTGCACAGTGAAGAATCCGTGCGACACTAATTCCTCTCTCGACACGCCACGTGGTCACCTGAAATTTGACATGTGGCGTGTCAGACACTGCCCCAAGGCGTGTGTCAAATTTCACGTGTCCTGGTTGCGTGTGGTGTCCGATACAGCCCCCGAGTGGCAGGGGAGCTGTACGGTGCAGAAATGCATGGGTTTCGTGTCCCATTGCATGTCCGACACACACTAAATCACACTCAGTAAATTGGAAACCTATAAATAAGCCCTAAATCTAATTTGCCATTCAAACACAATTTGAAAAATCAAACGAAATGCCCTTTGGGGCATTTCATCAAACACCTATAGGAAGGGACTGATACGTGTCCATTTAGGACACGAAATGGACACAAAACCTTGGTCTAGGCATACCTACAGGACCAGGACACTTAGGGCTAGGTCTACATGCAAAGAAACTAGAATTTTAATGGTGTTTGCATTGATTTACCTATTGGTGTCAAAATACAAGAAAAGCCTCAAATGGGGGGTTTCCTCTTGCTAGCAAACTTCTTTAAATTGCCCCAAAGCTGAGGTTGAACACCACAAACAGCAAGAAAACATTGATTAGATCCTAATGGAAGAAATTCCAATCAAAAAGGAGTCCTATTGATTAAACTAGGAAGGAGTTAATGAAGGCTTACCTATTTCCTTAAGAAATGAAGAACTATTGAAGAAAGAGGCACAAATCCCCATAGAGACATTATATAGGCAAGGGGGGGGGGTCTCTTGGCTGGTCATAATAGTTAGGGTTAGGGTTTTTAGGTTTCATCCTATGGCTAGGATTGAATCAAGGGAAATAGATGGCCTAGAACAAAGGGTTCTATCCTAGTTTCTTGCAAATCACTTAACCATAACTAAACTTGACTCAACCCCCTAACCAACCCATCTAATTCTCAAAGTGGCTCACTAAGTTAGTTATGACCCATCTAGGTTAGGTCCAATCTAGGTTAGGCTACCAAGGTCATTGCTAGTCAAGTCAACCTAGTCAACCCTCATTCAAACAATTCAAAAATAAATTCTAAAAATTCCTATAAATTCAAATAAATTATAATAAAATCAAATAACCCCAAAAATGTCTAAATACCCTAATCACATAGCTTGGCTCTAGGGTTGGCAGTCTCTACTGTTCACTAGCAAAACACCATAATCACAAGTCATGAATTTAAATACCTTAAAAATAATTAAAAATCACTAAAAATCATAATATGAAATAAATATCATTAAATAATAATTATAATTACAAAATTTCAAAATTACCCTCTTTTGGAAAACTGGGTGTTACAATTCTACCCACCTTATAAAAATTTTGTCCTCGAAATTAAGATGATCGTACCCCTTCTAGGTTAAGCCCCCAGCAATCATAGTCTCAGAAATCTATCTTAAAACATACAGTTGGAAAGTGTAACCTATGGGATCATGGCATACAATATCAGTCTGTGGTATCTTCTAGTTATACCAACCATGCTACAGTACTAGGCAATCACAAGGTATCAAAACATACAAGCAAGGGATGCATCAGAATTCTCAAAAAAAAAAAAACTAAGGTTCGGTCAAAACTCACCTCCAGCTAGGTTTGAGAACCAGAACTCCCTCCTGGAAGCAGGGCCTTGGTTGGGGCAGGTATAGCAGGGCAGTGCTGCACCCAGTGTGCAGCAGAACCACAGATTAGGCACAATCCTAGTCTTTTTCTATAGTTGTTCCATTTGTGTCCAGACTTCTTGCAGTAGGCACAGATAGGCTCTGGCTCAGCTGACCTCCGCTGGACAGGAGACTGGGCTGGGTATGATGATATAGGCTGGATAAATGGGTACTCCTCAAACTCTGGGTAGGACTGGGTACTGCTCGTCGCCCTCTTGGAGCTAGGCTCTCCTCCTAGAAGCACAGAGTCCCGCAGACGTAGCAACCTCTGGATTTTCTCCCTCATGGCCTCCTCATGAACTCTCTGTGACTCCATCAACCTTTCTTGGAAAAATGCAAACACCTGGGCTGCGTCAAATAGCAAACCTCCGGGTGGTACAGTATGGAGTACAGAGGGTAGGGAAGGGCTCTCGGTCTCAGGCAAATCCGCAGCTCTCTCCTGAACGACAGGAGATGAAGGAAGACTCTCTGGCGAGGCTACCACCATCTCCTCAATGGCAGGAGGTGCCACCACCCCCTGATCAGATAGAGGGATCACTACCTCCTGAACAGTAGGAGGTGGAGGCACACTCTCAGTAGCTGCAGCTGCTCTCAGGCGACGGGCTCGGGTCATGGGTGCCATACTGAAAGATAAAGAAAAAAAAAATAAATCAATCATCAAGGCTGAAAACTGGTAAATATCATCAAAGAAGAACTAGCTACAAGAATCACTATTTAAGGCCAGGCTATACTATCATTCCTTAAGACAAGGGCCTAATCACAAGTCATCAAATCGTCACACTAAGAAAGAACTACATATGCATAAGCTCTAAAAGGCTAAAATATCTCTACTCCTAAATTATTTGATGATGGAAAATAATTTATAATAACTAGAATGAAGATAGAGACGATATATTTAAGAACCTTTCCAAGATACAATCTGATAATCATATGCGTCTGTCCAAAAATCATGATACTCAGAATCCTCGCCACGCTAGTAAGCAAGGCTGCGATAAACGGTAGAGTCCATAACAGGGGCATGCACCTCTATAATCATGTCGTTTGGAATTCTCGCTATGCCGACTAGTATAGCTGCGAGGAATTCTAAATCTCATAACCAAGATACGTACATCCGAAGTTAGGTCTCTATGTTTCCGCCACGCCAGCTAATATAGCTACGATAAACTCTAGGTTCCATAACCAAGTAGACGTTTTACCATCCCTGTATTCCCGTCGACATATGTTATCAGAAAAATATCGTAACTCAGGCCATAAAAATTCATCTCGATAGAAAAATCAAATCAACAACGATCCAACAAAATCAAATTCAATAATCAAGGAGTGAGAGCAACAAAACAAGGGAAATGATTCAAATTAAAGTTTAAACAAGATTCTCAAGGGTCGTCCCAGGAATCTTTCAGGGAATCCTAACTGTGATTGTGTCATGACCTGCACCCATTTTTTTTTAAAACGGATATGAGACGTGTCCAAGCCAGCCTACGCCGCAGTGTTGGCGGTAGAACGCTGTCACGGCCATGAAGATCAAAATCACAAATAATCTAATGCTCATTCACAGAAACTAATTTAACTTACAATGATTACAAGTTTTATATTTGTAGAAGAATATAAACTTGTACAAATAAAAGAATGGCTACAACACAACTATCTAGCTAGTCTCTAGGCTTTTGTCTGCAAGTATCCCCGTCACTCCCCAAGCTAAGTGAATCCACGGCTAACCTAAAAATGTTGGTTTCCAGTCAGGAATGGAACGAGCACAATTCACTGAATGCAATTTCAAATAAAGAAAATGACTATAAGATAAGGGTTAGGCATTAATCATAAGTTTTGAAAATAACAGTAAAGCCGTGAGAAAATTAATAGTAAAAATAGACCAATATACTTTCCACCGATAGAAGTACCTTTGATATGTGATCGGTCTGGGGTACTACACCGCACGGTCTACGATATCTACTTGCAGAATTTAAACAATGTCTACGAGATCTACTGCATAAAATAAACAATGTCTACGAGATCTACTGCATAAAAATAAACAATGTCTACGAGGTCTACAATGTCTACAATATCTACAATGTCTATAATATCTACAATGTCTACGATATCTACAATGTCTATGATATTTACAATGTCTACAATATCTACAATGTCTACGATATCTACAATGTCTACGGTCTGATCACACATCCTTGGTACTTCTCATTCCCGACTCAACAATTTATAATAGAGTATAAAAATCACATAACCAATGACTAATCAATAAAATATAGTAAAGATTAATATCGAAATGCAGACAATAAACTGTACTCGCATGTGGTCCTTTGCTGGTGAAACCGACAATCTGAACTACTCAATGTGCCACTATAGTCAAAACCCATACAACAGTCCTCGGAAGCTGAAATAAACAATACCAATGATCTCAGAATAGTCCAATTAGCTAGGATTGCCTATCCTTACGTCTAATTCTGGACACAGGGGCAAAACGGTAATTTTGGGCCAAAACGGTGTCCGCCGTTGGACCCGCTTTGCACCGAAAAGTGTGCCAAAGTCAACGGTCTTTAAAGTCATCAAACTATATGTCCACAGATCCAGTTTTCCGATACGAACTCAACCGTATGTCCAAAGTTGGATTCCGGCGGGCTGTGCACAAAATCGCCCGTTGAGTGGAACTGTAGGGCCCGTAAAACGGTAATTTTATCAACTGTCTCAGAATTGGACCAAACTTGGCATACAGGACCAGAAAAATAATACGGTCCTGATGGTGCAAGTTTCGTCTCGATCTGACGAGCGTGCACAACGTAATGACTGAATTTGTATTGGACGGATATGGGGCGATTCCGACGGATACGCGTCGAATTCGTCGCGCTCACGCGACCAATTTGAATTCCGTCAAAGCTCACACGACCACGAAGCTGTTACGCAGCTTTCGATCCTTTCGGTACGCGACCACGTCGTCCGGATTGGCGGAACGGACGTCGTGTGGATGATTTTTATTGATTTTTAAACATATTTTTTCTTGGTTTTGGGAAACTGATTTCTCGACGCTCAGTCGATGAAATCCCAATCTACGAAAAGGGTTACGAAGCCCTATAGGTTGTCTAGAAGTGTCTTCAATTAGTTTGTCTATTAAGGTACTGGATCGATCAGAATCGATCGTCAAACGTGGGTTCATGGACTGTGAAAC
Source organism: Iris pallida (assembly GCA_029216955.1). NCBI lineage: Eukaryota > Viridiplantae > Streptophyta > Magnoliopsida > Asparagales > Iridaceae > Iris > Iris pallida. Next base: position 28,018,936 of record JANAVB010008400.1, on the reverse strand, counting down.
TGTCTTGTTTTCGAACAGTTGTACGCCAGTTTTGGCGTCGATATTCTGGCCAATCTAAAGCATATAAAATTGTTCTACTTGAAAGGAACTAATCTCGTATGGGTTAGGGACATACCCGAGGAAACGGCTTGGGAAAAGATCGCGTGTACGCGATGAACGGTCGTCGCAAAAACCCTCTCGTCCACTGCGTGCTGCTGTCACTGCCCTGTTCCCGTCCGTCGCGCGCGTGCGTCCCTGGCCAACTCCGGCGTTCGCCTGGAGTTGCGCTCGACGGCGTAGGGGCGCGCCCAGTCGGGGATCGGCGTGGCGAGGCCTGGTTGTGGGTTAGGGTGTTAGGGTTTTGAGTATTAACTCTCGATCTCCTCTCTATATATAAGCGGAGCGGGGTCGGGTTCGTTTGCATACGCGGTGGCTGGCCTTGCGTGTTTACACAGAGAGTTAGTTCTCTCTCGGATTGGTAGGCTTGGGGCCTGAGATGCTTAGCCCGAATGGGCTGTGCTGGTTTTTGGGCGGGGGTTATTATTTCCTTGCTCCAACAATAGTCTTTATATAAATGACTCTACCTAGTTGGCCAGTTCTCGGTTTGGCCGAGAGCTCTTGGGTTGGGTTCCTGGGGGTTAATAGCAGTTGGGTGGGCCGGCCTTGAGTTGGTGTGGCTTCTGGGGGTCGGTTCGGGAAGCTATTGCTTCTCTTCCTATTCCATTTCCTTTTCCTATTTCGATTTCTTTTTCTTTCTTTTTCTATAACTAATACCTTATTGGTATAAATATATATAATATATATATATATATATATTTATACGAAAAAAACAACGTAACCAATAATAGATATACATATAAATACTCATTTGCATAATCTATAAAATACACCCATTCAATATATATATGTATATCTTATACACACGCTCACGTATATATATATACACATTTATATATACACTATTATACGAAAAATATATATCCCATCTATATTATATTTATATATCTCTAAAATCACAAAACCTAAAGTAATTCAAATAAATAATATACTTACCAATATTCCTATTACCCATATATGGAGAAGCAAGTTTATATCTATATATTTATATATATATATATATATATATATATATATATATATATATATATATATATATATATATATACACATGCACACAATTTTCTATATATTATATATATATATATCCATACACCATATCTATGTATATACACATTCATAAATATATGTACTCTCATTTACATATCAATATAGTATATATTTATATATAAATACATGCACATACACAAATATATAATTTATATACGCATAAAATAAAAACCGCATTATCACGATTTAATAGAACAACTAAATATGATAATTAATTATTTATAAAAATCTAAAAATTACCATTTAATTAAAATAAGTAAAAAAAAATAGATTATTGCAAGATTTTCGGGAAGGGGAGCTACAGATTGAGTACCTTCAAAATATATATCCTAATCCTACTGCAGACTGTAGTGATACTCTAGTTCGAATACCACTACATAAACTCGACCTGCATAGGCCACCACTAAAAATGTGTCACGACCCGCACCCACTGTGAGGGTACGAGAACGTAACAACGCCCAGCCTACGCTGCAGTATCGGCGGTAGAACGCTGTCCTAGGTCAACATACATCTAGCAATATAATACTAAGCAGTATATGAACTCAATCACAACTAAGGAAGAAGAAAGCACGATATGATATAGAACTCAAGGAAATACAGAAGATAGAATAGTCTAAGATAATATCCCAGCAAATATCCAGGGCACATATCTCAGCTACTGAATATGAAAGAATATATACAACTCAACATCTCTGAACAGAAGTAAAGTCTAGCTAAACAGTCTCAAGACAACATGAAAATAAGATAAGGCCTAACTAAACTAGTCTAGGCAGTGGGGTGATGGCCTCAGCTAGAGCTGTCCCGTAGAAGGTATCCTCCCAGGCCTCCTTCTCGTCCTCTGTAATATTTTCAACAGGTCCAGTCAGGACAGGAGCGAGTATAGTACATCTCAACAATTCATAGCAGGTTAGAAAATATAATCATGCAGTAAAGTAAGATATAGATACTGAAGAAATGCAGTATATAAATAGAGAGAGAGAATTGTAATAGAAATATCAACTATAAGTAAAGAGCTACCAGTGACTAGTGATTTAGAGCACAAAGTCGACATGTGAACAGCTTAATTTGTACATGGCTATACTAAAGAGGCGTACATGGCTATTCTACTTTGGAATTGTTCACATGGCTATTTATACTCCCCCGTACCCCCAATTAATACACAAGGATCCAACCAGGTTATATTATGATTCTATGTAACAGCCCCCGAAGGGTGGTAAGCCTCCGAAAGGTGATAAGCCCCTAAAGGGTGATATGCCCCCAAAGGGTGATAAGCCTCCGAAAGGTGATAAGCCCCCAAAGGGTGATATGCCCCCGAAGGGTGATAAGCCTCCGAAAGGTGATAAGCCCCCAAAGGGTGATATGCCCCCAAAGGGTGGTACATAGTAGTCCCATAAATGGGATGAGGATTCAAAGAAGACTCTGTGATCATATGGGTATATGTCACAAGTGATCAAAGAACCAAAGAAAGCATATGATACGCTATGTAAGTGAAACGCACAGAACATAGAGTACCCGATGCTCCCTGAAGGGATAACATCTCAGAGAGGGATCCATATTGTACTAATCCGTGTGACCAACGTGCCAGTATCAATTAAAGTAATTTAATGCAGGAAAATAATTCTAAGCAGGATATAAAATGATCAGAGAATGTACTCGCCTCGTATCTGAATGTCTGAAGTAAATGTACTGTCCGAGGAGAGGTGTCTGGCTCCTAATCAAAACAGCACAAGTCACAACAAGTCTAAAATGATATAATGAAGTCCTACTATGCATTCTACATGATTCTAGGTCAATCTAGGCCAAAGTCAACTCTTGGTCAACTCTGGTCAACCCTAGGAGTCAAACTAGGTCAACTTTGGTCAAACTAGGTCAACCAAGTCAAACCTAAGTCAACTAGTCTAATCTAGGTCTAGCAAGGCTATTCTAAGACTAACTAGACTAAACAAGCCCAATCTAGGTTTTAACAAGACTAATCCAGGTTTACTAGGCAATATCATGCCTATCTAACCTATAACACATATCTACACAAGATATTATCTATATCTAACAATACACATATCACCCATACAATATATCATATATACAATACATTATATCATATGGTATCACCACATACTATATATATCTAATATATATATAAAAAGTACACACACTCATATATATATAGGAAACTTATATCTATATCTCAATTTATATATATATATATATATATATATATATATATATATATATATATATATATATAAAGAGAGAGGGACACATGTGCTCATGTGTCAAGTGTGTGTGATAGACATAGGCATGTGAGTGTGATATGGTATCAATTAGTGAGAGTGTGTGTCAAGAGTGAAGTGAGGGTGTGTGAGTGTAGGGGAACATGTGAGTACACATTAGTGTGTGTGAGACTTGAGAGGACAGTGAGGCAAAAACACTAGGGTGTGATGTGTATAGGACTTGTGTGTGTGTGTGATAAAAATTCAGTGAGGAAACAGTGTAAAAACCAGTGAGTGAAAACAGGGAAAAAGAAACTTTGAGCAACTCATAAAATCTCAGTTTAAATCATAGGCAAATCCCCCAAAACAGTTAACAATTTTTCCCCCCTTCAATCTCAGATTTACAACCAAGGAAGCAAATTTCAGATTTCATCATCCAACAGTAATTTACTAGATGTAGTTCTCAGATTTTAGGGAAAGGAAAAAGGGAAAGGAAATCAATCATGGAACCAATACTAATACCAGGTTTTAGTTAATGACAGTGAAAGGGTGTATATGTATGTGTGTTTTGATGAATGTGTGTGTGTGCTAGAGGATGTATTAAAGTGCTGCTGTGTACAGGAACTATAATGTGTGTGCTAATGTAGAGTGTCCTGTGAAGAGAGTGTCACATGTGTAAGAGTGGGCTGTGTGTGTGTTAACATTACAGGACAGTGAGCTAAGAGTAACCTGTGTGTGTTCATATACATGTATGTGGTGACAGTGAGACACAAGAGTGTAAGACATGTGTGTGTGTAAGTGAAAGAGCAGCAGTCCATCTCTGGACAGTCAAGGAAAAAGGAAGGAATCATTTTATTACACAATTCCAGTCCCAAACAGTTTTCAGAAATTACATTTCAGGTTTAAGACCATTCTGTCTACAATTTACATTCAACCCAAGTCAAAAATCTCAGTTTTAGTGTACCAATGGGTGCACTAGACAGTTTTGAAGTTCAAATGCAATTCACAAACCCAATCAGATTCTCATACATGAACCTAACATGTTGTCTATATATATAGCAATGTAATAACATGTTTAATATGTGAAATTGGCATATCAAGTGGGTTATCATTCGAAAATCAGTGAACAACCTATAACTATACAGATATTCTGAAATAACCAATCAAAGCACCACAAAACACAACAACAACTCATGAAATAAACCCTAACTCATTACACATATTCAGCATGCTTTAAAACATACAAACACACAGTTTTACCCTTGAATTTCAGGTTCTCACAGGATTTCAGTAAACTCGAAACAGTTTACTCAAATTCCATAACACTAGTTGAATGCATCAAATAAACCCAAAGTCTTGTTCTCACTTAAACATCAGACCCAAATCAAATCCCATTTTGAAAGTTAAAAAAAAACAATTTAAACCGAAATCAACTCATGAATCACACATAAAAATCAAATAACAGACCCCACATTTAAATCTCAGGTTTTGAACCAATTCCTCATCCAAACAATCTAAATTTCAACATACATTTAGAAATCAACTAGGTGAACAAGTTAGGGTTTAATAACATGAAATTAGCAGTGTAAATTAGGTTAAAATGATGCTAAAAATCGAATTTAAAACATGGAACAAAATAGTGACATATGGACATAATGTGTGTATCAGGAAAATAGGGAAGGATGGAAATTGATCTAGAAAATTAAACTAAAATGATCAATTAATGGTTGGTAATGGTAAACACACAGGTGCACGTGTCCTAGGATCCAATTCGTGTCCACCATAGTGTGACACGACGTGTCCAATTCTCAAAAATAAAAAACGAGCACAACACAGTCACAGAAATTGAGTGCAGTCTCGTGCACAAGTGCACGCATGTCGTGTACTCGACACAGGACACATCGCATCTCGTGCACGCACCCACATGTTTGCCAGGTGTCAGGCTATGTGTCCAACACCCTTAATCCCCGTGTCGAGTTGCACAGACGTGTCCACGACAGCGTATCAGAACCCGATTTCCTGTGCGCACTGCACAGTAAAGAATCCGTGCAACACTAATTCCTCTCTCGACACGCCACGTGGTCACCTGAAATTTGACATGTGGCGTGTCAAATACTGCCCCAAGGTGTGTGTCAAATTTCACGTGTCCTGGTTGCGTGTGGTGTCCGATACAGCCCCCGAGTGGCAGGGGAGCTGTACGGTGCAGAAATACATGGGTTTCGTGTCCCATTGCGTGTCCAACACACACTAAATCACACTCAGCAAATTGAAAACCTATAAACAAGCCCTAGATCTAATTTTCCATTTAAACACAATTTGAAAAATCAAACGAAATGCCCTTTGGGGCATTTTATCAAATACCTATAGGAAGGGACTGATACGTGTCCATTTAGGACACGAAATGGACACAAAACCTAGGTCTAGGCATACCTACAGGACCAGGACACTTAGGGCTAGGTCTACATGCAAAGAAACTAGAATTTTAATGGTGTTTGCATTGATTTACCTATTGGTGTCAAAATGCAAGAAAAGCCTCAAATGGGGGATTTCCTCTTGCTAGCAAACTTCTCCAAATTGCCCCAGAGCTGAGGTTGAACACCACAAACAGCAAGAGAACATTGATTAGATCCTAATGGAAGAAATTCCAATCAAAAAGGAGTCCTATTGATTAAACTAGGAAGGAGTTAATGAAGGCTTACCTATTTCCTTAAGAAATGAAGAACTATTGAAGAAAGAGGCACAAATCCCCATAGAGACATTATATAGGCAAGGGGGGGGGGGTCTCTTGGCTGGTCATAATAGTTAGGGTTAGGGTTTTTAGGTTTCATCCTATGGCTAGGATTGAATCAAGGGAAATAGATAGCCTAGAACAAAGGGTTCTATCCTAGTTTCTTGCAAATCACTTAACCATAACTAAACTTGACTCAACCCCCTAACCAACCCATCTAATTCTCAAAGTGGCTCACTAAGTTAGTTATGACCCATCTAGGTTAGGTCCAATCTAGGTTAGGCTACCAAGGTCATTGCTAGTCAAGTCAACCTAGTCAACCCTCATTCAAATAATTCAAAAATAAATTCTAAAAATTCCTATAAATTCAAATAAATTATAATAAAATCAAATAACCCCAAAAATGTCTAAATACCCTAATCACATGGCTAGGCTCTAGGGTAGGCAGTCTCTACTGTTCACTAGCAAAATACCATAATCACAAGTCATGAATTTAAATACTTTAAAAATAATTAAAAATCACTAAAAATCATAATATGAAATAAATATCATTAAATAATAATTATAATTGCAAAATTTCAAAATTACCCTCTTTTGGAAAACTGGGTGTTACATCATTCATATTGATTTCCTATATTTCAGTTGAGTTAAATTGCTAGGGTTCATGGTGGGTTGGTATTGGATTTCTTTTCAGCTGGTTGTCATGAGTGGACTGCTACCTATTACATACTGTTTTGTTGAACTGTCATTTGGGTTTGGGATTTCTGAGAACCGAATGTTCTTGCACTGGATCATTCACTCATAAATCTGAGAACATTACACTCTCATGTATAGTACGTACACACAGAGGCACTGGGACATTATAGCATGTACTAAAATTCTGAGAAACATTGTATAATCCCAAAACCTGAGAACAAAGTAGATGTCACCTTATATTGTATTATTCCTGAGATCAATTACACACTCCCTAAACTAAATACTGTAACCTATCCTCACTGCACCCTCACACAATCACTCACACATCTACCCTGTCACACTGAGACACACATGCTACACACAATACTGTTTCCAGTTCCCTATGGCACTAACTGTCACATTATACAACACCTTATTGTTCCTATACCACACACACAAGTTCCCTATCTAATTCATGTCACCCTACATTCCTACACACCCACTCACCTATGTACACACATTACACAACACACTATTGTTTTTCTATCACATGTAACATATTTACACACACACAAATCTGAACCTAAGCCACTATCTACACTCACACACACATGTATGTCTCTACATGTATTATGAATATATAATTTAGTACCTATATAGCTTCCCTATATGTATATATAATATATATAGCCTAATGTGGTATATGTAATGCAGTAGATATTGCTCATTGATATATATAATTAATGTGTATGTAGATATATAGTAGAGATGAGTGTATAGCATATATGTGTATATGGCTCATGGCCTAGGTAGAATAGCCTATAGCATATGGAATATATACACATGGGTTGGGTTATGTAAATTTGTGTGGCTTGAATGGTGTATGCTTGCTAGGCTAATTAGTTAGAGACCTAGATTGACTTGTTAAGCCTAGGTTAGACCAACCTAGACTAGTTTAACCTAGTTTAACCTTGTTTGACCTTGTTTGACCTAACTAGACTAGTGTTGACCTAGTTTGACTGTTAGAGTTGACCAAAGGTTGACTTTAGCCTAGATTGACCCCAGACATCATGTAGATGCATTGTAGTAGTCTATTTTATTATTTTAGACATGTAGTAACTTGTACTGTTCTATAGGAGACAGATACCACTCCTCGGATAATATATTCTCTTCAGATATTTAGGATACCAGGCGAGTACATTCTCTGATCATTTCATATCTTGTTTAGGATTATATTTCCTACTTTAGATTACTTTACTTGATGCTGACACGTTGGTAAAATGGATTAGTACTATATGGATCCCTTCATGAGATGTTATCTCCCTCGGGAGCATCAGATACTCTTGTCTCGTGTGTTTCACTTACATCATGTATCTCATACTTCTATTATCATGAATCTTCATGTATCAGCTTGTGATTCCCGTACTCTCATGAATCACAGAGCCTTCACGAATCTATTCATGAATCGCTCTTGAATCACCCTTTATGGGCAAAGTAGTATAGTCATGAATCTTAACGTAACTTGACTGGATCCTTGTGTATTAATTGGGGATGGGAGAGTAGAAATTGAGCATGTGAATAATTCCAAAGTAGAATAATCATGAATCACCTCTTTAGTATAGTCATGAATCACCCTCCAGCTGTTCACATGTTCATCTTGTACTCTGAATCACTAGTACTGTTTAGCTCTCTTATATATTGTAGATATTTACTTACAGTCGCTCTTTTACATTATGCTATTCTTCAGTTTCATGTATCTTACTCTCTAGCATGATTATATTTCCTATCCTGTTAGATTTGTTGAGATGTATTGTGCTCGCTCCTGTCCTGACTGGACCTGTTGAAAATATTACAGAGGATGAGAACGAGGCGTGATGTCCCACCTATTATGGGACTATCCTAGAGGACTGTTGTGACCCGGATCAGCAGCAGGACCCCTTAGCAGTGGACGATACTCCTTTAGACTAGGATGTCTTTTATTTATGTTTACATTCTGGATGACTGTATTTGATATTTAGGATGTTGTGGATTTGTGATATCATAGACACTTAGACTTCTATCTGGTTGTATCTCTGTGGATTTATTTCAGTTCATATCTATCTATCTATCTATCTATCTATCTATCTTATCATTATGCCTTAGATGTGATTGAGACTGTATTCTGCTATGTCACCTCCATTCGGAGTGTATATACTGTACTGGTACCAATATATTGTTAGATGATTGACCTATGACAGCGTTCTACCACCGACACTGCGGCGTAGGCTGGACGTAACCAATTCTCGTGCCCTTACTCTAGGGTGCGGGTCGTGACACATTTTTAGTGGTGGCCCATGCAGGTTGAGTTTGTGTAGTGGTACTCGAACTAGAGTATCACTACAGCCTGCAATAGGATTAGGATATTTTGAAGGTACTCAATCATATTAGGAAAAATCTTAATCAGATTCCTTTTATCTAAATTTGCTGCTTATTGTCTTTCCTTGAATATAAACTGTCCTCCTTTGATTTTTTGCTTCATTCTCAGTAATTGCTTCTTGTTTTGATCTGTCTTCATGGTGGTTATGGAGACATGATCTCATCGCTCCGGTCCGGGGAATACTATCGAGAGGCTGGCCACCTCTCGTCCTGTTCAGCAGTGCCTCGAGACCGCAGCTCCTATTGTGCCAACTCAGATTGGCATTTCTAATACATTGGAGGTGTACCTCCGTCTGTACAGAGACCTTCCCCCGTCATTCCTGATTTCTCTCAGCAGCAGAGGTACATGCAGCATCAGCAGCAGGCCAGGGGAAACCAGCAGGGGCGAGCTTTCGCCAGGACAGTCGAGGATGCACAGGCCATTGGAGATATTGCTGCAGGTTCCGTTCTTCTCGATTCCATTCCGCAATTGTCTCTTATATCTATATTGAAATTTGATTCCATCTGTTCCTTGTTGACTGATCAATTTTGTTCTATCGTTCTTGTGTTATGTTTATTTTTCTTCTGAGAAAAATCATTTGGGCTAGGTTACCTCAGTTATGGGATCTAGAATCTTCGATAGTCGTGTTAGCTGTTATAGTGAGGATATATAGTCAGATTTTGGACGTATTTCTCGGGTGATTTAAGGTTTTCGCTGTCATGCATACGGCAATACGAAAATTTTAAATACCATAATTCTAGAGGTATGCACCTTAGTCAAGGACTCTGTGATTATCGTAGCCTTGCTCACTAGCATGACGAAGAATCTGAGTAACATAATTTTGGACAGACGCATATAATTACCAGATTGTATCTTGAGAAGGTTTTTAAACATATCATCTCTATCATACCCTTCTGTTGTTATAAAATTGTATTTCATCATCAAATAACTTAGGAGTAGGAATATTTTAGTTTTGTAGAGCTTATTCATATGTAGTTCTTTCATAGTGTAATGATATGATGACTTGTAGAGTGTTTGTACCCTAGAGATGATAGTTAGTATTAATATTAGAATAATAACCCATTGTAGATGATTCTCTTGACCAACCAGTTTCCATATAGGATGTTAGTATGTCTTACAGCCTCGATGATTTATTATTATTTTCCCTTACCCTTTCCAGTAAGGCACCCATGACCAGAGCCTGTCCTTGAGTGTAGTTGTAGTTCACCTAAGACTGAGAGGTCCATATATATATAGATAGATTGCAAATGAAATTGGTATATGGGATATGGGTTGGTTAGTATCTATAGGTCATTGTTGTATAGGGTATTGACATGTTGTTTAGCCTATATTTGGTTCAGTTTTCTATTTTAGTTGAGTTCTCTTTGTGTTGAGTTCAGTCATGTTTGATCGACCCTTATAGGCAGTGTGCAGACCCTTCACTAGATACCCTGTTCCCTTGGTTCAGACTTGTACAAGTTGTTCTCTGCACTCACCATCACTAGTCTTCATATTTGAGTATCCTACATCAGGACATATTGCCTTCCCTCTTGCATACTATTACATACACTACATACAAGCTTAAGTGTTCTGTACTCTCCTACTGTTTACTACAATATTTCATTACCTACCATGTTGCATCATAGGTTTCACTGGACCATTGTTCAGACCCCAATTATTGACTCACCAATATAACCATCAACCCCTTATCATATTCTGCATATCTAGAGAGTCAGTATCATGCATATTAGAGGTTTGCACTTATCCTTACTTCTGTACATGGTGACATACTACATCTCTTAGCATTTTACTTTACTAGTATATCACCCGTGCGATGCACGGTTTGTATATTTAATACTGTTTTATTTTAAAAATAAATAAATGAATGTTTTGATATTTATATAATATTTGAAATTAAAACAAAAGTTAGAATAAATTCAATTATGAATTACATAAAAAATAACATTATATTAATATGATTATGAACGAATTAAATTTTAACAACGTAATTATCATTAGTAAGATTTGTGTAATTCACAAAATATCTTAGACCAAAATATATTAATATGATTATGAACGAATTATAACAATATATACCTCAACGTAAATAAAATTATACGATAAAGTCTATTATGATGACATAAAAGATAACATTTGTCTGAATTACAAATTCTGAAATACTTCCTTATACACAACATTTATTGTTGAATTACATTGATCTTTATCTTCACTGCATATATTAAAATCTTCAATCCTTTTTTACTTGTTACCCTTGAAACAGTAACATATAACTGTCCATGACTAAAAACGGGATTCTTCAAGAAAAGTCCAACATGAGAAAGTGATTGACCTTGACTTTTGTTTATTGTCATTGCATAAGAAATAATCAATGGATATTGTCTTCTTTGAAATTTGAAAGGCAATCTTGGATCAGAAGGTGTCAATGACATTCTTGGAATCAAAACTTTATTACCAGCATTGTCTCCACAAAGAATCTTTGCTTCAAGAACACGATTGCCTAATTTTGTAATCAGCAATCTAGTACCATTACATAGCCCAACTGAATGATCTATATTTCTTAATAACATTATTGGGGTACCAACTTTCAATTTTAACTCGTGATTCGGTACACCTGAACATTTAATACTATTCAAGAACTCTGGAGTGTGAATATCTGATAATAAGTCAACATTTGCATCTGACTTAGATGGACTATCAGAACTTAAATATGTGCTTGCGTTACCAGAATTCAGTGAGATCATGTACTCATTTACAGACTCGACAACATCAAGAGTTGGCGCTAATATAGCTCTATCCTTCAAGAAATCTGGATCGATGACAAAATTCGGAAAAGAAGGATATGTGCTCTCAACAATTGTTTGCAGTGGATTATTTGCATTACTAAGTAAAATATCACTTGGAATATTGATACTTGCACAACCATCATTATGCCCTCCAAGTGTTTCATCTCCTATACTTGCAATCCATTCAAAAAATTGTTTGAGCTCTTCACTTTCAGATGTTATGCTACAACCTTGAAGTCTCATGTTTTTTGTCAACCTCAAGACTTTCCAGTTTTGCCAAATATAAGAAGAATTTATAGTTGCATGAACTATATCTTGTCTACTACCTTTCGGAATTACAGGCAATATTTGACAAAAATCTCCTCCGAAGACAATTGTTTTTCCTCTAAATGGTGTCTCAGAACTGAGTGGATTGCTAAATTGCATTATATCTCTAAGCGATCTATCCAATGCTTCAAAGCAATATCGGTGCATCATTGGCGCTTCTTCCCAAATTATAAGTTTGTACCTAACAATTAGTTCTGCAAGTTGACTTCCTTGTTTGATATTGCATGTTGAATCCTCATTTACATTTATTGGAATAGCAAACCTTGAATGAGTTGTTCATCCACCAGGCAGCAGAAATGATGCTATCCCACTTGAAGCCACATTTAGAACAATTTCTCCCTTAGATCTCAACCATGCAGATAATATTTTCCAAATGAACGTTTTTCCAGTACCGCCATATCCGTATAAAAAAAACACCACCATTTGTAGAATTAACAGCATCCATTATTATGTCATAAACATATTGTTGTTCATCATTCAAGCGAGCAAGTAGGTGTACGTGTTCTTCTGTTAGAGCCGCTCTATCATAATTTAATTCATCATGCACCAATCTATTTGTAGTATTTGATAAGGAGTCCATGTTTGGAAATGGCATTAATGGAAATTCTCGCAAACTTCTACCACAATTCCTCAATAACTTTTCAATCTCAACCAAAGCGTGATTTTGAATTTCATCCTCACTCATAAGCAAATCTAGAATTAAAGAGAGAAAGAATATGCTATAATTAATTTTAAAGCTATATTAACGATCAAATAATTTTCCAAACTTATAAATGTAACTTAAAAATAGGAAAGAAACATTTTACCTTGGTCGTGCAACTCAATTCGTTGATTATATAAAACATCATCCGATAAGTATGTTCAACACTTTTTTCAAAGTAATTCAGGCCGACTTATAGAGCCAGATGACAATAATGTCACAAATAAATTTCTCAAAGAATATGCAGATGCCCAATAACTTGCCTCAATAATACCATCGATATACTCATCATCATCCTCCAATAATCCTAAGACATAGCAAGCTTCACGATATGACTCGTAATGAATACCATTGACTTTCTTAGTATCATCATAGCATTTAGGTCCACGGACGATATTGAGAAGACATCTTAAATGGTACATCTCACCGCAACCAGGTGGAACATAAAAAATTTGACCTAATGAGAAATATTTTTTTCTTGGAGTCCACTCTCTAGTCTTCTGTTTCCAAACAAACTTTTGTGGAAATTCTGCATATGTCAGATTTTTTGCCTCTGGATATCGCTTATTCGCTTCAAACCAAGCTAAGAACATGCTTTCATTCACACTGGCATGATCAATAATGGTATCAATAGCATCGGCGTCTGAGAAAATAATAGGCTACTCGTCGGGTAAGTGAAAGCTAAGTCGCTCAACAGGAGGGTTCTTATATTGGATCTCAAAACCAAACAATCTTCTTGCTGCCTCACAAGCAGAAATGTATCTACAATCGTAATACATGTTAATTTCATCAATTGGTTTTTTGGGTTCCTCCTCGTCTGTAGTTCTATAGAAGGATGCAGTTACACGATCACGTCCTTTATTCACATACTTGAACAAATATTTTATAGATCGAGACTGATTGCACCATTCAACATTCATATGACCTCCATAGCTCAACAATAGATAACGATTATGAGGCACTACAAATCGATTATCTAGTTCAACACCATTCTTTAAAACCGTTCTTCCATCATCTTTGCGTCTATATAATGGATATTCGTCTTTATCAACCAAAGTATTTTCAACAAATTTTTTCGGAAAATGCTTTGAGCAACGACCATCTGACATATATGGTGAATTCTTTCTTGCAGTACCACAAGGTCCATGTATCATAAAATCTCGCACTGTATTGTAATAGGTAGGATCTGATTTTTGATCAGGAATTTCTGCTGAGATTATCTGATCAATATATTTACCCGATGGAAACTTATCTTCTTTGGCTAGGAACAATAAAATATGAGCATGCGGCAACCCACGTTTTTGAAATTCAACCGTATATATAACTGAAAAACAATAGAAAACAAATAAATATTAAATTTATTAATAAAATACATGATTAAGTACAAAAAATATGGCAAAATTGTTACCAGCTCTAACTGTTCCAAATATTTTATTATGCTTCAGATCTTTGATCAGCCCATCCAATTTCACCTTGAAAACCCTATATAGTATATCTGGTCGATCTTCAAGATGAAGACCATTTTTTCCAACATATCGAAGTATTTCAGGCCATTTGGGGTTGCATGTAAATGTTATAAACAAATCCGGGTAACCAACCCATCTGCATATTGCCATTGCATCTTGATAATTTTGAATCATGTACCGAGCACCTCTTGTAAAAGAAGATGGTAGAATGACTCTTTTTTCTTGAGTAGTCGGATCTGTTTCACCTCGTAATAATGCATCTGTAAGACCTTTATACATCTCACACCGTAATTGTTTCTGATGCGTTCGAATAAATTTTAATCTTGCAGATTCAACCATTGTATAAGCATCAACAAAAAATTGTTGCATAAGTCTTTTAGTAGCAAATATGATAGAAGGCTCATTATCCCTTTCATGCAGTCTATAAGCGAACCATTCTCTAATACTTACTCTCCTTCTTCCACCATTACCTCTATTTGTTGATTCAGATAATGGAATGTCTTCTCTATAACCATCTTCACCGTAGGGAAAGATCAAGGGGTATTGTAATGCTAAATAAGAAGCATGTAACTCATTTATTCGTTATAGGTTCCTAGCTTGTGTTTCAACCATAATATCTCTATCACCTAAGCATTCATCAAGATCTCCAACTATCAAAGTAGCAACCTCAGAAACTGTAGGTAAATTATACTGTCGCCCATCTCCATGTCTCCTTCCTATCAATTTCAATCGAACGCTTGAATTACCTCCTTCACACATTTTCTCGCGAGCCATTCTAAAAGCCTTTACTAATACATTATTTTGATCCAACATATCCTTCAAATCACGTACAATTTCTGTATGCAAATTATTAATATTACCGTTCTTCCTGAAAATAATATTAAAAAAAATAAGATAACTGAATATATTAATAATCAATGATCAATATATAATTGTACATATCTGGGAAAAAAATTCAATAAATACCTAACAGCTTTCATTCTGTTTTGAATTTCATTTTCTGTATCATAAATATATAGCTATGTAAATTTTGGACTTGAACCTTCAACGGGTAATAAACTTCCTAATAGATGGTAGTTTTGTCCATGCATTCTAAAAATTGGTGGAGAATTTCCTTGATTTGGTTCCGGATCAACCTTGCCTCCCATTGAAGTGAATGAAAAAATGCTGTTATATGATCTTATATTTTCTAGAAAATGTTTGCTCTTATCGCTTACACCATATAATAGATCATGTAAAACTTTAGGCGGTATCTTCATTGGTGAAATTTGAATCTTTCCTTGCATACAACATAAAGAGTACGTCAGGTTTTTGCATTTGTAGGAAGACTGAACTCTCTCGTCGTACCAAAAGTGTGTACCACAAAAGTTACATTTATAAGTTGGATCGCCAATATCCCAATAATCTGTCAATAAAAATACCAATAAAATATAAATAAATTACATGACTCATAAACTAAACTAATAAATACACACACAGACACAAACACACACACACACACACACACACACACACACACACACACACACACACACACCACACACACCACACACACAAACATATATAGACTAATACCAATTGTAGGATTTGCATGTCCATGATCAAATTTACAATCTCCATTCGTCAATTTAACCACCACTGCAAAAGAAAAAAATAAAGAAAAAGCAACCAATTTTTAAAAGATCTGAAACTACTTTCCTTCTGAAAAAATTGAAATTAATTAAAAATTTCAAATATGTGAATTTGAGAAATAAATTAGGCTTAAAACATACTTGAAGACTCCTCATCTGCAGTCAAATCAATCGATGTTAAATGATTATTTTACTGCAAATTTGAGATTGTATTTTTTGAGCAATACAACAAACTTTGGTTCATTGAAGTAGACAAATCAACTGCTTGACTTGATCCACACACTGCATAAAATAATTCAATAAAAAATTTTGCAAACATAAATATATATGTATGTATGTATATTTTAATAAAAAAATCTATCACATACCATTCGTGATTTCACTAAAAGGATATGTAGACGTATTCAGCACATTATTAAACAATACGCTGCTAGAATAAAACTGTTTTCCATATGGATTTAAATCTTCTGCGAAAAAGTAAGGAAAAAGTTAGAAAAATAATAACAATACAATAATCATAGATCACATTTAAATTTTTAAAATAGTTAATTAGGCTCTAATAAATTATTGTAACAGATGTTTGAGAATAATTTTTCTTTTTAGGTTGGGAAATAACTCACTTGAAGGACCATCATCATTAGTTGAAAAAATTACTCTTGATGGATCAGAGTGCAGTTTTGTAAATCTCTTCGTCGAGTAGTCAAATGAATTTTCTCCTGAGAAACAATTAACTGCTCAGGCTCACTTGACCCACATACTGCATAAAAAATCACAATATATATGTATATACATATATATTGTTACATAGATATTAGAAAACATTAATCACTAAATACTTTGTAAAAAAAAAATTATATCATACCATTCGTGATGTCACCGAAAGGAGACCTAGATGATAGACAACTGGTCATGTTCGATCGTTCCCATAAAATATATGCTAAAATTTTCTGGCTTGATGGAGGCGTACATTTACCTATATCCATATCTATATTTTCTACAAAAAATAAAGAATGATTAAGTTAAATTTAAATAAAATTTAAACGTAAAATAATTGTAATTTAATATATATATATATATATATATATATATATATATATATATATATATATATATATATATATATATATATATATATTCATATTAATAAAAAAAAAATTCTTCCTTAAATTAGTTTATGTCTTCTATTGTTTTCAAATTAAATTTCTACCAATTTACAATTATAACATACAATTATTTTTTGTTCTAAAAATATTAATTTATATAGGCAAACCTTAATTTTGCACACGTTAAATTTAAAAATAAAGAAATTTTTTTATCAAATTTAATTGGATGGTCTGGATTTTTTTTCCGATGAATTTGATGGCTTGTTAATATTTCTTTTAAATTTAATCTTTAGTAATTTCGATCCAAATATGATGGCTTTAAGAAATATTATTTTGTTTTTGAAAATAGTAAATCTATATATATAAACGTTAGTTTAGTTTCTGCAGTGGTTTTAGCATCCTACGGTTTTAGTAGCACACGGTTTTGGGGAGGGGACAAACATTCCGGTTTTAGTAGCCCACGGTTTTAGGAGCACACGATATTGTTTTATTATTGATTCCGGTTTTACTAACCTCGGTACATCCTTGCTTTCTTTTTCTCTTTCCATTCCTATGCTCTGGACATATCCATAAAGTTCTATTTGGTTTTTCTTTGATTATATAATCTCATTTTTTTGTTCTGTAAATGTTGTTTTCGCAACTTCTTCAGTATTTGATGTTCTTGTTCTTTCTTCAGTTTTTATGGAGCTGTGTTTGACGTAACACGCATGAAAAATGCAATTAAAAGATTTACTTTTGGTGATCATCATTTTATGTTCTGGATCTACGAATTTAGTTCAATTTGTGAGGTTTTTTTTTTCCTAATTTTATTGTTGTCTATTTAATGAATAAATTGCGTATGTTATTGATCTAAACATATATTTAAAGATTTAGGTATTTCAACATTTTTTTTCTTACTGATTTTTTCGGTTTTTTCCTAATTTATTTTCGTGTTTTTTTACACAATCATAAACATCTATTTATTTCGAGTTTTGGAGGACCTGATTTTGATATTAGATTAGATTCATTTCTTGCTTTTTCTTCTCTTTCCATTCCTATGCTCTGGAAATGGTCAAAAGTTCTATTTGTTTTTTTTGATTATATAATCTCTTTTTTTTGTTCTGGAAATGTTGTTTTGGCAGCTTCTTCAGTATTTGATGTTCTTGTTCTTTCTTCAGTTTTTTAATGGAGCTGTGTTTGACGTAACACGTATGGGAAAATCACTTAAAAGATTTACTTTATTTGAATCATCATTTTATGTTATGGATCTACGAATTTAGTTCAATTGTGAGATTTTTTCCTAATTTTATTGTTCTCTATTTAATGAATAAATTGCGTATGGTATTGATCTAAACATATATTTAAAGATTTAGGTATTTCAACATTTTTTTTTTCATGATTTTTACTGATTTTTTTGGGTTTTTCCTAATTTATTTTTCGTGATTTTACACAATCATAAACAACTATTTATTTTGGGTTTTTTTTCAGTGATTCATGACAGACATAGATACAAATCTCGGTATTGTATGTTTTTCTTAGTGTTTTTTTGTTCAATTTTTTTTATAGAATAATGAAAAACGTTCTAGATATATATGTATTGAAAGTTTATTTAGGTGATTCATGAAAGGATGGGTAAGTTATATGCTTATAATTGAAGAAGAATTCTATTATAGGTAAAACTGTTTCAGCACACTATATTATATATATATATATATATATATATATATATATATATATATATATATATATATATATATAAATTTATTATTGAATTATATTTGCAGGTATTTGTTGCCATCAAAACTGTCAATGAACTACTTCGAAATGGTTCGCTACAACATAAAGGTATAAATCCATTCTTGTACTGAATATCATTTAAATTCATGAAGGTAAATTCATGAAAATATATAACCCTGCAATTTTAGTATTGTTGGACTAAATATTCTTTAAATTATCAATGAAAACATGTTTGAATATTTTCTTAACTAAATTGTAATAATCGGATGATGTTTTACATTCAGTCCAAAATTGATCAATATATGTCATATTTAATGTTATTTAGTAATTCCTCAAATGTTGTGTAAATAATGCTTCTAATTTAATGTTATTTATATCATTCAAATGATTTAGTAAAATAATGCTTCTACAATAAATCTTTAAAAATAATGCGAATATCTACATGTTGTAAAATAATGCTTGTACAGTAATTTTTTTTACATTTATTTAATAATTTGTACACTAAAAAGCACTTCAATTTTTACCTAATATTAGATTATACATCTTTGAAGTGGATGGATATATACTGCATGATCATATAAATTATTAATATATGGATGTTTGGAATTTTACAGTAAATCAGATTTTCAACATGCACGGCTTATATATAAATAGTTATAATATATTTTTTATGATTGTTAAATGGTAATTTTCAGCTAAAGGAAATAGATAAGTCTGATGTTTACAATGTATATTAGTGATTAAAATATGCTGCACTATTAGAAGTAATTAAAATTAAAATAACTTAAAAGACACCAGAAATTAGATGGAACTATTACCTCCTCTATCGTTTGTAAGCTTCGGTCGCTTGTTAAGTGTTGTACTCCTTGTCAGCTTCCTCATTCCCAATTTTTTTCTTTGTAATAGTTCCTTCCTTGTTATATTTTTACTTGGATTTGGAAATGACAAAATTGGAACCCCATTTTTATATTGTAAGCCCAATATATAGGCATTCAATTATTGATTATTTTGTATTGGGAGGACAAAAGATAGGAATGCCAACAGTTTTTGCTGTTAAAACACTTTTTTTTAAAGGTTCTAATGATGTATGGATGACTTCATTTTAGATTTTCAACAACAGCTTTAATTGCTTCATACAGCTTTAATTGCATTATTAGAGCTGTATTAAGTTATCCATACATCATTAGAGCTGTATTAATTTATCCATACATCATTTTTGTATAATATTTATATTAAATATTAAAACCCTATTATTATATTGTAAGCCCAATATGTAGGTTGTGAATTCATGATTATTTTGTATTGGGAAGACAAAAGTAAGGAATGCCAACAGATTGTTGCTAAGCACTTTCTTTTAAAGGATCTAATAATGTATGGACAACTTAATTTTAGATTTCAAAAAAACAGCTTTAATGGCATCATATTTAATATAAATATTCTACAAAACCGATTTCTAATGTATACATGTTTTAAAATAAAGCACTTTTTTTGAAGGTTCTAATGATGTATGGACAACTTCATTTTAGATTTCCAAAAACAGCTTTAATGACATAATATTTAATATAAACAGTCTATAATTCCGATTTCCATCTATACATGTTTTAAAATTTAGGATTTTTTTTGGAGACACTAAAAGTAGAAGATGGAATTCCAATATTTTGTATGATATATTTGTTTCGTACCTTTTTTTGTATGAACAATTTAGTTTCAAAATTAACTTTTTTTATTTGATTAAGGAGATTTACTTTTATAAGACATTTTAAATTATATGACATATTATTTTAACTTGTATTCTTTAGTTGTGTGGCATCATATGTAAATATGGCTGTCTTACTTTTATATATTTTTCGGGCTTACATAAAGAAAATTTAGGCTATAATTATTTATATGGTTCTACATTTAAGAATAATGTTGTACATTGACACATTAACTGCAGACACAAACTTTGTAGTATTATTAGTAATATTTGTACACTTTAAGTAAGTTTAATGTCAATATTTGTTTTAAATGTAATATTATGAACTGGTAGTTTGTGAGAAATAAATTATCTTAGTTTGTACTTTAATGAGAATAACATAAGTTTAATTAACATTAATGTACGGCAGCGGCTGAATTTATTTTTTACTAAGGATCAAACTAAGATAATATTATGAACTTGAAAGGGTTTGTTCAAGATTATTTGATGAACGACATTTAATCTACCAAATATGTTAATATCATCTTATTTGCATGAGTAATCAACTTATAATGAGTAAAAAAATGTCATTCCTTATAATATTATTACTAATATTTATTTATTTTAAGTAAGTTTAATGTCAATATTGTTGTAAATGTAATATTATGTACTGAAAATTTGTGGAAATAAATTAATATGAATATCACATTTATTGTGTTGTATTAACCTTTTAATTTAGTTATCTCTAACAATCTCGTTTTTATTTGATTTTAATGAGATTCCATGTCCGACAATGCATATTTAGTATGTCCAGCTCTTTTTATATATATAAATTTGTAGAAAATTAATCTACATGTTCGTATGGAGTTTGTTCAATATTATTTGATGTACGACATTTAATCTGCCAAAGATGTTAATATCATCTTATTTGCATGAGTAATATACTTATACTGAGTAGAAAATGTCATTCGTTAAATTTTTTTCATATTTACCTTCATCTTATTTGTAATAATGTTTCATTGTTTGTATTAAATTAGATTATCTAATAGCACATAAAAAGGTTTATATATACTGTGTTCAAATACATATTTAACACATATGAAAGTTCCATTGAGAATAACATAAGTTCAATTAACTAAGTAAACAAAATGTTCTTTTAAGAGCTGGCTGAACTTGAAAGCATTAAAATACAAACTAAGATAATATTCAAGTACGTCAATACATTGAACAAAGAGTTCTTTTAAGCTGGCTGAAATTAAAAGCACACAGGATCAAACTAAGATAATCTTCATTCTTTCTCTTTCTTTATATCAACCTTCATCTTCTTTGATCTTGCTATTTTTGAGTATGCATCAACCAAGGACGTCTTCAATCCGGAGTCTTCAGAAGTTTCTACAGACTCAATCTCTTGTGAATATTTAACATTTGGTGTTGAAATCATCTCTCCACACGATCCAATCTATTCATTCATATGATAATGCATTTAAAATACATTAATAATGAAAAGAAAATGAATAATTGAAGGAAAACTTGTTTACCATTTCGACATCATTATCCTCCTTCAACAAATTTGAAAAAATATCAGATTCCTGTGAAAAAGAAAAATTATTTTCAACAGAATTTTAAAAAAATAGTAAAAAGCAATTTCAAATTACCAAAAGATTAACACATACCTGATTATCTTTAAAATTTTCAGAATATAGTGAAATTAGTCCTTCATCGATAGTCAGCTTTAATACCGTAAATGATCCAGTATAATTACGTACTTGTTCGGATCTTACTTGAATTTTGAAAAAAATTCTTAAGCCAACTAAATTTTGTATCTCCTCAGGAATTTTCTTATCATTTTCTGATTCCTACAATTTAAAAAAGAGAAACAAATTTTTAATAATTATAACAAATTTAAGTATGGTTGAAAATTATTTTATATGCTTAGAGGTTACTTGCAAATGTACCTCTGACGTCTTCTTTTTTAAATCCAAAGACTTTTTTCCAATAAGTTGAACGCATTCTTTGTCCCATAATAGTAACTCTATTTCTCCAGTTGTGTCAATGACACGAACATTAATTTTGTACCTGTTATAGAAAATTGTATTCAAATAATCAAGAAGAATAGTAATTAGGTTTAAAATTATTCTAGGTTAATACCTGATGTTAACATCTTTTTCAAATTTGTCACATCTGTCACAGTAAAATAAATCGCCACATTTATCTAGTTTTTTTGGACATTTGTTACACGAAAAATACCACCAAGCATTCTTTAATACAACTTCAACAATTTCAGCATAAACCCAAAAGCTTCCAATCTGATAATCAATAATAAAAAATTTAGAATAATATTCTGAATAAGGTAAATTATGTAATATAAGATAATTATAAATTGTAACTGAAAGAAATATATACCTCATGGTTATCTCTCAATTTCTCAATGGTCCTAACTATAGCTTGGCCACTTGATAATTCATTTTCAACCAAATTTGTAGAAGTTAGTGAAACTGTACTTATAGTGATTGATTCACTACTTTCTTCAACAATCCTTCATAAAGTAGACAAATGTTTATTAATTTAATTCTGAATACTAACTAAAATATTAACAATAAACAATTAATTATAGTATCGATATGTTTTAGTTACCTTGATTTAAATTTTTATCTCAGGAATATCAACACCAAATATCAACCTTGACACATAGAACGTGTTGGATGCTGTAACTTGTCCTAATCGGAAAACAATACAATTTAAACTTGTATTAAATTATGTTATAAATGTTGAATGAAAATAAAATTCAATATATAAGAAATAATTATCACCTCTATATAATTTGGTACGAAATATTTGTAGTATTACTACAACAGGCTCATTTCTTCCATTATTAACGTACGAAACCATATCATCAACCAAATTATCCCATAAAGTACATGGCAGACGATGTTTCCTAATAATACAAAGGAAATTAATTAATTTTTAATTATATGGAAAATATTAAAAAGTAGAATAATCAAAATTTTAAATTATTACTCATTGTCCTCGAGAGTAATATCCATAAGTCGTGTTGGTCCATCTTTCAAATCCCTTTGTTGGGGAGGATCTAATGTAACAACTCATCGAATAATATCTGAAATTAATGGTATTTACAAATAACAATAAAATTGATGAAATAAAATAATTTCATATTTGTAAACACAAAAATAATTTAACCATGTATTTACCAATAAGTTTGTTATCATCTAAAGGTTCCTCACTTGTAAGATCAGAAAACTTGTGAAAACTAAAAATAAAAGAAGGAAATTTCTCATCAAATATTTCAACAACTTTGTTTTTGCCAAGAATAATAGCTTGTATTTGTTTGCGGTTGTTTTGTATTTCATGTTGCTATTTGTAACAACAAAACGACGAACAACATAGAGTCTTCTCTCATTCAGCAATGGTTGAAAGTTGGAGATTAAATCTTTCTTAATACTTGCATGAATTCGATCGCCCTGCAAAGAAAAAAATAAATTCAGTACACAAATATTTATGCATATAATTTATTCACGTATTCAGCTAATTTTATTATTATTGAAATACTGCCACTATCTATAATTATGAAATCATTGGTATTATTTTTATTATCCATGATATACTGCGATTAAATTTGTTTGTGGAATCTGTTAATTTTATTACATGTTGGTAAATCAATATCCTCCTATCTTCTCAATTCTTTCCTAGGCTGTAGGTACATTTATGGATATGTTGTTATACTATATACAATTTTAATTATATAATTGAATGTTGTTTTTATATTTAACAGTCGATAGTAGCAACTAAGGATATATTTATATATGAATCTTGTTTTGATATTTAACTTTAATTTCAGCCACTTTTTCAGTTGGTACAAATGACAGTAAGGAGGTAACTGTAAGTTACCATATGTCATACAATTATCTTCGTTCGGCTATCGTCAAAACCATTGGCGGGGCATTAGTTGCAGCCATTGGCCCATTGGCTATATGACCGTGTGAACTGCTGTTGTAAAAGATGCTTATTTTATGTTCTGGCATTTGTGTATTTTTTTCCGTCGAATAACGATTATATTTATGTTTTTTCATTTAACACATTTCGTTCGACTATTGTTAAAATCATTGGCGGGGCATTCGTTGCAGCCATTGATCCAACGGCAATAATGATTTGGCAGCCATTGGCGGGGTATTCGTTGCAGCCATTGGTTGGTTATTCTAAATTTGAGTCTATCAAGTCTTTAACATGAGTAATAGTAGTTTATTCTATTATTGTACATCACCAATTCTTTTGGATTATATTATAATTAAACAGAATTGCATAATGTACCGAGGTTAAATAAAATTACCTCAATATTGATTTATGTTGCTGGCATTTGTGTTTTTTTTGCTATCGTTTTAACGTTTTATGTTAATGTCATTTGTGTTTTTTTTGTTGTTATTTTTTATGCTGTTAATTAGGTGTCATTTGTAATTTGATTCGAATATTATAAAAGAAAATTTCTTATCATTTTCTGTCATTTGTGTTTTTTTTGCCATCGTTTTAACGTTTTATGTTACTGTCATTTGTGTTTTTTTTGCTATTATTTTTTATGCGATTAATTTATTATTATTGAAATCCTGCCACTATCTATAATTATGAAATCATTGGTATTATTTTTATTATCCATGATATACTGCGATTAAATTTGTTTGTGGAATCTGTTAATTTTTATTACATGTCGGTAAATCAACATCCTCCTATTTTCTCAATTCTTTCCTAGGCTGTAAGTACATTTATGGATATTTTGTTATACTATATACAATTTTAATTATATAACTGAATGTTGTTTTTATATTTAACAGTTGATATTAGCAACTAAGGATATATTTATATCTGAATGTTGTTTTGATATTTAACTTTAATTTCAGCCACTTTTACAAATGCCAGAAAATGACAGTAAGGAGGTAACTGTAAGTTACAATCATCATACAATTATCTTCGTTCGGCTATCGTCAAAACCATTGGCGGGGCATTAGTTGCAACCATTGGCCCATTGGATATGTGACCGTGTGAACTGCTATCGTTTTGCTATCATTTTAATGTTTTATGTTACTGTTTCATCCATTGGCTATGTGACCGTGTGAACTGCTGAAGTTTCTGACCATTGGCCCACTTTTTTTATCCAAATTTTCTTATCATTTTCTGGCATTTGTGTTTTTTTTGCTATCATTTTAAACGTTTTATATTACTGTCATTTGTGTTTTTTTTGCTATTGTTTTTTATGCTGTTAATTAGGTGTCATTTATACATTGATTCTATATATAAAATTACACCGGTAATTTAGAAGGTTGTTTTGATATTTAACTTTAATTTCAGCCACTTTTACAAATGCCAGAAAATGACAGTAAGGAGGTAACTGTAAGTTACAATCATCATACAATTATCTTCATTCGACTATCGTCAAAACCATTGGCGGGGCATTAGTTGCAGTCATTGGTCCATTGGATATGTGACCGTGTGAACTGCTATCGTTTTGCTATCGTTTTAACGTTTTATGTTACTGTTTCATCCATTGGCTATGTGACCGTGTGAACTGCTGAAGTTTCTGACCATTGGCCCACTTTTTCATCCAATTTTTTTATCATTTTCTGGCATTTGTGTTTTTTTTGCTATCGTTTTAACGTTTTATGTTACTGTCATTTGTGTTTTTTTTGCTATTGTTTTTTTATGCTGTTAATTAGGTATCATTTGTACTTTGATTCTATATATAAAATTACACCAGTAATTTAGAAGGTTTGATATTGATAGAATATGGAAAACTTTTCCTTACATTAACGTACATCTAATGTATGATAATAATTTTTTTGTAAGCATATGGAAGCATTGAATTATTACAACAGTTCAATGTAATAGTAGTTTATTTTATTATTGTACATCACCAATTTTTTGGATTATATCTAAAAAAAACAGAATTACAGAATGTAATAAACTGA
Organism: Iris pallida; assembly: GCA_029216955.1. Lineage (NCBI taxonomy): Eukaryota > Viridiplantae > Streptophyta > Magnoliopsida > Asparagales > Iridaceae > Iris > Iris pallida. The sequence continues at coordinate 27,992,388 of JANAVB010008400.1, read as the reverse complement.
GGATAAATAAAATTACCTCAGTATCGTGAAATACACACTCGAGACTGAATGGTTGCCCTTTTTCTCCGTATCCGGGTACATCATACATACGAATGAGTCGAACTTTCAAATTCCAAAATGTTTTGGATGGACTGACCTCACGAATTAGTGAGAAGAAAGGAGCCATTGATGAAGAAAATTTTCTTCTTTCTCTGAAAGTTGAAGAGTAAAGATGGAATCCATTCTTCACTGTATTTATAGACAGTATGAACACAACATTATTAATCTAATATATGTTGGGAAACCAACAGTTTTCTTGGATGATGGAGAAATGTATTTGCCTCATTTGCTGGCTTACTATTTACAAAAAAATTGCACAGAAACCTAAGGGTTGCAAATGACATATGGAAGCTTCTGATTTTTCCAAAGTAAAACGAATCTGGTACATTTATGATTTTTTAGTTGTATTTAATGTGGCTGGCTGTTGTTTAATTGTTGAGAAAGAATGTTCTTGGGAAAAGGTTTTTTATGTTTTTGAATAATTTTGTACATGACTGAAGGTTAATGTATCACAATTGTATCATAATTTAATGTTGCTGGCAGCTGTTTAATCATTGTACAATTTCTTTTTGTAACCATATGGTTTTTTAATGAATTTTTTATTGTGGCAGAGTTAGGCGAGAAAATAGCATTTTTGCAATTTCTTTCAACTATTTTGCTATTATATATATAGATTGATAGCCTTGCAATACCCTTCATTATAACCTGTAGTACCTGTCCAACAGTGGAGTTTAAACTTTTTCTTGGGCATGGTTGTTCAGTCAATTTGGACAGTTGTATACATTGGGATATAATGTGGGTTGTTAATAAGAGTTCTCCCTTGATCATTGTTTTGTCCCCCTTTCATTCTTAGATACAGATGATACCTGGTTAGCCCATCTGTCCAGATACATGTCCAAACCCTTTATTTCATTGTTGGTTCAGTCTTCCAAAGCCTCTACCTGAGCATTAGTTCATTTTCTATATGTAGGTTTCCTTTCACTTTAACTTACAAGTGGACCCAAATGTCCTGTCCTTTTTGCTTATAAATTCAGTCTCCTTAGCATCATTCCCTTTTGCCTACATTGATGTTCAGACCATTCATCCTTAGCCTAAATTCTAAGCATTTGTTTCAGTCCCTTATAAGTTTAGTCTACTTTAACCCTTGATGATCATTTATATATATATATAGATGACATACTTAGGATATATGTAATGGGTTGTTGTTCTTGAGCTTATGTATATGTGGTATTTGGGATTTGTGTGCTTAGAATATAGGTATTTAGTTATGGGTGACTTGATAGGATTTGGAAAGTTAAGAGTTAGTCTATTATAGAGTTTTTCTTTTTGCTAAATTCTAGTTGCCAACACCTAGATAGCTAGCATAGGTAAAATCCTAAGAAATTGACTAGTTATTGACCAGTAGTTGACCATTGACTATGTTTGACTTAGTTGACTGGAGATAGGATTAGAAGCAGGTTATTGTTGTGTTTGTTGATCATGTTTGATTATTTAGTAATAAGAGACCTTGTTTATGTTTGGGTCAGAAACATGGTTTTCTGAGGATATCTCCGATTCGTGGTACTATACGTTTTGGTGGAGATAGGAAGCTTAGCCCGTGCTTCATCAGACCTTTCGTGATCAGGGGAAGAGTCGGTGACGTGGCATACAGGCTAAACTTGCCACCTGCACTAGTGGGTGTCACAACGTATTCCACGTTTCATAGTTGAGATGGTACGTGGCTGACCCTAGCCATGTAATTGATCATTCAGAGATTGAGGTAGGGCCTACTCTCAGTTATCCAGAGCAGCCAGTGGAGATTCTGGATCGCCGAGAGAAGCTGCTGAGAAACCAGGTGATACCCTTGGTTCGCGTCGCATGGAGGCATCATTCTCCAGGAGAGTCTACCTGGGAGCGGGAGGATGAGATGCGCGAGCGATACCCTTATATTTTTGGACCTTGAGGTATGATTATCTATCCTTCTCATCAGTTTATTTTTGCCTTTTAATTTCGAGGACAAAATTCTTTTAAGGAGGGTAGATTTGTCACTACCACATTTTAGATTGAGGGTATTTTGGTCATTTGTGATTTTTTTTGGAAATTTATTTAATTTATTTAATTTGTGATTGTGATTTTGACTTTGACTAAGTTGAGACTTTGTAGACTAACCTAGGTTTTAAACCAAACCATGGTGACTAGGTTAGCATGGTGAGACCCTAGTCTTAAGTCAATCTAGTTTAATCATTTAGAAATCAAGGTTTGAATAGGAAGACTTGTGATTTGGTGCATGACCTATGACTTAGAATTAATTTCATGACTTGTAATTGAGCCATAGGCCCATGACTTAAGCCCAGGAAAACCCAACCAACCCACCCATGGCCGGCCACTTAGGGTTCCCCTTGCCTATAAGTATTCTCTTAAGTTGTTCTTGCCTCTTTTGTGCTTGACCTAGATTTTTGAAGGAAAGGTAAATCTCCATTTTCCTAAAATCCTAATAATTCATTTCAAGTCCTTTTTGACTCTAGTCTTTTGCATTAGGATCTAATTACTGTGTATTTACTATTTTGGAGATTCATCTCAGTTTTTGTGCAATTTGGGAGCATTTGGATAGCAAGAAGGAACCCCCATTTCAAGCCTTTTCTTGATATTGCACCTATAGGTAAAAAGTACACAAATTGATTTAATATTCTATTTTCTTTGCATTTAGGGCTAGATCTAGGAGTCCCCTAGCTATCCCTGAAATTTGGGTTATTTTCGTGTCCATTTGGTGTCCGTATCGGACATGTATTATGGTGTATTGTTAGGTGTTTGTTAAAATGCCTCTTAGGAATTTATTTTCGTATTTTGAAAAACTAATTACATAGATCCCTAGATCTATATGTGTATGTGAACTTTTATGAAGACTGAAATTAATTTCGTGTCATTTTGTGTCGGATTTTCATGTTGGACACGCTGTGCGAGACCCGGTTCAGTGCCCTGCCTATCGGGCCCTAGAACTCCTTGCACAGGACACTTCGTGACACGAATTTTGGTGTGGACACTCCTTGGGTGACTGACACGAGGCCTACAAAATTTCATAGGATCTTATTGACTGGTTTAGGAGTAATTCGACCTGCACGTAATTTGTACTGTCGTGCACTGTCAGCAGACACACGCACAGACATGCACAAACACGCGCTCGTGTCTACAGTGGACAGGCTACCCAGTATGTACACCTATCCTAGGCGAACACATCGGTGTGGGAACATGACACGAAGTGTCGTATGTCGTGTCCTAGACGCGTGTGCACTCATACACGACGTTGTGATACACTGGGTGCACCCTATGTGTTTGAATTGTTGTGGACACGTCTGTGTCGTGTTTGTTGGACACGAAATGACTCGAAGGACATGTGCACATGTGTATCTAAATTTACCAACTATTACATTATAATATTAACATGTATTTTCTAATCAATTTCCATGTTTCCCTAATTTTACTGATACTGTTTTGTATCAGAGCTTTTGTAACTGTTTTGACGGTTTAATTCGATTTTGTTTGATAATTTTTAATATATAAATGATGCATTAGTTGCTGTACATATAGACAACATGTTAGGGTTGGGTTTGATGTGTTTCGTGAATGTTGATTGGGTTTTTGAATGGGATTTAGCATGTGTAGCTGTCAAAACTGTCATTTAACTGAACTATGGTATTTTCCTAATTGTTGGTTCATTCATATTGATTTCCTATATTTCAGTTGAGTTAAATTGCTAGGGTTCATGGTGGGTTGGTATTGGATTTCTTTTCAGCTGGTTGTCATGAGTGGACTGCTACCTATTACACACTGTTTTGTTGAACTGTCATTTGGGTTTGGGATTTCTGAGAACTGAATGTTCTTGCACTGGATCATTCACTCATAAATCTGAGAATATTACACTCTCATGTGTAGTACACACAGAGAGGCACTGGTACATTATAGCATGTACTGAAATTTTGAGAAACATTGTATAATCCCAAAACCTGAGAACAAAGTAGATGCCACCTTACATTGTATTATTCCTGAGATCAATTACACACTCCCTAAACTAAATATTATAACCTATCCTCACTGCACCCTCACACAATCACTCACACATCTACACTGTCACACTGAGACACACATGCTACACACAACTCTGTTTCCAGTTCCCTATGGCACTAACTGTCACATTACACAACACCTTATTGTTCCTATACCACACACACAAGTTCCCTATTTAATTCATGTCACCCTACATTCCTACACACCCACTCACCTATGTACACACATTACACAACACACTATTGTTTTTCTGTCACATGTAACATATTTACACACACACACAAATCTGAACCTAAGCCACTATCTACACTCACACACACATGTATGTCTCTACATATATTATGAATATGTAATCTAGTACCTATATAGCTTCCCTATATGTATATATAATATATAGCCTAATGTGGTATATGTAATGCAGTAGATATTGCTCATTGATATATATAATTAATGTGTATGTAGATATATGGTAGAGATGAGTGTATAGCGTATATGTGTATATGGCTCATGGCCTAGGTAGAATAGCCTATGGCATATGGAATATATACACATGGGTTGGGTTATGTAAACTTGTGTGGCTTGAATGGTGTATGCTTGCTAGGCTAATTGGTTAGAGACCTAGATTGACTTGTTAAGCCTAGGTTAGACCAACCTAGACTAGTTTAACCTAGTTTAACCTTGTTTGACCTAACTAGACTAGTGTTGACCTAGTTTGACTGTTAGAGTTGACCAAGGTTGACTTTAGCCTAGATTGACCCCAAACATCATGTAGATGCATTGTAGCAGTCTATTTTATTATTTTAGACATGTAGTGACTTGTACTGTTCTATAGGAGACAGACACCACTCCTCGGACAGTATATTCTATTCAGATATTCAGGATACCAGACGAGTACATTCTCTGATCATTTCATATCTTGTTTAGGATTATATTTCCTGCTTTAGATTACTTTACTTGATGCTGACACGTTGGTAACACGGATTAGTATTATATGGATCCCTTCATGAGATGTTATCCCCCTCGAGAGCATCAGATACTCTTGTCTCGTGTGTTTCACTTACATCATGTATCTCATGCTTCAATTATCATGAATCTTCATGTATCAACTTGTGATTCCTGTACTCTCATGAATCACAGAGCCTTCACGAATCTATTCATGAATCACTCTTGAATCACCCTTTATGGGCAAAGTAGTATAGTCATGAATCTTAACGTAACTTGACTAGATCCTTGTGTATTGATTGGGGATGGGGGAGTAGAAACTGAGAATGTGAATAATTCCAAAGTAGAATAGTCATGAATCACCTCTTTAGTATAGTCATGAATCACCCTCCAGCTGTTCACATGTTCATCTTGTACTCTGAATCACTAGCACTGTTTAGCTCTCTTATATATTGTAGATATTTACTTACAGTCTCTCTTTTACATTATGCTATTCTTCAGTTTCATGTATCTTACTCTCTAGCATGATTATATTTCCTATCCTGTTATGATTTATTGAGATGTATTGTGCTTGCTCCTGTCCTGACTGGACCTGTTGAAAATATTATAGAGGATGAGGACGAGGCGTGCTATCCCACCTATTACGGGACTACCCTGGAGGACTGTTGTGACCCGGATCAGCAGCAGGACCCCTTAGCAGTGGACGACACTCCTTTAGACTAGGATGTCTTTTATTTATGTTTACATTCTGGATGACTGTATTTGATATTTGGGATATTATGGATTTGTGATATCATAGACACTTAGACTTCTATCTGGTTGTATCTCTGTGGATTTATTTTAGTTCATATCTATCTATCTATCTATCTTATCATTTTGCCTTAGATGTGATTGAGACTGTATTCTGCTATGTCACCTCCATTCGGAGTGTATATACTGTACATGTACCTATATTGTTAGATGATTGACCTAGGACAGCGTTCTACCGCCGATACTGTGGTATAGGCTAGACGTAACCACTTCTCGTGCCCTTACCCTAGGGTGCGGGTCGTGACACCCTTGCCGTGTCGGGCTCAACTATAAGGGAGCGGGCTCCTTTGCTGTTTCAGGATGCCCCTTTGGTTACCTTCAACGCTGAGGATGAGGCCTCCCTCGTGCTTCATGTACGTCTAGTGCTCGTGGGAAAATTCTATCGCTTACGGCCTCTGGTGAATTCGATTCAGCGAGCCCTAGATGAATTTGGCTTTGCTGGCAGTGTGCAGGTTGGAGTCCTTGACGGCCATCATGTGCTCATTCGACCTTCTCGAAGCTGAGTTTTTGCGGCTGCGGTCGAGGGATTTGTGGTTTGTTGCCAAGGCCCCAATGAGGACTTTTCGATAGACTGTTGGATTCTCCCTCCATATTGAAACCACTCTTGCTACTGTTTGGGTCTCTTTCCTGGACCTCCCTAATACCTTTCCCTGTAATTAGCTCTTTTTAACCTGACTCGTGCGATAGGCACTCCTCTGTAGTTGGACAAGCCCACATCTGATCGAACTAGCCCCAGCCGTGCTCAGATCTTTGTGGAGGTGGACTCCAGCAAACCTCTGTTGTCTCGCATCCGTGTTATACTTTCGGAAAAATAGAGTTACTGGTAATCGGTGGTATATGAGTCCCCTCCTGGTGATTGTACTGGGTGTTAACACCAGGGCCTAGAGGCCTCTCGTTGCATGCATCTTAGGGGTGTCTCGGTCGTCGGCGCAGTTGGGTCGACCCACGAGGCTCCTAGAAATCCTCAAATGCCTATGGGGGTTGATGTTGGGGCTACAGGTATTGCTCGCTCGTCATCTGAGTTGCTTTGGTGCCTTGCCCCTCTCGCCCCACTGCAGCCGGGCAGTACCCTCGCTCCCCGTGGATACCCCTTTCCTACATGTTGTTGGGTCCCCCCCATATTACTCCTCCCGTGGGGGTGGTTCCTGCTGCACAGGCCGCCCCACCACCCCTTCCCCTTCCCCTTCCCTTGGGACCGACTGTTGGTCAGGAAATAGTTGTATACAACCCAATAGCCCTCTCCACCATTGTGCTCCCTGGAGCTTCCTTGCCCTTGTCGAAGTGTAACCCCTCTTCACAAAATTTTGAAAATATATTTTTATTTATTTATTTGAATTAAATTGTGATTTTTAGAATTTTTATAAATAATTATTTAGTTAACTATTACGGTAGATGATTTTAGTCATGTTTAGGAATCGGAGTACAAAGTGACTAGAAATCGTGGCACGGATAGTGCAATGGCGTGCTTTGACTAGTGTATTAGCCCTGGCAGGGAAGGCCGAGCCATGGTGATGTCCTAACTAGAAAAATCAGGCCAAGTTGCGACTTAACCCTTACGGAAGATTTATTTATTTATTAATTATATTATTGAGTCTAGGGAAACCGGTTATACCATTTTAGCCGGAATGGACCCGAACTGAGCCTAAGCCCATGTAGTCATGCGGCACGTCCAATGACATTCGTGTTGATGGAATTTGGTATGAGGGTGTTGTATTTCGTTTTAATGATTTAATGAATATTTCTAAGTATTCAAAATTAAATATTATAAATATCATTATTAGTTGATATTCGATGACATTTGTATAAATAGGGTCCTTGTACATTTTGGGATTTTTAGACTGCACATAATGGTATATACACCATTATTGATTTATGAAATATTAATATTATTATTATTATTTTTATAGAGTTATTATTATATAATATTATTTATTATTATTGGTTATATTATCTTTGTCAAATAAATATTATTATATATATAGTCATATTTATATGAATAGGCCATACACTAGGAATCTATAATAATGGGATTTTATTTAGATTTTTTTATGGATATTATTACATTAGTGTATATATATATATATATATATATATATATATATATATATATATGTATGTAAATATATATATATATATATATATATATATATATATATATATATATATATATATATATATATATATATATATATATATATATATATATATGTATATATATGTATGTAAAAAAAAAAAATTATATATGTATGTATAGTTATTACTAAAGGAAAAAAGAAGAAGATGCTACTGTAGCTATGCTACAGTAGAAATATGAACCCGAGAGAAAGGGTTCCTGACCCCTCTCTTATATACGCGCGTAGGGGGGGAGTTGTCATCGACCCAACTCAAAACCCTAATTCAACTCCCCCGCCGCACGCTCTCCAGCACTCTGGGCGGCCGCTCGCCGCCGGCGCTGCCACCACACGCGGCCTGAGAGCCGTCGGAGGACGGCCGACAGATAACAGAAGCCGCTACAGATGACAGCAGTAGTGCTCTGCGAGCCGGACTTTGCAGCAGGATTGCTCAACGGTCGCTCGACCGTTTTAAGATCTGTCTTCTCGGGTACGTGCACAACCTATACGGCTACCTTTCTCTGTAAAGAAAATTTGAAGTAGTGCACTAGGTTGCCCAGATAATAGATGCGAAGATGACGAAAAATCGTTCGAAAAATAGAACAGTTTCGGGTTCAAAACCCTACATTCGAAGGCAACTTCCTGTTGATCTATCGACTGTTTTAAGAAACCAAAAGATGACAGTCCCAACCAACCTATAGGGCTTCGTAACACATTTTTCAGAAGTCGATTTCATCGACTATGCGCCGAGAAATCGGTTTCCCAATATTGCCAAAAACCTGTTTTAAAATTGTAGAGTTTACGAAAAACCCCTCGATACGACGTGTGTCCCGCCAATCCGGGCAACGTGGTCACGAATGGAAAGCATCGAAAGGTGCGTAACGGCTTCATGGACGTGTGGGCTTTGACAGAATTTAAATTGGTTGCGTGTGCGCGACGAATTTGATGCGTATCCGTCGAAATTTACCGTATCGGTCTCTGTGCAAATTTCCCAATTACTTTGTGTACATTTGTCAGATCGAGACAAAACTTAAGCCAACAGGACCGTATCATTTTTCTGGTCCTGTATGCCAAGTTTGGTCTCATTCTGAGACAGTTGATCGGATCGCCGTTTTACGGGCCCCACGGTTCAATTCAACGGGCGATTTTGTGCACGGCTCGCCGGAATCCAACTTTGGACATACGTTTGGGTTCATATTGGAAAACTGGACATGTAAACATGTAGTTTGATGACTTTAAGACGATTGACTCTGGCACGCTTTTCGGTGCAAAGTGGGTCCAACGACGGATACCGTTTTGGCCCAAAATTACCGTTTTGCCCCTGTGTCCAGAATTGGACTTAAGGACAGACAATTCTAGCTAATTTGACTATTCTAAGTACATTGTTAATGTTTATTTCAGCATCCGGAGACTATTGTACGAGTTTTGACAATTGTGGCACACTGAGTGGTTTGGATTATCGGTTTCACCAGCAAAGGACCACAGGCGAGTACAGTTTATTGTTTGTTTTTAGTATTGATTCTTTCTATACATCATTGTTAGTCGAAAGATATGTGATTTCAGTCCTTATGTTGATTTATTTCTTTGTGGTGTCAGGGGAAGTGAAGTACCAACGATGTGTGATCTGACCTTATACCGTGTATACCGTGTAGACCGTGATTATCATTGCATTTATACCGTGTAGACCGTAATTATTATTGCATTTATTCCTTGTAGACAGTGTTTCTTTATTGCAGTATTCCGTGTAGACCGTATAACTTTATACCGTGTAGATAGTGTAGACCGTGTCGCATAATTGTCCTAAGACCGGTCACATATCAAAGGTACTTCAGTCGGTCAGTCAGTGAGTATTTTCTTGTATTTCATTTACTGCTTTCGGTATTTAGTTATTTCTGTTTCTTTCGTTTATTTTTATGAATCATATGTCTAAAGGCTAACCTCTGTTATATAGTCATTTTCATATATTGAAACTGCACTCAGTGAATTGTACTCGTTCCATTCCTGACTGGAAACTAATATTTTTCAGGTTAACCGTGGATTCACTTAGCATAGGGAGTTACGGGTGTACTTGCAGAAGGAAACCTAGAGATTAGCTAGATAGATGAGTTGTATCATTTCAATATTTGTAAGAGTTTATATTTTTCTGCAAATATAAAACTTGTGAATATTGTAAATTAAATTAAATTTGAGAATGAGCATTATCTGTGATTTTGAGTATTGTGGCTGTACAATGTTCTACCGCCGACACTGCGGCGTAGGCTGGCTTGGACACGTCTCGTATCCGAAAAAAAAATTGGTGCGGATCGTGACAAGTTTTTGTGGTGGCCCATGCATGTGTGTTTCCGCAAATCATGCGAACTCGTGATAGTACTTAAGTTAGTCGTACTATTGCGAGCCTGCGACTAAGAAATGCTCATTCACGAGTTAGGGATTAATTTAATTTAAGAGAATGACTAGGACTAGGAGTCCCTTATACAAGTTTACCGATGGGTAGTCTAGGCCATGCAATTTAGATGAGGAGTTATTAATTTTGATAGTTTGTTAGATTCCCATAGTTACACTATTACCTCTTGATATGACGATATGATCCAATGTGGATAGATTATTCACTTGGTGAGACAAGGCTTCCTAGGATTAATGATCTAACCTTGATAAATTGTCCAATTCCTTCTCGTTATCTCTTAGGATATCATCCTCATATCTTAGTCCGAGTTACCTACTTAGTTCCTATTTTTTACCCTAAGAATTTTTATATAATTTTTGATTATGTTATCCATATGCGAACCTCGAGTTGGTTTCGATTCAAGGTTTTTCCTCCATGGTTTGAATACACATGAAATAGATATTAGAATGTTTGTATTCCTTTGTCTTCAGTTATTCCTCCCTGTTAAATCTTTCATTTTAAAGGGTTGTGAACGATAGGACAAATACTTACGCTCTATTTCATAGTCAACTTGTTTGAATCTCTAGAAGCTCATGAATTTTTACAGATATAGTTAAAGGAATGTGTAACGCCTCAGTCCCAAAATACGTAGGACTAGAACGTAATCATGCCAGCTGTATACATACGAAGTATATAGACCATCGTATGTATACATAAGCTGTAAAATATAGTATTCCAAGACAAACTAAATCTCATCCACAATGAAAAGAATGATAATAGAAAAATTCAACTTGAACATTTATGATACAATCTTTGGGCGGAGACAAAGTCCACTACCAACGATCTCAATGATATAAATGTACAAGAAAGCGATCGACAAAATGATAAAACGAACCAAGCGCAATTGTCTTCGAAGGAATAGAGAAGACCACGGCCTTGGCTAGAACACCTGCAGAAAATATAAACACACACCTGGGAAAAAAAATCAGGTCCTCAGAGGGACGTAACAAGACACATAATATCATGCCATAACTGAATAGTAAGAGCTCAATAGAAAATATACATGCGTAAAGGTTCCTAACCATTCTATGTGATATATACTTTGAGAAGACAACGTTCTATGCAGGAGCTTAGGTGTTCAGCATAGATGGAGAGAGAGTAGTAGTAAGTAGCGCTCATTAGAGACACTATCGACCATGGGCAGAAAGTAGCTCTCATATGAGAACTATCGGCCCCGAGGCAGTAAGTAGCGCTCATACGAGACACTATCGGCCCAAATCTATGTGTGTACTAAACATGTAGCCCCTACGCTAATAATTGTCTCCCCCACCCCATGATACTATACATGTGTCGACTCTACGACACTGTTTAATCCTTAACAACTGCCAAGTCTTCTACATAATCTATTAACAGTTATATCCTAACGCACGGTCTGTACGCACCAATGATCAGTCAGCACGCAAGTCCGCATCTATATGCGACTCACAACTCACACACAATCCGTAGCACATCGTGACAGTTTATGAGATGCACTAAACATACGGTGTTCCCTTAACTCTAAGCCAATTGCATAAAATATAATAATTTGCATATATATATAATTTTGAAAGAACAACATAAAGAAAAAGCATGCATGATATTGAGCAAGAAATTAAACAGTAAAGGCAAGGTATCTTGCCTGGTGTGTCGCCTAATGTGGTGCGAGGATCAAGGTGTCATGTTCTGTCCAATAGCCGAGGTCCATGCGAACATGGCCTAAATTTGAGGAAAAATAAGAACGCGTGAGTAGTCGTGGTCAATGGTGATAATCATGGAGAAATTTTTGGAGAAAGAATATAGAAATTTTTAGAAAATAATTTCTATAATAATTTCATATAAATACTTGAAAATACTTTTTATACACAACTGAAAATATATTTTTATTAGTCAAATATTTTAAAGTAGTATTTTGCAAATCTAGAAAATTATTCTTAGTGTAAAACTAAATTGTAAAGATAAAATTTTGTAGTTCAAAATCCTTAAATAAAATAGTAGGCAATAGTATATATATATATTTTTCTCCACAAATATTTTTTAATATATTAATCAAATTATTTAATATAATTATAATTTCAAAAATAATATTGTCACTAATAATGGCAAATACCATACCCATATATACTTTTAACATAAATTAAAATATTAATAATACTACTATTAATAATAATCATAATATTAATAATATAATAACAACAAAATCCTTAAATATAATACAGCTGATCTCCTTTAAATAATAATAATAAATAATAATAATAATAATAATAATAATAATAATAATAATAATAATAATAATAATAATAATAATAATAATCATAAGAATAAGAATAATATCAGTAATATAATAATAATAATAATAAGAATAATAATAATAATAATAATAATAATAATAATAATAATAAATTATAATAGTTTATACAGCATATTGCTGTTCTTATAAAGTAAGAAAGAGAAAAAAATGAAAAGAAAGGGGCGTGGAGAGAGAAGGAGCAGGGAGAGGGGTTTCTTCTCCAGTGAAAAATCGTGAGGAAGAAGAAGAAGGAAGGGGGGAGCGGAAGAAAGAGATCTTACATAGGAAAGCTCGGCGAAGGGTTGGTGGCGCCGGCGCTGGGCGCTGCCCGCAGTGGTGCGGCACGGCGGATGGACGCGTCGGCTGCCGGCGCTGAAGGAGTGAGCGACAGAGATCAGGTGGCGCGGTGTCTCGCGGAGAGGCGGAGGCGCTGGGGAACTCCGTCAGGCGGATGGGAGGACACGGCGAGGGCGAGGTGAAGCGGGAGGCGGCCATCCGGGGTTTTCCGGAGAGCGCGGGCGGAGGTCCACCGGCGGCTGGGATGGCCTAGGTGTAGAGGTGGCACTCACGGCCGGGAGTGCCAGGGTCGGGCGGCCCCGGGTTCGACAGATCCGACGATGGGGTTTGTGAGCTGTGGAGAGACGGTGAAGTGCACGGCGTCGGGTGGCCGGATGCGAGAAGACGACGGTGGATGCGGTGGCGCGACGAAGCAGGGTGCCCGCCGGCGACTCAGCCGGGTTTGTTTGGCTGTCGCGTGCGTCGGGTGCGGCTCCAGCGACGTTGAGAGAGCGGCACTGTCGACGATAGATCCACGGTGGGGGATCTGCGTCGGAGGGGTCGAGGCGCGGTGGTCGATGCCGGAGCGGCGAGGCGGAAGACAGGTGAGGGTTTGTATTTATTTTTTTTTCTTTTCTGGTGTAGATTTTTGGGGAATTGTCGACATTGGGCGCCGACGATGGTGGCGGTGGTTTGGATTTGTGGTGATGATGACGAAGATGGTGGCGGCGATAATGGTGGGGTTCGGCTGTGGTGGTTGCTGCGGTGGAGTTGGCTGGGTCGAGATGGTTGTGGTGTTGGGGTGATGACGAGGCCACGTTGGTGGTGTGGGGGCGCTGCTGATAGAGGTGGCTGTGATGGTGGTACGACCTGGCCGGGAGATCGGGGAAAGATGGCGGAGTTGAAGGCGACGGGGAGGATGGATGGCAATATTAGACATAGGATTTATTTGTGTCGGGATTGTCGACACGGAGATAAATGTATGTGTAGAGGATGGAATTAAGAAGCTGGGCACAGACACGATGCACTTATTTGGGTTGTAGATTTTGGATGGTAGAATTTATGGAGGAGTACCTGCCTATATATATATAGGATATGGGAATACCCATTGGATAAGGATTAGGATAATTTAAGCCCCGTTTAGATAATACTATTATTTAATTAAATCACATTTGAATCAAAAAGGAATATCTTCCAATAGATTTAAACTAGATAAATCCTTCTATTAAATTCAAAACTCATAAAAATTTGATAAAAGCAAATACCGATTTTATTAATAATAAACAAATTTAAAAATAACTTTTCCAAATAATAATATTTAATAATTTCGAAAATAAATTTAAATTCATGTACTACATATGCAAAAGAATATTTGCCTAAAAACATAGTTTTCAAAGCCACCATTTATATTTGTATAATAAATAAATATCCTTCACGACATATGAAAGTATACGAATTTGAAAATTTTTATTGTGGCGCCCTTTTACAATTTCACGCAAAATATATTATTTATCATATGGTATTGAAGGCTATATTTCTATAAAAAAAAATTCAAATATATGTACCTCTCACATATTCGCATTCGACGAGCAAATACAAAATGTAATTCGCGCGTGACGTACAAATATGAGTACGCGAACTTGTACGCAATAAATTCCAAAATAATTACCAAATTTATAAATAAAAAAAATTATAGTAGAAATTTAGGGGGTTTACATCCTACCCAACTTAAAAGAATTTCGTCCTCAAAATTAAGAATAAATAAGGGGGTGAGAAGGTACGAGGGTAAGGCAACACAAATCATTGGGCGAGAAAATCGTGATTCCGATAACGATGAAATAATTCATAATTTTGGAACTGAATGAGGGTTGCTAGTCAAGGTAAAATCATGATAGTACGATGGAAGTAGCTTAAGTGGATATTTTGGGGACTTGGGGAATAGGGCACTTCGAAGAAGATCGTATGGTAAGTGTCTAAGTTGGGGGCACAAATGAAAGGATGATAGGAATCATTCAAGTGAGAAGATATAGGGACGGGGAATAGGACGAAAAATTTTAAGACGAGGATATCACCATAGGTTGGTAATGGCTAACTACCCGTGGTCATAGGTGATAGGGAAACTAAAGGGGATGTCAAGTATGGGTGTTTGTCTTTCTAATATAGGCGAAAGACGAATGATAATGAGTTTGAAGAAGATATTATTGAATACGGATAAGTGGTTCAAAGACGATGGAAAATTTTCAAGTAGATTTGTCAAGGCAGTCGCGGATGAGACTCTAAGGCCAAGTTTAACTATGTCTCCATCCACGTTGAACAATATACAAAAAATGAACCAAGTGTACTATGGTTGATCAGACCATAATACGTCGGTTCTGATTAGACAATGTATTAGTGGGCGCCCACATTAAACATATGTCATGATAAAGCTTGATAAAGAATAAGCTTGCAAAACTAAGCTATTTTAGCATCATAGGTAGATAAGATAATAAGTAAAGGGTAATGATAAAAGAAATCAATTAGTCCAAGATCTTATAAAATCTAAGTTCTGCCCGAAATTTGGGCCTATGCAGTCGGCTTGGTTGACTAGATAAGTTAGGGTCCACTGAATTCTATGGTCCAAGTGAACCTATCAAGGTGGTCCACAAAAGGTTGGTTAGGTCGGAAGGTATTCTACCCAACTTACAAGAGTTAAACTAGTAGTGTAAAGGGGTCAATGGGTCAAGCAATCAAGGTAAAGCGCAAGTCAAGCATTACACATCGGGTGGAAAGAATTGAGTCGAGGTCGAGCCTCATCTATAGTTAAAAAGTATATTGGTTTCACGGTAGGGATTAGAGTCTAGTCTTTTTGACCCGAAAGTCGCAATATGAAATTAGAGTACAAGGAGACGTGTTTTAGTGGCACGTGATATACCTACATGAAGGTAGGCTCGTGTAGGTCTTGCTTGTGAAGTTTGTGGGAAGGAAAAGTCTAGTGTTGTGCTCCAAATATCCAAGTCACGACAAAGGACACACAAAAGAATTTAAATAGAAAGTGGGAGTTCATGAGATAATGATTAAAAAATAAATGATCAAGTTAAAGCATGAAATAAAGATAATTCGGTTTCTAGTAGATCAAGGTAAAATAAGTTAGGAATACAATTTCTAATGACATGACAGCCGCTTGATGGGGTATGATCAAGGAACAATCCAATTATTTCTCAAGTTTCAAATGGTTAGAAAGTCAAGACAAAATCTAGATTTGAGGAAATGTTGAGGAAGTCAAGATTGGAATATAACCATATGATCTTGGAGATTACTAACAACACTTGTATGTACACTACTTTCGTGGTCGTGAGGGATATGGCAATTAGTATGGAATACTCCTAACTCATTAGAGTTATCTTAGGGGTAAAATTTTTTAACTAGAGTTTCCTCAAAAAGTCTCTAAATAAAATTTTTAAAACCAATAAACCACCAAAATTGTATTTACTCTAAGCTGCCCAATTAGATTATGGCTAACAATTTCATTTCCTTTAATAATCTCAAAGTAAACTTTTACCATGTTACTACTAACTTTTTCCAAAACTTAACGTTCAAATCCAACTATTGAAATCAAGAGTTCATAATTCACGAATCCATAAAAATCTCATAATCAATCAAAATTTTAAAACCCAAAATTTTTCAAATAACTACAAAAAGACTCTTAGCAAGAAAAACAATCTCAAAATTGAAGTTCAATATCTTAATGCACTTATCAACCCTAATCCGACAACATGATTTTTTTGTGCCAATTTTGATAATCTTAATTAAAACCTTTTTACTAAAAATCTAAATAGATTTGTAAATCACATGCCAAAATTTAATATTTGAAAATCTTCCTCAAAAATTATTTTTATATCTTCCAAAATATTTTAAACCCAAAATAAAAAAAATTTGCTGCTTCCACTTAAAATTTAAAATTTAAGAAACATACGAATCGTAAGTTGTACGAGAATAATTTCTACTGCTATATTTAAAATCCAAGATCATTTTCAAACCAAAGTTATAACTGTTCAAAGACGTATAACTATAACTCAATAAATCATAAATATCACAACTTGAAATTAAAATCAGTTTTATATTTGCTCAAAGACGTATAGCTATAATCCAATAGATCATAAATATCAAAATTCGAAAATCAAACAATTTCTTAAATCAATTGCGTATAGATTCCAACTATTTTTCTACAGCATAAAAATAAAATCCTATCAATCCTCTTATGATGACTACTTAGAAATCTCAAGATTACAACTTCCTTAGATATCCTATTTTACAAATTACTAATAAGTAAATCACACTTTTTTTTAAAAAAAATGCCTTTTTTAATTCCATTAGAGTCTTAAATGTATTCCAATTGCCAATGTAACCCTTCTAGCCATATGTTTGACCAATAAGTATATAGTAGTGTAGTCATCTTTCTAGCTGTCACTAAGCACAAAAGATAAGAATTTACGGTAGGAGGAATTCAAGCAGGATGCAAATCAAGGAGGTCGAATGAGAGTTCAAAATTTGAAGTCAAGAAAGGATGTCAAGTAGGTGGATGAGATTCTAGACTCTAATCCTATATTGCAGGCTTTCTTGGTACGGTAAAGTAACCAAACAATTTATCATGACCTGCATGGGCCACCACAAAAATATGTAATACCCCAGTCCCATAATACGTAGGACTAGAACGTAATCATGCCAGCTGTATACATACGAAGTATATAGACCATCGTATGTATACATAAGTTGTAAAATGTAGTATTCCAAGACAAAATAAATCTCATCCACAATGAAAAGAATAATAATAGAAAAATTCAACTTGAACATTTATGATACAATCGTTGGACGGAGACAAAGTCCACTACCAACTATCTCAATGATATAAATGTACAAGAAAGCGATCGACAAAATGATAAAACAAACCAAGCACAATTGTCTTCGAAGGAATGGAGAAGACCACGACCTTGGCTAGAACACCTGCAGAAAATATAAACACACACCTGGAAAAAAAAACCAGGTCCTCAGAGGGACGTAACAAGACACATAATATCATGCCATAACTGAATAGTAAGAGATCAATAGAAAATATACATGCGTAAAGGTCTCTAACCATTCTATGTGATATATACTTTGAGAAGACAACGTTCTACGCAGGAGCTTAGGTGTTCAGCATAGATGGAGAGAGAGTGGTAGTAGGTAGCGCTCATAAGAGTCACTATCGACCATGGGCAGAAAGTAGCTCTCATACGAGAACTATCGGCCCCAGGGCAGTAAGTAGCGCTCATACGAGACACTATCGGCCCAAATCTATGTGTGTACTGAACATGTAGCCCCTACGCTAATAACTGTCTCCTCCCACCCCATGATACTATACATGTGTCGACTCCACGACACTGTTTAATCTTTAATAACTGCCAAGTCTTCTACATAATCTATTAACAGTTATATCCTAACGCACGGCCTGTACGCACCAATGATCAGTCAGCACGCAAGTCCGCATCTATATGCGACTCACAACTCACACACAATCCGTGGCACATCGTGACAGTTTATGAGATGCACTAAACATACGGTGGTCCCTTAACTCTAAGCCAATTGTATAAAATATAATAATTTGCATATATATATAATTTTGAAAGAATAACATAAAGAAAAAGCATGCATGATATTGAGCAAGAAATTAAACAGTAAAGGCAAGGTGTCTTGCCTGGTGTGTCGCCTAGTGTGGTGCGAGGATCAAGATGTTATGTTCTGTCCAATAGCCGAGGTCCATGCGAACATGGCCTAAATTTGTGGAAAAATAAGAACGCGTGAGTAGTCGTGGTCAATGGTGATAATCATGGAGAAATTTTTGGAGAAAGATTATAGAAATTTTTAGAAAATAATTTCTATAAGAATTTAACGTAAATACTTGAAAATACTTTTTATACACAACTGAAAATATATTTTTATTAGTCAAATATTTTAAAGTAGTATTTTGCAAATCTAGAAAATTATTCTTAGGGTAAAACTAAATTGTAAAGATGAAATTTTGTAGTTCAAAATCCTTAAATAAAATAGTAGGCAATAGTATATATATATATTTTTCTCCACAAATATTTTTTAATATATTAATCAAATTATTTAATATAATTATAATTTCAAAAATAATATTGTAACTAATAATGGCAAATACCATACCCATATATACTTTTAACATAAATTAAAATATTAATAATACTACTATTAATAATAATCATAATATTAATAATATAATAACAAAAAAATCTTTAAATATAATACAACTGATCTCCTTTAAATAATAATAATAATAATAATAATAATAATAATAATAATAATAATAATAATAATAATAATAATAATAATAATCATAAGAATAATATCAGTAATATAATAATAATAATAATAATAATAATAATAATAATAATAAATTATAATAGTTTATACATCATATTGCTGTTCTTATAAAGTAAGAAAGAGAAAAAAAAATGAAAAGAAAGGGGCGTGGAGAGAGAAGGAGCAGGGAGAGGGGTTTCTTCTCCAGTGAAAAATCGTGAAGAAGAAGAAGAAGAAGGAAGAGGGGAGCGGAAGAAAGGGATCTTACATAGGGAAGCTCGACGAAGGGTTGGTGGCGTCGGCGCTGGGCGCTGCCCGCGGTGGTGCGGCGCGGCGGATGGACGCATCGGCTGCCGGCGCTGAAGGAGTGAGCGGCAGAGATCAGGTGGCGCGGTGTCTCGCGGAGAGGCGGAGGCGCTTGGGAACTCCGACAGGCGTATGGGAGGACACGGCGGGGGTGAAGGTGAAGCGGGAGGCGGCCATCCGGGGTTTTCCAGCGAGCGCGGGCAGAGGTCCACCGGCGGCTGGGATGACCTAGGTGCGGAGGTGGCACTCACGCCCGGGAGTGCCAGGGTCGGGCGGCCCCGGGTTCGACAGATCCGGCGATGGGGTTTGTGAGCTATGGAGAGACGGTGAAGAGCACGGCGTCGGGTGGCCGGATGCGAGGTGACGACGGTGGATGCGGTGGCACGACGAAGCAGGGCGCCCGTCGGTGACTCAGCCGGGTTTGTTTGGCTACCGCGTGCGTCGGGTGCGGCTCCGGCGATGTTGAGAGAGCGACGCTGTCGACGATAGATCCACGGTGGGGGATCTGCGTCGGAGGGGTCGAGGCGCGGTGGTCGATGCCGGTGCGGCAAGGCGGAAGACAGGTGAGGGTTTGTATTTATTTTCTTTTCTTTTCTTGTATAGATTTTTGGGGGATTGCCGACGTTGGGCACCGGCGATGGTGGCGGTGGTTTGGATTTGTGGTGATGATGACGAAGATGGTGGCGGCAGCAATGGTGGGGTTCGGCTGTGGTGGTTGCTGCGATGGAGATGGCTGGGTCGAGATGGTTGTGGTGTTGGGGTGATGATGAGGCCACGATGGTGGTATGGGGGCGCTGCTGGTAGGGGTGGCTGTGATGGTGGTACGACCTGGCCGAGAGATCGAGGAAAGATGGCGGAGTTGAAGACGACGGGGAAGATGGATGGTAATATTAGACATAGGATTTATTTGTGTCGGGATTGTCGACACGGAGATAAATGTATGTGTAGAGGATGGAATTAAGAAGCTGGGCACAGACACGATGCACTTATTTGGGTTATAGATTTTGGATGGTAGAATTTGTGGAGGAGTACCTGCCTATATATATAGGATATGGGAATACCCATTGGATAAGGATTAGGATAATTTAAACCCCGTTTAGATAATACTATTATTTAATTAAATCACATTTGAATCAAAAAGGAATATCTTCCCATAGATTTAAACTAGATAAATCCTTCTATTAAATTCGAAACTCATAAAAATTTGATAAAATCAAATACCGATTTTATTCATAATAAACGAATTTAAAAATAACTTTTCCAAATAATAAAATAATAATATTTAATAATTTCAAAAATAAATTTAAATTCATGTACTACATATGCAAAAGAATATTTGCCTCAAAACATAGTTTTCAAAGCCACCATTTATATTTGTATAATAAATAAATATCCTTCATGACATATGAAAGTATACGAATTTGAAAAATTCTATTGTGGCGCCCTTTTACAATTTCACGCAAAATATATTATTTCTCATATAGTATTGAAGGCTATATTTCTATAAAAAAATTTCAAATATATGTACCTCTCACATATTCGTATTCGACGAGCAAATACAAAACGTAATTCGCACGTGACGTACAAATATGAGTACGCGAACTTGTACGCAATAAATTCCAAAATAATTACCAAATTTATAAATAAAAAATTACAGTAGAAATTTAGGGGGTTTACAGAATGTTAGTTAACTCATAATGGCTGGACAGCAGCGCACTGTCGCCTTTTATTTGAATTATGGAGACAATGGATTCACTACAGCCAGCAGCGCACTGGCGAGACATGACCCCTAGAGTTGAAATTAGCTTAAGAAAATATAGGTCATAGAATAGTGCTAAAACTATGGCTAGTGGTTCTCTTTTGATCGTAGTTACCCTTGTGTCAATATAAGGCAGAGTATCTGATAGCATATCACATCTGAATCATGGAACCAAGGGTTTACCAC
Organism: Iris pallida; assembly: GCA_029216955.1. Taxonomy (NCBI): domain Eukaryota; kingdom Viridiplantae; phylum Streptophyta; class Magnoliopsida; order Asparagales; family Iridaceae; genus Iris; species Iris pallida. The sequence continues at coordinate 27,970,870 of JANAVB010008400.1, read as the reverse complement.
CGCCCGAGTATACGGACGAGGCATAATTCTCGGTAAAATGACTTCAGATGTTATTACAAGTTTAGGGTACTATAGAGGATAGGAAAATGCCCTGTGTGTCACATAAGGTCCAAATCCAATACTAGTGAAAGTTCTGTAAGTTGGGTAGCGTGTCTCTCGACCTAGCATTCTGTGGCCCTTGTGATCATGTTGACGAGGTATTTTGACTGACGCTAATAGGTTTACCTAGAATATAGAATTTGGAGATCCATAACCCATTAGTCGGCCAAGGCCTTATGGATAAGAAGATAGTAGGATAACCGTATAAGCAAGAACACCGGGTGAGTTTTGATTCTCACAAAACTCAAACTACTTGTGCCTTCTTTCAGAAATCTCGCATACTTGTATTTTGACTATCTTAACCAATGCTGCTATTACAGCCTAGTTTTGCAAGCTCACTCTGTTCTCGAGCTTAATTCAAGACATATATTTAGTGGGGACGCCTACTAACATATTGTCTAATCAGAATCGATGTATTACGGTCTGATCAACCGTAGTGCACGCGGTTTGCTCTCCCTTTGATTAACCTACGTGAATTGATATGTAGATGTCTCTAGGATCTCATCCGCGACTGCATTGACAATTCCTCTTGAATTATACATTCGCCTTTGAATAACGTAATTGTATTCAATAACGTCTCCCTTGCACTCTATTGTTTTTGTCTTTCACTGATTTGGAAAGACGAAAGCTCATAATTGGTAGAGAGATACAGAGTATCCCTATGGCTACGATTGTTGTATACACAAGTACAGCTACCATCGGCCAGCCATGTGACTAGAAACTTGCCTTGAGTTACTCGTTCTTCTCTCGACCCTCAAACTGCTATTGGGACCTTCTAGCCATATGAATTTGAGAATGGGTAGGGTTTTACCCTTTAGTCAAAATGACAACCAATGAGACTATCTCTTTTCAAGAAACCAATTGTCGTGAGTCTCTAATTATTTGCTTGAAGCTTGCTTTAACTAGCATCCTTTAAGCCTTAACCCAATCCTTCTCGACCAAAGCCCACAGTTAGACATAAGATGAGTAGACAAAGGTAAGGACAATCCTTTACCATGACTATGGTAGACACTCATTCCGAGATTGGTTTCCAACAAATATTACCCTAGTTATGTAAATTTTATTATTAAAGCCTAACTAGTATTGGAACACCACAGTCACTAGCCTAGCCAATATCGTAGTTTAAATACCCTATCATATTATGATCTACCAGTTGTCAACAGTAATACACGATAACTACAACTCTTGTGACGATAGTCTGGCAGGTTTGACACTAATAGAAATTTATGACTCAGATGTTAGAACTCTCTTCATGCGATGTGCCTTAGAGTTGGTTACCCCGTCGATAACTCTTGTATACTGTGGATGAGTAGATCATTCTATTTTATCGACCAGATATTATAGTACACCCTCATTTTCCATTTATTGATAAACGATCCTTGACTTGACTTATATCTATCGTAATCTGTTACGCCGTACCTTATTCTTATTACCAAGAATTGAGGTGCGATATCCGGACTTTGGAATTCTTCTAACCTTATTATTCCTAAGACCATGTCCTAACTTCTAAGGTGGGTAGACTGTAAGCCTTCTAAAAATTTGGGCGTACGAGGGTTACCGATTGATTAGAAAATTTTCCATTAGGATGATAATTAGTGCCCCATGGATTCTCACTTTCCATTTAGATTATTTTGTGTCCCCGATCGTATCATTAATATTCGGAGCACGAGACCAGCTGTTACTTTCCAACCAATTTTAGATGCAAAATCTAGACGAGTCCACCTTCATCTAGGTATACCACATCCCACTCAAATACGTCTCCTTGTACTCTATTTTTAAGATACGACTTTCAGGTCAAAAGGACTAGCTATAACCCTTACCATAATACTGGTAAACTTCTCGACTACAATTAGAGACTCAACCTCGACTCGAACCTTTCGACCCAATATACGGTTGTGATCTACTCGAAGTCCACTACGCACATGTCACTAGTGTGCCCCTCAATTGTGTCTTCTCGTGCTACTTAAAAATAAAAGTCATGGAAGGTGCATCTTCAAGGCTTACAGAACCTATTTAACCAATCTGACTGGCAACTAGCTCAACCCCGAGGCTGAAAACCTATTCTAGGTTACCCTAACCTAGTAGAAATAGTTTTACCATTGAGATCTTGTCCAGTCAATATAGATTGAAATCCAAGATTCAACCAACCAACGATTGATGTCTAATTAGGGAACCCATTAAGACCCAGTAAAATCCATCCATACATACCATCATATTTGGACTATAAATCGGACTACTTGAAATAGGTCCCTATACCTATTATGTAGTCTCCACCTCTTAGAATGCGGGGTCATCCGTAACCCTTATTCCATTTACATGGAAGGTGCGATACGATCTTGCATTGCATTTATATCCCTTGCTCATATGTTTAAATAACCACGAAAAAGGTCACAAATCTTGATTTCTCAAATTCTGTTCTATTAGGGAACCTGTTAGAATTTCGAGAACGGGATTTCTGTATTGCAAGGAGTGCAAGCCCCTATAAGAAATGAAGGGTTTTTTCAATTTAGCAAGTGATTGGACTAGAGTAGCCCGCTCTAGCGAATAAGTCAATGGTTCATGGACTTTCTTTCTAGCTACATCATTAGATACCCTCTACTGCTCTTGGAAACTTCATAATTGCTCTCGATTATTCTTCCTTATCTTCCTGTCCTTCCTATTGTAGAGTGACGAATGGTCATGCTTATTAGAATTTACCAATATTTTCTTAGCTACTTGTGTAAATTTTGTTGCTTGTTAGATTTTGGGTTGTTTGATAGATAGAAGAGGATTATAGAGGCCAAAAGTAGTAGATATCTATTTGTAGCAATTTTAGCAAGTAGTTGGATGATTATAAAGCTGTAGGGACATATCTCTAAGGGAGTAGTGTGACCAAAGGTGGGTAAAAGTCCTCGGAGTTTTGTAGTTACAAAATGGCTAGGAGGAGGATATAAACTGTTTTTGAGAAATTAAAATCCGAGGAGATTAAGGTAATGGTAGATTTCCTTTTTGAATTTAAGGAATAGTTATGAATTAGAATTTCGAGAACAAAATTATTTTTAAGGTGGGTAGATTTGTAACCCCTCTTCTCAGAATTTTGAAAATATATTTTTATTTATTTATTTGAATTAAATTATGATTTTTAGAATTTTTATAAATAAATATTTAGTTAACTATTACGGTAGATGATTTTAGTCATGTTTAGGAATCAGAGTACAAGGTGACTAGAAATTATGGCACGGATAGTGCAATGGCGTGCTTTGACTAGTGTATTAGCCCTGGCAGGGAAGGCCGAGCCATGGTGATGTCCTAACTAGGAAAACTAGGCCAAGTTGCGACTTAACCCTTACGGAAGATTTATTTATTTATTAATTATATTATTGAGTCTAGGGAAACCGGTTATACCATTTTAGCTAGAATGGACCCGAACTTAGCCCAAGCCTATGTAGTCATGCGGCACGTCCAATGACATTTGTGTTAATGGAATTTGGTATGAGGGTGTTGTATTTCGTTTTAATAATTTAATGAATATTTATAAGTATTCACAATTAAATATTATAAATATCATTATTCGTTGATATTCGATGATATTTGTATAAATAGGTCCTTGTACATTTTGGGATTTTTAGACTGCACATAATGGTATATACACTATTATTAATTTATGGAGTTTTATTATTATTATTATTATTATAGAGTTATAATTATATAATATTATTTTATTATTATTGGTTATATTATCTTTGTCAAATAAATATTATTATATATATAGTCATATTTATATGAATAGGCCCTACACTAGGAATCTATAATAATGGGATTTTATTTAGATTTTTTTTATGGATATTATTATATTAGTATATATATATATATATATATATATATATATATATATATATATATATATATATATATATATACTCACTCTCCTCCCCCACCCCCCCCGTTCTTCTTCCTCGGGTGGTGGGCGGGGCCGGTGCTCGTCCCGAGAGGTCCGACCGATTGGTCGTGGAGCCCCCCCTGTTCGGAGGTCCCCACCCCTCTTCTCGCTACCGGCGCGGCCCTCGCACGGTGGCTTCCTCTTCTGCCCTAGAGTGGCTGGTCGCCGCCGTCAGCCCGCAGCGCGGCCGCCCTCGCCGCAGTCGCCGTGTCCGGCGCTTTCGGCGACGGCCCCGTCCGGTTCCCCCGGGATCCTCCCTAGCCCCTTCCATCCTCGGGCCTCCCCCTGGCTCGCTCTCCGCCGCCCCGCTGGTCACCCCGTCTTCTTTTCGCCGCGGTCGTCGCTGGAAGCCTCCCCCTCCGCCGGCTGTTCCCTCTGGTCTCTCCTCCGCGGCTACCCCCCCTCTCTTAGTTCCTCCGTCGGCTCCGTCTGACTCTTCCTCCGTCCAGGCGCCCCACCTTCCGTCGCCCTTTCCAGCGAGCCGTCCCCCTCCTCGGCTGAGATCAGCCCCTCGGCCTTCCTCTCCCTGAGGTGGACGCTTTCACCCCCGGCGGCCCTCTCCCTGAGTGCCCCGGCCGCCGCACCCCCGGTCGCGGCTCCACTCCCTCCCTCTCCGTCCCGCGTCTCGGGCCCCCTCCCAGCCTTCGTCTCGGGTCCGCCGGGGGCTCCACCCCCTCCTCCAGCCCCAGTTCCCCCCTCCGGCGTGTCCTGGTGTTCCCCTCCGGTCGCAGGTCCTCTCCCTCTTCGGTCGTGGTCATCTCCCGTGAGCGCCGCGCATCCATCGTGGGCCTGCGTGGTCGCGCATAGCCCGGAGTGCGCGACCTCCCTCGTCGCTCCACCCTCGCGTTGGCTCCTCCTACGGGGCTCTCCCCGTCGTCGACGGGCCCCTCTCCTCTGTGCCGCGAGCCTATTTCTAGGGAGACGCCGGTGGTCTCCCACCTTCTCTCGGGTGGCGACCCCCCCGGGGCGTGCGGCGTCCCCCCCCGGCGGTGGTAGAGACGCCTGCGATGCAGCTCCCTCCCTGCGACGCATGCTCTGCTTCCCGGTGCTCCCCTTCGCCGTCTGTCCCCACCTCCAGCGTCATCCTCCGTCGCTTCTTCCGCCGCTGGCTGCGGGATAACCCCCCCTCCCCCCCGCCGGTGGTAGGCCGAGCTCCCCGCCCCCCGTCCCCCTCCATCTCCTCCGACCTTCTACCTTTTTTGTGCCCCTCCCTTCCCTGGTGGCAGTCGCATAGCGCTGGTCGACCGGTTCCTGCGCGCCCTGGCATCGCGTTTGTCCGACCGTCACCGGTACCGTCTTTCCTCCCTCCGGGTCGGACCCCGTCGTCGCCGCAATCTCCGATCAATCCCCATCCCCTGGGCTTCCCTGCCAGTCCTGCTCGCGGGGGGGGGGGGGGGGGCGAGAACCTTGTGCTTTGTGCCTGCCTTGGGCAGCGCGCCATCATCTCCGGGCAGAGCGCCCATTGGGCCTCGAGCCAACACCTGTCTAACCGCTATATTTTTGTAACATTTTGAAATTCCAAAATGGCTTGCTGTTTTTCGAAATTTTGGTTCTCTGAAATTTCGAAAAGTGTGCATTTCTTATGTTTGCTTTTAAGTTCCTGTTCTCCAGGGCCCTTTTGTATTTCGGCACAAACCTGTCTATATTGCTCTCCTGAGCTCCTTTTATTTATCAATAAAATGCCCCTTTGCTGAAAAAAAATAGTTATCATTAAAGGAAAAAAAAAAAAAAAAACAAGAAGAAGAAGAAGAAGAAGAAGAAGAAGAAGAAGAAGAAGAAGAAGCTACTGTAGCTACGCTACAGTAGAAACGTGAACTCGAGCCCTGGAAAGAGGCCCAACCCGCGAGAAAGGGTTCTCGACCCCTCTCTTATATACGCGCGAAGGGGGGGAGTTGTCATAGACCCAACTCAAAACCCTAATTCAACTCCCCCGCCCCACGCTCCCCAGCACTCTGGGCGACCGCTCGCCGCCGGCGCCGCCACCACACACGACCAAAGAGCCGCCGGAGGACGGCCGACAGATAACAGCAGCCGCGACAGATGACAGCAGTAGTGCTCTGCGAGCCAGACTTTGCAGCAGGATTGCTCAACGGTCGCGCGACCGTTTTGAGATATATTTTCTCGGATACATGCACAACCTATACGGCTACCTTTCTCTGCAAATAAATTTTGAAGTAGTGCGCTAGGTTGCCCAGATAATAGATGCGAAGATGATGAAAAACCGTTCAAAAAATAGAATAGTTTCGGGTTCAAAACCCTACATTGGAAGGCAACTTCCTGTCGATCTATCGACTATTTTGAGAAACCAAAAGATGACAGTCCCAGCCAACCTATAAGGCTTCGTAGCGCATTTTACAGAAGTCGATTTCATCGACTTTGCGCCGAGAAATCGGTTTCCCAATATTGCTAAAAACCTGTTTTAAAATTATAGAGTTTATGAAAAACCCATTGATACGACGTGTATTCCGCCAATCCGGGCGACATGGTCATGAACCGAAAGCATCGAAAGGTGCGTAACGGCTTCGTGGACGTGTGGGCTTTGATGGAATTCAAATTGGTTGCGTGTGCGTGACGAATTTGATGCGTATCCGTCGAAATTTACCGTATCGGCCTCTGTGCAAATTTCCCAAATACTTTATGCATGTTCGTTAGATCGAGACGAAACTTGCGCCAATAGGACCGTATCATTTTTCTAGTCCTGTATGCCAAGTTTGGTCCCATTCTGAGATAGTTGATCGGATCGTCATTTTGCGGGCCCTACGGTCCGATTTAACGGACGATTTTGTGCACGGCCCGCCGAAATCCAACTTTGGATATACGATTGGGTTTGTATCAGAAAACCGAACATGTAGACATTTAGTTTGACAACTTTAGAGACCATTGACTCTGGCACATTTTTCGGTGCGAAGCGGGTCCAACGGCGGATACCGTTTTGGCCCAAAATTACCGTTTTGCCTCTGTGTCCAGAGTTGGACTTAAAGACAGGCAATTGTAGCTAATTTTACTATTCTAAGAACATTGGTAATATTTATTTCAGCATTCGGGGACTATTGTACGAGTTTTGACAGTTGTGGCACACTGAGTGGTTTGGATTATCGATTTCACCAGCAAAGGACTACAGGACAGTTTATTATTTGTTTTCAGTATTGATTCTTACTATACATCATTGTTAGTCCATAGATATGTGATTTCAGTCCTTATGTTGATTTATTTCTTTGTTGTGTCGAGGGAAGTAAAGTACCAACGATGTATGATCTGACCTTATACCGTGTATACCGTGATTATCATTGCATTTATACCATGTAGACCGTGTAACTTTATACCATGTAGATAGTGTAGACCGTGTCACATAATTGTCCCGAGACCGATCACATATCAAAGGTACTTCAGTCGGTCAGTCGGTCAGTATTTTCCAGTATTTTATTTACTGCATTCAGTATTTAGTTATTTCTGTTTCTTTCGTTTATTTTTATGAACCATATGTCTAATTAAAGGCTAACCTCTGTTATATAGTCATTTTCATATACTAAAACTGCACTCAGTGAATTGTACTCGTTCCATTTCTGACTGGAAACCAATATTTTTCAGGTTAGCCGTGGATTCACTTAGCATGGGGAGTTACGGGTGTACTTGCAGACGAAAACCTAGAGATTAGCTAGATAGATGAGTTGTATCATTTCAATATTTGTAAGAGTTTATATTTTTCTGCAAATGTAAAACTTGTGAATATTGTAAATTAAATTAAATTTGTGAATGAGCATTATCTGTGATTTTGAGCATTGTGGCTGTACAGCGTTCTACCGTCGACACTACGGCGTAGGCTGGCTTGGACATGTCTCGTATCCGAAAAAAAAATGGGTGCGGGTCGTGACACGAAGTGCTTGTACACTTTTCCACCTGGTGTGGCCTCAGGACCTCCCTTTGTTGTGGGCTCTCCAGCCAACCTCTCTGTTACTCCGTCTAGCTCTGGTGCGGCTTCCCCCTCAGAATATGCACGTTGGGCCTGCGATGCCCTGTCGTGCCACTTCTGGCTGTGAGGTGGGATCCTCATGTCTAGCTACAGACTGTGGTGTCTTCTTGGCTAATGCTTGGGAGGCGCTTGCCGGATTAGAGGGGTACATTTCTTTGGACTCGTTGGTCGAGATTAGCCGAAAAAAAAGAACAGGAAAGGTAAGTCGATTGACGGGATTGATCTTTCCCTGGCCCCATTCCACAAACTCTGCATCCTTCGTTCGATGAATAGGCTGAACCCTAATCCCGTCCATGATTAAGTTACTCATTTAGAACGTGAGGGGGATCGGTGGAGGCCCTACTCTCATCAGGCTGAATGTTACATCCCGATTTGGGGAATCGTTCGTCCTTGCTGTGATTCACGTTGAATCGTTCATCCTCGCTAAGGCGTGTTGTCGTACAAGTCCGGAGTTGCACTTGTACAAGGTGTGCTTGTGTACATTTTATAAAAAAAGATATTTTGAATAGAGTTCGCAGCAAGGTCACGGAGAAATTAAACAACACATGTATGATCTAAAATAAGCTCTATATTGGTAACTTTGCATAGAAAAATGTAATGCTCTTAAAAAGCCAAGAGAAAATGCCAAACTTGGCTTACAACTTGCCAAAACATTGAAATGAGATACAACTTGTTCCATATATCATATCCCTTTATTAAAAATGCGACAATAACCACCTTCAGCAAAATGTCTTCTTCTTCAAGTGGAAACTTCAAGGAAGTATGAAGCTTCTAAAGAGTCGAACAACAAGACTTTAACGTCTAAGATTATCTACTAGATTTTTAGCACTTATGGAGACGAGGGTCAGTACATTGTCACATATATACTGGTGAGGGGCCGTAACTAATCTCACCATAAATCGACAGTAGTAAATTATGTAAAGTATACTATTGATTTGTGATCTTTCTATCTTGTCTTAGGGTCCATTAATAATTCATATATGAAAGAAAATATAAGCAACACATATTGATGAGAGAAAATAAGTAATTCATATTGTCACCAATTTGGTGAATCTTACCTACGGTCGATATCCTTTCCTGTACATTTATGAACAATACTTACTCTGCCTGTATAAGATATTCTTAGCTATGACACATGTCTATATGAAGGTCACTGACTACACGCCATCTCGAACATCATGGTCAAACGGTTCCCTTTCAGCGGTGGGTAGCTAGCCCGACCAGAAGGTTTTCGAATAACCGTGCTACCACTTCAGTACTGTGTTACTACTTCAGTACTATATTCCTCCTAGGCCGAACCGATTCTGTGGCCTTAGAGTACCGTTCGAGGAACTACCTTGTGCACAGTTGTCCATGACCATGCTTGTGAATGCAACTTACCTAATAATAAATATACATACATGATAACATAATTCAAGTACACAAGCCACAGTTTTCATTCATCTTGCCAACTTGCCTTGAGCCGTAGGCTCGCATACTCATTTATCCAACAAAGGGACTATTCATTCTGTGTTACCATTCTTTCGAACCGAAGTCCGATATACTCACTACCGAATACTTGGGTCTTTGCATCACCTATTCGGTGTGCCTATGTTTAGGAACACTAGGCGTATTTCAATGCGGAACGCCTATTCGGTGTGCCTATGTTTTGGAATGCACAAAAAGTGCGCCAAAATAAAAAATCGTTCCAAATATTACATTTTTTTAAATTTATTTATTTTGGAACACACTTAAACAATGCCAAAATCATTTCAAAGCATAAAAATTTGATTCACATAAAAGTGTTACACAAACCCCCTCCAATCGTTCCAAACCCTCCCTTATTTCCAATCGTTCCAATTCCAAACCCTCCCCTCTCTCCTGACCTAAACCTCACAGAAAAGGAAAAGGGAGGGAAACCAAAATCCATACGGAAAAAGGAGGTAAATCAAAAAAATCAGACGGAAAGGGGAGGGAGAAGGGAGAGAGCTTTCAAATGATGATGATGTCCTCCTTCTTTTCTCTTCATCTGCTCGTTTGAAGAAAAACCACGCGGAGTTATTCCGATTGCCGCCAAAGCTTCAGATCTGCTCCGTCCCTTGTTCCAATCTGCTCCGCTCCACGTTTCGTTCTATGACCTAGAAGAAAAAGGGAGGAAAATCTTCCTCGTCCGATCTGCTCTGGTTCGCTCCTTGTTCGATCGGCTCCTCGTCCAATCGGCTCTACTCCACCCATCCACACTCCTCCGATCTCGAGACTCCTACTCATTGTAAGTATCTAAAATTCTATTTCTATTTTTTCCCAAAAGATATATATATAAAACTTTTGGCATATTGTTTCTTAGATATGAATCGAATTCTGTGCTATAGATTGTACCTTTTTTAACTATTCGGGTCGACTTTTTTTATAGTCCATGGAATTTTAGCGTTCCAAATGGACCTTTTTGGTGTTGTTGGCGCTCATTCGGCAATTGACGATTGATTATTATTTTGTCGATTAGGGGTTTAGTTTTAGGAGCAATTTTGACGATTATATGCCTAAAATTTCATCTTGGGTTAAAAGCTTGAAACATTATCTTGAGAAATATTTTTCAGAATGTCATGTAAAATCATTTTGTAGAATTTTTAGGATTATTATTATTATTATTATTTTGAATAATTTTCCACAAGTTGGTGTTGTAAACGGATTGAAATATTGTACAGGAGTAAAGATTGAAACTTTAGGTAAATCACATTAGAAGAAGCTTTATGTGAAAAATAAACTTACCAAAACTTTCTGGTAAACTTTTAGATATTTTTAGTATTTCTTGAATACTTTTGCATGAATCAGTGTTCTAAATGGATCGAACATATTCAGGAAAACTGATGGGCGACATTTGGTGATCTATTCTTTGCAGCTGGAAGATAAACTGAGTAAATTGCAGAGAATAATTAAAACATTTTTTGCTTAAGACATCATTAATTTCCTGACAATTAGGTTACAGAGTGGCCTATTTCCATTTTAAACAGTTTTGTTGAACACAAAATTGTAATCAGACCTGAACAATGCTATATTACTGTATAAATGTTCTTACCTCTACACGCATTACCAAATATGCATATTTTGATTTAATGTGGGCCTTCTATTATCATATACTGAAGAAAATCACTTGTTTAATGTTTTGAAGGAGGTCCTTCACTTTGTTTATATGTTTGAACTCTGAATCTATGGAATTTAGATGTTAGTGTTGATAGTGTAGCTCGAAAAAATGATGGACGACATCGGGATGATCTATTCTTTGCTGCTAGAAGATCAATCGAATGAGTTGTAGAGAATAATTAAAACATTTTTTTTGCTTAAGACATCATTAATTTCCTGACAACTTGGCATATCATTCGTATATTTTCAAGTAATTCCTAGATGTATCTTCTCAAGTTAGAAGAATAGTTAGTGTAATCCTTTCTATTGGATGTGGAGTTATGTATTTTGATTGCATCTGGCGTTGTACAGGAATACCTCCAACGGGAAAGACTAGGATCTGCACGGTTGGACAATTTTGCTTCTAGGCTTGAACTGATAGGACAAAAGGTATAACTTATTATCTTATCTTATTTTTTATGTCATATTTTTGCATTACAGCTTTAGAAGCAAGCTATAAATTTTAGTCATATGTTCCATCTAATTAACTCTTCTATTGCTAGTATCCTATCTTTATGTACTCGTCTATGTTGCATGGACTTGGAAAATGGGTGTCCATATCCATATCGGATTTGTACTTGTATCCATGTACTTATTTGTGCAACATACATGACTAAAACTATATCTATCTGAAAATTTCAATATCGTAAGAAAACAATAAAGTAAACCAATTCTGCTATGAGTTTTTGTTCATATGGGGAGGGTCCACAACTTGCAATATCTTCAATTCTTGTGCCTATCACATAAATTGTTCATCTACTTGTGCACTTCATAATTTATTGCATTCACTTAACTTGCAATTCAAAATCATCAAATAAATATGCCATCACGAGGGAAGCTTTCAATAATCTGAACCATTTTTTCTATATGCTTTACATTGTAACATATTTGCTCACTATTGTATTTACTCTCATCTGGATTTTTTAAGTCCACATTCATTTTAATTGACTTCTTTACTTGGTTGGAACAGTAGCCGATGCAGGTAATCCCCTGTATCTTATACCTAAACAACATGTATCTGATACCACTTTTATTCTTATACCTGAACAACAGTATTACAGTACACATATATAATAATGAAGAGAGAGAGAGAGAGTGAGTGAGGAAGCTAAATATGAATACTTGGGGAGTGTAGTGGGAAGCAGCTTGTAGTGACAGCAGTAAGTGATACCTGAACAGCAGGTATCTGAACAACAGGTATCTGATACGTGAACAACATGTATTTGATACCTGGACAGCAGTAAGTTATACCTATATAATAATGAAACATATGTATGTACTTGTCAACATAACTACACATATACCACACAGATAACTGAACAACAAGTATCTGATACCGGAACAACAGATATCTGTATGGTACGGACAACAGGTATTGATAATAGTAAGTGCAGTAGGACTCTTATCCAGAGTGCATAATCTACACTGCAAACAAATATGCAGAACCTGGAAGCACTAGGAATTTTCTAATTGTGTGCAGTAGCAGATGCAGGTAAGTCCCTGTATCAGTAGCATATATAGTAGCAGTGGGAGATCACCTGTATCAATTTATGAATTATGGGTCTACTTTCCTTCATTAGGAACTGTTATTTAACTTAGTACTAAGTTTAAGGGCATATTGAAAGAGAAAACTAAACAGGTTAGAAGGAAAACGATATGAGAAGGAAAAGTGTACATTATCAGGTTAGAAATCAAGGTTAACTCTACTTAAAATGGGTCACCACAAACAGGTTCATGAGGGTTTAGACAAGATTGAAAAACTTGTCAGGTAATACATAGAATAAACTTTATTTCCATTCTTCCCCTAAATTGTCATGGGAACCCATAACAACCTAAATACACACCATTTACCTGTGCTCCTGTCGGTTCCATCTCTTGGGAACTCTTGCATCCTTTCTACTATCTTTTCTGGTTTAGGTTTTCTACCCTCCTTTATTTGAATTATTCGAGCTTGAAATAGTTAGTTCCAGTAAATTTTGAACAATTTTACGCTTCATGATTGTCTACTCAAACATTTTATATGCACTTGTGTAAGAGAGAATTATTTGTCTGTGTGTTCCTTTGTCTTCACTAGCCTTAGTTAGTCCCACTTCAGTAAGCTTCTAGAAAGGGAGGCATACTCTCCACTATAAAGTACTTGTCGAACAATTAGTAAACTAGAACATAGTTCTTGTTTCTTGGATGATTAAGTTTGCAATCTTGATTATACTATATTTCTTTACTTTATGAACATATTTGCTGGCACCAAAGCCTTGTAATGGTTGGATTATATAGCTTTATTTTCTTGGCCCATGGTTAATTTATAATTCTTTAACTTGGATTGCTCGGTCACTGTCCGGTTCTAATATGCACCGCATGTGACGCAAATACTGACATGTCAAATATAGTCTTATTTAACTTGTAGAAATACTCCCCTGGGACTATATCTTATTTATATGCTTGACATTGGTTGATAGTTAGAAAATAGATGTTTCTCCTCTACACTCAGGAGGTTACGTCAGGCATTGCAGAAGAAACAAGAACTGTTGGAATATCTCCTGGAGTTAGTACACTTAGGAGGTTACTTGAACTGTAAAAAAAAAACAACCACTGCTCCTTAATCTCATAAGATTAAATAGCTCGTCTGATTTTTTTTATGAATGATCATAACAGAACCAATCTGCTGCAAAACATATATCTTCTGCAGAACAAATACCCCCCTTTCCATATGCTGCAACTGCAGCTGCTAATACATCTATCTGCATTGTGATAAAGTGGTAAGGGCTGTTCAAAAGAACATTGTATAAAAGTTGGGTGCCATTTCTTTTGATCTCAAAACCCAAGGGCATAAAAGGATATGTGAAGGAAGTCGGTCTTTCAGATGTGGCCAACTTGCATAAATGTTGGATGAGTTTTTTTTTCCCTATTTATTGTCAATTTTATGTAGTCATTGTTTGTTTGAACAGTGAGAAAATTTCAAGTTCTCTTTTGATGGGTTCTGTTGGACTTTGAATTTGCTTTGGATTGAGAAATTCCTACCCAACCTTTCCTACCAAACCAATCTGAGATCTGTATTTTCTCTAGATTTTTACTCTTTAGTTTACGCTATTAACCAAGTTTAAGATAGTCTTGGGTTGTAGAATCCAAACATGAGATTGGGTCAGTTTGGGTTGGTGTTTTACTTGACGACCCTTACCAGCATGATGCAAGTTTGTTTTGTTTTGTTTTTTTTAATACATGGATTACTCTATTGCACTAGTTCATGGTTGTTCATTATTTTTTTTTCTTTATGTGCCTCGTTGAATGACTAAGTTCTTAATTGTGATTAAAATTATTTTTTCATGTTTTTAACAATCTTTCAAATATTTACAAGACGTCACATTTTTTGCTTACTCGGTTATCATAATTCCAGGGCCTACGCTCACTAACAAGAACATGAAGTGTCAAAGACTCAAATTATTTTCACAGCTCTCAGATATTATTTTTTGGTGTGTTTGACAACTTGTATTAAACTTACATTGTTTATGTAAGACATTTGGCTACTTTGTGTATGTAGCTTTAATATTATCTATTCTCTATGCACTTATACTATGGAAGTTCGTTTACTTTCATTTTATTGTGAGTTCTACATTTATAAATTCTCAAGATGATTACAAGATTGTGTTAATTGTTATTCTTTTTTATAAAATTTCTTGGAGCTCTACAGGTTTTGTAAGTCATAGTACTTATGGTAGCTATATATTATTTCAAGCTACAAATGTGCAATTTCAAATGATATATATATATTGAAAAATATATATATTGAAAACTGGAACACTTTTTAGGTGTTCCAAAAATTGGCAAGAAAAGTATTCTGGGATGCTGTTCTTAGGAATGCGTTTCTAATGTTCCAACACTGGAACATTTTTTTAGCCGTTCCAATAAGTGGGGAAAAAAAAGTAATTTCAAATGTTTTGTTGGAACTATTTTTTGGAACGCTTTATCGGTGTTCCAATATTGGAACACCATAAAAGCATTCCAATAAATGTTTACTGGAATGCCTTTATTCCGTTCCAACAAATCTGGCAGCCCATAAATAGACATGGAATATAGGTGTGCCAAAAATTATTTGGAATGGAATTTTAGTGTTCCAAAAGGACCTTTTTGGTGTAGTATTTCATTATCTTTTTGGGTTCTTACTAAGCATATTTTATTACGAATCAAACAGAATAACAAGTCATCCTTTGTTAAAAGTGAGGATCAAGGATCATCGAAGAATCAAAGTCACTCACTTCTTGGTGAATCGTCGAGAGAAAGAGGTCTTCCAAACAACGTCAAGCTCGGTTCACTTCGTTAACACCTGCATTGGCACCAACATCTGATCAACATACTTCTTTCTCTTTCTCTCAGTGATTTGATATGAATGCACAGGCAATGAAAGTAAATCCATAAAAACATTTATCAAAAACATTCACGAAAACGCACACAAAACCAACACCGAAAGCGACATCGTAAACTAGCAAGGTACCGGTCTCGGGGAAAGCGACTCTTAGATAGAAATCTTCCTCCAAGAGGGCTACGATCTCGGAGTTAACTTTTTCTTTTCACTAAATCGCATAACTTTGCGCATCGGCGATACTTTGAAAAATATATGGTTGCCCACCATGAATTCCATCGGTCGTCGATAAATATCTGCATAACTCTTCTGTCGACTTTGTGCCACAAGTAATTTCTTTCGAATCATGTGGAACTTTTCGACAACCTGCGCCACCATTTCTGGATCAAGTACTTGTTGTTCACCGACTTCATCCAAATAAATCGAAGATCGATATTTTTTCATATAGTGCGTTATACGGTGCCATCTGTATACTCGTCTAGTAACTATTATTATAGGCAAATTCTGCTAGCGGCAAGTGAGTATTCCAACTTGTTTTTAAATCTATTGCACAAAGCCATAACATGTCCTCAAGGATCTAATTTACCCTCTTAGTCTGACCATCAGTTTATGGATGGTACGCAGAACTGAATTTCAATTGTGTTCCCATAGTCGACTGTTGTTGGCCCATTGGTCATGGTCGAACCGGATTTTAATAATTGATCTAACCTTGTCTCGATATAAGGGCTACTTGGATGAACTGCTACAGCTTATGCCTGCTACCGTTCAAGACTTGGAGCCGTATTTGTCATTGCGTCTGTATTTTCAATATCTTATCTATGTATTTTTTAATATTTTATTGAGTTTAAGAATATAATGTAAACCGGGTCGTACTGACAAATAGGCTACCCAGAAATGTTTTAAAAAATACCCATTTGTTTTGAAAACTAGTCCAAAACAAAAAAACCAATTCCTAACTGCTTGAAAGCCCAAAACCTGAGTTACAAACCCAAATTTTAGCCATTCTGAACCAGAAGAATTCTTGGCAAATTTGCCTCGAATTTGGCCCGAGTTTGGCTATGTGTACGTTTGATTTTAGACTCAGTCTTCCTGATGTTACGGATGCAATGGCTATATACCAAAATCCTCTCATAGAATTTTGTCCGAATTCTGTCTAAATTCTGCCCAAATTCTCCCTTTGAAAATCCTGGAAATAGAGAAGAATTTATACCATTTTAATACACCAATTCATTTTCTCATCTCTTCTCTCTAAACTTACTACTTTCTTCCAAGGCCTTCTAAGCTTTTAATTTCAAATCCCAAGCCAGATACAATCCTCTAGTCGATTTGCCAATACGGTACACTCTAGAAGTTCAGAGTGATTGTAATCAAGGGGCTTGATAGAAGTAATATACTTCACAATTGAAGTTGGTCGAGTGCTTCAGATCAAAGCTCGCATTTATAAAAGTTGCAAGGACTTCATATGAAAACTTGAAATTTTCTATAGTTGATTTCAACCGGGAACTAGAGTTCTCTTGACTGGATTAGTCCTCACAAGAGGGAGACCAGTATACATCGTCGTGTTTGCGTTTTCTCTTTGCACTTTACTTTTACTTTTTCATATCTGTGATATATTTCTGTGATTTTGCTACTAACAATTTTAATAGCTGATATTCTGGTGCCTACTCTATTCACCCCCTCTAGAGTATATTGCTTTACATTTCAATCCTATAATTGGTATCAGAGCGGGTGCTTGTTCTATATATTATCGCTCATACAAATTTCTTCTACAATTGGTATCAGAGCGGGGTTCTACAGGTAAAGCGAGGTAACATTATTATTATTTTATAACTGTTATTACATAGATCACTATATCACAAATGACAACTGTGAACTGTTTGATGGTACCAACTGTACGTACTGGAATATACGAATGAGCTTCTACCTAAAGTCTCTAGATTTTGACCTCTGGTCAATTGTTATCATTGACTACAAAAAGCCTACTATCACCTCTATTCTTACTTCCTTTATTATTAACAATCCTTATTATAGTTACACAGAGGAAGAGAAAAATTAGCTAGCCTAGATGCAAAAGCAATGCATGCTTTTTATTGTGCTGTAGGCATGTATTCAATCTTATTACTACTTGCAAAACATCTCATAAAATTTAAAAAATTCTTGAAGCAACTTATGAGTACAGGTACGAAAGCAAAGTTAGCAACTCCAGAGATGAGGATAGTCTTCAAAATGATGCAAATGTGTGCATGATGGCATCGAGATTTTAGGTACAACACAATCTCTTATATGAAGAAGAGATTGTATGCCAAAAATACAAAAGTTCAGGCCACATCATAGAATATTAGCTTACTACTACTAAAGAGGAGAATCGCTACGAACGATCAAATGAAGGAAGATCGTCGTCTGACAAGTACGCTACCATAATTATATGGTGTAAAGCAAAACAAACAATTTCGAAGAAGATGAGAGACATGTTTAGCTACAAATATATGCGCAATGGCATGATCTAACGAGGTACAAAATAATTCTCTTTATGAAAAGAGTGAATTTTCTTATAATGAGTTATCTGATGCTTTCAATGATCTATTGGAAGAATACAAGAAAGTATTAGATAAGTATAAGCCGTCTCGAAAAGAGGTTACGGCTTATAAGTTTGAGAATGAAAGGTTGTCCTCTCTGTTTAATGAGATTAGAGAACCAAAAGATAGGTTATGGAATATCAAAAGGCATAGGTTATATAGACCAAATAATAATGGATAACCAAAAGTCATTGGTTATGGATAACCAAAAGACAAGTTATGGATACCCAAAAGTCATTGGTTATGGATAACCAAAAGTCATTGGTTATGGATTATCAAAAGTCATTGGTTATGGCACTACCAAAATATCTCTTATTAGCGACGCCAAACGATGTTGCTAAATAGCCACAAAGTGTCGCTAACTGAAAACAACGACGTATTTAGCGACGTTGCGGGCATGTCCCGTTATTCATGGTCGTTATTAGCGAAAATCTCGCTATTCGTCGCCAAAGTGACGTAGATCGGCGACACACTACATCGCTAGTATTAGCGACTTTTACCAACAACAACGTTGCTAATTAGCGATGTAACCTTTCATTGTTGATTGTCGCTGTCCGTTCAGATTTTAGCAACGTTAAATTAGTGATTAGCGACGTTGTCCGACTCCATATCTGAGAATTTTTAGGTTGCCATGTCATCATTTTAGCGACGTTACGATACTTGAATACCGACGTCCAGATACTAGATTAGCTGACCTGTACAGTTTGCCACATCAACGTGTCTGCGACGATTAGCGACATTTGGTTCTCAGGTTTGCGACGTTCTAGCGACGTAAGTGTGCGTCGCTGACCGTCGCTGAATGTCGCTGAACGTCGTTAATTCCAAAAAAATTATAAAAAAATAGCAGGTAGTATGCATTTCACATAAATAATAGTTACATTAAAAATATTGTACCTGCATTTAGAGTTTTAGTTTGCAAATAATAGACTCGGAGCAACCCTCCGTAGAATTCACTTGGTTCACCAACACCTTCGGTGGAACACTCAACACTGGTAAACTAATATAGAGACAAATAATAATAATACACTACCAATAATTAAATAAATAGAATCAAACGGTCAGAAAGACAAGAAATAGCCGGGTGGATACAAATCCACTACCAAACGGCTATAAAAAGTGTGTCCAATAATATTCAACGTAACATAACACAAATAATCAAACCCGGGATAAAATAAATACATAAACCAACAAATACATAAAGACCCAACAATGGGTCACCAACACAACAAATAAAAACAAGTCCAATAAAGGACTACGCCTGGTCATGATGAGGAGGAGGAGGATGAGGAGTAGGCAGTGCCTGCACCTGGGATAATAGGAACCAACACTGCTCCGGGGTCAGCATCACCGGTGACGACCCATCAGTAGAAGAAAGTGGGGGAAGTGGAGCCGCTGCTGTTGGTGTGGATGCCGAAGCATGACCAGGAAGTATCCGCTCCATGGCCAACAGTCTGGATTTGGTGGACGCCATAATAGCCGCCAGCCTCGAAACCTGCTCGCTAATGGCCGTCTGTGTCCCCTGTACCGCCTGAACGGTACGATCTGTCCTCTCACCCGTCTCCCTAATGGTGCACTCAAGCATATCAAATCGTACGGTGTGGGCAACATCGTCCGTCTGCGGCTGAGACTGGGGCTGCTCCATCCTCCGCAACAGCTCGTCACGCAGCTCAGTAAGCTGGCGACAAGGTTCTTCCATTCGAACTGACTCCTCCGAGGGATGTGTGGAATGCACACTGGCAGAGGAGGCTCTAGATGACTGCATCGCCACAAAGGTGCCGTAGGATCCCGTACCGAAGTACGTACCCTCTGAGGACCACCAACAGCGGTCATCTAGAGCTCGTCCATCGTCCGAGCCGGAGGGGGCTGCACGGAGGTACCAGCCCCTCCCTCCGCAGATGTACTAGTATGCTCACGCTTTAGCCTAAGATACTTATCCTAGAAAAGTATGCATCTCGATAAGCATAATATTTACTACCAACCTATTTGTTCCACGTCTATGGATATATTTGCATATTTCTTAAGTTATAATAAAGTTAGTGACACGTAAAGTAATACTTATATAGCTCTGCCTGGCCCGATCATCGATGAGCTTTCCGTCCTTCCGATGGGTAGCCAGGAAGAACGTCACCAAGTTGGGGTTCGCACCCTTCTTTACCTGTTATAATAAAATATTTGTCATTGAAATTAAACTAATACGTACCAGGCGACGGAAATGTTCCGTCATGGGAATCGAGCCACCACACCACTTCACTGCCTTCGTCCTAGCCACCTTTGCCTTATTCGACCGTTCCTTGTACCTAGGAGCGTCGAATCTAGCCTTCATGGCAGTCCACTGCTCGGGCATGATCCAACCTTGGATCCTTTTTCCGGAACGTCTTGAGCCTTCTGGTCGTTGATCGCATCCCGGATCAACTTGGCGACAACGACAGGAAATTGCTTCTCAATCGTCTGTGGTGGATAAAAATATGTTTTCTACAAGAATTAAATTAGTTAGCTATACAATATACATAAAATATGATTTATACTAAAAGTAATATACTTTAATTACCTTGAAGTGGGCAAACTAGAATGCCTTCCTCTCGTCTGAGGCATCCGAGTAGTTGATCCAAGGCCCGCCGTAGTTGGACCTCAGAAATAGCCCCAATGCCCTCTGAACTGACGGAGGACGATATCTACACAACGATAATTAAATTCATTAACATATATATATATATATATATATATATATATATATATATTTTATATATATATATAAGTATATATATAAGTATATATATATAAGTATATATAAGTATATATATATATTTTTTTATATATATATATATAAGTATATATATAAGTATATATATATATATATATATATATATATATATATATATATATATATATATATATATTTCATTAAAAGGAAGGGTGGCTCTAAACGAGCATTACAGATGCATTACATATGCCAGGACCCAAAAGCACAAAATGGTCCTGCTAGACTAAGTAGGAAAAACAAAATATTCTAAAAGTCCAAATTCAAAATTTCGAAAAATTTTGAAATTTCAAACGCTGGTTGGGCGCTCAGCCCTATGGAGAATGGGTACACTGCCCAATCCCGAAACACGTAACCCGAAGTGGGCCCGCTACACGATATCTGAAGTGGGGAGAAAGCTGGCACGCAGCCCGGGGTGCTGCACTGCCCGATGTGGGCGTGCTGCACGAGGGTGCCTCTGGCCCCCCACCAATGTGCGGCGCCCGGAGGCGGGCGGCCCGGAGAGACGCCGATGGGCGGTGAGCGATGGCGGTGAAGGGGGACCACGAAGGGAGGATGGGCGGGGGAAGGAGGGAGTGGGGGCTCGACCTCCGGTCGGCGGAGGAGAGCGGGGCTCCGACGGGGGTGAGAGGAGGGGGGTTGAAGAAAGGACCAACGGCGTCCGAGGGCAGCCATCGGAGGCTGCGAGAGGGAGAGGCCCGTCGACGATGGTCGGGGCCAGTCAAACGCGGCGGGGGATAGGGGCCTCCAGCCCGCGACGGAAGTGCCGGAGGTCATAGGGAGGCGGAGGAACGATCCACGTGGGGAGCTCGGAGCTCGCAGGAGGAGGGCCGGCGTCGGGGCGGACGCCGCAGGGAGACAGAACCTCGACGGGCGGAGACGCCGACATGCACGGGCTGCCATCCACGGTCTGCCGCCGAGCGGCCACATGCGCCCAAGAAAGGGGCTCGCTGCACGGCGGAGAGGGAGGAGGAACCAAATTGGGAGGGAAGAATGGGGGGGCGGGAGCTACGACGCCAGAGGACGCAGCGGACGCTGCCATGGAAGGGGGCGACTCCGCTGGAGAGACGGCGAGAGAGGGGAGGGGAGCTGGAGCTACGGTGCCGGAGGGCGCGGCGGGCGCTGCCAAGGGGGGCGGCTCCGCGGGGTAGACGACGAGGGAGGGGAGGAGATCAGCTGAGGAGGGGGTAGGCGTGCCAACAGGGGCCGAAAACAGCCCGTCGACGGCCGCAGGAGCCGGATCCTGCCCGTTGACTGCCGCAGGAGCCGAGCCGCGACGACGCCAGCGACGGTGATGCCGACGCCGGAGGTGCCGGGGACGCTGTCGCGGAGGGATCGGGCGGCGGCACTGAGGGCAGTAGGATAGGTTGCCGGGGGCAGGCTGCCGGGGCGGGTAGGGGGAGAAGGCCGTGGGAGGGCGGCGGGAGCTGCCACGGGGCGGCCCACCACGGAGGCGGCCCACCACGGAGGCGGCCACCCGGGGGCCGGCCACCAAGGGGGTCCCCACCCGCCGAGAGCTCCCCAAGGAGCTGAGCTCGCCATTGTTTATATATATATAAGTATATATATATATATATATATATATATATATATATATATATATATATATATATATATATATATTATATTTTATATATATATATATTATATATATATTATATATATATATATATATATATATATATATATTATATTTTATATATATATATATTATATATATATTATATATATATATATATATATATATATATATATATATATATATATATATATATATATATATATATATATATATATATAAGTATGAATAAATGTTAACTAATTAACTTAATTTGTAGGCCTGTCGGACCAAATCTCCGTCCTCGTCTTGTCCGGAGGGGCGCATGGGGGATCGCTCGGATGATATGTAGACGGTGTAGGTACGACTTCCTCCAGCTGCTCCTCTATCTCCATAGTGTCGTCAGCAGGAGGAATGCTGCTGGACGGGCTAGGATCAGGCCTGGAACTGTCCGTCCCGAGAGTGCTGCTACGTACCGTCGATGCAGACGGAGATCCGAGTGGCTGGTACACTAGAGTACTATGAGACGAGGGACCGGCACCGTCATCCACTAACGGAGTACCACTCCATCCACCGGTGGAACCTCTACGTCCGCGGGATACTCCTCTACTGCCACGGGGGTACGATCCTCTGCGTCCTGCTATACCTGATAGAAATAGGTATCTACAAGATAATAATCATGCATTTAATATATCACAGGTTATAAAGATAGATCCGGAGCAACTTTCCGTTGAATTTGTAGATAATAAATATGTATTTAACATATCACAGTTTATAAAAATAGACCCAGAGAAACCCTCCGTTGAATATCTAGATAATAACCAAGTCTAGATAATAAACTCTATAAACATCCAGAAAGTAAAATAAACATCCAGAAAGTAAAATAAACATCCAAGTCTAGATAATAACATCTAGAAACATTCAAAAACAGCCAAGTCTAACCCAGAAATAAGTCTAACAAAAATAAAGCCGATCAAAAATCAATATCCAGAAACAAAGCCAAGTCTAATCCAGAAATAAGTCTGCTGTCCTCTATGCAGGCGCAGAGAGATCTCCCTCCTCAGCCACTGCGCATAAGTAGGATCCACACCAGCAAGATCAATATCCAGAGGAGATGGATGACTGGAACTCCTGGTGTAACTGCCCTCTGGTACCACCTCCTCGTTCACAGCAATCTCAACTTTAGGAATCACTTCCTCCTTAATAGTAGGAGGAAGTTCTTCCTTGACCGTCATCTCTGTAGTAGGTACCACTACCGACTCAGTAGTAGGAGGATGCACTACCTCCTCGGCAGCAGGAGGTGCCACTACCTCCTCAGCAGCCATCTGTGCCTCTCTCAAGCGACGTTCTCAGATCATGGGTGCCATCTGATAAGATTGATGAAAACATAGAGATTAATTAAGGATTAAACAAAATGATAATATTACACTATCAAAATTCATCGCTTTAGCGACGGCCGTATCCGTCGCCCAGCCATCGATAAATGGTAATATCGACGGATGGCCGACGGATTTTGGTCAAAAACATCCGTCGGGAAAAGCCTCGTCGCAAAAATAATCCGTCGCCAAGTTGTCGCCCAACGACTATTTTGCGAGGGATTTCCGTCAGCGAAACTCGTACATCTCGCGACGAATGGCCGACGGATTTCCGTCAAAGCATGTATCAAAAAGTTAATGATACATCGCCTTAGCGACGGCCGTATCCGTCGCTAAATGGTCGATAATTGCATATCAGAGAGTATCTGATACGCAATATCAGTCGCTAAATGGTTGATAAATGCGTATCAGAGAGTGTCTGATACGCAGTCTCTGTCGCTAACTCGTCGCTTGTAGTCGCTACTGTTCGATGGCCTAGCGACGGAATAGCGGCGGTACATCCATCGACCCGGTTATGTGAATCTTTCATATTTCCAGAACCGTGATGATGGATATTCCGCCGCTACTTCGTCGGGATTAGTCTCTAATCCGTCGCCGACCAGTCGCAGATTTGGTGACGGATTATCCATCGCCAAACTTTTATCGACTACTAGCGACGGCCTACCGACGGAATATCCGTCGATTCGTTTCTGTGATTTTTTTTTTTCATATTTCCAGAACCTTGCCGACGGATCTTCCGTCGGTGAGTAGTCGCCATCCGTCGCTAACTTGGAATAGTTCCAATTAGCGACAGATATTTCGTCGGTTGGTGGTCACGACTCCGTCGCTAACTGGGAATTTTTTGAATTTTTTTTGTATAAAACAGAGCATTCACTGTTCACACAACATCCACCAACATAAATAACACAAATTTTCCAAACATTCAACATTATCCAATATACAATCCCAAACATTCACCAACATAAATAAAACAGATCATTCCCAAACATCCACCAACACAAACCAACATAAATAATACACCAATCATTTAAAATAGTCAAAATTATCCAATATTTCAAATTGTCTACACAAAATACACAAATATTTAATATTTAACAGTTTTCAAAATATTCGAATACAAACATCACGGAGGAGGAGGAGTTGGATCATCCGATGGTGCTGGTACTCCCTGCTGCACCCGATGTATGTACACTTCCACCAGGTATGGCGGCAATCCCTCTAAGATATGGTCTG
This sequence comes from Iris pallida, assembly GCA_029216955.1. Taxonomy (NCBI): domain Eukaryota; kingdom Viridiplantae; phylum Streptophyta; class Magnoliopsida; order Asparagales; family Iridaceae; genus Iris; species Iris pallida. The sequence continues at coordinate 27,945,871 of JANAVB010008400.1, read as the reverse complement.
GAAGTTAGCGTAGCTGCTCTGGCGACGTCAGGTCGAGAAGGGCCTTCACAGTAGGAGGTGGTACGATAGGGGCAGCAGGGTCAAAAGAGAGACACCCGACGGAAGAAGGACCGACAACACTAGTAGACGGACCGGAAGCAAACATACCGAAAGTAGTAGAAGGACGCAAAAAGTACGTGGACAACTGCGCCCATAAGTTCGACACCACCTCGTTAAGATGCGCAATCCGGGACCTCACATCATCGTCTACCGGGGCCGTGGGAGGAGGCGGAGGAGGTGAAAATCTCGGAATCGACGTGTGCAACGGCGCCAGGAAGCCGACTCCGCACAGGCGCCCTTTTTTAAAGCTGCCGACGGTATCTACGAACATGTCGTCGTAGCGAGCGACCGTAGAAGAGGGCGTCCTGACGGACGTCATTTTGTCGACATCCTCGACAGCATATGGCTGAACCCGACTAAGGGCCTCACGATACACAGCCTATCAAATGAATGTGTTTATACTATAAGTTTACCTAAGTTGTAATCTAAATCCTATGTTTCCCTAAGTTATAGTCTGAAGCCTAAGTTTACCTAAGTTATAGTCTGAATCCTAAGTTTACCTAAGTTATAGTTTGAATACTTATAATTCTAACATAAGTCTCATAAACGTAAGTACTTACATCCGTCTCCTTGGCCCTCTCGTCGACGAAGCACCCATCCTTCTGCCTCTTGTGGGTATGCTGGAATACATCGTGCATGGTGACCGAGTCAGCTTCTTTTCCCTCCTTCAACACTCGTTGGGTCTGCATATGAAATATTCGTAGAATTTAATTAATTAAGTATATTAATAGTACCGAATTAGATTGTGGAATAATTCGCGGTATCTCACCTATTCTGTAAGCGTCGCTGCGTGGGGCTTTGATCCCCCCGTATGTAGCCCCGCGACCCGTCGGTTCGCTTTTGCTTTTTCCGATTTCTGCTTGAAGGCAGGAGCATCCATCTTCTCCAAGAGCTGCTCATAGTAGTCCTGTCGGATCCACTCCTTCTTCGAATACGCCATTCGAAGGTCATAAACTGCATCCTGGATCTTCTTCCCGGTGGTGCATCTATAGGTCCTGCGGACCGCCTTCTCACGATGGAGGGGCGACCAGACGGTCCTCTGACATACGAATTCAATTCACGATATTAAAAAAATAGTTGATTAAAGAGTAATTAATAATAAATCACAAGATATATATATATATATATATATATATATATATATATATATATATATATGTATATATATATATATATATATACCCTCATCTCGTCGAGCCAGCGCTACTGCAAGTCTAGGGGAAGCTCAGAAAAATTGAGGTAGGGGCCATGGTAGTTAGCTCGGATAATCTACCCTAGAAGCCTGGTAGCATCCTACCGAAAAAATCTACAAAGAAGCAACGACTGGATTATTAACTTGAATAAATGAAACAAATTTATTAAATTAACTTGAATTTACTTACGCTTCACCCGCAGGCCATAGCTCTCGTCGGAACTCGCCCATCGGCCTCTCTGGTGGCGTCGGAGGATCCGCGGCTCCGCGCATGTACTCGCCAGTAACCAGGTGTAACTGAATCCGAGGGTACTCCGGGGCCCACTGTGCAGTAACTGGTGGTACCGCTGGTGGATCCGCTGGCGGAACAGATCCGCTAGCGAAATAGATCCACTAGCAGATGGAGACGCCTTCGACGAAGGTGTCGATAGCCCCGTGGTAGATCGACGGCGGGATGAGTCTATGCCCGGGGTACTCTCCGGGTCGGGATCGCTAGCGGGGGTCACCTTCCGGGAAGGCTGAAGGCGACCACGACCACCACCACGCCCACGCCCACGCCCACCACCACCAGCACCACGACCAGCACCACTAGCACCACGACAACGAGTGCTAGCCATCAGCAGGGCGACGAGTGATATCGCGAAGAAAAGAACTAGGAGTGCCATCTGAAACAAGAATATGCAGAAGTTTAAACTGAATTCACTAAGTTATAAGTGCTTTTATGAGGTCAAACTAAAATTACGTAATTGAAAGTGTTTTTAATATATACTGATATTTAATCTAATCATCGTCATCGTCTTTGTCCTCGTCCTCATCCTCGTCATCATCATCATACTCATCCTCATCCTTATCCTTATCCTCATCGTCGGCTTCATCTGTATCCTCATCCTCATCAGGTTCTTCTTCTTCTTCTTCCTCATCCTCAATATTTGGGACAAGATGCCTCTTTCTCCCCTGGTTGATATATAAGTCTAGTGTATCAACCTCTTCCTTCCCTCTATTTTCCTCAACAATATTTTCAACATCCATGGTATCCGACTGTTGTACCAAGTATTGGGACTTTTCCATTTGGTCCTCTTGGTATGCCGGGTCTCCAACGTTGAATATATTTCTAGATTTAATCTTGCATACTGTCCACCAGTCAAATCGATCTCTACGATGTCTTGGGTAGCTTGCATAGTAGACTTGAACAGCTTGACTTGCTATCGCAAACGTGTCGGAGCCTCTATACCTCCTGCGATTATTTATATTGACGAATCCAAATTGTTTATCGATTCTCCAACCGATATTTGGTGTTGTATCGAACCACTCATATTTGAACATCACAATATGCATATCATATGGAGCACTATATTGTAAATCAACAATATCCTGAAGCACTCCATAATAGTCAAAGTCCGGCTCGTCGTCATAGATGGTGCCTCTAATGCAAACACCAGAATCCTTGGTACTGAAACCGTCATTGACATATTCAGCATTTATAGCATTCTAAGTTGCCTTAAACTTGAAGCCATTAACGACATAGCTTGGCCAAGTCTTTGCATGCTTCTTCGGTCCCAATGCCAAATAACGAATACTCTCATTTGTGAGTATTATTTCAGGCAATAAAACCTATAAACAAATATTAATAATTTAAATATTTTAGATGCATATATTTTAATGGTAGTCGCCTAAATTATTACCTCAGTTACTTACGTATTTGCGAAACCAGGACGGAAAGGTACAATCAACCTCTCTTTGAAGTCCTTCATCGGTAATATCGGGTGTCCTCATTTTGAATTCATCTCTAAATACACTATTAGAAAGAATAAGAATAAGTATAGTCAGTTACTTCACCAAATTAGAGATTATAACGAGTGTAATTGTAGTCACTTACTTCTCCAAATCTCTTACTTCTTGTATGTCATAATTTAACAAGACATATCGGTGAGCGGCATCATACTCATTGTCAGTCAACCACCGCTTCTTACTAGCCCCAATAGGCTTGCCCCTTACATTGAATATACCTCCATCCTCAACATCTTCGTCATTCCTTTGAGGTCTATTTCGATTTGTCTTAACATGAGTATCGAAATAAATAGAGCAGAAGTTTGATACCTCCTCGATAAGATATGCTTCGCATATCGAAGCCTCTATAAGAGCCTTGTTGCCAACTTTCTTCTTTAGATGGTGTAGGTATCTAGAAAGACAAATTATCTTAAAAATTAACAATGAAATGCAACTTAAATTATATCAATTTTTATGTACCTTTCAAATGGGTACATCCATCGATAATGAACAGATGCACCGACATGGGCTTCGTATGCTAGATGAATCGGTAGATGCTCCATGATGTCGAAAAATTTCGGAGGAAATATTTTCTCTAACTTGCAAATTGTTAAGACAATCTTCTCCTCATGTTCAACCATGTGTTGCACCGTCAACTTAGTTGAACAAATATCCCTGGAAAATCATTTATTGTCCACATCAGTAAAGCCTTCATCTGAAAGTTCTGTTTCCTGGAAATATCATAGGTCGCGACGTCGATCTCCTACAGCTGTTTCAGCTCATCCACCAACGACTGTAAATATATATCGATATTTTTTGTCAGATTTTTGGGACCCGGTATGATAGCTATCAAGAACATATAAGGAGTCTTCATACACATCCATAGTAGCAGATTGTAAGGGGTAAGAATGACCGGTCAGCAGGAGTATTAAGATCCTGACTGCCTGAAAGGGGCGAAGCCATCAGTACATAGCGCCAGACATACATTTCTAGGCTCTGTAGCAAAATCTGGATGACACAAATCAAAATGTTTCTACGTCTCTCCGTTCGAAGGATGTGACAATTCTTCATCGTCCTTTGTGCGTTCTTCGTTGTGCCACGTCATGTGTTCAGCTATATTCAGAGACATATACATCCTCCACAAGTGCTTCATGATCGAAAAGTAATGTATGTACTTGTAAGGACGTCGTTTTCTAGTTGACTTTTCTTTTTCCTTTACTGGCTTGTAATGATCCGCATTACAAAAGCTGCAACTTTCTATGTCCTCCTTCACCTTGTAGTACAATATGCATCCGTTGCGACAATAATCTATCTTCTCGTACCCCAGTCCCAGTTGTCGGACCATCATCTTTGACTTGTAAAAGTTTTTTGGGAGCTCTTTAGATTCCTTCGGTAAGATCTCCGTCGCTAGTTGTGTAATCCGATCATAGCAAGCTTGTGGCAAGTTAAAATCGGACATTATGTTCAACAACCGCATCGTCACTGACAGTACGGAATGAGTCTCACAATCAGGATGTAGAGGAGTATCTGCATCCTGAAACATATCATAGAACGCCTTCGCCTCGGGATTAGGATCCTTCGGATCAAAATTAGGCCCTGCCGTATCATACACCATATCTCGTGCACGATTCTACAGGTCTCCATAATCAACAGAGCATCCGCCGTCCATGACAAAATTTGTTGCAGCATTTTCATCAAAAGCATAAGTAGCAGCATTCGCAACCTGTCTTTCTGCATATAGTTCACCTTGCGATGACCACATACAGTAATCACGTACGAAACCCATACGGGTCAAATGATCTCTCACAGTAACCACTTCTTCGTAACATCTATTGCGACAATTACCACATAGACACTTGATTTTTTTACCGTCCATGTACTGAGCTTTGCTCATGGCATACTTAAGAAACACTTCCACACCTGCCTGAAAATTGTCACTCACACCTATTTTGCTCTCGTGTTGTCGTTTGTACATCCATGTACGATCAATGAAGTAACGATCCATCGCAGATTGGATGTAAAAATCTGTATCGTAAGACAAACAGAATTACTATGTAATCATGTACTCACCAATAACCGAATATAACTGAGTCCGGGGGTACTCCGGGGCCCACAGTGCAGTAACTGGTGGATCCAGTAGTATAGGCCGGATGTACTTAGTATCGACCGTATCATATTAGTATCGGTCTATCGGTTTGGTATAGGTCGTATCAAATTGGTATTGGCCTTAGCAAATTGGTATCGACCTATCCGATATGTACATGTATCGACCGTATAGCTAGGATTCATATTAGCCTTATTGATTCGGTATTGGCCATATCCGATAGGTATCGGCCGTGTCGGATTAGTATCGACCGTATCAGATTAGTATTGTGGAAGGTTTAGTAACAACTGTACTTGGATTTCTCTCTTCTCGAGCTAGAATACCATTATAAAAGAGTCACGAGAGCGTAAAAAATCTCCTAAATATTGATGTTTACGAGAGTGATTGGCCAGTTACAGTAACATACATGCTTCCTTTAACATCAGGAAAAGAGAGATTGAAAGCAATAACATATAGAGTTGAATTTTGGAAGAAAAACTCTTGTAATTCTCCCAAAATACAACTCTATATGTTATTGCTTTCAATCTCTCCTCCTGATGGAAAAGGAAGCATGTATGTTACTGTAACTGGCCAATCACTCCTATAAACATCAATATTTAGGAGATTTTTTATGCTCTCGTGACTCTCTTGCAATGGTAATCTAGCTCGAGAAGAGAGAAATCCAAGTACAGTTGTTACTAAACCTTCCACCATATTAATCTAATACTGTCGATACTAATCCGATATGCCGATATCTGTTCGATATGGCCGATACCGAATCGATAAGGCCAATACGAATCCTAGCTATACGGCCGATACATATCGGATAGGACGATACCAATTCGCTAAGACCAATACCAACCGATACGGTCGATACATATAAGTACCTACGGTCGAGGAGGTTGACCTGCTGGTACATCCATGTACGATCAACGAAGTAATAATCTATTGCAAATTGGATGTAAAAATATGTATCGTAAGACAAACTAAACATAATTAGTTCGATACCGATACCGATTCCGATACTCAATGAAATAGTCCGATACCGATACCGATTGGTGGTAGGACGAGCCATAATCCGCTGACGGAGGCTTCTCCGTCAAAGGATTATGGCTCGCTCCACCAACTAAATTTTGGTTTTGGTTTCGGTTTTGGTTTCGGTTTTGGTTTTGGTTTTGGTTTGGGTTTTGGTTTCGATTTCGGTTTTGGTTTTGGTTTTGGTTTTGGTTTTGGTTTCGGTTTAGATTATTCGGTTTTGGTATTGGTTTCGGTTTTGATTATTTGGTTTTGGTTTTGGTTTTGATTATTCAGTTTTGGTTTTTGTTTTGGTTTTGGTTTTGGTTTTGGTTTTGGTTTCGGTTTTGAATATACTAAATTCGGTTCGGTTTCGGTTTCGGTCCAAAGTTTATATATACTCCTCTCTCTCTATATAGATACTAAGTTTATATATATATATATATATATATATATATATATATATATATATATATATATATATATATATATATATATATGTGTGTGTGTGTGTGTGTGTGTGTGTGTGTGTATGTGTGTGTGTGTGTGTGTTCCGCCCCACCCCCACCACCGCCGCCCCAACTCCCACCCTCGTCCATAATCCGATGCACTACCCCCCCCCCCCGCGACCCCCACTCCCACCACCGCCGACCCCGGCGCCCCCGACTCCCGCCACCCCCCCCTCCGCGGCCTTCCCCGTCGCCCCGGCCCTCATCCCCTGCACTACCACCCCCCCGCGAGCCCCACTCCCACCACCGCCGACCCCCACATCCCCCCCACACCCCGGCCCTCCTCCGCCCCCCCCCCCCCCCCCCCCCCCGCGGCCTCCCCCACCCCGGGCCTCCTCCGCCCCCCTCCCCACCCCCGCGGCATCCATCCGCCCTGCCCCCCCGCAGCATCCAGCCCCCCCCCCCGCGGCCTCCCACCACAGCCGACCCCCCCACCACGGCTCCCCTCCGCCCCCCCACCGTCGGCTACCTTCGCCCCCTACCCCCGCGGCCTCGACCACAACTGACCCCCCACCCCCCACCACGGCTCCCTTCCGCCCCCACCGCCGGCTACCTCCGCCCACAACCACCAAACGAGAGAGAGAGAGAGTACCTTTGAGAGAGAGCTGCAAGAGAGAGAGAGAGAGAGAGAGAGAGAAATATTTTGGTTCGAATGAAATCCCCTCCCGTCGGTTCAATTTAAGTTAGGGCTGGCTATTTAGTGACGGACTATCGATGGATATATCCGTCGCTATGTAGTCGTAAATTTTTTATATATTTTCCCGCCAGCTGAGTGACTACATAGCGACGGCTATAGTTTCCGTCGCCAAAACTCATCAGCTGGGCGATGGACGATCTGTCGCTACGTAGTCGCCCAATTTCCTGCAATTTTTTTAATATTTTCCCATGCAGATATTGACTAAGGAGTGACTACCTAGCAACGGCTACATTGTCCGTCGCTATTTCGTCGATGCCTTACCGACGGGTGTGCGACAACTTTTTACCCTTAAAATTTAAAAAAATATTGCCTGTGATTAGACGGTAAACCGTCAGTATATAGTCGGGAGTCCGTCGCTAATAGGCCGTCACTAAAGCGATGAATTTTGGTAGTGTTAGACGTGTAACGTGGAAAATATTTTACATTTTATTTTACTTTCAATCATCTTCTAAAAATTCAACTTCTTCGTCCGCTGTGTCCTCATCTTTCTCTTCCTCCTCATCTTCGCTTTCATCTACTTCGTTTTCCTCTTCGGATACTTTTACCTCTTCTACACGATTAGACGTGTAATATGGAACTTCCGTTGTGTCCACGTCAACTGTATTTGTTACGAGAGGTAGCTCATCCTCCAGATAAGCTATTTCGTCAACATCGTAGGTATTTCTGGATTTAGTCTTGCATACTGCCCACTAGTCCAACCTAGTTGTTTCCCGTCGAGGATAAGTAGTGAAGTAAACTAGTTGAGCCTGACTTGCTAGGACAAATGGTTCGTATCCTTGATATCGACGGCGGTAGTTAATATCAACAAGACCATGCTTGTCAATTTTCCAACCTTGATCTTGGATTGGATCGAACCAATCATACCTGAACAACATGATCTTAGCCGGCTATATGCCGTAGTTATATGTCAACTCCACAATCTCCCGTAAGATGCCATAGAAATCATTGCCCGGATCTACATCTTTGTAGTTTGTAGATCGGATACACAAACAACTATTTTTGGTCGAATTAAGATCTAGAAAGTTTTCTCTGATCGGAGCATTTGTTGACTTGAACCTAAACCCATTCACACAATAGCTTGGCCATATTTTGACGGAATAAATGGGCCCCTTGGCTAGAGTTCTAATAGACTCATTCTCTAGTATTGCGTCCGGACGATCGACCTGAATACCACAAGATAAGAAATTAAATTCAGCGTTCCGTTAATTACTGTACAAAGTGCATATATGAGAAGTAATTACTGCATCATCTTACATATGCACTCAACCATGAAGGAAAATGACGTCTCATTTCCTGTTCCAGTTCTTCATCCGTTATGTACTGTCTACTCGACCTCACCTCATCATTAAATATGCTAAAAATAACAACACTTATACCAATTAGTGTAATAATAATATTGGATACTATTACATGCATAGATGACGTAAATGTGGACGTGTTAGTTACTTACCCCTCGAGCTTCTCCACTTCATCCTCATCGCAGTTGAGCAATATATATAACTGAGTAGCCTTTAGTTCCTCGTCATTCAGATATCTTTTCTTCATTTTCCCGGAAGGCTTTTCGAAAGCATTAAAGACTTTCAGTATGGTATCATTAGATTCAAGATATCCATCGTCATTTCTGGAAGCTATTATTCTATTAGTAGCAACTTGTCACGACCCGCACCCGCTTTTCGGATACGAGACGTGTCCAAGCCAGCCTACGACGCAGAGTCGGCGGTAGAACGCTGTCAAGCCCGCAAGAAATAGATGCTCAAAATACAACATTTATTGCTCATTCACAATTCTAAGTTTATTACAACATTTACAAGTTCTAAGTTTATTACAACATTTACAAGACTTATAATTAAAGAAAATACAAGATTTTACAATTAATGAATCTGCTACAATGCTTTCTATTTTTAGGTTGACCTTAGCATACCCAAGCCTTCCCAATGCTAAGAGTGATCGCGGTTAACCTGAAAAATGTTGGTTTCCTGTCAGGAATGGAACAAGTACACAAACCGACGGTAATGCAAAATACAATAGAATTAACAGGACATGAAAATAGCATATGAAATATAAAAGCTAGTAAGAAAACTGATGACATAGCACGATAAAGAAGTAAACAAGGAAAAACTAATAAAAGACATCTATCTAGATGGTGTGAAATATCAGTTTCGACTTGTGAACGGCTAGGGGGTAAATTCGGCACACTGCATGTGTCGTGTGCAGCGGCTATTATTCAAGAATAGACTCATGGGATAGTTCTGGGTAATTCACATGTTTACTTAGATATTTTCCCTCCCGACTACTTCGTGTGACGAGCGTGTCAACAAGCAGCAAGATATATGTATAGACATGGAATGAAAAGACTACTATGAATCAGAAAGCAATCAGAAAGTGCACTTGCCTGAGGTCCTTAGCCCGAGAAACCAATAATAACATACCACTCAACGAGCCACAATCAATCAACACATGCAGAAGTCTCCGGATGCTGAAATAAACAGTACCAACATTCTCAGAATAGTCAAATTAGCTAGGATTGTCTGTCCTTAAGTCCAATTCTGGACACAGGAGCAAAACGGTAATTTCGGGCAAAAACGATATCCGCCGTTGGACCCGCTTTGGACCGAAAAGAGTGCCAGAGTCAACGGTCTCTAAAGTCGTCAAACTACATGTCTACGGATCCGATTTTCCGATACGAACCCAACCGTATGTCCAAAGTTGGATTCCGGCGGGCCGTGCACAAAATTGCCCGTTGAGTGGGACCGTGGGGCCCTTAAAACGATGTATGATTCAACTGTCTCAGAATTGGACCAAACTTGGCATACAGGACCAAAAAAATGATACGAATCTGTTGGCGTAAGTTTCGTCTCGATCTGATGAGCGTGTACAAAGTAATTGGAAAATTTACAAAGTGCATAATACGGTGAATTTTGACGGATACGCATCAAATTCGTCGCGCACACGCGACCAATTTAAATTCTGTCAAAGCCCACACAACCACGAAGTCGTTACGCAGCTTTCGATGCTTACGGTGCGCGACCACGTCGCCTGGTTTGGCGGAACGCACGTCGTGTGGAACAATTTTTTAGTTTTGAAAACAGTTTTTTGGAAAACTTTGAAAGTTGATTTCTTTGCACATAGTGAACGAAAAATAAATCTACGAGAAAGGTCTTGATCTCCTATAGGTTAGCTATAAATCTGTTCAATTGGATTTCCCAATCGATCGATGGATTGGCTGGAATCTGCCTTCCAAATTAGGGGGTTGGGTCGGTTTTATGTCCTGTTTTAGGACTATTTTTCGACGACTTTTGAATCGTAATGCATCGCGTTCATCGCAAAATAAAACATTCTGTTTGAAGAGGCTCATAGGGGGTTAAGTTGGCGATGTACCTGCGAAGACGACACACGAAACGGTGCAACGAGGTGACGAGAACCGTGCCACAAAGTGGGACTCAAAGACTGCTGTCGTTTCCGCGCCTGTGCGCGCGCCCGCACGCGCGCGGCCTACTGCCACCGGCCGGCGGTGGCTGCGGCGCCGCACAGCCACCTGGGTAGCGCGCCATGGCCTGGGGGAGGTGGCTGCGAGGTCAGGTGTTAGGGTTTCGAGTATTCTTCTCCTTCAATCTCTCTTTAAGTAATCGCGCAGGGGGGGTGTTTTAGCGTTCGGGTTCAGGGGATTACTCGGGCTGGGGTGTTATATATTTTCTTTAGCAAATGTTGTGGGGGGTTTTGGTTTAGCATGTGGGCTCGGTTGGGCTCACTTGGGTTAGTTGCTCAGCTGGGCTGTTAACAGGCTAATATATTTCCTTTTATCCTTTGCTTATTCCTATACATATATATTTATATATATATATATATATATTTTTTTTATATATATATATATATATGTATATATACATAAAAAACTTATGTACATATATATATATACATCTACACACTTTTTCATATACGTATTTATTTATACGCACACACACACATATATATAATTATATATTTCCCTATATGTATTTCTATATATACAATACTTATATGTTATTGATTATATATTTCTATATATATATATATATATATATATATATATATATATATATATATATATATATATAAATATATATATATATATATATATATATATATATATATATATAATATAATATATATATATATATATAAAAGAAAAAAAAAATATATATATATGTATATCTTATTTCTATTTCATTAGCTATATATATATATAGATTTATGCATATATTTCTGTATTCATATAAATATGTATCTGTGTCTATATATAACCAGGTGACAATGCCCTATATACATAAATGAATACTCCATAGTCAAAACATATTTATAATTTATTTGAAGAATAAATGAATACTATTTATATTATTTTGAGAATAAAATAATGCAAATAATAATAGTCATAAGAATAATATAAGAATAACAATAATAATAATAATAACAATAATAATAATAATAATAGTGATAATAATAACCAACTAGAATGTCCACTAAGAGTTCTTGGTGGACATATCATACCCCATCTTTATTTGATCCTAGAACTTCGTACAATTATTCTAAAAATTACCAATTCGATAAAATAAATAATAAAAATAATTTCAAAACTTCCGGGAAGGGGAGCTACAAATCTATCCACCTTAAAATAATTTCGTCCTCGAAATTCTAATTCATAATTATTCCTAAAATCAAAGTCTACTATTTACTTAATCTCCTCGATTTTAATTTCTCAAAATAGTTGTATCCTCCTTCTAGTCACTTTGTAACTACGAATCATCGAGGACTTCTACCCACCTTTGGTCACACTACTACTCAAATCTCCTGTCGCTAAAACTTTATAATCTACCAGCTACTTGCTAAAATGGATATCTATTACCTTTGACCTCTATGATCCACTCATACCTATCAAATAACCCAAAATCTAACAAGCAACAAATTTACACAAGTGGCTAAGAAATATTGGTAAATCCTAATAAGTATGACCTTTCGTCACTCTTCAATAGGAAGGACAGGAAGATAAGGAAAATAACCGAGAGCGAATATAAAATTTCAGGGCGGTGGAGAGGATCCGATAATGTAGATAGAAAGAAAGTTTACGTACCACTGCCTTATTTGCTAGGTTGGCCACTCTAGCTCAGTCACTTGCTAAGTCGAAGAGGCCTTCGTTACTTAGAGTGGCCTATAATCCGTGCAATATAGAATTCTCGTTCTTAAAATTCTAATTCAAACAAGGTTCTATAATAGAACGGAATTTGAGAAATCAAGAATGTGATCTTTCCGTGGTTATTTAAACACACGAGAAAGGGATATCACTCGTTGGTTGGATGAACCTTGGATTTCAATCTATATGGACTGGTCAAGATCCCAATGATAAAACTATTCTTACTAGATTAGGGTGACCTGGAGTAGGTTTCAACCCAAGTGGTTGTTGGTTGAGCTAGTTGCCAGTCAGGTTGGTTAGCTAGGTCCCTGAAGTTCAAAATGTGTCTTCGGAGACTTTTGAGTTTAAGTAGCACATGAGGCCTCGGTTGGACGGCACACTAGTGGCATGTGCGTAGTGGGATTCGAGTAGATCACAACCATATATTGGGTCGAAGGAATGGGGTCGTGGTTAAGGCTCTAATGGGAGTTGGAAGGTTTACCGGTACTATGGTAAGGGTTATAACTAGTCATTTTAACCTGAAAGTCGTACCCCAAAAATAGAGTACCATAGGACGGGTTTGAGTGGGACATGATATACCTATATGAATGTGGACTCGTCTAGATCTTGCATATGAAGTTTGTTGGAAGGTAATGGCTGGTCTCGTACTCCGAATATTAATGGCACGGTCGGGGACACAAAAATGATCTAAATAGAAAGTGGGAGTCCATGGGGCACTAACTATCATGCTAATGGATATTATTCTAATCAATTGGTAATCATAGTATATCCTAGAATTGAGAAGGCTTACAGTCTACCCACCTTAGAGGCTAGGATATGGTGGTAAGGTTCCTGTCACAGGGCTGGTCGATGGCAGCTACACTTGCATATACAACTATTATAGTCATGAGGATACTATGTATCTATCTATCAATTACGAGCTTTCGTCTTTCCAAATCGGTGAAAGACAAAACAATAAAGAGTTCAAAAGGGATGTCACTGAATACGATTTCGTGATTCAAAGGCGAATATGTAATCCAAGAGAAATTGTCAAAGCAGTCGTGGATGAGATCCTAGAGACATCTACATCTCATTCCACGTAGGGTAATTAGATAAAAAGCGAATCAATTGCATCCTGGTTGATCAGACCGTAATACAATGATTCTGATTAGACAATATGTTAGCGGGCGTCCACAATAAACATATGTATCGAATCAAGCTCGATAAAATAGTAAGCTTGCAAAACTAGGCTGTAATAGCAGCATTGGTCAAGAGAGTCAAATTACGAGTACGCGAGATTTTTGAAAGGAGGCACTAGTAGTTTGAGTTTTGGAAAAAAATCAAAATCTTACCCGGTGTCATTGCTTATACAGTCTTCCTATTATCTTCTATCCATTTGGCCATAGTCGACTAATGGGTTATGGAACCCTAAATTCCATATTCTAAGTAATCCTGTTCGTGTCAGCCAATTACATCGTCAATGGATCACAAGGACCACGGAAGACCAGGTTGGAAGACACGCTATTCAACTGGCAGAACTTTTACTAGTTTTGGCTTTGGGTCTTAGGGTCATACAGGGCAGTCCCTATCCTCTATAGTATCATAAACTTGTAATCACGTCTGAAATCATTTTACCGAGTTTTATGCCTCGCCTATATACTCTGGCTGTGACAAACCCTTGGTTCCGTGATTCAGAGATGATAGGCTATCAGGTACTCTACCTTACATTGACACAAGGGTATCTTAAGATCTAAAGAGCTCAACTAGGACATAATTTTAGCAATGATCCATAACCTACAATTCTTCGAAAGGATTTTGATTCTATAGGTTGTGCCTCGCCAGTGCGCTGCTGGCTGTAGTGAACCCATATTCTCCACTCTCTAATAGTTGACGACAGTGCGCTGCTGTCTAACCGTTTTGAGCTATCTAACATTCATTTAACTATATCCGTAAAAATTCACGAGCCTCTAGAGATTCAAACAAGTTGACTAAAAATAGGGCGTAGGTATTTGTCCTAGCAGTCACAACGTTTAAAAATAAAAGACTTAATATGGAGGGAATAACTAAATACGAAAGAAACACAAACATTCTAGTATCTATTTCATATGCATTTCAATGGTTGAGGGAATTCTCGAATCGATCTACCTCGAGATTCTATACAAAAAAAAAAGAATCAGTAATTTTAAATCTACTCCTTACAGCAAAAATAGAATTTAAATAGGCAATTCTAATTTATGATATAAGGTTTATATCTAATACAACAAAAGAAAATTAAACAGTTCATCAAGATCGAAGTCTTAATTCTAGGTAAGCCTAACTAATCAAGTAAATAGTATATCCGCATTGTGTCACATTATCCTATCAAAAGTAATAGTGTGCCTATAAAGATCTGGAAAGCAATCTAAATTTAACAATTCTATATCTAAATTGCATAGCCTATCTAATAATCTTAACTACCCAACGGTCAACTTGAACAAGGGACTCCTATTCCTAGTTATTCTCCTAAATTATTTTAATCCTAATTGTGAATGATCATTTCCTGGGCGCAGGCTCGCAATAGTACGACTAACGTATCATCACGAGTTCGCAATCTTTTATGAAATCAGACCTGCATGGGCCACTACACAACATGTGGCTTGAAATACATCGAGCAGAAGTTTGTAATCTCCTCGAGAATATAGGCTTCACAAATGGAACCCTCGACCCGAGCCTTGTTTTTCACCTTTCTCTTTAGGTGGTTCAAATGCCGCTCAAACGGGTACATCTACCGATAACTGACGGTCCCACCAACACGTGTCTCATAGGATAGATGAATTGGAAAATGCTCCATGGAGTCGAAGAACCCAGGAGGGAACACCCTCTCAAGCTTGCACAATGTTACTGCAATGTCCTTCTCTTGCTTTTTTAGACTATCGACAAGCAACTTAGTAGAACAAAGATCTCTGAAGAATATGATCAACTCTTTCAACAGATCCCAAACGATCGACGGTAATAATTCCCGAAATGCTATCGGAATTAACCTCTCCATAAATACATGACAGTCGTAGCTCTTCATACCCGTCAGTTTGTTCTCCTTCGGGTCGAACCATCTTCTTAAATTCGACACGTATCCGTCAGAAAATTTTAGGCCCTGAATCCACCTATAAAGTCTCACTTTATCCTTCATGTATAGTAAGAAAATTTCCTTAGGCTGCTTATACTTCCCATTGCCTTCCTTTATCAAATGCAACGCAGGACGTCTGCATATATCTTCCAAGTCCAACCTGGCCTTGGTATTGTCTTTCATCTTTCCTTTTACGTCCATCACAGTATTGATTATGTTGTCAAACACATTCTTCTCGATATGCATGACATCAAGGTTATGTCTGATCAGATTGGTGCTCCAATAAGGCAGGTCCCACAATATACTTCTTTTCGTCCAATTATGAGTGCGGCCAAATTCATCACACTTGTATCCCTTTGTAGGCTGTTCGATAGCACTTGAAAAATCCTTGACCTCCTTCTATATCGTGCCTCCTGTCCACCTTGGCGGTGGATTGGCATTCTCTACAACGCCGGCACGAAATGCATTCATGTTCTTCCGGAACGGATGGTCCTTCGACAAGAACTGTCGATGACAATCGAAGAAGCACGATTTTCCTTCGTATTTTAAATGGAAAGCCTTTGTACGGTCTATGCAATACGGACATTAAAGACGACCATGAGTGCTCCATCCAGATAACATTCTATATGCCAGAAATTCGTTGATGGTCCACATCAGTGTGGCTCTCATCTGAAAATTCTACTTTATAGAAACATCGTAGGTGTTGGCATCTACTTCCCACAGCTGATTTAACTCATCTATCAATGGCTGTAAATACACATCGATGTTTATCTTCGGTTTGTTCGGACTCGGGATAATAACGATGAGAAACACATACGGAGTCTCCATACACATCCATGGTGGTAGATTGTGCGGAGTGACGATCACAGGCCAACACGAATAATGGAAGCCCGAAAGTCTGAATGGGGTAACACCATCGGAGGAGAGACCCAATCTGATATTACGCGAATCCAAAGCAAAATCTGGACACTCTCGATCAAAGTGCTTCCATGCTTCCCCATCAGATGGGTGATCTAACACTCCTTCGATCTGTTCCCGTCTGTGTCAGCTCATATTTTTTGCAGTCTCCTTCACCATAAACAACCTCTGCAACCGCGGTGTCAACGACAAGTAGTGCATCGAATCGGTAGGCTTCCTTGCACCGGGAGTCCTATTTGAACTTGTTTTTTTGTAGCGATCAGCACCACAAAATCTACACACGTCTTCATCCTTGTCGTCATTGTAGTACAACATGCACTCGTTGCGACATGCATCAATTTTCTTGTATCCCATCCAGAGAGATCTCACCATTCTCTTAGTCCGATAGAAGTCTGTAGGTAACTTTGCACCTACCGACAAGATCTCTATTATCAACTCGATGATTCGGTTGTAGCATTCTAGAGATATGTTAAATCGGACTTGATGCTCAACAGTCTTGTAACCACCTCTAACGGTGAACGATCCTCACAACTAGGATACAAAAGAGTCCTTGCATTCTCCAGCAACTCCATAAACTTCGCAGCATCGGCATTCGGTGCCTCCTCTGCCGCATCATGATTGTCTGGATCGAAACTAGGCCCCGCAGCGTCAAAACCCATGTTCATGCACCCTTCGTCGTAACCAGCATGGTCATGGACATCCATATATGGGAAATTAGGCTCCATCTCCGATGCTAAAGGCATAAGTTCTCTGTCTGACGTCCACTGATAGTAATTCAGGATAAAACCTCTCGAGTACAAATGATATGTCACATCCACTTCTGGATAATATTTCATGTTGTGAAATCTCACACATGGACACTTAATTTTGGTACGGTCCATGTACTGAGGGACGCCTTGGCAAACTGCAGGAATTGCTCTACCCCATGTTTAAATTCATCCCGCACACCGCATATGTCATCAGGATGACGATTTTACATCCACGAACGATGCCGCAGATAGTAATTCATATCCATTTGACAATAGTTCTGCAAAGATAGATACACATTATTTGAGTATATTCCAAATTGATGCATATAGACACTTGAGTATCAAATGAGTGTCGTCACATGTTCAATAAGAAGGCCCCCTCTCTATCTTCCCCCTCTCTTACCACCCCTCTCTACTTCTCTGCTTCTCATTCGACTCTCTCAGCATCGTATTCAGCATCATATGATATCTACCTCAACCTCAGCCTTGAGAAGTGTAAAAATATTAATGTTAACCAAGGTTCATAGTATCGGTATCGATATAAGTATCAGAATCGATTTCGGTATCATTTACGGTTGATATCATGAATCTCATAGCTTTCGCTAGCAGAGCACAATGTAGAGCCAAACGTGAAGCAGAGCTTCATATTCAAAATATTAGAAGAAAAAAGTTTTTGATTGGTGGTGGGACGAGTCAGAATCCTCAAAATATTATCTTACCATAATTTACCAAAATAGGATAAATGTTGACATTATGAGTGTATACATAAGTATACTTACTTGACCTTAACGTACTCTTTTTTTCTAACTTAGGAACATTTTCCTCTAGGTTTTTCGTATTCTAAGAAAGTTTTAACATAGAACTCACATTGTGCTAGTCATATCTCTAGAAATTTCCACGTCTTTAAGACTTATCAACATTTACTCACTTTTTTCCTTCGATTGTGATTTTTTCCACTAGATTTTTCAAGTCAAGATTTTTGCTGAAGTCTAACCACATCTATACATTACTATAAACTTGCATTAATATATTGGCTAAAAACTAATGCTGATCATTTCTGAAAACTGATACAATTTGTATAATGAATTGTGAACACGTACTCAAGGGGCAGTGTTGCAATGTGACTGCTCTATTGATTCTGCACAAAGGGATCGTGATCCCTTAAAATCCTCAATCGATCTCCCGAGATCTGATCCTATAAATGTCTTGTGGCTTTATATATAAAGCAAGCAGTATACCATATCCTAATACTAACTGATAATCACATACACTAACACTCTTAGATTGGATACTCGCATTCACTTCTAAATATCCTAATTGATCCTAAACTACATTCACTCACTAGTACCAACACTAACTCAAATGGGCACTCTCATCTCCCCAAGGTACTATACTGATACCAACTGATACCACTGCTCACACTCACACTCGACACATACATACTTCACTCAGGCATTTACCTGTACTCGAGCTCCCAAATGGGATACCCCCTATCTCCTAAAGCTTCTGACTTTCTTAACCCCTGCCCACATGGCTTGTAGCCTGAGACAATGCAAGCCTTGCCAAGGCAAGTTGCTACTGCTGCAGCAATGCCACATGGCATATGCCAATGTGGTACTTGCCAACATGCTCACTACCCTATGTCATGTCTGTGTGTGTACGTTTCGTGTGTGTCGTGTCGTGTCAACGTGTGTATGTATGTGTGTGAGTATGTGTGTGCGTATGTGTGTGGGTATGTGTCGTGTCTGTGTATGTGCGTGTTGAATGTGTCGTATTGTGTCTGTGTCAGCACGTCAAGAGAAGGGAGATAGGGTTAGGGTTTAACTGCCTTGGTCGGAGTCGGGTCGGGGTCGCCGAGGCTGGAGCAGCGGCAGAGGGGACTGGTCAGGTCGGCGACGACTAAGGAAATCGATGGTAAGGGGGGATACTGGAGGAACGAGGGTCGCCGCAGGGAAAGGGGTCACCTCGGGGAGGGTGTCGCCGGTGGGAGGGGGAACGCCGGAGGGACGAGAGGGGAAGGAAAATTTGGGGACGAGAGAGCGGGAAGGGAAATTTAGGGTAAAAAATTAAAAAGTCGATCGGCACTTGAACCCTATATGAAACTTTTAGCGACGTCTAAAAAAGGACGTCGCTAAACGTCGCTGTAAACTAAAGATACGGCGACGTACAGAAGTATGAGTCGGAAAATGTCGCTAAATGAAACAAAAAATGACATTTTGCGACGAGACCGCGACATCTGCTTTCCAAACAATAATGCTTGTCGCTACTCATCGCTCTACGTCGCTAATAGTGACGTTCAACGACGTCTTTTGAAGACGTAGCTAAATACACAAAAAGTAGCGACGTTATTACTCGGAGTCGCTAAATTCGTCGCCAATATGACTTATTTTGGTTGTGTGGATTATCAAAAGACAGGTTATGGATAACCAAAAGTCATTGGTTATGGATAACCAAGAGGCATATATTATGTAGACCAAATAATAATACGAACTATCCATATTTACAACACTCACCTTTGGATATTCATCATTAATTAGTTGGTGGTGTATACACATTTGTTGCCTCGTTAAAACCTTACTAAGAAAACCTAATAGAAAAAATCTTAGTCAAGGAAAAATAGTACAACACGCAATACTCAAAAATATTCTTTATGAGTCATCCTTCCTCTCGATATAATGGATCTGTAACAAGTTTATCTGATGATTAAGTTGTCGCATGCCTATTCCGTGTACCAACTTCTGAAATGTGGACTTTGGCCGTGCCATGGTGAACAAATTGGCTAAGTTTTTATTTGATCTTACTTGATTGACTTCAATCACTTTCCTTCTTTGGAGCTCATGTGCATAAAACAATTTTGGCGGAAGGTGTTTATTCGATCTTATTTAATGAATCCCTTATGGACTTGCAAAATGCAAGCTGTGTTGTCTTTGAATATTATTGTAGGATCATTTGTAACTGTGGATAGTTGACAATTTACTCGTATATGATGATTGATCACAACCATAGACTTTCTCTTGCTGCTTCTTGTAATGCAATTAATTCTACATGCTTAGAGGAAGTTGCTACTGAACATTGTTTTGTTGATCGCCAAGATATAGCTTCATGGTTATTAATAAATATATAACCTATTTGGGAGCAACCCTTATGATGGTCAGAAAGATATTGAGTCTGCACAACCAACTAGACAATAATTGTTAGTAGAATCACATGAATAAAATAATCTCATGTCAGTTGTTCAACGAAAATATCTTAATATGTGTTTAACTCCATTCCAATGTCTAAGTGTAGGTGCAGAACTATATCTAGATAATAAATTAACAGAAAATACAATATCTGGTCTTGTGCATTGGCTAGATACAGTAATGCTCCAATAGCACTTAAATACGACATTTCAGGACCAGTAACTTTTTATCTTCTCCCTTTGGTCGAAATGGATCTTTATCCAAATCTATCCTGCGCACAACCATAGGTGTACTTATTAGATGTGCTTTGTCTATTCTAAATCATTTTAAAGTTCTTTCAATATATCGAAACTTCTGCACTAATATTCCACTGGAACTTCGTTCTATTTGCAAACTGAGACCAAGCTTATCTTTCCCAAGTCTTTTATTTCAAATTCATTCTTCAAATAGTTTGCAGTTTTTTTCCAATTCTATAGTAGACCTGATCAGGTTTACATCATCCACATATACTGCTACTATAGAGAATCTATTTCTGAATTTCTTAATGAAGACACAAGGGTCAAGTTTACTATTTATATAATAAGACGATTATACCACATTCTTCCATATTGTTTCAACCTGTATAATGATCGTCTAAGTTTAATTGAACACTTGCCCTTTGACTTAGTCTCTGGCATTGTAAATCCTTCTGGAATTTTTATATAGAAGTCAGTATCTAAGTCTTCGTACAAATATGCAGTTATAACATTCATAAATCTTATATCAAGATTTTTGGAAACTGCGAGACTAATTAAATATCTAAAATGACATCCATAACTCGAGAGTACGTATTCACATAGTCAATTCCAGGTGTTTGAGAGAAATCTTGTGCTACAAATCGGACTTTGTAACTTTCAGCTTTGTCACTCATTCGTTTCCTCACGAAACACTCATTTAAAACCTACCTGGTTTATGCCCTTTGGTATTTCCACTATAGGTCCAAACACACTAATTTTTTCTAAATATTTTAATTCTGCCTGAATAGCTTCTTTCTAGATTGGCCAATCTTTTTTTTTGTCGATATTCATTTATACTACGTGGTTCTTTTTTACAATCAGCATTGTCCTTTGATATTTCAGTAGCTACTGTATAGCTAAATATGTCATCGATGACAAGTGCTTTTCTATTCTACAATTTACCTGAACATGAATGAATATCGAGATCTCTTCAGTTTTAGGTACATGTGCCTCTCTAGAAGCATCCATAGGCATTTCAGTGAATTTGGAAACATGCACATCTTCATTATTTGTTTTCAGAGCTCCAGCCACTATTGAACTTTTATCAGGACAAGATATTTCATTAGCTCTCATCTTTTTAGGATTACTATCCTTGGAACCTATAGGCCTACCACACTTTTAACGTGTAGTAGTAGATTCATTTGCCACCTTGTTTAGATTTTGTCTAATTGGAACAATGATTCTGGCTGGCACATATGTTGTAGTTACCTTTGCGGCATCGTTAAATGCATCAGATAATTGATTTGCAATTTCTTGTAAATGTATATTCTCCTTGTCTTATAATCATATTGTGGAGTTCTTGGATCTTGATGAGATAGAGTAGGTATATTCCATGTCAATTCACGCCGTTCATTAGCAATGGTTTGTTTTATATGAACAATTTGTTGCTTACCTCTCATAACAGCGGGAAGACTCTCTCATCAAATTGGTAGTCATCAAATCTTGTAGTAAAGACATCACCAGTCATTGATTTTAAATACCTTATTTTGGAAGAAGACTCAAAACTAATGTATATTCCCAAACATCATTGGAGACCCATCTTAGTTCTTTTGGGAGATGGAACTATAACATATATATTATATCCAAACTTTATCAAATATGAAATGTTTAGTTGTTTAACACTAACAAGTTGTATATGTAAAACAAATATGGTAGACAATGGGTCTGAATTTAACTAGAGATGCAATATATAAAATACCATGTCCCAAGCCTCAATTTTTAAACTAGATTGCACTAGTGGAGGTCTAGCTATAAGTTGCAGACGTTTAATAAAAAACTCAGCTAACCCATTTTGTGTGTGCACATGCGAAACATGTTGCTCTATCTCAATCACTAATGATGTACAATAATAATCAAAAACTTGTGAGATGAATTATGCGACATTATTAAGACTAATTAATTTAATCGTGTTATCAGGAAACTGAGATCTAAATTAAAGAATTTTGGACCAAAAGATGAGAAAATTCAAGATTTCTAGTAGACACTAGACAATAGACAAACATATGACCACCATGTAGATGCATCTAGGAGTACTATAAAATATCTAAAATGACCACTAGCAGGGTGAATATGACTACAAATGACTCCTTATATTCTTTACAAGAAAATAGGAGACTCATTTTTAACTTTAGAAAAGATGGTCTAGGTATAAACTTCCCTTGTAAACAAGGAAGACATAGGTGATTCTTCGATAAGCCAATATCATGATTCTCCAATAAATGTCCATAAGAATTATCAATCATCCGATTGAACATATTTTATCCCGGATGACCCAAATGCCAAATGCTATATAAGACATGATCGTTGGCTTTATATTTTGTTTTATTCATATTAGATTCAATTATACCAATGGTGGTGTAATACAAACTCACCGAAAGATAAGAGAATTCTTCTAATGTGAGCCTTTTTCTCCCAACATTAGATGTGATATATAATGCCTCTTTGTTGTTATCATTTCGAGCTTCAATATGGTACCTATTTTGCGTATATCCTTGAAACATAACAAATTACTTTTTGGAACCGCTTGAATATACCCTATTCTGCAAATAGGTTTGAGTACAATTAGGTAACATGATGTGTGCTCTTCCAAAGCTCTCAATTATAAGGGTTGGCACAACTATTGTTGACACTTTATGCATGTCAAATACTAACGTTGGAAAAACATTTGATTTTTAAAATAATATGTGTTGTAGCACATCTACCAAATACATATCCAAGTTATTTTTCTTGGATTCTTTGAATCTTTCAACCTCTTGTTGAGTAGCTCGACATTGCTTAAACCAATGTCCATCTTTGTCATATTTATGACAAGCATTGCTACTCCTATTTGGTTTACAAGAAGAAAAAATAATTTTTTTATGAACATATATTCTAGCTAGCATAAGTATAATAAGAAATAATTGAGCATTTCAAATGATAATAACATATTATAGAAATGTGCCTCCAAATTTATGATAAAGATTTTTAATAAAATAAACTCTCATTGCCTAAACATTCCATGATGGAAACCAAAAATAAAATATGTCTTCAAATGTAAATATTTTATAAGTACCTAAAATAAATATAAATTGACCGAGTGCTCATTTAATGGAAGGTGAATTTTTAAGCATCTCCTCAAATAACTTGATTTCCTTTGTTAGCGGGTGTTGTCCACTTGTTCCAATTAATCTTTTGTGAACCATTATTGCCACCTTTGTAAGGCTAATAACCATGACCAAATATCTCTCTTTTTTTACGCCCTCTCCACATCCTCCACCACGACCTCTGCTAATTCCAAAAATTTTGGCATTTGCCTCAAGAATTGCAATTGACCACTTGGTCTAGAGTTGAGGTTATTCATGAGAACATGGCAATTTGTTTCTGCTACATGTAGATAGTCACCAGTTCAGAGTATTTTATAAAAAAACTTTTACAGTATTATTGCTGCAAAAGCACATTACTTGCACGAAAAATGGAGAGGATTTTCTCAACCATTTGAGTCTGTGTTACTTTTTCTCCGCACAATCTAAGACGAAAAACAATATTAAACATAGTAGAATTATATTCTTTAACATTTTTATAGTCATGGTATCTTAGATTCAACCATTCACTTTGAGCAATCAGAAGGGTTACCATCCTTTGGTGGTCAAATATATCCTTTAGAGATGTCCACAAATTAAATGGATCATCCTCAAATAGATATTCTGTCTTTAGGTCATCATGGATATGATGTCATAGAAAAATCAAAGCCTTGGACTTGGCTTCAAAAGATTCTTTATTTTTCTTCATAATAGTATCATCAAGCTTGTTGGACTGCAATGACAAATTTGCATCCAATTGATATGATAAATTATTGTCTCTTCTGACATCAAGAGTTTTGAATTCAAGCTTTACAAGACTCGACATCTATATGATAGAAAATAATTATATTAGATGTAAATTAATTTAAATAAGAAAATTGATAAGCGCTTTCAAAATTACAAAACTTCACATATGCTACAATATGTGAAACGCTATTAAAGAATGTTATATCTCAAGTGTATCACATATACAACAATGTGATAAAACATTATAAAATAATATTATGTCTTATGATCACATATAGAGCAATGTGATCATTATATAACAATATATTTTCGATACTTTTTCATAATTCATAATTCGATTCACATATACTGTTGGTGCTTTCTTTACATGGAGAGGGCTTGCTCTCAACATGCCTTGTAAATTTTAGTCCCACATCGAAAATGCACCATGAGTTATCTCAACATAAATACTTGGTTGTGTTGTTGAGAGATGCACATGGAGTGGTGACCCTAAGGAGGGAACCATGTGGGTGATTTTACTAGGAGGTAAGAATAAGGCTCCAAGGATTAAGCATTAATGCTTTTGTCTTTCTCTTGGATTAATTCCATTTGGAGCTAAGCCCCAAAGGGGCTTAGCGACTCGGACTCGGACTCGGGCTCATGGGCTCATGAGGCGTAATGTGGCATTTTGTTGGCGCACTTTGCACTTAGCACGTCAGCAGTCATGCGGTTCATATGCGGCCATGCGCTGCTGCTGCTGCTGCTGCCGCATGGAGGGATCCGCTGACTGTGCAGATTACTAGTCAGTTATGGAAAGGCTGAATCAATACGATTAAATCAGATCCTATCTTTGTGGGATTTGAATTAATTTCGTTCCTATCTTTGTGGGATTTGAATTAAATCTCGTTGCTATCTTTTGGGATTTGATTCAATCTTTCCATAACTAAAGAGGCGGCTAGGGTTTCCACCCTCTCTCTATAAATACTCTCTTCTGGCCTCCTTTGTGGCTACTACGAAAATACAAGTTAGAAAAGGAGAAAGAGAGAGAGCTGCTGCCGCCATTGCAAGTTCATCCGAGGAGTCAGAACAGAGGTGACTTCGAGCGTTCCATAAGTTCTTCAACTTGCTGGTTCCTGGAAGCAGATCATGTGGGGCGAATCTTGCTTTGAGCAACGATGTTTTGATACCCCAGCAACTGTTCTACATCTAATCTTTCTCCAGATTATTGTAACTCGTTCTGTCCCAATTGTAACATGTTTGTAAGGAAGAACGAGAGATCTTCGCTTCTCTATTTCCCTCCTTCAGATTGTAATTTGGCTATTTGTTTTATTGGACCATCGTAGATCTTGAGTTTGATCACTGCAAAGTTTTTTGTGTGACATCTCAGATCTCGATTGCATCAGTTTTTCCATCTTTGATCAAGCCCCGGGACTAACAATCTCAAAGCAAGATCCGTGTAGATGGAAAACATTAATGCTTCGCTCCTCCAATCGGACTTCTACAAGTTGGAAAAGTTCGATGGAGAGCACTATCAAGTCTAGAAGAGAAAGGTTTACTTAACTCTTCAACTGAAAGACGATGATCATGTTCTATTAGAGGAAGAACCCTCTCTTCCAGACACTGGATCTACTGCCGCAATCAACGTGGCTACCAAACTCCAGGCCAAGTGGAGAAGGAAAAATAGCATCTGCAGGCTTCTCATCCTGAATGCTATGGAGGACTCCCTGGCAGAATCCTACTCGAAGAAGGAACTTGCCAGAGACATATGGGAGTCTGTGGAAAATCTGTATGAAGAAGACAAGAATAGGAGCAAAATATTTGTGGTTGAAAAATATCACAAATTGCTCTTTGAGGACGAAAAGTCCATGCTGCCACAGGTGAAGGAATTTCTGAAGCTGCATCAGAAACTGGAAGACGAAGAGATGCCCCTTCCCGACAAGTTTGTCGTCGGAGGGATCGTCTCAAAACTTCCTGCTAGATGGAGTACCTTCTATGCAAGGATGCACAGAAAGAAGCTAGACATTAGCTTGGGAGATCTACTGCAAGAGATCCATGTTGAGGACGAGATGCGTTCCCAACAGAAGGTGGACACTCTGTCCAAACAGTTGGCTAAAGCCAATCTTGTGCAGACGAGAGATCCCAAGGGGAAGCAGGCGGCTTCTCATCCCAAGAAGAAGGACTTCACTAATCTAAAAGTAAAGGGTCCTTCTTTCAAGCAACAGAAGACTAAGTCCCACGTGACTTGTTACAATTATGGCAAGAAAGGCCACTACAAAAGTGAATGCAGATCTAAGCCTAAACAATCAGAGATAGGTGAGCCTAATAAGGTTTCATTGGTTTCTAACTTTGTTGCTATGATCGCACAGGTCATAAATGTGGGGGTTGACTCTGATTGGTGGATAGACACTGGTGCGACTTGTCATGTCTGTTCTGGCAAGGAATGGTTCGTCACGTACCAGCCGATATCTGAGAAGGTTGTCATGGCGAACCAGGCCCAAGCTGAAGTTCTGGGGATCGGGACCGTAGAACTGAAACTCACTTCTGGGAACACTCTGACGCTTCAAGGTGTGAAGCATGTTCCTGCGATTGCCAAAAACCTAATCTCTGGGAGCCTGCTCTGCAACGCAGGCATGAGGATGGACATCAATGCTGGTCAGATGGTGATGTCCAAGAAAGGAACATACTTCGGGAAGGCTTATCAAATCGAAGGAATGTTTAAAATTCAGCTTGTCAACCAGTTTGAAGACATTAATGCTGTTGCATTTTCTGATTATTCTCTTGAGTTGTGGCATAATAGACTAGGACATGTTCATTGTAAAAGAATTAACAAAATGTCTAGTCTAGGACTTATCTCCAAATGTGGGGGTAAGTTGGAGAAGTGTGAAGTGTGTTCTCAGACGAAGATCACAAGGAAACCCTTTCATCGGGTCAATCGAAGCACAGATCTTCTGGAGTTGGTGCACTCCGATATCTGTGACTTCAAACATTTCTCCACGAAGGCCGGGATGAAGTATTTCATAACCTTCATCGATGAATTCACAAAATACGCGTTCGTCTACTTGCTCAAGTCTAAAGACGAAGCCTTCGAGAAGTTCAGAGAGTTCGGGGCCGAAGCTGAACGGCAGACTGGATAACAACTCAAGAGGTTAAGGAGTGATCGAGGTGGGGAGTACAGGTCTCATGAATTCGCATCGTTCTGCAAAGAACATGGAATCATATGTGAGACTACTGCTCCATATTCTCCTCAATCCAACGGAGTAGTGGAGAGGAAGAACAGAACGTTGACAGAAATGATGAACTTAATGCTGCTAACCGCGGGTCTTCCTAAATGCTACTGGGGAGAAGCTGCATTGACGGCCACTTTTATTCTAAATAGAGTGCCATATGCAACTTCTGACGTAACTCCTCATGAACTCTGGTTCAAAGTCAGACCAAACTTGAATGTCATTCGAGTGTGGGGGTGTCTGGCATATGTGAAGCTCCCAGATCTGAAGATTCAGAAGCTAGGGACAAGGACTACGAAGGCGATCTTCTTGGGGTATGTCGAGAAGAGTGATGCTAGGAGATTTTTTGATATTGAGTCAAATCATATCATCGAATCTCGCGATGCTGAATACTTTGAAGACAAGTTTGCAAAAGACAAAAACATTATTCTTTCGAACATTCCAAAAAATGATGTAGGTGCAAATGAGACTGAAATCTCATGTGGGCCAGTAGTCCAAGAAGAAGCTGTTGTTGAGGAAACAACTCTTGTACCAGAACTCGTAGAGCCGTCAGCTAAGCGAGCGAGGAGACCGAAAGATTTCGAAGATGACTTTGTCACCTATCATGTGGAAGCAGATCCGCTTACCTATGATGAGGCGATGAAGACCAGAGATGCTATCTTCTGGAAGGAGGCAGTGAATGACGAGTTTGACTCTATCACCTCCAATAACACATGGGTGTTGGTAGATCTACCTGAAGTAGAGAAGCCCATCGGATGTAAATGGATCTTCAAGAAGAAGATGAAGGCAGATGGAACTATTGATAAGTTCAAGGCCAGGCTGGTAGCCAAGAGATTTTCTCAGAAACAGGGGATAGACTACTTTGACACGTACGCTCCAGTAGCTCGGATGACCACCATCAGGATGTTAATCGCTCTAGCAGCTATACATAAGTTGGTGATACATCAGATGGATGTAAAGACCGCATTCCTGAATGGGGAGCTGACCGAAGAGATTTACATGCAACAACCAGATGGATTTGTCGTCAAAGGTCTTGAAGACAAAGTCTGCAAGTTGGTGAAATCATTGTATGGTTTGAAGCAAGCTCCCAAGATGTGGCATGAGAAGTTTGACAAAGTTATTAGGTCAAACGGCTACAGAGTCAGCGAGACGGACAAATGTGTTTACACAAAGTTCGCTGATGGAAGAGGAGTCATCGTTTGTCTGTACGTGGACGACATGGTAATCCTAGGTACATATAGGCTGTGTCACAGAGACAAAGAAGTTTCTCTCAACCAAGTTCAGTATAAAGGACTTGGGGGATGCAGATGTCATCTTGGGCATAAAGATCATCCGGACAGACACTGGAGTAGCGCTGTCACAATCTCACTACATTGAGAAGATGCTCACACGCTATGGGTATAAGGATCTTCCAGCGATCGATACGCCATACAGGTGTGATCAGAAGCTGAAGCCAAATTCAAAGAAAAGCGTCAGGCAGCTGGAGTATTTTTGCGTTATCGGAAGTTTGATGTACGCAACCACTGCCACAAGGCCTGACATAGCTTTTGCCGTGGGAATGCTGAGTCTGTTCACAAGCAACCCAGGGGTTGAGCACTAGAAAGCTGTAAAGCGGGTGATGAGATATCTCAAGAAAACTCAGACATATGCACTGCACTACAACGGGTATCCGACAGTAGTGGAAGGCTTCAGTGATGCTAGCTGGTGTTCAGAGGTAAAAAGCGAGAGATCTACAGGTGGATGTCTTTTCCTTGGGTGGAGCTGCTATATCGTGGAAGTCGAAGAAGCAGACTATACTCTCTCGTTCCTCCAGGGAATCTGAATTCTATGCACTTGAAACTACAGCAGATGAAGTACAATGGCTTCGGGAGCTCATGTATGATCTTCCACTGGTTGGGGCTCAGATACCGGCGATACCGATATACTGTGACAACCAGGCGACTGCGGCGGTGGCATCAAATGACCTCTTCAACGGGAAGAAGAGGACTGTGCGATTGAAGCACAGGGCAGTACACGATCTTATCAAAAGAGGTGTAATTGCAGTGATTGAGTTTCGGAGTCAGGAGAACCTGGCAGATCCGTTCACGAAAGGCCTCAAGCGCCAGTTGGTCGATGACACAGCTTGTAAAATGGGCTTGAAGGCAGTCTGATAGTGTGTCTTTGTAATCCTACCATAAAGTTTTATGCTATTAGTTCAAAGAGAAATCTACTAGGCATCTAACTTTTGGTTCAAAGGAGGATCAATGACTGGGAAACTATCAGGTAGCAGTGGGTACTTGTTCTCTAGAACATGGAAGGGATACGGACCCATAACCACTGTTGTGTACTATATTTTTTTTCTGCAGAAAAAACTGATCCTGTGGAGGGTTGGCTTAAATACCTTAATGAATTCTCAGGCAGAGTGAATGCCTGGTGTGCTTTACAGGAAGCACGGTAGAGCAGCACTACAAGGAGTGTAACTCCATGCTACAGTGGGGTGACTCCACCATGAGGTTCCCAGGTAGGGGTAATGCCTCAGCTTTGCAAGCCAAGTCACAGCGGCGTAGCACCGCAAATAGGCAGGTAGCCTAATGTTGTATGACGTAATTAAAGAGTTATAGACAACACTACAAAGGGGAGGATGGCCCCATGTTACAGTGGCACGACACCACAATGAGGTACCCAGGTAGGGGTAAAGCCTCGACATTGCAAGCCAGGTCGTTGCGACGTAACACCGCAAGGAAGCCTTAGGCTTCATACTGGGTAGTTTGGCACTACAAAGAGGCTTGTGACCTCATGCTATAGTAGTATGACACTACGATGAGGTTCCCAGGTAGGGGTAATGCCTCGGCTTCAGGCCATGTCATAGCGGCGTAGCACCGCAAGGAAGCACAAGGCTTCATGCCATATCTCTTTAATAAAGAACTCACCTATAGTGTATGGAAAGAGATATCAGGCCGTCTCTTGAGGGTAAACTTGTAGACGCCCAAAATTATACACTGAAACCAGGCTGGCACAGGGCCTTTAATGTGCAGCCAGAAGCACACGTAACTACACTTTGTGAGTGAGAAGAATTACAATTGTAGTGCAGAATTCAAGGCGTAGTCCATTCTTGTATCACATTGTTATTTAACCCATGCGGGAAGATTCAAGTCGTCAGCGACATCTATCCTAATACAAAATGGACAGTTACTGTGGAGAACGCTCAACCCTGGACACATATATATATTGTGATATGTGGGGGATTGTTGGTGCTTTCTTTACATGGAGAGATCTTGCTCTCAACATGCCTTGTAAATTTTAGTCCCACATCGAAAATCTACCATGAGTTATCTCAACATATATTCTTGGGTGTGTTGTTGAGAGATGCACATGGGGTGGTGACCCTAAGGAGGGAACCATATGGGTGATTTTACTAGGAGGTAAGAATAAGGCTCCAAGGATTAAGCATTAATGCTTTTGTCATTCTCTTGGATTAATTCCATTTGGAGCTAAGCCCCAAAGGGACTTAGCGACTCGGACTCGGACTCGTGCTCATGGGCTCATGAGGCGTAATGTGGCATTTTATTGACGCATTTTACACTTAGCACGTCAGCAGTCATGCGGTCTTTATGCGGCTGTCAGCAGTCATACGGTCTTTATGCGGCTCATATGCGGCTATGCGGTCTTATGCGGCTCATATGCGGCCTCATGCGGCTCAGCGGCTCATACGACCATATGGTCCATACGGTCTATGCGGCCATACAGCTCATACGGCACATGCGGTCCATGCGGTCCATGCGGCTCATGCGGTCCATGCGGCCCATGCGGTCCATGCGGCTCATGTGGTCCATGCAGCCATGAGGCTCATGCGGCCAGGTTGCTGCTGCTGCCGCATGGAGGGATCCGCTGACTGTGCAGATTACTAGTCAGTTATGGAAAGGCTGAATCAATACGATTAGATCAGATCCTATCTTTGTGGGATTTGAATTAATTTTGTTCCTATCATTGTGGGATTTGAATTAAATCTCGTTGCTATCTTTTGGGATTTGATTCAATCTTTCCATAACTGAAGAGGCGGCTAGGGTTTCCACCCTCTCTCTATAAATACTCTCTTCTGGCCTCCTTTGTGGCTACTACGAAAATACAAGTTAGAAAAGGAGAAAGAGAGAGAGAGAGCTGCTGCCGCCATTACAAGTCCATCCGAGGAGTCAGAACAGAGGTGACTTCGAGCGTTCCACAAGTTCTTCAACTTGCTGGTTCCTGGAAGCAGATCGTGTGGGGCGAATCTTGCTTTGAGCAACGGTGTTTTGACACCCCAGCAACTGTTCTACATCTAATCTTTCTCCAGATTATTGTAACTCGTTCTGTCCCAATTGTAACACGTTTACAAGGAAGAACGAGAGATCTTCTCTTCTCTATTTCCCTCCTTCAGATTGTAATTTGGCTATTTGTTTTATTGGACCATCGTAGATCTTGAGTTTGATCACTGTAAAGTTTTTTGTGTGACATCTCAGATCTCGATTGTATCAGTTTTTCCATCTTTGATCAAGCCCCGGGACTAACATATACAACAATGTGAGTAGTACCTTATAGAACTCAAATAAATAAAATAATAGAAATAACAAATTCACATAAACTAATTTAATAAAATTAACTTAATCCAAAAATGTGACGAAAACTTAAGATATTCTAGATTAATTTCATACTTGGGTAAAGTTTATAAGAATTTTTTTTATAAAAATGAGATTTATACATAATCTTAAATAGATTATCATAAATTTTCTATTTTGAATAAAATTATAAACATGATCAATACAAATTTAGATTTAAAACTAAAAGAGAAAGTAGATATAGAAAACTTACATTCTAATTGATCTATAAACATGTATTTAATTTACTAAAACATGCATGTATCTAAGTATACAAGATTAGACTTACCTATTCAATACCTTTCTTTTCTTAAGATAACTCTTTCTCCCTTATGTGAAATATTTCTCCTTTCTTCTATTTCCTAGAGCAATCGTGCTGATAACGTATTATAAAGTAAAGAGATGGAGATAGAAAAATAGAGGAGATTGTTTCTTTATTCACTTATCTCAATCAACTTGAAAAGTGCCCCTTATATAGGCTTATAATGGAGGTTAATATCATGATAACAATTAAAAGAAGAAATGTCAAAAGACATAGGTTATGAATAACCAAAAGTCACAGGTTATGGATAGCCAAAAGGCAAAGGTTACGTAGACAAAATAATAATGTGAAATATCCACATTTACAACATATATATATATATATATATATATATATATATATATATATATATATATATATATATATATATTGAAGAAAGTAATTAGTTTCCGGAATCGCTCCCACTGGGTTTCAAACTCCTGATATATATATAATGATAATTATGTCGAACACTCTCACTGGGAATCAATCTTCTAACCACAAGAGCCTCATGCCTCACCACTACCACTAGACTAGGGGCTTATTAGCATATAAAATTAAAGAGGAGAGATCAGGCATTCTCTTATGTTCTTTGAAATAGCAGTCGTTGACTTGTTTTATGGACCATTCGTATTAGTAAGGATCTAATCTGAACGGTTTATAAAAACAATCCAACAACTTTTATTTCAAGAAACATGCGAGAATTCTGATCCATAATATATGTGTGTGTGTGTGTGTGTGTGTGTTCAGATCTGGAGCCCCGCGGGTTCCTCGTCATCCTCGACCGTTGGATCGAGCAGGCGTTCCTACAGGCCCCATTCGGACCCCCCCCGGCGATCCTATGGGACATTTGATTCACGTACTATTATTTTTTCTTTTTTTATTCCCCAGCACGTGTGGGCTCAGTTAAATCGTGTGTCTCTCTGCACACTATTTTTATCCGGTCGTCATATTCGAACTCTTCCTACGGATCTCGTCCACACTGGCTTTGTCATCATAGCCCCACATGCCCGCCTCTCGTACTCCTTGCGCTCCAGAGCTCCAAGACGGTCAACGTCTTTCAACGCCCGCAGCTCAATGCCTCGCTTCGCCCACGACGCCAAAGGCACCCCCGACGTCTTCACAATGCCTACGACAGGCAATGCCTCCCAGCTACCTGTTCTATGTGCACGACGCACTTACGACTTCTTCTCGACGCCCTTACGGCACCGTACGACGGGCCGCGTGGTCGGCCGTCATTTATACCCGTGGTAGAATGGTGTCGATCCTCAACCGTCCGTACGGAGCCCTAGTTGTTGAGTTTTTATGCACGTGCCCCCCATTCTGACCTACGCCAGCTCAGATCGTGGCCTTTTTTCGTTAGTCCTACAACGTTATGGATAACCGCATCACACAGGCCAGGCTCATCATCGCCCGATCCACGTACTATATATATATATATTTATATATATATATATATATATATATATATATATATATATATATATATATATATATATATAAATATATATATATATATATATATATATATATAAGAAAACTTTTCCCTGTCATATATTCATATAAAGGCACAAAATGCCGAAACCTTTACAAGTAAGAGAGCCATCACAAGGCCCGATAAAACAAAAGTAAGGGAGCAGGGAGGTAAACATGAACTCCCGCTCAACATCCAAAACCTCAGACGAAAATACTAATTCAAGTTATGAGGGATTGCCAGAATCCCGTCTTGGCCTGCT